>OX467290.1:2220886-2861364 GCA_950108345.1 Malthinus flaveolus | reverse complement strand
TATTATTATTATTATAATTATTCTTAACTTGACTTTATTTTGCTACGTTCACCTCTTCACAGTTGGAGGATACAGCGGAGGTGTCAACTGTGTGGCGCCCTGAAACCACCTTAACCCACCCCTTCTCCATTGAGAAAGCCGGCACATTTCCAACTTTATGCTACGCTTCCGCGAATTTTCTTTTGTAGATCACCCCGCGCGGGTTTAACGTAACATTTTTGGCGCCCAACGTGGGGCCCTTTTTCATTTTTTTTTGCCCTTTTAAATTTAGTTTGGCCTATTTAATTTGATGTTCATTTTAAGTATTTAAAGTTTATTAAGTGAGGTTTTTCCGAATAAAAGTTTATGGGTGAATTTTAAGGTATTATTGGATGTGCTTGCTCGAGTTTCGGTTGTTGGTTTATGAATGTTTGGATGCGTCCGTATAAAAGTCCATATTATTAAATTTATATTATTGCGTCGTTATTGGTATATTTGAATATTTATGTTATTGAGTGTTGCTTGCTGTGTTCTGTGATATTAGATATAATTATTTGTTAGTTAATTTATTCCTAAGATGGCGGATCCATTGAAGCTTGATGTTGATAGACTGAGTCGTACAGAGTTGGTTTATGAGTTGAGAATTCGAGGTTTAGGCGATGGTGATGGATCTAATGTTCATGATTTAAGAAAGATTTTGCGTAGTGCTATTAAGTTGGAGAATACAAATTTTTCCGTTCATGCTACTGTGTATCCGTTCACTTTTGATGAGGATGTAGGAGCTTTAACCGCTGGAGTGGCGAACATTTCTAAGTTAGTTTTAGATTTTGATGGCGTCGAAAATGATAATGATTACAAAAAGGTCAAAGCAAAAATTGCTCATTTTCTAGGTCGTGTTAACCGGTCTAAACCCACCGGCGCAGATCAGTTGAAGGCTAAGTCAGATTTTACGGCTCAGTTGCTTTTATTATTGGATACACTCAGAGATAAGACGAAGCCAAGTAAAAAGTCCCGTGGAAGTTCAATTTTCGATCTTACTCTTTTGCAGTTAAATGCAACGCCCAACGCACATAGTTCAATGACGGGGTCAAGTTCTTCTGATTCTGAGAGCGAAGATGATCCGAAGGGCAATGTTAAGAGTTTACCAGTTAGAGAATGGAAGTTAAAATTTTCGGGTGATGGACATACGTCATTGAATTACTTTTTAGAACGTGTCGATGAGTTGAGAGTTGCTCGTAATGTTTCTCGAGTTGAACTTTTTGATACGGCTATCGATTTGTTTGAAGGCAGAGCTTTGGTTTGGTTTAGGGCTATGAAAGGTTTTGTAAATAGTTGGGATAGTTTGGTTTTAGCCTTGAAAGAGGAGTTTCAGCCTATAAATTATGATCGTAGGTTATTCGAGGAAATAAAGAAACGCACTCAAGGTCCGGATGAATCGATAGGTCTTTATATTGCGGCTATGGGTAATTTATTTTCTAGGTTGGATAGGAAGATACCTGAATCGGCTAAATTGGAAATTGTGTTGGAAAATATTAATCCGTATTACCAACCTCATTTGGCTTTTGTAGATATTAAGTCTGTTGCAGAGTTACTGTCTTTATGTCGTAAATTAGACGCGAAGCGAAACATTGTCGATAATTTTACTCCTCCGCCTCGTAAAAGTAGAGCCCTGGAGCCGGATTTGGCATATGTTGGTAATTATAGTTTTGATCAAGGTTCTTCGCCAAGTTGTAGCGCTGCCGAAGTTGTAAATCAGATGACCTGTTGGAATTGTGATGGTAGAGGTCATTCGGCTAAATTTTGTAGCAAACCTCTTAGGAGGCATTGTTATCGTTGTGGGAAGAAAGGTTTCACTGTTCAAAATTGTTCGAATTGTAGTAGATCTTCGGGAAACGGTCACAGGCGTCAGTAGTCGACCGGCTTACGTCTTCTGTGGATTCGGTCGAAACTAAATCTGTTTTTCCTTTGCAAGGAGTCCTTGACTATGTAATGACTCAGGTTCCTAATGATCAACGTCCTTATATTTCAGTTTCAATCTTTGGTAGGTCGATTGTTGGATTATTAGATACGGGTGCTAGTCACACCATTATCGGATTTAGGGGTTGGGAAATTTTAAAGGGCATCGGTTTGATTCAATTGGATCAGTCTCTTAAGAAATCAGTTGTCGTAGCTAATGGTAATTGTTGTAAAAGTATTGGTTGTATACGTGCACCTATTAAATTACAGGATCGTGAAAGGATCATTGACATTTTGGTTATTCCTGAGTTGCCGCATACACTCATTTTAGGGATTGATTTTTGGCGTAAGATGGGTATCGTTCCTAATTTTAAAGATTTCGAGTTTTCGTTTTGTGAGCCGCTCGATACAGTTCAAGCTTTGAATCCTCTAAGTTCGCTTGATCACGAACAACAGAGAGTTTTGGATCAGTTGACGGGGTCGATGTTTAATAGGATGGGTGATGGAATTGGGTGTACCGATCTCGTAGAGCATATAATAGTTACCGATTCACCCCCGATTAAGCAACGTTACTACCCGGTATCTCCGGCAGTACAAAAATATATTGATGCAGAGGTCAAAGACATGTTGGAGAAAGATATAATTGAGCCTTGTGATAGTCCTTGGGCTAGTCCTGTCGTTATGGTGAGAAAGAAGGATGATTCGTATAGATTTTGCGTGGATTATAGGAAGCTAAATAAAGTTACGCGACATGATGCTTATCCACTACCGCAGGTTAACGCTACTTTAGATAAGTTGAGAGATGCGAAATATCTGAGTACGTTGGACATCAAGTCCGCTTTCTTTCAAATTAAAGTCGCAAAGGACTCGAGACCTTTAACCGCTTTTTCTGTTTTTAGAGGACACTATCAGTTTAAAAGATTGCCGTTTGGTTTGTCAAATTCTCCCGCTACGTGGCAAAGACTGATAGATAGAGTAATTGGTTGCGATCTCGAACCTAACGTATTCTGTTACTTGGATGATATTGTTATCTTAACTCAGTCGTTTCAGAGGCATGTTGAGGTTCTTACGGAAGTATTTAATCGTTTGATAGGCGCTGGATTAACTTTGAGTAAGGGGAAATGTAATTTTTGTCGCACGGAATTGAAATATTTGGGTTATGTTGTGAATCAAAACGGACTTCAGGTTGATCCTGACAAGGTTAAGGCTATTTTGCAGATTCCCACTCCAACTAAAGTTTCGGATGTTCGTAGTATTATTGGTACGGCAAGTTGGTATCGTAGGTTTATTCCTAATTTTTCGTCCATTATTTCGCCGATGTCGGAACTCTTGAAAAAGAGAGTTAAATTTGATTGGACCGTCAAGCATGACGAGGCTTTTAATTTAATTAGGGAACGTCTTGTTTCAGCTCCCATATTGGCTTGCCCTAATTTCGATTTACCATTTTTTATACAGACAGATGCCTCGGGTTATGGTTTAGGAACTGTTTTGAGTCAGCGTTATTCGGACGATTCGGAAAGGGTTATTTGTTATTTGAGTCGTACGTTGAATAATCATGAAAAGAAATATTCTACGACCGAACGGGAATGTCTTTGTGTCATTTGGGCAATAGAAAAACTTCGTCCTTATGTAGAAGCCACTCATTTTACGGTTATCACCGATCATTGGTCTTTGATTTGGCTTAATAATATTAGAGAACCTTCTGGAAGATTGGCTCGTTGGTCATTGAAGTTACAACAGTATAAGTTCGATATTGTGCACCGTAAAGGAAAAGATCATGTCGTCCCAGACATGTTGTCGAGATCTGTTCCTCAGGTTGCCGTTTTAGAAGTTTTAGATGAAGGTGAATCTGGGAATATTATAGATAAGTGGTATATTCGTATGAGGGAAGACGTCGACAAATGTCCTTTACGTTATCCTAAGTGGCGTATTAAGGATGGATTGCTTTATAAATATGTTAATTTTCGTGGTTATCCCGATTTCGTTAAAACTGAGGATTGTTGGAAGCGTGTTATTCCGAAAGAACGGCGTAAACCTATTTTGTTTAGATTTCATGATGAAGCTACTGCTGGTCATCCTGGCGTTCATCGCACCTACGCTCGTATTGCGAATAAATATTATTGGCCCATGATGCGTGCGGATGTGTGTGATTATGTAAGACGTTGTGTTGTGTGTTGTCAGAATAAGTCGGAGCAGAAAGCTCAAGCTGGTTTGATGGTGCCAAATCGTGTTGTGGATGCTCCTTGGCAATTAGTTGCTTGTGATCTTATCGGTCCGTTGCCTAGGTCTAATGATGGTTATAAATACATTTTAGTAATTGTCGATTGTTTCAGCAAATTTCCTATTATAATCCCTTTGAGGAACGCAACTGCGAAGTTGGTTTGTAAGGCAGTCGAGAATCGGTTATTGTTATTTTTCGGATCTCCTAAGCACTTAATCACTGATAACGGCGTGCAGTTCAAAAGCAACGAGTTTCGTAATCTTATGGCGTCTTATGGAGTTAAAATCTGTTATACGGCGAATTATCACGCTCAAAGTAATCCAACTGAGCGAGTTAACAGGAATATTGGGGTTATGTTAAGATGTTATGTAACTGACAATCATCGGTTATGGGATCGTAATTTGTTCAAAATTGCGTACGCACTTCGTACCCAAGTGCACGAAACCACGAAGTTAAGTCCTTACTTTATCAATTTTGGTAGAGATGCTCCGATGAACGATGTAGATGTCGATGTTGATAATTGCGGTGCCCCTAAGGAATTTGCTGTTAGTGATCAAATGTTGGTTGACCGTAGGGAATCGTTTAGGAAATTGTATGTGGATATAAAGACTCGCTTAGAACGGGCCGCTAATAGTTATAAACGCCGTTATGATCTGCGTCGTCGAGATGTTTCTTACGCAGTCGGATCTAGAGTGTGGAGGCGAAATTTTCCTCAGTCGGATCAAGCAAGATATTTTTCTGCCAAGCTTGCGCCGAAGTTTATTGGCCCATTTGTTGTTTCAAAAAAAGTGTCACCGTGGACTTACGAATTGTATGATCCCGGAGGAACGTACCGTGGTGTTTGGCACGCTAAGGATCTTAAACCGGCTTGTGATTGATTGACTGTGATTTTGATTTGTGATTTAGGCTTTAGGTTGTTAGGTAGTTTTAAGATGTTGAATGTTGCATGAGTGGTTGTTTGTTAGAAATTATTTACCGGTGTGCATGTTAGTTTAGGAAGTTGTTATAGTAAGACGTCTCACACGATTTAGGAAAAATTTGGGAAATTTTCTTTTGGGAAGAGGGGAAGTTGATACAATTTTAAATTCATTTAAGTTAAATCGTTGTTAAATCGTAAAATTAAAAGGGGGGAATGCGCGTGAGACGGGCTTCGTGACGACTTGAGTTTGGTACGTCCGGGAGTATAGTGGCTTCAGGCTGCCTGAGGTTCGTTAATAATTTTTTGGAATTTTGGTATTGGATTTTTGATTAAACGCTAATTAGCGGATTATAAGAACCTCAGGAGTCGTGATGATATGGTAAATTGCATAACCCCGTTGGGATAAGTAACACATTGAGGCCACTACATTTGACTGCATACTTATCTGGACATAATAATTTGTTACGTATGGCATGGTGTTATTTTTGTTGAATTTGGAATGGTTGCGAACCCGATATATGGTTGATGGTCTGGTTAATGGACAAACTTTAAATTAATAAACCGAAGTAGATTGGATTGATTGGTTACTCGGTAGTCAAAGTCAAATCATTGGATAAAGGGTGATTGGAAGTTCAGGAGCCAAATAGTGGTAACATCTGCTGTACAATTTAAACAACTTTCATTGTGTTTTTTTTTATTTGAACGAATTTATAATTTGTAATTTAATTCGACAATAATTGCAAATTTGGTTGGCGTTGAACGCCGTTATCGGACAAGGTCGGCTCGCGTTGAGCTATTATCAATCGACGGACCTGAATATTTAAATTATTCCCAAAAATTCGATCATTTATGTGCAATTTATAAATTATAATTGCGTCTTCGAAGTTTATTTAATATTAGAAAAAAAATATATATATATCAATTCATCGATCTTCGAGTCATCATTATTACGTATTACGTTTTATAACTTTTTTTGTTCCGTTAAAGACACGGACTTATAAGACTATTTGTAAGCAATCTTGTGATCTTCGGTTTGGCCAAACCCTGGAACCTAATATCGGTTCATGATATTTATGTTGTGAGTTACTTGTTGTTCGTGAGCAATAATAATAATGCCACGTTTATTTTCTTTTTAATATTGTTGTAGTACCTACCGTATTTTTATTGGATATTGTTGTTAGCCGTCAATTATTAATATTAAACCGCATTGTATTTCACATTATAATTATTCTTAACTTGACTTTATTTTGCTACGTTCACCTCTTCACAGTTGGAGGATACAGCGGAGGTGTCAACTGTGTGGCGCCCTGAAACCACCTTAACCCACCCCTTCTCCATTGAGAAAGCCGGCACATTTCCAACTTTATGCTACGCTTCCGCGAATTTTCTTTTGTAGATCACCCAGCGCGGGTTTAACGTAACAACATATCTTGTTTTAACAATTCAGTAAAAAGACGATAAGTGCCACATATCTTGTTTTAACAATTCAGTAAAAAGACGATAAGTGCCACATATCTTGTTTTAACAATTCAGTAAAAAGACGATAAGTGCCACATATCTTGTTTTAACAATTCAGTAAAAAGACGATAAGTGCCACATATCTTGTTTTAACAATTCAGTAAAAAGACGATAAGTGCCACATATCTTGTTTTAACAATTCAGTAAAAAGACGATAAGTGCCACATATCTTGTTTTAACAATTCAGTAAAAAGACGATAAGTGCCACATATCTTGTTTTAACAATTCAGTAAAAAGACGATAAGTGCCACATATCTTGTTTTAACAATTCAGTAAAAAGACGATAAGTGCCACATATCTTGTTTTAACAATTCAGTAAAAAGACGATAAGTGCCACATATCTTGTTTTAACAATTCAGTAAAAAGACGATAAGTGCCACATATCTTGTTTTAACAATTCAGTAAAAAGACGATAAGTGCCACATATCTTGTTTTAACAATTCAGTAAAAAGACGATAAGTGCCACATATCTTGTTTTAACAATTCAGTAAAAAGACGATAAGTGCCACATATCTTGTTTTAACAATTCAGTAAAAAGACGATAAGTGCCACATATCTTGTTTTAACAATTCAGTAAAAAGACGATAAGTGCCACATATCTTGTTTTAACAATTCAGTAAAAAGACGATAAGTGCCACATATCTTGTTTTAACAATTCAGTAAAAAGACGATAAGTGCCACATATCTTGTTTTAACAATTCAGTAAAAAGACGATAAGTGCCACATATCTTGTTTTAACAATTCAGTAAAAAGACGATAAGTGCCACATATCTTGTTTTAACAATTCAGTAAAAAGACGATAAGTGCCACATATCTTGTTTTAACAATTCAGTAAAAAGACGATAAGTGCCACATATCTTGTTTTAACAATTCAGTAAAAAGACGATAAGTGCCACATATCTTGTTTTAACAATTCAGCAAAAAGACGATAAGTGCCACATATCTTGTTTTAACAATTCAGCAAAAAGACGATAAGTGCCACATATCTTGTTTTAACAATTCAGCAAAAAGACGATAAGTGCCACATATCTTGTTTTAACAATTCAGCAAAAAGACGATAAGTGCCACATATCTTGTTTTAACAATTCAGCAAAAAGACGATAAGTGCCACATATCTTGTTTTAACAATTCAGCAAAAAGACGATAAGTGCCACATATCTTGTTTTAACAATTCAGCAAAAAGACGATAAGTGCCACATATCTTGTTTTAACAATTCAGCAAAAAGACGATAAGTGCCACATATCTTGTTTTAACAATTCAGCAAAAAGACGATAAGTGCCACATATCTTGTTTTAACAATTCAGCAAAAAGACGATAAGTGCCACATATCTTGTTTTAACAATTCAGCAAAAAGACGATAAGTGCCACATATCTTGTTTTAACAATTCAGCAAAAAGACGATAAGTGCCACATATCTTGTTTTAACAATTCAGTAAAAAGACGATAAGTGCCACATATCTTGTTTTAACAATTCAGCAAAAAGACGATAAGTGCCACATATCTTGTTTTAACAATTCAGTAAAAAGACGATAAGTGCCACATATCTTGTTTTAACAATTCAGTAAAAAGACGATAAGTGCCACATATCTTGTTTTAACAATTCAGTAAAAAGACGATAAGTGCCACATATCTTGTTTTAACAATTCAGCAAAAAGACGATAAGTGCCACATATCTTGTTTTAACAATTCAGTAAAAAGACGATAAGTGCCACATATCTTGTTTTAACAATTCAGCAAAAAGACGATAAGTGCCACATATCTTGTTTTAACAATTCAGCAAAAAGACGATAAGTGCCACATATCTTGTTTTAACAATTCAGTAAAAAGACGATAAGTGCCACATATCTTGTTTTAACAATTCAGTAAAAAGACGATAAGTGCCACATATCTTGTTTTAACAATTCAGTAAAAAGACGATAAGTGCCACATATCTTGTTTTAACAATTCAGCAAAAAGACGATAAGTGCCACATATCTTGTTTTAACAATTCAGCAAAAAGACGATAAGTGCCACATATCTTGTTTTAACAATTCAGCAAAAAGACGATAAGTGCCACATATCTTGTTTTAACAATTCAGCAAAAAGACGATAAGTGCCACATATCTTGTTTTAACAATTCAGCAAAAAGACGATAAGTGCCACATATCTTGTTTTAACAATTCAGCAAAAAGACGATAAGTGCCACATATCTTGTTTTAACAATTCAGCAAAAAGACGATAAGTGCCACATATCTTGTTTTAACAATTCAGCAAAAAGACGATAAGTGCCACATATCTTGTTTTAACAATTCAGCAAAAAGACGATAAGTGCCACATATCTTGTTTTAACAATTCAGCAAAAAGACGATAAGTGCCACATATCTTGTTTTAACAATTCAGCAAAAAGACGATAAGTGCCACATATCTTGTTTTAACAATTCAGCAAAAAGACGATAAGTGCCACATATCTTGTTTTAACAATTCAGCAAAAAGACGATAAGTGCCACATATCTTGTTTTAACAATTCAGTAAAAAGACGATAAGTGCCACATATCTTGTTTTAACAATTCAGTAAAAAGACGATAAGTGCCACATATCTTGTTTTAACAATTCAGTAAAAAGACGATAAGTGCCACATATCTTGTTTTAACAATTCAGTAAAAAGACGATAAGTGCCACATATCTTGTTTTAACAATTCAGTAAAAAGACGATAAGTGCCACATATCTTGTTTTAACAATTCAGTAAAAAGACGATAAGTGCCACATATCTTGTTTTAACAATTCAGTAAAAAGACGATAAGTGCCACATATCTTGTTTTAACAATTCAGTAAAAAGACGATAAGTGCCACATATCTTGTTTTAACAATTCAGTAAAAAGACGATAAGTGCCACATATCTTGTTTTAACAATTCAGTAAAAAGACGATAAGTGCCACATATCTTGTTTTAACAATTCAGTAAAAAGACGATAAGTGCCACATATCTTGTTTTAACAATTCAGTAAAAAGACGATAAGTGCCACATATCTTGTTTTAACAATTCAGTAAAAAGACGATAAGTGCCACATATCTTGTTTTAACAATTCAGTAAAAAGACGATAAGTGCCACATATCTTGTTTTAACAATTCAGTAAAAAGACGATAAGTGCCACATATCTTGTTTTAACAATTCAGTAAAAAGACGATAAGTGCCACATATCTTGTTTTAACAATTCAGTAAAAAGACGATAAGTGCCACATATCTTGTTTTAACAATTCAGTAAAAAGACGATAAGTGCCACATATCTTGTTTTAACAATTCAGTAAAAAGACGATAAGTGCCACATATCTTGTTTTAACAATTCAGTAAAAAGACGATAAGTGCCACATATCTTGTTTTAACAATTCAGTAAAAAGACGATAAGTGCCACATATCTTGTTTTAACAATTCAGTAAAAAGACGATAAGTGCCACATATCTTGTTTTAACAATTCAGTAAAAAGACGATAAGTGCCACATATCTTGTTTTAACAATTCAGTAAAAAGACGATAAGTGCCACATATCTTGTTTTAACAATTCAGTAAAAAGACGATAAGTGCCACATATCTTGTTTTAACAATTCAGTAAAAAGACGATAAGTGCCACATATCTTGTTTTAACAATTCAGTAAAAAGACGATAAGTGCCACATATCTTGTTTTAACAATTCAGTAAAAAGACGATAAGTGCCACATATCTTGTTTTAACAATTCAGTAAAAAGACGATAAGTGCCACATATCTTGTTTTAACAATTCAGTAAAAAGACGATAAGTGCCACATATCTTGTTTTAACAATTCAGTAAAAAGACGATAAGTGCCACATATCTTGTTTTAACAATTCAGTAAAAAGACGATAAGTGCCACATATCTTGTTTTAACAATTCAGTAAAAAGACGATAAGTGCCACATATCTTGTTTTAACAATTCAGTAAAAAGACGATAAGTGCCACATATCTTGTTTTAACAATTCAGTAAAAAGACGATAAGTGCCACATATCTTGTTTTAACAATTCAGTAAAAAGACGATAAGTGCCACATATCTTGTTTTAACAATTCAGTAAAAAGACGATAAGTGCCACATATCTTGTTTTAACAATTCAGTAAAAAGACGATAAGTGCCACATATCTTGTTTTAACAATTCAGTAAAAAGACGATAAGTGCCACATATCTTGTTTTAACAATTCAGTAAAAAGACGATAAGTGCCACATATCTTGTTTTAACAATTCAGTAAAAAGACGATAAGTGCCACATATCTTGTTTTAACAATTCAGTAAAAAGACGATAAGTGCCACATATCTTGTTTTAACAATTCAGTAAAAAGACGATAAGTGCCACATATCTTGTTTTAACAATTCAGTAAAAAGACGATAAGTGCCACATATCTTGTTTTAACAATTCAGTAAAAAGACGATAAGTGCCACATATCTTGTTTTAACAATTCAGTAAAAAGACGATAAGTGCCACATATCTTGTTTTAACAATTCAGTAAAAAGACGATAAGTGCCACATATCTTGTTTTAACAATTCAGTAAAAAGACGATAAGTGCCACATATCTTGTTTTAACAATTCAGTAAAAAGACGATAAGTGCCACATATCTTGTTTTAACAATTCAGTAAAAAGACGATAAGTGCCACATATCTTGTTTTAACAATTCAGTAAAAAGACGATAAGTGCCACATATCTTGTTTTAACAATTCAGTAAAAAGACGATAAGTGCCACATATCTTGTTTTAACAATTCAGTAAAAAGACGATAAGTGCCACATATCTTGTTTTAACAATTCAGTAAAAAGACGATAAGTGCCACATATCTTGTTTTAACAATTCAGTAAAAAGACGATAAGTGCCACATATCTTGTTTTAACAATTCAGTAAAAAGACGATAAGTGCCACATATCTTGTTTTAACAATTCAGTAAAAAGACGATAAGTGCCGCATATCTTGTTTTAACAATTCAGTAAAAAGACGATAAGTGCCGCATATCTTGTTTTAACAATTCAGTAAAAAGACGATAAGTGCCGCATATCTTGTTTTAACAATTCAGTAAAAAGACGATAAGTGCCGCATATCTTGTTTTAACAATTCAGTAAAAAGACGATAAGTGCCGCATATCTTGTTTTAACAATTCAGTAAAAAGACGATAAGTGCCGCATATCTTGTTTTAACAATTCAGTAAAAAGACGATAAGTGCCGCATATCTTGTTTTAACAATTCAGTAAAAAGACGATAAGTGCCGCATATCTTGTTTTAACAATTCAGTAAAAAGACGATAAGTGCCGCATATCTTGTTTTAACAATTCAGTAAAAAGACGATAAGTGCCGCATATCTTGTTTTAACAATTCAGTAAAAAGACGATAAGTGCCACATATCTTGTTTTAACAATTCAGTAAAAAGACGATAAGTGCCACATATCTTGTTTTAACAATTCAGTAAAAAGACGATAAGTGCCACATATCTTGTTTTAACAATTCAGTAAAAAGACGATAAGTGCCACATATCTTGTTTTAACAATTCAGTAAAAAGACGATAAGTGCCACATATCTTGTTTTAACAATTCAGTAAAAAGACGATAAGTGCCACATATCTTGTTTTAACAATTCAGTAAAAAGACGATAAGTGCCACATATCTTGTTTTAACAATTCAGTAAAAAGACGATAAGTGCCACATATCTTGTTTTAACAATTCAGTAAAAAGACGATAAGTGCCACATATCTTGTTTTAACAATTCAGTAAAAAGACGATAAGTGCCACATATCTTGTTTTAACAATTCAGTAAAAAGACGATAAGTGCCACATATCTTGTTTTAACAATTCAGTAAAAAGACGATAAGTGCCACATATCTTGTTTTAACAATTCAGTAAAAAGACGATAAGTGCCACATATCTTGTTTTAACAATTCAGTAAAAAGACGATAAGTGCCACATATCTTGTTTTAACAATTCAGTAAAAAGACGATAAGTGCCACATATCTTGTTTTAACAATTCAGTAAAAAGACGATAAGTGCCACATATCTTGTTTTAACAATTCAGTAAAAAGACGATAAGTGCCACATATCTTGTTTTAACAATTCAGTAAAAAGACGATAAGTGCCACATATCTTGTTTTAACAATTCAGTAAAAAGACGATAAGTGCCACATATCTTGTTTTAACAATTCAGTAAAAAGACGATAAGTGCCACATATCTTGTTTTAACAATTCAGTAAAAAGACGATAAGTGCCACATATCTTGTTTTAACAATTCAGTAAAAAGACGATAAGTGCCACATATCTTGTTTTAACAATTCAGTAAAAAGACGATAAGTGCCACATATCTTGTTTTAACAATTCAGTAAAAAGACGATAAGTGCCACATATCTTGTTTTAACAATTCAGTAAAAAGACGATAAGTGCCACATATCTTGTTTTAACAATTCAGTAAAAAGACGATAAGTGCCACATATCTTGTTTTAACAATTCAGTAAAAAGACGATAAGTGCCACATATCTTGTTTTAACAATTCAGTAAAAAGACGATAAGTGCCACATATCTTGTTTTAACAATTCAGTAAAAAGACGATAAGTGCCACATATCTTGTTTTAACAATTCAGTAAAAAGACGATAAGTGCCACATATCTTGTTTTAACAATTCAGTAAAAAGACGATAAGTGCCACATATCTTGTTTTAACAATTCAGTAAAAAGACGATAAGTGCCACATATCTTGTTTTAACAATTCAGTAAAAAGACGATAAGTGCCACATATCTTGTTTTAACAATTCAGTAAAAAGACGATAAGTGCCACATATCTTGTTTTAACAATTCAGTAAAAAGACGATAAGTGCCACATATCTTGTTTTAACAATTCAGTAAAAAGACGATAAGTGCCACATATCTTGTTTTAACAATTCAGTAAAAAGACGATAAGTGCCACATATCTTGTTTTAACAATTCAGTAAAAAGACGATAAGTGCCACATATCTTGTTTTAACAATTCAGTAAAAAGACGATAAGTGCCACATATCTTGTTTTAACAATTCAGTAAAAAGACGATAAGTGCCACATATCTTGTTTTAACAATTCAGTAAAAAGACGATAAGTGCCACATATCTTGTTTTAACAATTCAGTAAAAAGACGATAAGTGCCACATATCTTGTTTTAACAATTCAGTAAAAAGACGATAAGTGCCACATATCTTGTTTTAACAATTCAGTAAAAAGACGATAAGTGCCACATATCTTGTTTTAACAATTCAGTAAAAAGACGATAAGTGCCACATATCTTGTTTTAACAATTCAGTAAAAAGACGATAAGTGCCACATATCTTGTTTTAACAATTCAGTAAAAAGACGATAAGTGCCACATATCTTGTTTTAACAATTCAGTAAAAAGACGATAAGTGCCGCATATCTTGTTTTAACAATTCAGTAAAAAGACGATAAGTGCCGCATATCTTGTTTTAACAATTCAGTAAAAAGACGATAAGTGCCACATATCTTGTTTTAACAATTCAGTAAAAAGACGATAAGTGCCACATATCTTGTTTTAACAATTCAGTAAAAAGACGATAAGTGCCACATATCTTGTTTTAACAATTCAGTAAAAAGACGATAAGTGCCACATATCTTGTTTTAACAATTCAGTAAAAAGACGATAAGTGCCACATATCTTGTTTTAACAATTCAGTAAAAAGACGATAAGTGCCACATATCTTGTTTTAACAATTCAGTAAAAAGACGATAAGTGCCACATATCTTGTTTTAACAATTCAGTAAAAAGACGATAAGTGCCACATATCTTGTTTTAACAATTCAGTAAAAAGACGATAAGTGCCACATATCTTGTTTTAACAATTCAGTAAAAAGACGATAAGTGCCACATATCTTGTTTTAACAATTCAGTAAAAAGACGATAAGTGCCACATATCTTGTTTTAACAATTCAGTAAAAAGACGATAAGTGCCACATATCTTGTTTTAACAATTCAGTAAAAAGACGATAAGTGCCACATATCTTGTTTTAACAATTCAGTAAAAAGACGATAAGTGCCACATATCTTGTTTTAACAATTCAGTAAAAAGACGATAAGTGCCACATATCTTGTTTTAACAATTCAGTAAAAAGACGATAAGTGCCACATATCTTGTTTTAACAATTCAGTAAAAAGACGATAAGTGCCACATATCTTGTTTTAACAATTCAGTAAAAAGACGATAAGTGCCACATATCTTGTTTTAACAATTCAGTAAAAAGACGATAAGTGCCACATATCTTGTTTTAACAATTCAGTAAAAAGACGATAAGTGCCACATATCTTGTTTTAACAATTCAGTAAAAAGACGATAAGTGCCACATATCTTGTTTTAACAATTCAGTAAAAAGACGATAAGTGCCACATATCTTGTTTTAACAATTCAGTAAAAAGACGATAAGTGCCACATATCTTGTTTTAACAATTCAGTAAAAAGACGATAAGTGCCACATATCTTGTTTTAACAATTCAGTAAAAAGACGATAAGTGCCACATATCTTGTTTTAACAATTCAGTAAAAAGACGATAAGTGCCACATATCTTGTTTTAACAATTCAGTAAAAAGACGATAAGTGCCACATATCTTGTTTTAACAATTCAGTAAAAAGACGATAAGTGCCACATATCTTGTTTTAACAATTCAGTAAAAAGACGATAAGTGCCACATATCTTGTTTTAACAATTCAGTAAAAAGACGATAAGTGCCACATATCTTGTTTTAACAATTCAGTAAAAAGACGATAAGTGCCACATATCTTGTTTTAACAATTCAGTAAAAAGACGATAAGTGCCACATATCTTGTTTTAACAATTCAGTAAAAAGACGATAAGTGCCACATATCTTGTTTTAACAATTCAGTAAAAAGACGATAAGTGCCACATATCTTGTTTTAACAATTCAGTAAAAAGACGATAAGTGCCACATATCTTGTTTTAACAATTCAGTAAAAAGACGATAAGTGCCACATATCTTGTTTTAACAATTCAGTAAAAAGACGATAAGTGCCACATATCTTGTTTTAACAATTCAGTAAAAAGACGATAAGTGCCACATATCTTGTTTTAACAATTCAGTAAAAAGACGATAAGTGCCACATATCTTGTTTTAACAATTCAGTAAAAAGACGATAAGTGCCACATATCTTGTTTTAACAATTCAGTAAAAAGACGATAAGTGCCACATATCTTGTTTTAACAATTCAGTAAAAAGACGATAAGTGCCACATATCTTGTTTTAACAATTCAGTAAAAAGACGATAAGTGCCACATATCTTGTTTTAACAATTCAGTAAAAAGACGATAAGTGCCACATATCTTGTTTTAACAATTCAGTAAAAAGACGATAAGTGCCACATATCTTGTTTTAACAATTCAGTAAAAAGACGATAAGTGCCACATATCTTGTTTTAACAATTCAGTAAAAAGACGATAAGTGCCACATATCTTGTTTTAACAATTCAGTAAAAAGACGATAAGTGCCACATATCTTGTTTTAACAATTCAGTAAAAAGACGATAAGTGCCACATATCTTGTTTTAACAATTCAGTAAAAAGACGATAAGTGCCACATATCTTGTTTTAACAATTCAGTAAAAAGACGATAAGTGCCACATATCTTGTTTTAACAATTCAGTAAAAAGACGATAAGTGCCACATATCTTGTTTTAACAATTCAGTAAAAAGACGATAAGTGCCACATATCTTGTTTTAACAATTCAGTAAAAAGACGATAAGTGCCACATATCTTGTTTTAACAATTCAGTAAAAAGACGATAAGTGCCACATATCTTGTTTTAACAATTCAGTAAAAAGACGATAAGTGCCACATATCTTGTTTTAACAATTCAGTAAAAAGACGATAAGTGCCACATATCTTGTTTTAACAATTCAGTAAAAAGACGATAAGTGCCACATATCTTGTTTTAACAATTCAGTAAAAAGACGATAAGTGCCACATATCTTGTTTTAACAATTCAGTAAAAAGACGATAAGTGCCACATATCTTGTTTTAACAATTCAGTAAAAAGACGATAAGTGCCACATATCTTGTTTTAACAATTCAGTAAAAAGACGATAAGTGCCACATATCTTGTTTTAACAATTCAGTAAAAAGACGATAAGTGCCACATATCTTGTTTTAACAATTCAGTAAAAAGACGATAAGTGCCACATATCTTGTTTTAACAATTCAGTAAAAAGACGATAAGTGCCACATATCTTGTTTTAACAATTCAGTAAAAAGACGATAAGTGCCACATATCTTGTTTTAACAATTCAGTAAAAAGACGATAAGTGCCCATATCTTGTTTTAACAATTCAGTAAAAAGACGATAAGTGCCACATATCTTGTTTTAACAATTCAGTAAAAAGACGATAAGTGCCACATATCTTGTTTTAACAATTCAGTAAAAAGACGATAAGTGCCACATATCTTGTTTTAACAATTCAGTAAAAAGACGATAAGTGCCACATAATCTTGTTTTAACAATTCAGTAAAAAGACGATAAGTGCCACATATCTTGTTTTAACAATTCAGTAAAAAGACGATAAGTGCCACATATCTTGTTTTAACAATTCAGTAAAAAGACGATAAGTGCCCATATCTTGTTTTAACAATTCAGTAAAAAGACGATAAGTGCCACATATCTTGTTTTAACAATTCAGTAAAAAGACGATAAGTGCCACATATCTTGTTTTAACAATTCAGTAAAAAGACGATAAGTGCCACATATCTTGTTTTAACAATTCAGTAAAAAGACGATAAGTGCCACATATCTTGTTTTAACAATTCAGTAAAAAGACGATAAGTGCCACATATCTTGTTTTAACAATTCAGTAAAAAGACGATAAGTGCCACATATCTTGTTTTAACAATTCAGTAAAAAGACGATAAGTGCCACATATCTTGTTTTAACAATTCAGTAAAAAGACGATAAGTGCCACATATCTTGTTTTAACAATTCAGTAAAAAGACGATAAGTGCCACATATCTTGTTTTAACAATTCAGTAAAAAGACGATAAGTGCCACATATCTTGTTTTAACAATTCAGTAAAAAGACGATAAGTGCCACATATCTTGTTTTAACAATTCAGTAAAAAGACGATAAGTGCCACATATCTTGTTTTAACAATTCAGTAAAAAGACGATAAGTGCCACATATCTTGTTTTAACAATTCAGTAAAAAGACGATAAGTGCCACATATCTTGTTTTAACAATTCAGTAAAAAGACGATAAGTGCCACATATCTTGTTTTAACAATTCAGTAAAAAGACGATAAGTGCCACATATCTTGTTTTAACAATTCAGTAAAAAGACGATAAGTGCCACATATCTTGTTTTAACAATTCAGTAAAAAGACGATAAGTGCCACATATCTTGTTTTAACAATTCAGTAAAAAGACGATAAGTGCCACATATCTTGTTTTAACAATTCAGTAAAAAGACGATAAGTGCCACATATCTTGTTTTAACAATTCAGTAAAAAGACGATAAGTGCCACATATCTTGTTTTAACAATTCAGTAAAAAGACGATAAGTGCCACATATCTTGTTTTAACAATTCAGTAAAAAGACGATAAGTGCCACATATCTTGTTTTAACAATTCAGTAAAAAGACGATAAGTGCCACACATATCTTGTTTTAACAATTCAGTAAAAAGACGATAAGTGCCACATATCTTGTTTTAACAATTCAGTAAAAAGACGATAAGTGCCACATATCTTGTTTTAACAATTCAGTAAAAAGACGATAAGTGCCACATATCTTGTTTTAACAATTCAGTAAAAAGACGATAAGTGCCACATATCTTGTTTTAACAATTCAGTAAAAAGACGATAAGTGCCACATATCTTGTTTTAACAATTCAGTAAAAAGACGATAAGTGCCACATATCTTGTTTTAACAATTCAGTAAAAAGACGATAAGTGCCACATATCTTGTTTTAACAATTCAGTAAAAAGACGATAAGTGCCACATATCTTGTTTTAACAATTCAGTAAAAAGACGATAAGTGCCACATATCTTGTTTTAACAATTCAGTAAAAAGACGATAAGTGCCACATATCTTGTTTTAACAATTCAGTAAAAAGACGATAAGTGCCACATATCTTGTTTTAACAATTCAGTAAAAAGACGATAAGTGCCACATATCTTGTTTTAACAATTCAGTAAAAAGACGATAAGTGCCACATATCTTGTTTTAACAATTCAGTAAAAAGACGATAAGTGCCACATATCTTGTTTTAACAATTCAGTAAAAAGACGATAAGTGCCACATATCTTGTTTTAACAATTCAGTAAAAAGACGATAAGTGCCACATATCTTGTTTTAACAATTCAGTAAAAAGACGATAAGTGCCACATATCTTGTTTTAACAATTCAGTAAAAAGACGATAAGTGCCACATATCTTGTTTTAACAATTCAGTAAAAAGACGATAAGTGCCACATATCTTGTTTTAACAATTCAGTAAAAAGACGATAAGTGCCACATATCTTGTTTTAACAATTCAGTAAAAAGACGATAAGTGCCACATATCTTGTTTTAACAATTCAGTAAAAAGACGATAAGTGCCACATATCTTGTTTTAACAATTCAGTAAAAAGACGATAAGTGCCACATATCTTGTTTTAACAATTCAGTAAAAAGACGATAAGTGCCACATATCTTGTTTTAACAATTCAGTAAAAAGACGATAAGTGCCACATATCTTGTTTTAACAATTCAGTAAAAAGACGATAAGTGCCACATATCTTGTTTTAACAATTCAGTAAAAAGACGATAAGTGCCACATATCTTGTTTTAACAATTCAGTAAAAAGACGATAAGTGCCACATATCTTGTTTTAACAATTCAGTAAAAAGACGATAAGTGCCACATATCTTGTTTTAACAATTCAGTAAAAAGACGATAAGTGCCACATATCTTGTTTTAACAATTCAGTAAAAAGACGATAAGTGCCACATATCTTGTTTTAACAATTCAGTAAAAAGACGATAAGTGCCACATATCTTGTTTTAACAATTCAGTAAAAAGACGATAAGTGCCACATATCTTGTTTTAACAATTCAGTAAAAAGACGATAAGTGCCACATATCTTGTTTTAACAATTCAGTAAAAAGACGATAAGTGCCACATATCTTGTTTTAACAATTCAGTAAAAAGACGATAAGTGCCACATATCTTGTTTTAACAATTCAGTAAAAAGACGATAAGTGCCACATATCTTGTTTTAACAATTCAGTAAAAAGACGATAAGTGCCACATATCTTGTTTTAACAATTCAGTAAAAAGACGATAAGTGCCACATATCTTGTTTTAACAATTCAGTAAAAAGACGATAAGTGCCACATATCTTGTTTTAACAATTCAGTAAAAAGACGATAAGTGCCACATATCTTGTTTTAACAATTCAGTAAAAAGACGATAAGTGCCACATATCTTGTTTTAACAATTCAGTAAAAAGACGATAAGTGCCACATATCTTGTTTTAACAATTCAGTAAAAAGACGATAAGTGCCACATATCTTGTTTTAACAATTCAGTAAAAAGACGATAAGTGCCACATATCTTGTTTTAACAATTCAGTAAAAAGACGATAAGTGCCACATATCTTGTTTTAACAATTCAGTAAAAAGACGATAAGTGCCACATATCTTGTTTTAACAATTCAGTAAAAAGACGATAAGTGCCACATATCTTGTTTTAACAATTCAGTAAAAAGACGATAAGTGCCACATATCTTGTTTTAACAATTCAGTAAAAAGACGATAAGTGCCACATATCTTGTTTTAACAATTCAGTAAAAAGACGATAAGTGCCACATATCTTGTTTTAACAATTCAGTAAAAAGACGATAAGTGCCACATATCTTGTTTTAACAATTCAGTAAAAAGACGATAAGTGCCACATATCTTGTTTTAACAATTCAGTAAAAAGACGATAAGTGCCACATATCTTGTTTTAACAATTCAGTAAAAAGACGATAAGTGCCACATATCTTGTTTTAACAATTCAGTAAAAAGACGATAAGTGCCACATATCTTGTTTTAACAATTCAGTAAAAAGACGATAAGTGCCACATATCTTGTTTTAACAATTCAGTAAAAAGACGATAAGTGCCACATATCTTGTTTTAACAATTCAGTAAAAAGACGATAAGTGCCACATATCTTGTTTTAACAATTCAGTAAAAAGACGATAAGTGCCACATATCTTGTTTTAACAATTCAGTAAAAAGACGATAAGTGCCACATATCTTGTTTTAACAATTCAGTAAAAAGACGATAAGTGCCACATATCTTGTTTTAACAATTCAGTAAAAAGACGATAAGTGCCACATATCTTGTTTTAACAATTCAGTAAAAAGACGATAAGTGCCACATATCTTGTTTTAACAATTCAGTAAAAAGACGATAAGTGCCACATATCTTGTTTTAACAATTCAGTAAAAAGACGATAAGTGCCACATATCTTGTTTTAACAATTCAGTAAAAAGACGATAAGTGCCACATATCTTGTTTTAACAATTCAGTAAAAAGACGATAAGTGCCACATATCTTGTTTTAACAATTCAGTAAAAAGACGATAAGTGCCACATATCTTGTTTTAACAATTCAGTAAAAAGACGATAAGTGCCACATATCTTGTTTTAACAATTCAGTAAAAAGACGATAAGTGCCACATATCTTGTTTTAACAATTCAGTAAAAAGACGATAAGTGCCACATATCTTGTTTTAACAATTCAGTAAAAAGACGATAAGTGCCACATATCTTGTTTTAACAATTCAGTAAAAAGACGATAAGTGCCACATATCTTGTTTTAACAATTCAGTAAAAAGACGATAAGTGCCACATATCTTGTTTTAACAATTCAGTAAAAAGACGATAAGTGCCACATATCTTGTTTTAACAATTCAGTAAAAAGACGATAAGTGCCACATATCTTGTTTTAACAATTCAGTAAAAAGACGATAAGTGCCACATATCTTGTTTTAACAATTCAGTAAAAAGACGATAAGTGCCACATATCTTGTTTTAACAATTCAGTAAAAAGACGATAAGTGCCACATATCTTGTTTTAACAATTCAGTAAAAAGACGATAAGTGCCACATATCTTGTTTTAACAATTCAGTAAAAAGACGATAAGTGCCACATATCTTGTTTTAACAATTCAGTAAAAAGACGATAAGTGCCACATATCTTGTTTTAACAATTCAGTAAAAAGACGATAAGTGCCACATATCTTGTTTTAACAATTCAGTAAAAAGACGATAAGTGCCACATATCTTGTTTTAACAATTCAGTAAAAAGACGATAAGTGCCACATATCTTGTTTTAACAATTCAGTAAAAAGACGATAAGTGCCACATATCTTGTTTTAACAATTCAGTAAAAAGACGATAAGTGCCACATATCTTGTTTTAACAATTCAGTAAAAAGACGATAAGTGCCACATATCTTGTTTTAACAATTCAGTAAAAAGACGATAAGTGCCACATATCTTGTTTTAACAATTCAGTAAAAAGACGATAAGTGCCACATATCTTGTTTTAACAATTCAGTAAAAAGACGATAAGTGCCACATATCTTGTTTTAACAATTCAGTAAAAAGACGATAAGTGCCACATATCTTGTTTTAACAATTCAGTAAAAAGACGATAAGTGCCACATATCTTGTTTTAACAATTCAGTAAAAAGACGATAAGTGCCACATATCTTGTTTTAACAATTCAGTAAAAAGACGATAAGTGCCACATATCTTGTTTTAACAATTCAGTAAAAAGACGATAAGTGCCACATATCTTGTTTTAACAATTCAGTAAAAAGACGATAAGTGCCACATATCTTGTTTTAACAATTCAGTAAAAAGACGATAAGTGCCACATATCTTGTTTTAACAATTCAGTAAAAAGACGATAAGTGCCACATATCTTGTTTTAACAATTCAGTAAAAAGACGATAAGTGCCACATATCTTGTTTTAACAATTCAGTAAAAAGACGATAAGTGCCACATATCTTGTTTTAACAATTCAGTAAAAAGACGATAAGTGCCACATATCTTGTTTTAACAATTCAGTAAAAAGACGATAAGTGCCACATATCTTGTTTTAACAATTCAGTAAAAAGACGATAAGTGCCACATATCTTGTTTTAACAATTCAGTAAAAAGACGATAAGTGCCACATATCTTGTTTTAACAATTCAGTAAAAAGACGATAAGTGCCACATATCTTGTTTTAACAATTCAGTAAAAAGACGATAAGTGCCACATATCTTGTTTTAACAATTCAGTAAAAAGACGATAAGTGCCACATATCTTGTTTTAACAATTCAGTAAAAAGACGATAAGTGCCACATATCTTGTTTTAACAATTCAGTAAAAAGACGATAAGTGCCACATATCTTGTTTTAACAATTCAGTAAAAAGACGATAAGTGCCACATATCTTGTTTTAACAATTCAGTAAAAAGACGATAAGTGCCACATATCTTGTTTTAACAATTCAGTAAAAAGACGATAAGTGCCACATATCTTGTTTTAACAATTCAGTAAAAAGACGATAAGTGCCACATATCTTGTTTTAACAATTCAGTAAAAAGACGATAAGTGCCACATATCTTGTTTTAACAATTCAGTAAAAAGACGATAAGTGCCACATATCTTGTTTTAACAATTCAGTAAAAAGACGATAAGTGCCACATATCTTGTTTTAACAATTCAGTAAAAAGACGATAAGTGCCACATATCTTGTTTTAACAATTCAGTAAAAAGACGATAAGTGCCACATATCTTGTTTTAACAATTCAGTAAAAAGACGATAAGTGCCACATATCTTGTTTTAACAATTCAGTAAAAAGACGATAAGTGCCACATATCTTGTTTTAACAATTCAGTAAAAAGACGATAAGTGCCACATATCTTGTTTTAACAATTCAGTAAAAAGACGATAAGTGCCACATATCTTGTTTTAACAATTCAGTAAAAAGACGATAAGTGCCACATATCTTGTTTTAACAATTCAGTAAAAAGACGATAAGTGCCACATATCTTGTTTTAACAATTCAGTAAAAAGACGATAAGTGCCACATATCTTGTTTTAACAATTCAGTAAAAAGACGATAAGTGCCACATATCTTGTTTTAACAATTCAGTAAAAAGACGATAAGTGCCACATATCTTGTTTTAACAATTCAGTAAAAAGACGATAAGTGCCACATATCTTGTTTTAACAATTCAGTAAAAAGACGATAAGTGCCACATATCTTGTTTTAACAATTCAGTAAAAAGACGATAAGTGCCACATATCTTGTTTTAACAATTCAGTAAAAAGACGATAAGTGCCACATATCTTGTTTTAACAATTCAGTAAAAAGACGATAAGTGCCACATATCTTGTTTTAACAATTCAGTAAAAAGACGATAAGTGCCACATATCTTGTTTTAACAATTCAGTAAAAAGACGATAAGTGCCACATATCTTGTTTTAACAATTCAGTAAAAAGACGATAAGTGCCACATATCTTGTTTTAACAATTCAGTAAAAAGACGATAAGTGCCACATATCTTGTTTTAACAATTCAGTAAAAAGACGATAAGTGCCACATATCTTGTTTTAACAATTCAGTAAAAAGACGATAAGTGCCACATATCTTGTTTTAACAATTCAGTAAAAAGACGATAAGTGCCACATATCTTGTTTTAACAATTCAGTAAAAAGACGATAAGTGCCACATATCTTGTTTTAACAATTCAGTAAAAAGACGATAAGTGCCACATATCTTGTTTTAACAATTCAGTAAAAAGACGATAAGTGCCACATATCTTGTTTTAACAATTCAGTAAAAAGACGATAAGTGCCACATATCTTGTTTTAACAATTCAGTAAAAAGACGATAAGTGCCACATATCTTGTTTTAACAATTCAGTAAAAAGACGATAAGTGCCACATATCTTGTTTTAACAATTCAGTAAAAAGACGATAAGTGCCACATATCTTGTTTTAACAATTCAGTAAAAAGACGATAAGTGCCACATATCTTGTTTTAACAATTCAGTAAAAAGACGATAAGTGCCACATATCTTGTTTTAACAATTCAGTAAAAAGACGATAAGTGCCACATATCTTGTTTTAACAATTCAGTAAAAAGACGATAAGTGCCACATATCTTGTTTTAACAATTCAGTAAAAAGACGATAAGTGCCACATATCTTGTTTTAACAATTCAGTAAAAAGACGATAAGTGCCACATATCTTGTTTTAACAATTCAGTAAAAAGACGATAAGTGCCACATATCTTGTTTTAACAATTCAGTAAAAAGACGATAAGTGCCACATATCTTGTTTTAACAATTCAGTAAAAAGACGATAAGTGCCACATATCTTGTTTTAACAATTCAGTAAAAAGACGATAAGTGCCACATATCTTGTTTTAACAATTCAGTAAAAAGACGATAAGTGCCACATATCTTGTTTTAACAATTCAGTAAAAAGACGATAAGTGCCACATATCTTGTTTTAACAATTCAGTAAAAACACGATATATGGTTTTGATAATTCAGGAAGAACAAGATAAGTGCCACTTATATTGTTTTAATAATTCCGGAAGAACAAGATAAGTGCCACTTATATGGTTTTAATAATTCAGGAAGAACAAGATAAGTGCCACTTATATTGTTTTAATAATGTAGGAAGATCAAGATAAGTGCCACTTATATTGTTTTAAGTTTGGAAAACCTATAACACTAGTAAAAATTATTCTGCAAAAAGAAGTTATATGACTTATTTTGGCTGGAGAAAAAAGTACAAAATGTAAAATAATATATATGTTGGACATATATCGAAATCATTTATTAGATTTGTAGCCAATTTTCTTTGCCACCTTC
Source organism: Malthinus flaveolus (assembly GCA_950108345.1). NCBI lineage: Eukaryota > Metazoa > Arthropoda > Insecta > Coleoptera > Cantharidae > Malthinus > Malthinus flaveolus. Next base: position 2,835,866 of record OX467290.1, on the reverse strand, counting down.
GGTATTCTTTAAACTATTCTTCTTTTAACTGGTGATAACGCGCATAATATTTAATATTTTGCGGTAAATAATTCAGGAAGAACAAGATAAGTGCCACTTATATGGTTTTAATAATTCAGGAAGAACAAGATAAGTGCCACTTATATGGTTTTAATAATTCAGGAAAAACAAGATAAGTGCCACTTATATTGTTTTAATAATTTAGGAAGAACAAGATAAGTGCCACTTATATGGTTTTAATAATTCAGCAAAAACAAGATAAGTGCCACTTATATTGTTTTAATTTTGGAAAACCTAAAACACTAGCAAAAATTATACTGCAAAAAGAAGTTATATGATACATAACTTATTTTGGCTGGAGAAAGAAGTACAAAATGTAAAATAATAATAATGTTGGACATATATGAAAATCATTAATTGGATTTGTAGCCAATTTACTTCGGTATTCTTTAAACTATTCTTCATTTAACTGGTGATAACGCGCATATTTAATATTTTGCGGTAAATAATTCAGGAAGAACAAGATACGTGCCACTTATATGGTTTCAATAATTCAGGAAGAACAAGATAAGTGCCACTTATATTGTTTTAATAATTTAGGAAGAACAAGATAAGTACCACTTATATGGTTTTAATAATTCAGGAAGAACAAGATAAGTTCCACTTATATGTATAACCTCCTGCTGGCTTTGAGACTCTACCAACACATATTAGTTTTTTTGTATCTTACAGGAAAGGAAATATATAATTTTTGTTGGTTTTAAAACTGAAAAAATTTTCATTTTTGATTTTTCCAAAAAACCCACTCATTATAAAACCTCCTGCTGGCTTTGAGACTCTACTAACGCATATTAGTTTCTATCTGTATCTGAAAGGAAATTAATTAGAATAATTTAAATTTTTTCTGACTGAGAAATTTTTTAAATTAAAGTGTTATTGAAACATAAAATTACCTATTAATATTTCGTTTCCTGTAAAACCCCTAACACTGTATAAATACACGGTAAAACCACATCTTTGTAGTTGAATCAATTTTCTTGTGTCAAGTATTAGTCGAGATCAGATGCTACCCTCCAGATATTCGCAGTAGAGTTTAGAAGTTTATAAGTTGTAACTAACAATAAGTTGTTTTTTTACAATGAACGCCCTGTATATTTTCAGTTATTTAATAGTCTTTCGAGAAATTAATTTTCAAATTTTTTTAAATATATCGGTGGAATATCGGTTTTTAAAATCAAAACCAAAAATCAGTTGTACTAAAAACTTCGTTTTTATTAACCAGCAATTAATATATTAATATAAAATTATCGTTTTATCGATTTTGCGTGGGTTTCAATTTAGGAATTTAACTATTTGGTAAATTTCATTTCAGGAATGTCCTACAGGAATGGTAGGAGAAGAGGTGTTTAAACAGATCTTTTCGCAATTCTTCCCTCAAGGTGGTGAGTTAATCTTTAAATTTAATTTAAAATAAGTTTAATTTAATTTCTTCTGAACTTCACTTGCTGTAATTATTCTAGACTCTAGACTCTAGATGATTATATTACTGCATGTGAAAGAAATTCAACTGTACCTTGCTCTACTCCTAGTGAGTCTTAAAAACAATTACATTTTCCATAAAAAACATTTTCCCACCGAAGTTTAAGAAGAGATCAACGATTTCAGGCGCTTAAATTTTGTATTAGACCTCGTCTAAAGTAGAAACAGCCTTCATGAACTTGGCAATTCTCACCCACTTTGCCAGAGAGACCCGAAACCTACTTTAGTATTTGGCAAGGATCTTAAATACAAAATTCCCTTCAAAAGATTATACATTTTTGATTTTAGTTTATCTAAAAAGTCATAGTTGGAAGGGCAAATTGATTCTGCGCCCTCTATGACTTATGTACCCTTTATTATCATCATTAACGATGAATCACTTTTGAGGTATTTTCAATTATTTTCCCCTATTGATAGACCTTACAAAAAAAATTAAAAATTAAAATTTGTGATTATACTGAAACGTGTTGTAGATTGGACTGATGTTATCAACGATTAATTTGTTTTTGGCTGAATAGAAACTGCCTTGCAACTTTACATACTATAGCGAACAAAAGTCAACCGAGAACAGAGATTTAAGAAGAAGTAAACACTATTTTACTTTTGTTGCTAGATGCAAAGATTCCAATAACGATCTCTTTGGAACCAGAGTGATGAAATACCGATAAACCGTGATTCATTAATTATTCATATCCATGTAAACGATACATGAGGTACAGAAAATCTTTTCATCCTAATGAAGAACAAAAGTACAAAAGTTTAGAAGTTACGTAGGTACGTGTTGTTTTTGCATCTATTCATATTTATACACATATACAGTCCATCTATAATCTCATATAAATCAAAATTTGAAAGCTTTAAATATTTACAATCCATTTGTTAAATATTGCAGTAGGTTTTGGGTTTTCATTTGGCAAATGAATGGCAAGGGGCAAGTTCATGGACGTGTAGAAGCACTGTCGATCATATTAATTCGCATCGCTATTAATGCGAAGTATCACACTTGGCATCGATAGGACGCTTCTTGGTAAGAAACCCCGTCTCAAATTTGTTTATACTTTGAACCAGGTCTGTGTTCGACTATATAGAAAGTGCGCAACATCTTCATTCGAAGGCTTTGAAGACCCGGCAGTAAAAGTGTCTTCATTGGATCATTATAAAATGAACGACCATATATGGACTATTATAGTATACATATGCGCTTCTGAGGCCACGAATCCATCCTGTTACTATTACTTTCCCACATTCCCACAGGACTAGAGTGGTGTTGGAGTCAACTACGTCTTTTAGAGACGAATCTACTAGTTACACATACAAACCTCTTTACTTATACGATTTAACTTTTTTGTTTTAGATGCAACGAATTACGCCCGCTACGTGTTCAACGCTATGAAACAGAAACAGGACGGAAAAATTACATTCACGGTAATTTACGATAACATTTCATAAATAATAAATAATTCATCGATTAAAGGTCAATGAATGAATAAATTATTTAAGAATTGGCACCCCATTGAATAAATCAATCATTTACCTACACAGAAACTTTTTGATTTGTTTTTCCTAGCTATTGAATTTTCGAAAAGTTTGATTTTCTTTACTAGCGCATTCTTTTTATATTTGACAAATCGACACAAATATTTCAACACTTTGGCCACAGTTACTTTCTAGGGTGGAAGGAGGCGAGGTTAACAAAATATCGCGTAATCCCTATAACCCATAATCCATAACTTGAGTCACAATTTGCTTTTCAATCCGAGTAATTATTAATTTATCCAATCGTTTCGAAGTTTAGTTTTCTAGCTCCTATAGGTTGGGCTGTGCCAATTATTTAAGGACAGACGGGCAAATTCACGAACTTAAATTTAAACTTGATGGCTTTCCTATGAGAACTAGACGTTTACTGAAAATTTCAGCTCGCTCGCTCGCTTCTATAGTTTGGGCTGAGTAAATTGTTTGCGGACGGACGGATCAACCTACAAGCTTGAATTTCAACTTGTTCACTTTACTATGAGAGGTGGACGTTTGCTGAAAATTTCAGCCCTCTAACTTCTAGAATTTGGGCTGAGTAAATTGTTTACGGACGAACGGATCAACCTACAAGTTTGAATTTCAACTTGTTCACTTTACTATGAGAGGTGGACGTTTGCTGAAAATTTCAGCCCTCTAACTCCTAGAATTTGGGCTGAGTAAATTGTTTACGGACGAACGGATCAACCTACAAGTTTGAATTTCAACTTGTTCACTTTAATATGAGAGGTGGACGTTTGCTGAAAATTTCAGCCCTCTAACTCCTAGAATTTGGGCTGAGTAAATTGTTTACGGACGAACGAACAAACCTACGAACTTTAATTTCAACTATTTGACTTTACTATGGGAGCTAGACGTTCACTCAATAATTTCAGCTCTATAGCTCCGGTAGTTTTGGCTGAGTAAATTGTTTACGGACGAACGAACAAACCTACGAACTTGAATATTAACTTGTTCACTTTACTATGGGAGGTGGGCGTTTGCTGAAAATTTCAGCCCTCGAGCTCCTAGAGGTTGGGCTGAGTAAATTATTTACGGACGAACGAACAAACCTACGAACTTGAATTTTAACTTCTTGACTTTACTATGAGAGATAGACGTTTGCTAAAAATTTCAGCCTTCTAGCTCTTAGAATTTGGGCTGAGTAAATTGTTTACGAACGGACGGATCAACCTACAAACTTGAATTTTAACTTGTTCACTTTACTATGGGAGGTGGGCGTTTGCTGAAAATTTCAGCCCTCGAGCTCCTAGAGATTGGGCTGAGTAAATTATTTACGGACGAACGAACAAACCTACGAACTTGAATTTTAACTTCTTGACTTTACTATGAGAGATAGACGTTTGCTAAAAATTTCAGCCTTCTAGCTCTTAGAATTTGGCCTGAGTAAATTGTTTACAGACGGACGGATCAACCTACAAACTTAAATTTTAACTTGTTCACTTTACTACGGGAGGTGGACGTTTGCTGAAGATTTTAGCCCTCTAGCTCCTAAAATTTGGGCTGAGTAAATTGTTTACGGACGAACGAACAAACCTACGAACTTGAATTTCAATTCTTGACTTTACTATAAGAGGTAGACGTTTGCTGAAAATTTCAGCCTTCTAGCTCTTAGAATTTGGCCTGAGTAAATTGTTTACAGACGGACGGATCAACCTACAAACTTTAATTTCAACTATTTGACTTTACTATGGGAGCTAGACGTTCACTCAACAATTTCAGCTCTATAGCTCCGGTAGTTTTGGCTGAGTAAATTGTTTACGGACGAACGAACAAATCTACGAACTTGAATATTAACTTGTTTACTTTACTACGGGAGGTAGACGTTTGCTGAAAATTTCAGCCCTCTAACTCGTAGGGGTTGGGCTGAGTAAATTGTTTACGTACGAACGAACAAACCTACGAACTTGAATTTCAACTTCTTGACTTTACTATGAGAGGTGGACGTTTGCTGAAAGTTTAAGTCTTCTAGCTCTTAGAATTTGGGCTGAGTAAATTATTTACAGGCGGACGGATCAACCTACAAACTTGAATTTTTATTTGCGTGCTTTGATAGAGGAGATGTACGTTTACTGAAAGTTTCAGGCCTCTAGCCCCTATAGTTTGGGCTCAGTAAATTGTTTATCAACGGAAAGACAAACCTACAAACTTGGATTTCAACTATTTAGCTTTACTATGAATGGGAGCTAGACGTTTACTGAAATTTTCAGCTATCTAGCTCCTATAGTTTGGGCTCAGTAAATTGTTTATGAACGGACGGACAGACTCGTGAACTTCAATTTGACGGCTTTGCTATGGGAGCTACACGTTCGCTTCAAATTTAAGCTCACTAGTGAGCTTGAGAAGAGATCGATAGTTCCCACTTCAAAATTAACTGCTAATTAAACAATGGATCTTGACAGTCTTGTAGTAAAATCAGCACGTATTGAATACAAAGAAATTTGAGCACCCGCTTATGTTACAAACACGACGTTGCATGTCTTAAATTCTATCTTAATATGAATTAATTGAAGAACGACTCCTTGCAACTTGCAGTCGCTTGGTAAAATTATCGCATATTTAGTACAACAAAATTTCAACACTTACGTATAGTCGTAACTGTGATGGCAGTGGATATGGTTATGACAGATAGCAAACAAAAATATGGAAATATTTCACGTACGAAGCACATGTTTGAATGAGCGTGATTACACTAGAGCGTACCTACGGATGATTAAGATAATTTAGAGTTTTAGTCGTAGATGCTCTCTCGGGAATAGTTCAGTCGTAATAGAACTGCAAATTAAACAACACCACTTTGCAGTAAAGTGATCAAACTAATAATTAGTATCGAGTACTACAGCGAAATTACAACACTTCTCAATTCGCAATAATTAATACTCTCCCAAAGGTGGAAGAAGGTACTTAACAACAGATAAGAGGTAGTTGCGGTAGAAACTAATTTTTTGCACACGGGCTTATATTTTCAACTTTTAGTCATAGTTACTCCCACCAGTCCCAGAGAACAGTATACCGATAATAATAACAACTGCTAATAATTAATAAACAATGACTCTTCTTGAGGTTACCTGATAAAATAATTGCGTATTCTATTACGATAAAAGGACTAGAACAAAGTCCCCCCACGTCGTTTCGAGTTCGTTCCGCAGGACGTGCTCTTTGCACCTTTGCACAGGAGCATTCAGTTATAAGTTATAAGTTATAAGTTATAACTCAAAAATTTTGATGCGTATCTTTGAACGGCGTCTTCTCGTGTATCCAGAAGAGTTTGTATAGACACCATAGACGAACAACAAATTTTTTTGGAAAACTTAACGCCTGTAACGAAATCTCTTAAGTCGATCGAGTTACCACAACAATACATGACATTGATTTAAAGAGGTTTTCTTTCGATAATGTTAATTTTTTTGGTTGTTTTGTTCAATATGATACCAAACAAATTTACTTTGTATCGGGCGTCGTTTTTTTTGGTTTGTTTTCTTTTATATTAGCAATTATCCTTGAATGTTATTGTTATAGTAGTGCTATTGACGTTGTTAAAGTGATATTGATTTGGTCTATTAATGGTAGTAAAGGGAAAACGTTGCACTTGGCACTTGGTATAACTCATCGGTACCATTCTAAACAACGATTAACCCAAACACCCAAACTTAAACTACCAATTCGTAATTAGCTTGTTTAATATAAACATTTTTTTTAAATAATCCGTAGTTTAATTTAAACGCGGCTATTCATTTTTCTTTTCACTTGCAGAACCTGTTGCAGACGTGCTTTTGATTATTTGCTACCCCTTAATATCGTTTACTGCACACCCCAGCGGTCGTTATTTATAACTAAAGCGTGCGCCTCGATTTAATGCATTTCGTTAACATTTACAGGCCGTTCAAAAAGGAAAAAAACAAAATTTATAATTCCAAAACAATAGTAATCCCTTCAGATCAAAGTTTAATAATTCCCAACGCCCATTCACACCAATTCTTACAAATTGCCCCTTGTTCTTTCTACTGTTGTTGTTGACTAAAATAAATTGAGACGTGACCACAAGCTTTCTAGTCTCGAGAGAAGCTGTTCTCATTTACGGCTTTAAAAGTTTCCCCAATCTGATGCCAACGATGAGGATTTTAAAGTAGCTTAAACGCTTCCTGGTAAGTAGTTGAAAACTGAAAAGAAAGTCATCCAAGGAACACGGTCACTGGGCCATCTATAGGTAGTTGCTCTCTCTCGCTTTCTCCACTGTAGTCGTTCTGAAACTAACCGAAAGTTAGTTTAAGTGCCTTTAGGACTTTCATTAAAACTTCAAAGCATGTGTTGCAGTTCCATTTCGATGTTGGTGGAAGAAACAACTGCAGTGCCTCGTGCAACCTTAAATGTGTATCAAAAACAAGATTAGTGCCCATTGACCTAATCTTGAAAAATCCTTTTGAATTACGATTGTTTGTTTTCGACTGTCGGTTCGTATTGTTTTTACGAGTGGATGCATATGAAACTGTTCAACTTGAAGTTTCTCGCAACTCAAAGCATTGTGACAAAGATACAATACGAAAGTTCGACGACAATATAACCCTAGTAATGGTTAAAAACTGTTAATTTAAATGTTTTTTTTTTGTTAAAAAGTCTGAATTAAATTTAAACAAAAAATAAAGCAGTAGATTAGAGAAGCTCACTTTAAAAGAGTGAAGAACAAAGATGCCTCGCACACCCCATAGTCACGCAACAGTTCAATTAAGTCCTCTTCTATACAAATATCGGAAAATAATGACTAAAATGTAAATTGCGAAAAACTGCTTTCAGGCTTATAACTTAAAAACTGCACGCTTTTCGAGAAAAGCACCTCTATTCAAAAATAAACTACATCAAATTTTATACAAATTATGTTTATTAAGTTTTTTCTTCAGATAAACGGTTTAGGCGCTAGAACACGTAGTTGTTGATGGAAATTCCAAAACCGACCCAAAAAATTTTTTTTACAGTTTTTCGTTGTAACTCAGAAACTACGCACTTTTAGAGAAAAGTGTTTCTATACAAAAGTAAAGTGCACTAAATTTCCTATAAATTATGTCTCTCGGGTTTTTTACGTCAGACGTATGGTTTGGGTTAGGCGTTAGCACGCGTAGAAGCTTAATGTACCTACTATATCGGACGTAGCGGCTAAGCAAAGAACAACAACCCCTCATTTATCGAGGTGAGCTCAATTTTTACAATATCATTATTTAAAGCAGTTCAATTAGTTAATATTTAATTATTTTAATTACCTACATATGTAATTAATTAATTACCAGACGTTTTACTATTACCACTTGAAAACTAAGAAAAAACAGCTCTTTGGCATATTTTGTAATTTTTGTGAAACTTTAACGCGCTCTAGCACTTAAACCGGTGGTCTGAAGAAAAAAACTTAAGAAACATAATTTACAGAAAATTGTATGTAGTTTATTTTTGTATAGAAGTGATTTGCCCAAAAAGCGAGTAGTTTTTAAGTTATGAGCGAAAATCCAAAAAAATTTGGACCAAACACTTCATTTTGAAATTTTGAGAAAACGAAATAAATTTATTAAGAGCGAGAACCCGTATATACTATATACTTACTACTCACACCAATTGCCGTTTATCGATCTTACAATGCAAATAATACTTTTGATTACCCAACCAAGTGGCGAATGCTATGTTTTGTGAAATAATTTGATAAATGAAAATCATTACTCTCCTTTAAAAGCGGCAAAGTTTAAAATAAAATTGAATATTTTGTGAAAATTGATTACAAATCATCTAATATTACAAAAGTTAAATCGTTGGAATTACTTACCTTTCTGAAACTTGACAGTGTCTATAGATGATATACTCGTCACTATTTTAAAAACCATAACTAAAGTCGCTATTTAAGCCCTCGAGCGTGTTAAACAAATGCATTTTGGAGTGTAAAATTCTCGGAGGCTTAAATAAAAATTACTATTCAAAAAGTTAAAGGATTGAAAGAGCATTAATTTAAATTTTTCTATTGATAAACGCACATTTAAAGCTTCTATTGATTCTATATAATACAATTGTGCACAATACATTCGTCTCTTTTATATGCTGCCAAATTTTCTCTTTTTTTCTAAAGCAATTAGTTTAATTTAATTTAGCGAAATACCGAGCTAGTAACGCTTCAATGGGATAAAATTAAGCTAGGAATTTTTTGATAGTAGATATAGCCGTCGACTAATAACAATGGACGCAATAAATACGCGCAAAAAATTCTTCGACCTCCTCGATGTGTTTTGATCGCTCGTTAATTATTTTTAGACCTTCGTAAATATTCTTTCAAAAGTGTCGAGAGGGAGCGTAGAAGATAAGATACAGTGGATATTTGGATTATACGATCTTGATGGTGACGGTTTCATATCAAAAACTGAAATGACAGTGGTCGCCACTAGCATTTATGAAATGTTAGGACACGCGACTCTTCCTGTAGTGAGCGAAAGCTCGGCCAAAGAGCACGTGGAAAAAATATTCGATGTAAGTTAATTAGTTTAAACCGACAATTTATTAAGGTTTAATTTATTTTTAACAGTTGATTGATTTGAATAAAGATGGTGTTGTTACCATCGATGAATTACTGCAATGGTGCTCAAGAGACGACGCATTTTTAAAATCTTTAGATACATTGGATACAATCCTGTGAGTCTACATTTTTCTCTTTAAAAATATTTTCTTATAATCTCATTTTTATCTTAAAAATTAATAAATTATAATATTTAAATGTTTCCCAAACTCCATTTTGATCAACAATAAATAAATAAACACAGTTTTGTGTGGGTAACTTTCAATTTTAAATTAAGTTCCTATAAAATAATCAAAATCAATAAATAATAATGAACTCGGCTTTCGTTTTAATTACTATTTTAGGTTAGTACCTATGCAATAATCGAACGGAAAAACGAAACCAAACCAATTTGAGTAAAAATTTGTATTTTATAATCCGTATAGGTACAAAACGTATAAATGGAATGAATACAATTACATACAACATTCATGTAAATAATGAAAAAACAAGAAGTATAACAGAATCAAATTTCTTACACAAATAACTTTTAGGGCCGGTTGTACCAACAAAGTTCAACGTTAGATCGTGGTAATCCGTAGTTCGAGTGTCACGAAAACGTCGGAATAGCACGGTTCAACGTAAACTGGTGGTCATGTGAACTGGAGTTCAAAGAAGTTTGGTACAACCGAACCTTAACAAATACGAGTACCAAGCTAGTCAAATTAGTCAACTTTCGCAAACAAATTGCTGCCAAATCGAATTTGATTGAAATGTCTCGAGTTGGTAACGACACGATCGCTACCATCTTTACAACATGGCTGCGACAAGGGAGTAAAAACACTTGAAAAGCACTTGTGTACTGTTTGCCAGTTTAGTTTGAAACAATTTCTTAAAATTGCCGCCAGAAGCTTGGCGTTTGTTAAAACCTGATATTTCAAAAAGTGTCCTACAGATAGTCTAACCATCGTGAAAAACGAAAATAGCGGAAGTTACGCCACCATTTTAACAACATGGCAGAACGACGGTGGTACACCTTGGACCAGTTCTAACTTTCGGTGTCATAACTATGACCACTAATAATGTACTTGTGCCAAAGTTCAATTTGATACCCAATCCGATCAGAGTTAACAGAGTGATTCATAAGTGAAAAAATCGTATAAGCTGCGATGTTTTTGCCACTTTGATTTTTACAGGCTAGTTTCCTTCGAGCAACTTGAATCGATAAAATACGGAATTATGTGCCCTTATTTGCGTAGATTATTATTTTACTATTATCGCTGAAATAAATATTTTAGATTACGCTGAACTGAAAAAAGTTAAATTTAAAAAAACAACTCATAAATGACGCTATTGTGGACTCGCTGGTGTGTTTAGCATGAGCATTTTATTTCGTCAAATTACCCGATATTGGACAATCGAGTTGAAACTGAGACGCGATAATTCTCGATTTCGTCACGAATGCCCGACCCCAGCATTGTTTTATTTCAATACGAATACATACAGGGCAGTATGTGAGTATCTGCGTCACAGGGAAAGACATGTTAATTAAAATTCCTACTTTTGAGACAAAATTATTTACACCGTATGTTTTACTGGACGGACATACCTCGAACCTTTTATCTATAAGAGGAAAAAGTTTCATATGGATACAAAATTCCTTCAAAAAATTGTAAGGCAAGAGCGGAGACTGCATCAAGCATATTCTTAGACGTTTACTACACGCTAGCGAGTTTAGAATTTCACTTTTAGAGTCCCCCGAAGTATTATTTTTCCGGTTCCTTTTCATAAGCTCCATGTTTTTGTAGTTTAGCTAATTGGGATTCCTCTCAAAGTGTTAATCGCACCCACTTGAAACTGCTAACTAATCGATTATTCGTTAGAAATAGAAACCATATTTTGCTTATTCCATGGTAACTAATACGCCTACGTCTTCACTTGCGTGTGGCGTGCTTCTCCCACGGTTAATTGTATCAATGGACTTATTAAATAATAGAAAACTTAAATTAAAAGAACCCATTTCCTCAGACTACGAATAATCTTACCAGAATCGACCGAGAATAAATTATAACACGATATCCACTGATATTACACTACCCAACATTCAATAGCGCGCATTTCATACTATTCGCTTACTTGGGGGAATTACGTAACTTTAAACTGAAGCAACAAATATCATTAAGGAGTAAGCGCTCAGTTCAGTTCAGTTTTCATGTACTTAAAATGTGAGACTTTTCGAGTCGAAATCGAGAATCAACTTTATAGAACTTTCAAGCTCAAAAATAAGCGCCCCATGTGTAAGTATCCCCTAAAATAAGCAAAGAAATACTTTAATTTTGCCTCGTGAATCACCCTGTTGTATAATAGTTAATTATTTATAGTGGACTGTATTAATGAGAAGGAAAATAAAATAATTAGTTTGTATTAAGTTGACTAGCAGTTTAGTCTCGCCGCTGTCGTCTTTACAGAGCTTGTATGTACAATCCACAAATATCTCAGGTACTTTCAATAGTAAAAAATTTTGTTTTTTTGTACCTTCAATTTATGTTAATTATAACATATTATCTATAATATAGGCATAAACTTAAGAGTAAAAATGTTATTTTGTTGTCTAAAGTAAAATGGAAGATAAAGCACCAGAAAGATTAAATAAAAGCAGTTTTCAACCCTTCAAACATGAGGATATCAATTAAAAACTAAATACTAAATTGCAGACATAAATTTTTGAATTCCTCGAGAAGAGTTGAGAAGTACTATTTAGAAGCACTATAAATCAAGCATCAAATAAATTTGTCTGTTATTTAACAGTGGTGTAACAATAACAAACAAAATTTTCAACGCGACTTCGTTAAGGGTACAACTTTTACATTATTTTTAAATGAGGAATGGGACTACTGCCGCACTTTTCACATTTAGTAAAAAGGTATTAAAGCCTAAAATAGGTTTTTAAAAGTAGCTAGGACGTCACTATGTGTTTTTGCAAGAAGTAAACGCCCAGCATGGGAAAAAAATTAGGAATCTCAAAAATTAACTTTAGAAAAAAGTATTTTGAGACTTTGTGTCTTTGGATGTGTCCCATCCCTCATTGCAACATATAGTGGGGTGATTAAACATAATTTAAGCTAAGAAAAATTCACAGCGTTTAATTTTTTATGTTTTTCATATAATAACAAATAAAATCCTTTTATCACAATTATTATTAAATGACACCTTTTAAAATTGAAACAAAAATAAATAAAATAAATGCGATAACTATGGAAAAATAATTTTTATGTAAATATTAACTAAGATTAGTTACAGCTATTAATTCTCTGATATTTATATACTCTGTATCGGACGAAAATATTTCTAACAATTGGCCAAAAGTGGGCCTCTTTTCAGCTTCATACGTCCAACATCGTAACATTGTATCATAAATGTGATTAGGACAATTACCTGGTTGTAATAAACGCTCACCATTTTCAACAGCAGCGATGACTTCGGACCCTTTACGATCGCCATAAGGCTGCTTACCATACGTATACATCTCCCACAACGTCACTCCAAAACTCCACACATCACTAGCATGCGAAAAAGTTCCGTAATTATAAGACTCGGGAGCGTACCATTTTAAAGGCCATTTTCCACCTTGCATAGCTCTGAAATAACTTAAAGGTGACTAAGCAATTTTAGAGTTTAAAAACAATTACCTGTAGTACTCGTGATCCGTTCCAAGAGCTCGTGATAAACCAAAATCACTTATTTTGGCCTGATGTTGTGAAGCTAATAATATATTACGAGCAGCTAAGTCTCTATGCACAAATCTTTGCTCTTCTAAATACTTCATTCCTAAACAAACAAGTTTGATTATTTACACGAGATGTGACATGTGACCCACAACTCCAATCAAGTAAAATTAACAAATTTAGAAAGTTGTGATAGCAGTGCATATTTAAAATTAGTTAAAATATACAGGGTTGCCCATTTATTATGCCAAAGTAGCTTTGAAGTTTCAATTTTAACTTTAAAATAATGAGTGTAAGGGGAACTCGCGCTAGCATATTCAACTTGATGGCACTATTGGGCCACCCCGTATTTTTGCTCGCTTTTAACGTATATTAATAGAAATCCTCTACTCACAATTTGATCCTACATGTAGCAGATTCAATTAAATTTCAATTAATTAATAAATATTCTTTATATCAACTTACCACAAGCAATTTGTGAGGCCCAAATTTTAAATTCGTAATTTGGATTAATTCGTTCTTTATACTGTACTAAATACGATAATAAAGAACCTAACTTAACTAATTCTTGTACCATAAGTAAAGGAGGACCTAACGATAAACCTATTAATCTAACAACACAGTGATGGTTCAATTTCATCATAACTTGAGCTTCGCTTAAAAATGCACCTCGATTAGCTTCGATGTGTTCGTTACGTAGAGTTTTTATGGCCACTTCAATTTTAGTTTCATCGTCTTTCACGTAAGTGCCTTAAAAATAACGTTCGTTACTAGTTTCTTTTATAAACTTTAAACAAACCTTTTAAAACGGAACCAAATTCGCCTTCTCCAATAACTTGACCTAACTTAAGGTTTTCGCTTAAAATATACTCTTCGCTCTTATCAGAATCGGTTTCATAATTATTATTGGTAATACTAACTGGCTTTATGTTACTTGAAAACGTTATATTGCTCAATTGGTTAGGTAAATTGGTTATGTCTGAGGAGAATGTAGGTCTGGTAGTTTTCGGAACTTCTGGCATTGATTTTGAAGAACCAAAAAGTTTCCTCTTGGGTCTAGGCATGGTTGAAAACTGCAATTGTTAAAAGTAAATGGATGGTTACAAAAATTAACTTAATTGTACTACCGGAATTGGTGGTTTCGGTTTTGGAGGTACGGGAGTTCTTAAAACAGTTGGTAAACCATCAGAAATATAACTGTAATATTCCACAATGTGTTCCAACGAGTTCAATAGAGGTCCATCGTCAATGAACAAAAATTTTCCCTATAAACAAGCCTTTAAGTTTTCCATCGGATGGATTACAGCCATGATCGACACTAATTTTGTCTACTAATTTTCTGACAGTTGCACTCGGTATCATTTTCAAAGCAGGTTTTTAGACAACATAAGAATTTATGTGCTCGGTACAACAAAAAAGTTGCATTTAAAACAAACAACCTCGGCTCAATCACAATCGACACTAAACCCAAAACTGACACTAAAGATGTGCAATTGTGATGCTGTCTACATCAGACAAAGTGTTTGACTGATACGAATAGAAATTGACCATAAATGATAGCTGTAACACGACTTCAATCTTTGAAACTTATTTTATGTAGATACCCAGCTTTGGTACAGATGTAGACAAAATTAGTGTAAATATTAGTTCAGTTAACTAAGTTGCCTCTTTACAAACTAAAAAGTCAAATTACCTGCTTGCGTATAATATAATTAAAAAATAAGTCATCATTTAGTAAAGTTAAAACGTTTGCTCCTGTATTTCTATCGCTATAACGCACTAAAAACGTGCCATTTTCACCACCAAAATTTTTAATGAGCATCTCTGCTTCTTGTCTGTCTAACGTTCCATGATACCAAAACGATTTCTTCGTTTTAGGAGCCGGCGTCTCGTAATTTTCTAAAAAGTAACGCAATTAAATTGAATTGGTTAACAAAAAGAAAAAGTACCTAGCATTTCGGCGCATTCAAGATGTTGGTTACTAATAGCAAGTTCCATAGGCATCTTATTAGTTTTCGTTCTTGGATTAACCGGCGCATTTAAATACAATAACTCGGCTATAACATCTTTATGACCACAACTAGCGGCCGTATGCAAAGGAACGTACTCGTTTTCTGTACTTCTTGCTTGAATGTTTGCTTTACCCACCTGCACTAGAAGTCTCACAGTGGTCGGATGATTATTTTGACAGGCGTACTAACAACAAATTAAAATTACCTCGTGCTAAACAAATAAAAACAACTTACATGTAAAGGGGTGTAACCTGCCGTATCACGCGAGTTAACATTCGCTCCTTTAGTAATCAATTTACGTAAAATATCGTTTTTTCCTTTTATACTCGCTATGTGAACTGCAGTTTGACCATCTTGATTTTTAGCTTCGTGTCTATATCCAGTTTTAAGTAACTCCGAAACAACTTTATAATTTCCTTGACTCGTAGCTCTATGAAGCAGATTCGTCCTTCCGTGCCTTCTTGTGTCGTGCGGTGGCACCTCGCCTTTGCAAGGCTCGGTCAAACACAACCCTTCCACTTTTAATCCTTCAGGACACTCCTGATAATACTCGATCAAACTATCGAGTCCGTGTATTTTTGTCTTCTCTTCTACAAAATAAAAAGTAAAAACGCGTCTAGTTACAATGTGTACGTACCAATCGAAAAGAACGCGTCTTCGGTGTGTCTTCTTATCTGATAATGATGTATTTGATCGTTAAAAAGGACAGACAAAACAAAGTCACCTGTCGACGAGTTGCTTTCACGAACTAAAAACGTCCCGTTCACTTTTGTACCTACAATTAGTTGAATTCTAAACAAGATTAACTCAATTTGCTCAAAATTTACCATCGTTTAGCAAACTATCGGCAGCATCTCGAGTGATTTTTCCATGGTACCAACAAATGTCTTCTTCTTTATTCGACATGCTTAAAACTTTTAACTCAACACAATTTCATAAAAAGCATTCTTGGTTGTTAGTAGCGATGAATAGTTTTTGGTTTATAAACAAACGTGCGATTTAATGATTTAATAAATATTTTTCCTACTATTGTCAATATGTCAATTGTCACTATTGGCACCCATATTGTTTTAGCGTCATCTAGTGGCGGAGCGGAGATAATCTTACAGGTTCTTACAAATTTAAATATTTTAAGAACAAATTTAAAATTGTTTAAGTTAATAAAATAATGAGAGCCGTTAAGTATGAATAAAACTAAAACAATGCTAGTTTTGCATAAAAATTGGAAATAAGTTTGCGCATTTTTGGGAAATTAATTTTTATGCCAAGGTTGTTGTGGTAGCACTGCAATCGTAACAAAATGTAAACTACACCGAAGAATACATATGTCGCCTAAACTTGTATACAATAATTGTTATTGCTTTCCAGTAGAAAGTAGGGAAAGCTATGTTTTCGGATTTCAAATAATTAGTTAAAATGTAAAGTATTTCTAAAATACTGTAAAATGGCTCGATCAAAATTTCCCGGAAAACCATCGAAACCTGTAAATAGAACGAGAATAAACGTTTTACCCGCGTCAACAATAAGAGAAGACTCTATTCTAAATTTACCTAAGGATTCAAAACTGGTTAGTACTTTATAAGGTTTACATAACGCGACGAATTTAACTAAATAATTATTATTTTAGACCGACGATGATTGTGACGAAGTACTTCAAATTACAAACGAGTCGAATACAAGTATGGTACTCAATTGCTCGAGTCAAAGAGTTGTTAGAAGAAAACGAGTTTGCAAAAGAATAATAGTGAGAAGAAGTTCGATAACGAAACTAATCCATACATCGAGTTCAAATTCCCAAAAGTTCAAAAATTCCATAACCGATCAAGCTCATTTTACAAGAAAAAAGACTGACAAAAGACCCGATAGAGAAATTTTAAGTAATCGAAAAATAGTTAAACAAGCTTTAGAAGGTAGTAACGTAGTAGGTAAATTTGTGCTGCCTATTAGAAGTGTTCATTCGTCGCGTGTTATTAAACCAAATAAACGTTTCTTAAATGTCGAAGCTGTAAATAGTGTGAGAACGTTTAAAAAGCGTGTTGTGAATAAAAAGACGAGCTGTATACAACGAGATAATAACTTGGAGGTTGACACGAGTACGCAAGATGAAGAAGAAAGTGCCGATACGTCGATATCGAGAACTCCTTGTTCGACCAGAAGGATTATACTGCGTCAAGCTCGTCTTCAGTTGCACACCCAAACGCCTATCGGTCCCGAAGGACCGTTTTCTTCTAATAGCAGCTCTAGTAGTAACAGTCCGCCTGGAACAGTTACTTGTGGCGTTTGTGGTGCGGTTCGTTTTTATCGTTTCGTGAAACAAGCGCGAAAATTCAACATCTACAGTTGTGAATCGTGTAGAAAGTTCATTTCTAAAATGATAAAACGTCAGATGTGTAATAAAAAATTAAATGAAGTACAGTGTCTTAAAGGGCAAGGTGTTTGTCACGTACCTCCGATCGTACGCAGCCAACATTGGAAGTTTCGTTGCGCATATAAAGCTCGCTGTAATGCTTGTTGGTTGAAAATGTGTTTGAGATCGTTTCAAATGCCTTCGTCTTTGAAAATTAATTTGGTCAATTTGTTACCTAAGTTTATGAGGGAGTCAGATACTTTATTCAACAATTCTATATCGTTATTTTCATTTCACACAAATAGCAAGACTGTTATCAAGCCGTTGTCGTCGTCATTCATGGATAGTGGTAAAGTAGACAGTTTGCCCCTGAGAAAAAGACCTTTACGAAAAGTTCCTGCGAAAAATTTGGAAAAATTGAGTCTTTCTCTCATTTCTAATATAAAACGACAAAAAGTGGATTTCAAAGGCCCTAGAGTCAAACACGTGTGTAGAAGCGCTTCCATCGTATTAGGACAACCTTTGGCAATTTTCCCGGACGAATCGAACACGACTCGTGTTGAAGTGGTCGAAAACGGCGTCATCAACGTAAATTCGCCTACTGTTACCAACGGAATAAACATTTTGGGCAATAAAGAGAAGGACGTGTTAACTGAGCGTCAAGGAACAGAATTAAAAGTTAATATTAGCAACTCCTCCGAAATCGAAACGAAAAATAGTACAAAAATTCAGCCCCAAGTATCCTCTACAGTCGTCAAACGAGAAAAGGATAAAAATAAATTACCTGCAATACTTAATGGAGATGTAAGTAGAATTTATATTATACATTTCTTATTGTTGGAGAAAGTAGGAGGTGATTTAATAGCTGAACTTGTTTCGGACAGGAACTGTCTACTCTAAAACTGAGATGTTTGCTAAAAAACGTGGGAAATTATTGTTTTAAATTAAACATTCCTACTGGGTGTTCTAAAATTCCGTAATTTGGCTGATCTAAAATTTTATGAACACAGCTACTATAGGCTTTGGGATCTAAGTAAGTCAATTGCACTCAAATGCTTCATTTGCTTGTGAGAAGACCTCTTGAAAATTTTGATCATTTGAATACATTTGAGGGTCGCGAAATTTATAGTGCCAAGCTATTACAATCGATTTTAATTTCTCCTTTCTAGCTCTTACAGTTTGGACTGTGAAGGTTGTTTAGAAACGGACAGACAGATCAATGTACAGTCGAAGAAATAATTATTGACCACTATAGGTTGTTTGGCGAATACTGTCTGCAATTTCTGCAATGAAATTTTTACGAATTACAAATGTAATGTTTTATAGTTAAAGCACTCTCAGCTAAAACGTATAGAAAATAAGGAGTACCTCTTACTAGTGCCCAATAAATTTTTCTGTAGCTGTACTTAAATGTTACCTACACAATGGTTTCAAATTTCAGCTTTCTAACTCTTATAGTTTAGGCTGTGGAAGTTGGCATCAATGATCTTGATGACTTCCTATTGTGTGGCATATTTTTGGCGTTAACGTGTTGAAACTACGGTGAAGGTGATCGAGGTCGTTGTCACTCTTCTCGAATTTTGATGAAATTAGTACTTCTATGGGAATGGACTCTGTATTCTAAATGAACGCCCAGTACGTAGGTCATTCATTTAGACTCATTCTACAATCTACATCCTCCAACTAGCCTCTCGAGACCCATCAGTCTTCAAAACACCCTACTCCCTACACCCTACTGAGCCAGAAGTCCCCAACAAGAATCGTGGTATTTTTGTATACGTATACAAAATGCTCTTCTCAGAAGGCAATGGCAAGATCCCGAGACTCCCGAGATCCCGAGAAGTGACTTGTAAAGCTTCCAAATTTAGTGGTTGGGATCCCACATTAAACTGTGGTTCTGTACTTCGTTGACTTGGTGTATTAACGTCAATGTATGCTCGGTTTGCAGAACAAGTTGGGTACTTTTAGAAATTTTAGAAGTTTTCCTGACATTTTTAAGAATTCCTTAGAAGTATTTTGAGGTGAAATTTCTGGTTACAATAAAGATCCATGACTTAAATACTGTTGACAGAAGCAAACTGTGCCCCTGGGAAGGCGTGACCGGTGTCACTTTAGTTTCGAAATGTGTAATAACTTTCTCCCCTTCTACCACTGACTGTACATACTTTCTTGACGTGATTGGATAAAAGTTTTACCCCCCCATGTTTTTAAATTTAGTTGGCATATTTTCCGGGGGAACAATTTGCTTCTGAGCGCTGTACCTCTCCTTGTAACACCTCTAATTTAAACTTAGGAGCCCTTGCACGATCAATTGCCATGTTTGACGACACACGCACACAAGATTGATCATGTTTGGGTCCTTTTAGCAACTTTAGTGTTCGCGCTTATTAATAGAGGTAACTTTTGTAGGATGACTCCAGAAAAAGGCAAAGAGAGTTAGAAAACAACATATGTGTCGACTTTTGGGAAAACTACGATTTAGAGGAAGTTTATCAAAATGGTTTTGGTTTGATATCGTCAGTTTCGTTTCCAATGCTGGCAATATGTTTTTTATGTGGAAGTTCTGGCTGCGATCCTTTACTATTTTGTTGTTTATGTTGCGAACCGTATCATCCGTTCTGTTTAGAACAAATTCCACAAAATATAAAAGCTAATGAGAAGTGCTACGACTGGTTGTGTCCGAGATGTACAATGTGCAGTACTTGTGGGCAGACGGATAAACAGAAGTTTAATTGCCAAAAATGTTATAAAGCCTATCATTTGGAATGCTTTAATACGAAATTACAGACCGAAGATAGGCCGAAGGTAACGAAATTGCTTTGAACTAATAGTCGTGTACTTAAAGTTGTGTGTTACAGGTGTGCTCGTCTTGTCTTAGATGTAGGAGTTGCGGCAAAAATAATATCACGAAATTTATTGGAAATACCCCGTTGTGTTTGATGTGTTTTCGATTGAGGAATAAAGGAAATTTTTGTCCAATTTGTCAGAGGTGTTACGACGAGAAGGATTACGATACTAAGGTTGTTTTCTCTTTCTTTACTCCCTCCATTTTCTAACTTAACTTTTTATGTAGATGATGGAATGCGGTAAGTGTAATAAATGGATTCATTCGAAATGCGAAGGTCTCTCCGAAGAGCAGTATCAAATTTTGAGTCTTCTGCCTGAGTCTATAGAATTTATGTGTTGTTTGTGCGAGTCCAAACCGATATGGCGAAAAGCTGTAGACGTAGAATTAAGGTCTAATTTTAATGCAGTTTTAAGATTACTCAGTAAAAATCGGGTGGCACGAAATATACTTAAATGGAGCCCAGTGTGTTGCAGTCCACGTATTAGCAAAAACGTTTTTTCCGCACGTAAACTGCAATTTTCCGACGACAGCGACATGTGCGATTCTGAAGAGGAAGATTCGAGCGAATTATCGAAGAGATGTAAACAAAAGTTTAAGTCGAAAGAAGCTAGGGTCGTTTCGAAAGCGTGTGGGGCTGAAGAGAACGTTTCTTCGTCGAGTCTCGACGACAAAGTGCCTCTTAAAACCATTAACACTTTAACAGACATAAAAAATAAGTTAAGTTGTAAAGAATACTTTTCTTTGAAGGAGTTCAACGAGGGCATGGAAGAAATCGTTAAGTTAACCAAGTCTAGTAAACTTTTAGAAATATACAATTCCATCATGAAACAGATATTTCCTTGGTACGACTCTAATTTGAACGACTCGGATTATTTAAATACTTCTTTTTGCGATGTGTCGCAGATCGTGACGAAATCTGAGGATATCAAAGGGTCGTTGGATTATTGTCGATTTAAACTTGCCAATAATATCGACGTGGATATTCGGATCTGTTCTTTGTGTAAAGCGGTCGGAGATGGCGTTTATTACGAAGAAGGAAGGCTGCTGTATTGTGGTAATAATGAGTGGATACATGCAAATTGTGCGATGTGGTCGTCGGAAGTTTATGAAGAAATTGATGGTTCTTTACAAAATGTACAAAGCGCCATCATTCGTGGACGTTCGATACGTTGCACATATTGCAAACAGAAGGGAGCGAGTATAGGTTGTTGCGCCAAAAGTTGCCATGAGACTTACCATTTTTTATGCGCTCAAACTGTAAAATGTCATTTTATGCATGACAAATCGATTTATTGTCCATCTCATAATGTGATAAAGAATAGTGCTGTGATTTCGTCGTCCTCAGATTTTGCTATTAATAGGTCTATATATGTAGAGTTGGATAAGAAGAAGAAAAGGTTTACAGAATCGAAAAAAATTCAATTTATGGTAGGATCTCTATGTGTTACGAGTATAGGAAATGTAGTTCCTACACTATCCGATAACTCGGAAGCTATAATTCCTTTAAATTTATCGTGTCGACGCCTATTTTGGTCTACTCGAGAACCTTGGAAATTAGTATCTTATACGATAACCACTCATGTACTTAAACCCCAAACTTGCGAAGCAGTAATCGATAAAAATTTCACCGTCGACCATACTTTACCCAAAATTATATTAGATAAAAAACTAAAAGAAATATTTTTATGGCAAAAAGACGTGGACAACGCCAATAACGAATCGTCCGAAACAGATTACGAAGAAGAACCTCAAAACGAAAAAGACGCCGATATTTTATTTCCGGAACTAACAGACGCCATTCTAGAAGAGCTACCTCGAGATCTTTTAGACGGCATATCAATGCAAGACATATTTCCAAAACTACTAAGTAACGACGAACTATTAGGTGTCAACAATGCAGATTCCGAACAAAAGAAATTTTTATACTCCGAAGAGACTAAAGATAATAAAAATGACAACTTTCAATTATTCAACTCCAATAAAATTTCCAAAAATCGCAATCTGGGACGATCGTGCAGCGTTACTTTAAGTTGCAAAGTTGGCAACCCCTTATCATCTTCTACCAAACAAATTAAAAGTTTATCTCAAGACAAAAGTATGTTTCTTCAACTACTACAAGTCGATGGAGCTTATGATTACAGCAGTAGTAGCGATAGCGAGCCCGAAGACGTGTGGAATGCCGACGCTCAAGACGAACCCGTTAAGTGCGGAAGATGTCAATGCACGTACAGAACTCAAGCGAGCTACAAACGACATCTAGAGAGTTGCGAAGTCATCTCGACGAGCGAGAGCGATTCCGAAACTCCCGAACAAGAACAAATGGAAATATCGCACTGTGGTACCGTCGGAAGATCCATTTCTTTCCAAGAAAACCCATCACCTTACACCGTCACTTCTTACGAATCCTACAGTTCCCATCAAACGATACAAAATTTACAACAAACTTGCATAAACAAGGAACCTGTTCCTGCGATCACCCAAAGTTCAGAAATATTCGTGGCTAATTTTCAACCGGTGGTCGAGCAAAAGTTTATTTCTGACACCATCTCGTTAAATTCACAACCTCAAATGAGCGCTCAAGTCGTCTCAATGAACCAGCAGTCTTCTTTACCGGTCAATCAAATAACGATAAATGAAAGCAACGAGCTGTGTATAAATCAACCCTCTCCACTCTACATAAGTCAGTCCAATTGTAGTTCATTAGTAAATCATTCCGGAATACAAATTTTACAACCACAACCCATAACGATAAACCGAGTTCCTCAAACTCCTCTACAAATAAATATCCAACCATCTCCCATGATGAATTTATCGTCTTCGGAAGAAATTCAAAAGAACGCGATTTTAAACCAATTTCTAAAGCCCACCCAAAAAGTAATGGTACCTTCCGTAAACCAAAAGTACGCTAAATCTCGTGGTAGACCCAAAACTATCACTTGTAAAAGGACTCGTCCTATCGAAAGTAAAACTTATTACGTACCACCGGCGACCATGGGAGCACCTCCTGTAGTCGTTCAGCAATTACCATCTAATAATATGGTTCCTACTTTTGTGGAAGCTTTCCAACAACAAACTGGGCAAAATTTACAATACATCACCACGATTACTCCTCAGATAACTTCTGCTGTTCAAAATCAACCCCCAATAATGCATTTTCAGTCCGATAACACTCTACTAAACTTTGTTTCTGGAGTTCAACCGACGGTAATATTACCACAAACGCGCGTTTTAACAGACTCCTTAATGATTGATAATAATGGGTCTCTAGTATGGGCTCCTCAGCCCACTCAACCAATTTTTTATGGTTTCGAAACCATAGTACAAAATACTGTCTTGCAGTCGCAACAGTTTTTACCCGGTACCGTACCGGGTGTCTTAACTGCCAACAGTAGCTATTCTTCCACGACTCAAGTTTTCCAAACTAGTAAAATGGAATCCGTATTAGACGTCACCTCGGGCAATATTTTGTATTTAAATTCGGCCCCCGTCGTAAATCCACAACCCATGCAAGTTCCTCAGACTATAAGTAGTTCCATACCGACGAATCCTCCTTTAGTGCTGCAAGAGAGTAAACCTACAGTTTCGTGGAGCTATTTAGAACCTCCTCCGGAACCACTCGTTAACGAGAAGGTGGCTAAGCCTGTGCAAACCTTCATTCCTGCTGTCGTTAATACTAACAATGGTGTCCACAGCATAAATCTGCCGGTTGCGCCTTTCACACCGGAACCGGGAATACCGACGAACGTAGTACCACCGACTCCGAAACCGATTTCGATAACGTCTCATTCGAGACCCATGAACAGAGTCTTACCGATGCCTACTAACAATCCTAAACTAACAATCAAAGCGGCCCCTAAAAAAGTAATACTTGAGAAACCCAATCTTGTAATATCGAAATGTGAGAGGTCTCTGGAAAAGCCCAAAGCGCCAAAAATTAAAATCGTAGATGATGTAATAATCAAACCGGTCGTACAACCAATAGTAAATAAAACCGAAACTTCCTCGATTTTGGCAAAACCACCATTGAAACCGTTGAAAGAAAATCGGGAACAAAACTCAGAGCAAATTTTTAAAGTGAATAATTTCAACAGCAAGAAAAATGCTGCCGTACACATAGCAACATTAAGACCTATAAAAACAAAGAACGTCCTCAACGACCAAAATATACAAGAAAAACCCGTCGTCGATGCTCCTGCTAAAGAAGATAAAAAATCGTTTAACGATAAACAAAAGAGTGCAATAATGTATACTATCGAAACTCAAGATGGATTTCATTACACTTCCAATTCCGTACAAGATCTATGGTCTAAAGTGTTCGACGCTGTTCAAGCGGCACGACTTGCCCACGATATGCCACCACTACCACCGGGCTCCTTTGGCACTATAAACAATTTGCAAGTTTTAGGATTAAAAAGTAACGGTTTAAAATATCTATTGGAGCAATTACCGGGAGCTGCTAAATGCGTTAAATACAAACATATTTTTCACCATCAAACGCCCGATGTTGACGTCGACGACGATTTTGATACGATTAATCACAGGGACGCCATTAAATGTGTACCTTACATCACTTCGAACGAACCTAGCGATATGTTCGGCTGGTTAGCGTCTAAACATCGTAAACCACCTCTGTGCAATTTCAACGATTTCGAGCAGCTGACTAGGTAAAGCATTTTCTTTTCTCTGATTATTGTAATTAATCGTTTTTTTTTAAGGAGAGGATCCATTATCAATTTACCCATGGCAATGAGATTTCGTCACCTTAAGTTAACTTCTAAGCAGTCCGTCGGTGTTTATCGTTCAAGAATTCACAAAAGGGGTCTTTTTTGCCATAGAGATATTGAAAGTGGAGAAATGGTTATTGAGTATGCGGGAGAAGTGAGTTTTAGTTTTTAATCAATAGAATATTATATTTATATTGTTTTTCAAAGGTTATACGCTCGGTACTTGCCGATAAACGCGAGAAACAATACACGGTTAAAGGTATGGGCTGCTACATGTTTAGAATTGATGAAAATTTTGTCGTTGACGCAACTATGAAAGGAAATGCTGCTAGATTTATTAACCACTCTTGTGAGGTAAGTGAAAACAAATATTTCAAATTAAGTTTTCTATTTCAATTCAGGCGAGGGGTGGTCTGTTGAAAAGAATTTCGCTTTTCTCCACTGTGATATTGATAAATACAAATTTAAAAATATTATTTCTAGCCTAATTGTTATTCAAAAGTTGTGGAAATATTGGGTCATAAGCATATTATAATATTTGCTTTGAGAAAAATACAATGTGCCGAGGAATTGACTTACGATTATAAGTTTCCATTTGAAGAAGATAAAATACCTTGTACATGTGGTTCTCGACGTTGTCGCAAATTTTTAAATTGATGTCGTAACTACCTCTTTTTATTAATCTATAGATGTTTTCACTATAGATTAATAGTAAAGAGATGAAGAGTAAAAAAGTATTTCGTGGCATACAGTGCTATGCTTAGACATACGTATATTATGTTGGTTTGGTTTACTTACTACAGGGGTTGTTCCTAGTGTGAGTAAACCAAAAACAATTTTTTCAAGTATTGATATTTTAACATCAATGTAAGACTTAAGTAATCTCAAAACGCCTTAATCAATTAATAACACCTAGGCTAGCCATGAAATGGAATTAAATAAAAAAAAATTTCTAGTTTTATAAAATCGTCAGTATTTCATTTATTGTATTTGGCTGTGAGAAAGATGTGTTTGTGCCATTGGCTATCTAGGTGCTATTTTTTTGTATTGAACTCGTTGTGATACTCGAGTAATTATTGTTTAATTTAAGTTAAGAATTAGCTTTATCGATACAGCTGGCATTGTATTTACTTTTATTATGTACATTTTAATTGTTTTTAATATTTTACTCTATTTTAGAATTTGATTTATTTTTAATAGTGTATTTTTATGTAGTGCTGGAGATAAGTGTGATCAATTGAAATTATTTACCTACAAAATTTTACAATTTCAACGTTTTTTTACATACTCCACACTTATCCCACACATAAATTTTTATTTTGCATTTTAATTTTTAACTTAACACGGTTCTACTTGTGTCTAAACAGTAGAAAGAAATGACGTTGTGATTGTTTTTTTTAATGTAACGAAAAATAAATTGACAATATTTACATATCACACCGAGTAGTAATTTCTACAGAGTGATAAAAAGCCTTCAGTATGTAAATAATATAACTTATATGTACGAAAATTTTATGCCAGTGTCTTATTACTTAGATATTCACAATTCGTAATCAGTTTT
Source organism: Malthinus flaveolus (assembly GCA_950108345.1). Lineage (NCBI taxonomy): Eukaryota > Metazoa > Arthropoda > Insecta > Coleoptera > Cantharidae > Malthinus > Malthinus flaveolus. The sequence continues at coordinate 2,809,060 of OX467290.1, read as the reverse complement.
GGTGCTTAATTGCCTCATTGTAATTTTTTTGCTTTACAATTAATAATTGCTGTCTCTTACTAATAAATAATGACTCTTACTATGACCATTGTTTTACTTTGATTGTTTTTCAAATTCGAATTTGCCTGAACCTCAATATCCTGGCCCTTATTTATTGCCCAAGGACAAACATTATTTTTTGATAGCCTGAGTTGTTTAGGAGGCAGTGTGCAAATAATGTACAGCCACTGAAAAATTTATTGGACAGTAGTGAGTAGTAGATTTTTTCTTCTTTTCATTTACGTTTTAACAGATAATGGCACAAAAATTGAGAGTGATGTAACTAGTAAACATTCCATTTGTAATTTGTAAAAATTTCATTGCACAAACTGTGGACTTGTGGACAAAATATTCGCCAAATAACCAATAGTGGCAAATAATTATTTCTCTGGCTGTACTAAAAAAATTAGTACAAAATTTTTGACAATACAGGCAGATAGAAGATTGCAAATGAGTAATAATACCGACCGTCTGCCACTGTAGCAGCATTAACTTCGGGGAGGTTTTGGTTCTTTATTTATTTTTCAATTTGCACAATACACAGTACGTTGTATTGCACAGGCTTGGCGGATTGCCTGCAGCAATGTCTTGTGTCCCGCCTGAATTAGATGCAAATTCCCAAATTACTATTTAGCGTATGTAGGTTGCAAGATTGAAAAATTGAAAAAAAAGCAAAGTAAGTTTAGGTAAGACAGTTTAGAAAAAGCAATTTAAATTCTTATAGTAGTTTATGGCACGAGCTTTAAATATTGATGGTGGCAGCGATAAGCGGACCTCGACAGGCAACTCATTTCAGACTCGCACTGACATCACCCTAAAGGAACTGTGGCAAGAGTCTGTAGAATGGACAGGAATAGAGAGATCAAGGGTATTAACAGACCTTGTAGCAAGACCATGGCTTGAGAGTAATAAAACATTTGTACGCAGATACTAAGGCGAAGAGTACGAAAGAGCAGAGAAACTAGATGAAAGGATCTTCTGCGAGTTAAAGACAATCGATTACGAGATTGAGAAATGTGGTCATACTAGCGCAGGTTACATACGAATCTAATACAATCGTTCAGCAATATTTCCAAATTTAAGAAGAGCTCGGAGGGGATGTCGGAATAAACCACATCACAATATTTGATGACAGGAAGGAGGAGAGTTGGGATAAGGGTACGTTTAAGGGATATTGGAAGGTAATATTGTAGTCGTCTTAAGGTATGGAGTCTGTAAAAAACGGTTTGGGAAATTTTATCAATATGGGGTCTCTAGGTGAGGTTTTCGTCAAGTACTAGTCAGAGGTTTTTAACAGTTTGTACAAAAGGGATAGCATCAGTGTCAATGAAAACGTTAGGTAAAGTGTTAGGATTTAGCCTCAGTTCATAAGATTTAGTCTAGTCGTGAAGTTGGCTAAGGTCATTGTTAAGTAAGTCGAGAGCGCCATGAATATCGTCAAGGTTAGCATGTATGTCAATTTGAAGATCGTCTGCACAGAGATGATAAGAGCAGTGAAAAAGACAGTCAGAAATAGAATTTATGATGAGAAAACAGAAAAGGGCCCTTGCGGCACGCCAATGAAGACCATGAAGAGTGATTCACCCTAGTAGTAACCCTCTGCCTACGTCCCGTAAGATAGGAGTTGAACCACAACACTCCAGACGTGTCGACATGAAAACTTTTGAGTACGGCATCAGTGAGTAGGTATGTCAAAGTCAACTGAGTTGAACGCTCTTTCAGTTTTTCGCTTATAACTTGAGAACTACTCACTTTTTGAGAAAAATGCTTCTATATAAAAATAAACGACATCAAATTTTCTATACATTATATTTTTTATGTTTTTTCTTCAGACAAACATTTGCCAGTGCAAATGTCCACCCTGTAAGTGTATATGCGATAAATTTTAAATTTGATAAAATACTTCGAGGCTGTTTGAAATTATCTATCATTTTAGTTGCATTCGCATTTACCTCAATAATTTTTACTTTAGTGAAATTAAAATGGATCAAGACTTTGAAATCGCAGGCTATGCTGCTAGTTGTCTTCCTATGGGAACAGGGTTGTTTAAAATCAAAGACGATAGTGACGACGGTACCTATAGGTAAATAGTCTTGGAAATTAGTACAAAAAGAACTTTTTAGAATCGTGTTCAACGGAAGTAAAAAAATGTTTAAACTTTTTAAAAACTCAAGTTATTGCTGCCGCTGAAAAAATTTTCCACTTTTACTTAACGCTCAATTTTACCACTAGAAGTAAGTGATTAGATATTAATTTTAATAAAAATTAAAACATACGTTTGTGATAGCAAATGAGTTCACGATGTACCTCAAAACTGTACAAGGAGAAACAAAACAAAGTTACCTAGCGGAACTCCACGTTCATTTCATTATTTTCGACAATTTATTCTTATCCACCAAGTGTTTGAGTACTTTCGATGATGTGGATAAAGGTATAAAGTCGTTAACCTTTGAAGATGCGCTAGAAATTGAAGAAAAGGCCATAGAAATAGAAATGTGTTTTTTAAGTGTCCCTCCTGAATATCGATGTAAGTAGTGGTCTCAAAGTATCGGGGTAGTTCAGCAAACTGCAGCAGTGTCGGCTGAATTTTAAAAACCAGAAAGCCTATTTCATCATAGGTCCGTAGTCTTAGCTAATTTTTGGCCGTCGTTCATGAGCAGCCTGTCCATTAGGGCAGTGACAGGGACATTCATATTCAGATTAACTGTCTGTTGGATCCGCGCAACCACACTGATCCTTCTAAGAGGCTCGTCCTAAACTGAAATACCGAAGTTGTTTACAATTTTTTCATTTTAGATATGCTTAGACAATACTCTCTTATTTTTATCACTAAGGAAGACAGAATTAAGCATATTAAAACACATTTTGATACGCTATTCAGGGCCTTACTGTTGAAGAATTCGTTAGAATGTAATAACGGCGATGGTAAGTTTTATTTTCAGAAAATAAAAAGTTTCTGACTACGACTACGACAAGAGTGATGGTTAACTTTTTAGCTGCAATAATGAAATCGATCTATGAAGTGTTCGGTGATGAGAAAGAGCAACTTGTGATGTCATTCAGCTCTAGAATTTTCCAGATTTACTACTCAACTGTTCCGTATCAACGTGGTACGATTTTTTTAATTTTATAAAAATTTAAAAAAATGTGTTTTTTTTCAGAAAAGTTAATGCTGGTTTGTTTGAATAAATTGAAAATAAGTTTAACTGAAGCGGAACTTGAACCGTTATTAGTGCATCCTGGTATGTGTGCTACCTATAGTTTTATTTTTTAAAGACACCCGGTATAGTATAAAATGTTTGCAGTTGGTGTACATCCGGCTGTTTTCAAAAATTTCCTTGAAGCACCAGTTACACTTCTAACAGATACATATTTGAATACACATCCAGAGAGACGAGGTAATAGATGCACTTTATTTTTATATTTGTATACAGTGTGTTCTTTCAAGTTACGTATCATTCTGCAGCAATTTTAAAAAGATACATCACGAGTCAAGTTTAACCGTAAATAATTTTTCAGAGCATTTACTACTACAATTCTTATTCCTGATAAGTAACCCAATTTTGCAGCAACAATTGTGTGACCTTACCTTTCAATCGTGTGGACTTACACCAAATATCTGCTCGATGAGATTAAATTTTAGGGATCGAGACGTATTAAATAGAGCTTATTACAGAACAAGAGTCATTCGTAAGTGTAACCTATACAAATATACAGGATGTCCCGAATATAGGAACCCAACAATCAACATCTACCACTTTCTTATTTCAAATGCAACAGTACATTTTTTGAGTTCTTATATTTGGGACACCCTGTGTCGAAAGTTCTCAAACGACTTGCTTACGTACAAGTCAGTGAGTATGTCTTAGCGTACAATCTACCTACTTAATCCGATACAAAGCGGTTTTAGGAAGGGTCACATCACTCCATATCTGCGCTCCTGAAGGTTACCGATGATATTTAGCTAAAAGTTACTGTTCTAACCCTTCTAGATTTCAGCAGTGCTTTCAACTCAGTTTATCTTGACATACTCACTGCCGTACTCAAAAGTTATTGTCGACACGCTTGAAGTGAAGAATATACCTATATATTTTTTATATCTACAAATTTTGATTTAGATCAGTTTAAACAACTTCGTATTTCTGAAAGACAAGAACTAACGGAGAAAGCTGGTATAATATTTAATGCAATATATTCGATCAAATATCCTGCACGAAGTGAGTGTTATTATTTATCATTTACTTTTACTTCTAATTATTGGATGCTCGTATTTTAGAACACGTGCTGCAAGCGGTATATGCTAAAATAAATTCCGTACTACACAAAGAAAAGCACGGAGTGATAGATCCTCATAGAGAAGAGCCTCCTCGTTCACCATCAGTCACATTCAGTTTCAATGGTAATTCTTTTTAAAATACCCACAGACGTGGCTTCAAAGATAAAAAAAGGCACCCACTGGAGCATCTTTGAAGCTTCTTCTGTTAAGCATTACTGCAGCTCACTGTACTCCAAAACGCGGGCAAAAACTTTGAAAATTGTTTCAGCCTACCCTCGTCGTTTACAAGATACGGCTCTTCTGAAAGTAGCGGCATTTTTGGAAAAAATACTTCAGCGCCCTTACGCGAGCTTAATTAATTACCCAATTTTAGAAAGAGTCTACTTAGAGAAGACTTACGAAGAGTCACGACCTATGAGTAAGTTGAAAATATGTGGACCACAAGTAGGCCTAGTTCCGAATGTCACGACCGACGACCTTAAAACGTTTTAAACGTAAATTGATTATTTAAAAATAATGCTCTTTTAGTTATTTTCGCGAATGTTTAGTTATAATCGATTTACCTTTAACTTCTGCAAGGTCATCGTATATGGCGTTTGGAACTAGGTTTTCTACATTTACTTTTACAGTAAATTCGTTGCGTAACATTGCATTGTACAAATGTATTCCGAAGATAATCCAGTTATCCGAATCGCTGAAATTGAAGAATGAACAGAAAAGGCAAGGTAGGGGTAAAGTTTTTGATATTTTAAGCTGCTTCTAGTAGAACATTTTAGAAACACCTTTAAGTACGGCAGGAATGAAAGGGAATTTAGAACTTTTGGCAAAGGCCAATGAAATAGTAACAAAGTTTCAATTAAAATAATTATTTTTGTGTTAAAGTTGTGGCTAAACGTAAGTTTTTTTAATTTGTTAAGTGTAACGGTTCAAATATATTCATTCATCTATTGTCTCTTTTTCCAATACCTCCTAGACTATTATGTCTGTTAAGATTGAAATTACAGTAACATTGCTAATCAACGCAAGGTATGATTTGGGATGAATGTTGTTTGTTTTAATTTGATCTTGTTTTTTAATACTCTGTATAAAAAACAATAAATAGGTTTCCATTGTAACGTGACTGTAATTAATAAAGAATCGCAAGACGTATAGTCATTTTGCCACCCTAAAAACTGTGTTTTATTTTAAAAGGAATACTATGTTAACACGTCTATTCAAGAATAATAAAAATAGACTTTTATAAAAAATACAATAAAGTTTATATTTTATTTTTTGGCATATACGACATCAAACAGTCCAATACTTGAGGCCAAATTTCGTCAGAAGTGCTACCTTTAAAATTCTCAAGAACCCCAAATTCTTTGTAATACTTTATAACAGGATTTGTAATAATTTCATAGTCTCTTAACCTTTTCATTACAACGAGAGGTTTATCATCTTCACGCTGAACTAAATCTTCACCAGTAATATCATCTTTACCCTAGAAAAAGCAATTTTTTAAAGATATTTCAGTTACGTTCAAACTAACAGCAACTTTTGGTGCACTAAAATCTGTGTTATACACCCTTCCACTCGTTAAATGAATCATACGACCTCTAGCCCTTTCAACGATTACTTCAAAAGGAACTTCTAAATTTACTACTAAATCTAAAGGTTTGGACACCCACAACTCTTTAGCTTGCGATAATGTGCGTGGAAAACCTAAATTTCAAACTATTAAAAAGCTCTACACTAACTTAAATAAACTAACCGTCGAGTAACCAGCTTGTATTGTCGATTTTTTCAATTTCGCTGACAATTAAGTTAATCATAATGGAGTCTGGAACCAACTTTCCGTCTTTAATATATTTGCCAACTTGGAGTCCTAGCTCTAAAAGAATAAATTAATAAAAGAGCAAATTGAATAGTTGCGAGTTACCAGTTTTATTTTTAATGTTAAGTCTCAGTATATCGCCACTCGAAATATGTTGGATTTTAAAGTTCTTAACAATTCTTGAAGCAATTGTTCCTTTTCCCGAAGCTGGAGCTCCTAAAATCACTAATCTGGCTAATTTCAACGCCATTTGACGATAAATAAATTTTTTAAATAATTTAAATTAATACTTAATAAATAAAAATTGAGGTTATGAACTTTGAAGTTTGAAGTATCGAACTTTACCCTTTCTATTTTATCAAAAGTTTACCATTTCAACGTTAGATGGTGGAAGGTGTCTGGTATGTATTAAAAAAAGCCGGGAGTTGTAGTGTTTAGAGGTTATGCTTCGCGTTTGAATCCATTTTGAAACGTGAATTGGTATTGTTGTTAATAATTGTCGTGACAATGCGAAAACGTTTAAGTAGTGGCCAAAATAATACTCTATTTAATTATTTTAAGTCGCCCCAAAGCGCTAAAACGCCAACTAAAGTAAATTCGGGCGATACGAATGGTACACCTAAAAGTAGCTGTAGTGGTGAGTTAAGTTAAATTTTGAAGAAATCGAACTTACGTTTCGTTAATTTAGGTTCAGAGGGTAAAAAGGAAGAAAGTTCTCGAGATGTGGACGAAAATGTAGCACTTGACGATGGTGGCGAAGCCTCGTTTAAAAAACGTAGGGTTTCAGCTCGTGATGATAGTTCTTGTAGCGAAAGTGAAACAATTGCTACACCTAAAACATCTAAAAGGCGCCGTGTGGTTGTGTATAGTAGCGAGAGTGATGAGGACGAAGTTAAAAAACCTAATTTGGATTTGTCCGGTGCTAGTGGTTCCAACGAAAATCGTTTGTCGTCGTTTAAGTTTTCTAAAAAGACCGACGACGATAAGAAAGAAATTTGCTCGACGTACGAATCTGTGGGAAATGTAAAAAGTAATACGACTCACAATTTCGATGAGAAGATTTGGAAACACATGAATTTTGACTTTTTGAAGCCAAACAAAATTTGTGATATCGACAAACATCCCATTAATCATCCAGATTACGATGGTAAAACTTTGTATGTACCACAAACTTTTTTGAACTCGCTAACTCCTGCCATGCGCCAGTGGTGGATTTTGAAAAGTAAACACTACGACTCGGTTTTATTTTTTAAAGTTGGGAAGTTTTACGAACTTTACCACATGGACGCAATTGTTGCAGTAAACCACTTAGGACTTACTTACATGAAGGTAGTTATACGATAGATCATTTATTTCAAAAAAACAAATTTTTTTAATTAAAGGGTGATTTTGCTCATGCCGGATTTCCTGAAATAGCCTATGGTCGAATGGCGAGTTCTTTGATCGATCAAAACTTTAAAGTTGCCCGTGTCGAGCAAACCGAAACTCCAGAAATGATGACTCAAAGATGTAAATCGACAGGAAGGTCTAGTAAATTTGATAAGGTTGTTTCGAGAGAAATTTGTGAAGTCTCAACCAAAGGCACGTGTATTTATGGAACTCAAATTGCAGAAGCCAAGCAAACTGCATTTTCTTACATGCTCGCAATCGTCGAAAGTGTAATAATTATTAACAAACACCACTTTATTATTCTAATGATTTTTGTGTAGGACAATACATACGGTGTTTGTTTTGTGGACACCTCCATCGGTACGTTTCATTTGGGACAGTTTGACGACGATAAACATTACTCTGAACTATTATTTCTCTTCTCTCGATATCCTCCAGCCTTGGTAAGTGGCTCTCAATAATTTTTTTACAATTTCAAAAGGATTACCTTGTAGGTGTTGTTAGAAAGAGGAAGATTAAGACACGAGACGAAGGCACTCTTTGAGAACACTTTAAAGTCTGTTCGTTGTGAAAAGTTAACAGTCAACACCCAGTTCTATTCGGCTCAAAAGACAATAGAAGTTTTAAGCAAAGGATGCTATTTTCGTGATAAAAACGACGATTTTGATTGGCCCACCGATTTTAAGCAATTTATCGAGGATGGTAAGGTTAATAGACGATGCAAATTAAATTTTTCATATCACTTATTTTAGGTTGTGCAAATCCAAAGTACGAGTTGGCAGTGAGAGCTTTGGGTGCTTGCATATGGTACTTGAAAGATTCCGAATTAGATATGTATTTATTATGTATGAAAAAGTTCCAACTATACGAATCTTCGGATCTAAATAAAAAAGAACGGACGCATCAAAATTATATGATTTTAGATCAAAATACTATTAACAATCTGAGTTTGCTAGGCTCGACTGGAACATTGCAGATAACTTTGGATTACTGCAAAACTGCTTTTGGAAAACGGTGAGCACTTGTTGGTCTGCTAAGAGTCTTCAAAGGATACCGGGTGAAATTCAGCTTTTTTTCTGAATATCTCGTGAAGGGTGGCTCCTAAAAAAATATTTTTCGTACAAAAGAGCTTTGAAATTTAATATTTTACAAATAACGTCTTTAGAGATTTCCTCCCCAGATCACACATTCTCCCTCAAAATTGAGCAGAAGGAAATCAACTTTTGAAATGATGGATACTGGGTGGGCTTCTACTTTTTTTTGGAATATCTCGTGAAGGGCGACTTCTGCAAATATATATTTCTAATGAAAAAGTTTGTAAATTTAATATTCTACAAACAATGTCTTTAGAGATGTCCTCCCTAGATCACCCTTCTCCCTCAAAATTGAGCAGAATGAAATCAAGTTTTGAGATGATGGATACTGGGCGAGCTTCTGCTTTTTCTCTCTCTTTTTTTATCTCGCGAAGGGTGGCTTCTATCAATATATTTTTCTAATAAAAAAGTCTAGAAATTTAGTGTTCTACAAATTATGTCTTTAGGGATTTCCTCCCAAGTTCACGCCTTCCTTCTCAAATGCACTTTTGAGATACTGTGTGAGCTTCAGCATTTTTCTTGTATATTTTGTGAACGGTAGCACCTAGAAAAAATACCTTAAAAATGAAAATGGTTGGAAATTTAGTTTTCTATCAAAAACGTCTTCAGAGATTTCATCGCCTTCCCTTTCAAAATCGTGCATAAGTAAATGCATTATTGAGATGATTGATACCTTTTCATTTTTATTATTTTTTATTCTTGTAGATCTTTGAGGGATTTAATTTGCTTACCATTGTGCGATGTAGACAAAATTATGGATCGTCAAACGGCAGTTAAAGAGTTGTATGAAAACAACGAGCTAAGACAAGGCATACGTGATATTCTCGACAAGATACCAGATTTGGAGCGTCTAGTAGCTAAGTAAGTTGAATCCTATTTTTAAGTTCCGATATTAAATATTTATTTTCTAGAATTCATATTTTTGGAAATAAATCTTGTGCTAAAGACCATCCTGATGCTAGGGCCGTTTTGTACGAAAGCAAAGTATACTCAAAAACTAAAATTCGTGATCTGATTAACACGCTTAAAGGATTTGAAGCAGCTCAGGAACTTCCTCTTTTATTTTCTCAAAGCAACTCGGAATTGTTGAATAAACTTTTAAAACCTCCTCCTATTGGCGAATTCATAGATTTAACTGCAAGTTTGAAATTTTTTGAGGTAAATTCTTTTTAAGCAATTGACATTTTCAAGTTCATTACTGACTTGTGTTTGTAGACTGCTTTTGATCGTAAGCAGGCCGAGACTGAAGGTAAAATTATACCTCAAAAAGGCGTTGATGATGAATATGATGAAGCAGAAGCAGCAATTGAGGCCATTAAAGATGAAGCGAACGATTATTTAAAGGCACAAGAGAGATTTTTCGGATGCAAAGTTTGTTTTTATTTTTGTTTTTATTTGGTAGTATTTATGAATAACTTGAAATTGTAGTTAAGCTATTTTGGGACTCAGAAAAAACGTTTTCAATTAGAAATACCCTCAAATAAAACTCATAAAGTTAATTCGGAATTCATAATTGAAGGGAGTCGAAAAGGCTTTAAACGATATACCACCGAAACTACTAAAGTACGTCATACAATGTGGCTCAATGATGCAGTAAAGTTGCCATTACTGTAGGCACAATTACTAGAAGTTTTTGTTTATTTTATTAAGTAGACAAACTGAAAGGCGAACAAAGAAAAAAGCGCAGGTCGCAAACAAATCAAAGTCACGCCTAATATACATTTGTTACTACTTCTCAAAATTACGCCCATGGTAATGGCAACTTAGGGCACTATTGGAATGTTTGAATATCTTTCTAATTTTTGTATTTTAGCAATTTTTAGCCTCGATGCTTAAAGCCGAAGACCAATTGGCTAAAATAATTAAAGATTTGAATAGGCGCATTTTTGAAAAGTTCAGCGACAAGCGTGATGAGTGGGAACGATGCATTACATGTTTGAAGTCTTTGGACGTTTTCTGTGCATTTGCCGAATATGCTCGTTCGGGCTCGCAAAATATGTGCTTTCCGAAAGTACTTCAGTTTCAAGAAGAGGTTGGTTCTTAAAGTCCGTACACGAATATTATAAAAAAATTTTTTTCTAGCCTGTAGTTAATATTGAAGATGGCGTTCATCCTTGTGTCCAATTAACAGACTTTGTGCCAAACGACACCCAATTGGGAACTCAAAATGTAGCACCAGTTATGCTTCTCACGGGACCGAATATGGGTGGTAAATCAACTTTAATGCGACAAGTAGCCATTATTATAATAATGGCTCAAATGGTACCCTTACAAAAACAGTTACAACTTTATACTAATCCTATTCTTATAGGGCTGTCCTGTACCTGCGAAAAGTTGCGAAATTAGTTTAGTCGATCGTATATTTACCCGTTTGGGTGCCAACGATGATATTTTAAAAGGTAAATCGACATTTTTGGTCGAATTATCCGAAGCGTCAACTATATTACATCATGCAACTTGTAACTCGTTTGTTTTAATCGACGAGTTGGGCCGAGGTACTTCAACACATGACGGTAATGCTATTGCCACAGCTTATGTTGACAAACTCACTAGAATAAACTGCCGAACTATGTTTTCTACTCACTACCATTCGTTAGTCGACCGTTATGTTGGAAATAGTGAAGTTCAGTTAGCTCATATGGTAAGCTAAATTAATTTGTTTTCAAATGAAAATTTTATTTTGTTTTAGGCTTGTATGTCTGATAATGATGGAGACGATTCGGCTTCAGTTACATTATTGTATAAATTAAGTGAAGGAAGGTGTCCTAAGTCTTACGGTTTTAATGCTGCAAAACTAGCTGGGTTACCGCCTGTTATTGTTAAGCGTGCTCAGGAAGTTACTAAAATGCAAGAGAATATCTGTAAGTTGAGAAAGTTTATTCGAAATTTGTCTCTTTGTGATGATGTAACTAAACTTCGTGTTTTGCTCTCTGATGTCACTTTATAATTGTTTTTGTGTTAATTATTGTATTGTGCGTGGTCAGTTGTTAACTAATGTATTTGATTTTTGTATTACTGTATTCGAATTAAGTTTAACATTACACCTAAATTTGTTATTAAACCTTTAGTGCCAAAGTATGGGTTTGGTGAAGTTTTTATTTTATAATTTTTCTTCAATACGCCTGATATATAGGCAACCCAAATGGCATTGACAAGTTTTATGAACCACCGATGTAACTAGCGCAATCTATTTTAGCTTAATAAAACTAGATTTTTAATAGTTTCTATTAGTGTGTTAATAGGTCACGCTACTCGTACCTTAAATGTATTTATTTCTTCTGATCAATTTTTTTTTAAATTTTAAATAACGCTCTTACTCGTAACGCGTATATTAAGGTTAAATAAGTTTTGGTAATTATAATTAAACACGCCTAAATGCATTGACGTTTTAATAACGTCCTGTCGACCGATATTTGACTTTAAAATTCAAACATTTTAAAAGTTTTATTGTTCTTAAACTACACGCCAAGGGCTTAAATTTAGCAGGGTGATAATTATGGGTGTTATTCCAGGCGGGGATTGTCCTGAACAGCCTTAATTAAATACGTGTTTTTAAGGTTTTTTTCCCCTTTTTTGTAATGATTGTAGCAGGTCGCGTGTTTAGTTTATGGGATGGCTACTGCAGGACAGTGCTTCTACAAGCCTCGTGCTCCATTTCGCAGGTTTACGAACTTTTAGGTCGAATAGTTTTAAAGAAGACGGGTAACTATTTCTGAGTTTTTTTAACTTTTTTCTAATTTTTGAATAGCACATAGCTAATAGTGAAAAATCCATCGAGTAGTAGCACCTGGGAATACTTGTAAAAGTCGTAAACTTCGCTGAGACGAGCCTATTGATTACACCGCATTTGCAATACGAAGAGTTCAAGTCTGCGACAGGAAGACAACAGGCTGGCAGAACCGACAACAGGAAAGGCTTGCTAAAGATTTTCATCCTGCAAAATAGTGTAATAAGACTCATATTATGTGGTTATATGGAGCAGGAGTAAGGGACCACTCTGTTAGTCAACTCGTTTATTTAATGGTTGTTAATGTGTTGTATCGCTGATTTTTTCTTAAGTGAATCCGATGAGTGTTGAATGTTTGAGCATGCCCAAACTTACTACTGAAGCAGAATGTTGAATGCTGGTGACGATTCTGTTGCCGTTTCCGCTACTATTGAGTAGCGATAACACGCATTTTAACGTTATTACCGTTCTCCAGTGTTGTCAATGCGGCCCTCCATTCAATCCAATTTGAGTTGGTCGTGCCTGTTCTTACCCATAAACACTTTGGATTGCTTGAGAATAATTCGTCTCAAGTACCTTTCAAAATAATGTGTTTTCTGTTGGTTATTTGATATGGGTCGATTACGTCTTTTCTTCTTGAATTCCGTTGCTCTACTTTAGTTTTCTAGACAGTCGAGCGCTTTTGTTGACTAAAGAGCTTAGTGGTAAGTATACTCGCCTTTAGCCTCAGAAACCTAAGCAACAGTATTGCTACGTAGGCACCAGCTTGTTAGAATATTATAATTAAATAATTATCGACGATTTAATTAATAACTTTTTACAAAATTATTGGTAGGAGCCCCTTCTCTGCTCTCTGCCGTGGGCCGTGGTTCTGCAGTACGACGCATTAAACTATATTAATAATTGGTCCGAATTTATCACTTTTATTTTCGTTTCAATTAAAAAAAACAACTTAAAGAGGTCTAGTGTTTGTAAGATTAATACGAGTCGATGCGTCGGAGCATTTATCGTTTGTAAAATTGCAATTTCTAGCAGAATTTTGTTTCGAAACTGAAAAAGCAACGCTACTTCTGAAAACATTAAATAATTGAGAATACGCAGTTCGGTACTGTCTATTACTAGCGGCGTAAATAAAAGGATTTATAACGCTAGAAGCCCAAGCAAAAATCGAGGCCACTACATGAAAAACTGGATAACGAACGTCGTCGTCGAAAACGTTCATTAACATCAAAGGTAAGAAACATATTAAAAAACAAACGAAAATTAACAACATTAGCTTTGTCAACCTATTATCGTCTTTTTCTCTCCGACTCTTCTGTTCCTTTACAGCTACTCCACTGTGACTGGAAAAAATAATTATTAGTATTATAACGTAATAATTGTGAATAAATAAATTTTGCTGGAAACGATCGATAGTCGGACCTCGCGAATCCGCATTCGCAAAGCTCAAGAGACGAAAAATCGCCAACCGTTCACTTAAATACGATCCGGATTAGCGAGGGTTGTAATTGAGTATACTTCGACCGGGATTAGCGAGGGTGGTATAAAATGAAATATTTAAAACTTACCGATGAAGTTTGAGTCTCATTCTTGATTTTCGCACCCTCCAGTATATACAGGAATACGAAATAATAATTACGAAACACGGCAACACAAATCCAAATAAAAATATGGCTTTTTTGGGCGAGTATCCATTCTTTTTTAAAATAGTACAAGAAAACGTAGTGGGGCTTAAACCCAATTGTCCCCAAACACCTAGTAGTGGCGGTAGCTAAAAATATAATTAGTTATAGTTCAAGAGCTAGCAAACATTTATTTATACCACTAGATATTATTATAAAGAATCATTATTTTTAATAAACGTAGGCATGACTCGTCTACCGGGCTATATTGGCCGTGCATAAAATGTCAAATTACGTCATTTATTCCAGATTGAAATTATAATCTAAAAATTGAATCGTTCTGTGGAAACAGAATCTAGACAGACGGCGATGTTTGTCCAGCAGACGTTGTTAAAGATTCTCATTTCATCTCAGTTTAGCGCATAAGTGGTAACTCGATAAAGGGAGACGTTAGCGGCTGGCAGCGCGTGCGTTGGTTGGGGGGACAGAGTGTAAATTAATATACTATAAAGATCAGTACAAAATTCTTGATAAAGCAGACTGAAAGAATATTGCAAATGAGTAATACAGCCGATCGTCTGTCACTCCTAGGTGGCAGCATTAACTTAGGGAAGGTTCGAGAATGGTGGGTTTTGGGCTCAATTTTTAGTTTTTCGCTTATAACTTAAAAACTACGCACTTTTTGAAAAAAGTGCTTCTGTATAAAAATAAACTGCATAAAATTTTCTACCAATTATATCTCTCAGATTTTTTCTTCCAAAGAACAGTTTAGACGCTAGAGCGCGTTAAAGTTTTATAAAAATTCAAAATCGACTCAAAAACTAGTTTTTTAGTTTTTCGCTTAGAATTCGAAAATTACGCACTTTTTGAAAAAAGCGCTTCTGTATAAAAATAAACTACATCAAATTTTCTACAAATTATATCTCCCAGATTTTTTCTTCAATAGAACGGTTTAGACGCTAGAACGCGTTAAAGTTTTACAAAAATTCAAAACCGACTCAAAAACTAGTTTTTTAGTTTCTTGCTTATAATTCGAAAACTACGCACTTTGTGAAAAAAGTGCTTCTGTATAAAAATAAACTACGTAAAATTTTCTACAAATTACATTGCCCAGATTTTTTCTTCAAAAGAACAGTTTAGACGCTAGAGCGCGTTAAAGTTTTACAAAAATTCCAAAATCGACCAAACAAACTTTTTTATTTTTTCGTTGACGTCTACTTTCTAAAAGTGGCTCAAAATAAGGGGGCTATTTTGGTGGAATTTTGGAAAATCTTAACGTACATTTTTATAATAGTACTCAACTATAATAAGTTAGTATCGGCATACTATTGTTTAGCATTATTAAAGAGAGAGAGAGAGAGTTCAGGATTTTGCTGAAATTGACAAATATATTTGCTCTCTAATTGGGCGCAAAAAACTTTAATTTTTTATTTATAATAATTTTGTAGGTATTTCTAAAATAATTTTTAGATTTTCCACTCTGTAGTTTTATAGAGCAGGATTGGCCCACAGATGTGGAGATAATTTTACCAATAATATTTTTGACCTCAAATTAGAAATTTGAATTCTCTTTTGTGATTTTTAACGTATACCTATTCGAGGATATTTATTTGATATAAATAAAATTTGATAAGTTACCTATAGTACTTTGATTTTGTTTCGTTTCTTTATCATACCATCTGTTTTACTTCGATAATAATTTTATACAAATTAATGTTACCTATACAAAATACTACCTAATAATTATCGAACTAGTATGACTTATAACTTATAATATTTCAGTATATCATTGAACTCGGTTTGGTTATGTTGTGTGTTAGTGTGTAGTGTGTAGTGCGTTTGGAGTTTTCATTTGCCGTTTTGGACATTCTCCAAGCAGTTTTAAGTTCAATTTCCGCTACTTCATAAAGGTTAGGCTATTTCTTTATTACTACAAGTTAGATATTATATGCAATAAGACTCGGAAGAAACCAAGAAACATGTCAAAAGATGTGTACCAGAACCAATGTTGAGAGACATTATGACTCTTTTTTCTACATTGAAAGTCATATTTGACCGTAACCTGCCTAAATTCTGTTACTACAGAACGATTCATTATTATTTTCTCTTTTTTTAAATTATAATTTCAATATACTGTAACATGTAGTATGGCCAATACAAGTATACAAGCCCGGCTTTTAAAAAAAACTTCCAGTTATACCAGAATTAGCCAAAAGGAAGTTTTTGAAAACACCCTGTATAATTTAAGAGGTTTGAAAAATTGTAAAATTATCTATCTAGTGATTCCAAACATTTTACATTTTGACTTTCGGTTCAACCGGTAATGAGATCACCAACCTTTTCTATTTCAAATAGACACCCTGTATAATTTAAAATTTTTGAAATCGGGGAGAGCTTCTGAGCATACTTGTTTGGTACTATTTCTGATCTGATATCTTTTTAAATATGCGAGTTTGTAGAATTATCTAACGCGTACGAAAACAGCTGATGTGGAGCTGTTTTATTCAATTCGATTTGAGAGACCGCAAGCGTGACAAAACATCGATATGCTACTTTATTTAAATTGTAGGGGAAATCTGTGCTGTTGAATTGAATGGATATTCAATAATTTATTTAAAAAGTAAATTACCAATGTAGCAAATGCGAATCCCCAACAGAAGAGCAGCTGCAGCCATATAGAAGTTGTCGAGTATAATTTATTGTAGTATTGATGGCACGATATGAGCACATATCTGAAAAATAAAGTTACAAATAATTAAATTACGTATTTCCCATACAGGATGCTCAAAATAATATTTTATATTTAGGGTGGGTCGTTTACAAATCAACACCCTGTATATTCTACTATCATATTATATTAGTTGCAACGACCCATATTTTTATTTTGCGACAGTAAGGTCAGTTGTTAGACTGCGTTAGGTTCCCACGACTTGGGCACCTGGGCTTATCATATTTTTTCTGCCCACAGCTTACGGACTTTTTTTGCATTTAGATTTGAAGGAACAGATTTGTTGGACCATTCGGCGTTTGTCAAGTGATGACTATACGAGGTGAAACTTCATACTTTGTTAGTCCACATTCCACATTATGCCATATGGGATTTGTGAAGTGCGAATGCGTCTTTAACGTGTGAAAGAGAATAAAAGTAAATAGATAAGCGTCCGGCGTTACATAGAGAGTGCAGTGTTTCTAGGCTTTTAAAACACTCCAAACTAATCAATTAGTTATTTGTATCTCGCACTGATGGACTACTATACATTAACAGCAAAAGAGTGTATGGGAAAGGGCATGTATGGATGTACATTGTAATAATTTATTATTTCAGCTTTACACGCACTCGGAACATTTGCACTTGCACTACTAACATGTGCCGCTTGTAGCCCTCTTATTGGTATTAAATTTCATTATATATTATTATCTGGATTATGTTATGTACTTATTTAAATTTATTTATCTCAAAGTGCTCTCAACTTCAGTTATCAATTACTTAGTCCAAATATAAAGCAACTCCTCTTCTCTTTAATGAATAAACTTTCTGTGGAAGATTCAAGGGCGATGCCCTTAAAATCACGAAGCTCGCAAGCAATGTGTTTCAAATTTATCAAATTTTTTAAAAAACTTAAAAAACACCCACTATCTTTGCGTTACATCTACGTGCACTTTCCCATTCAAATAATACAATTAAAAGCTCAAAGGTCAAACGTCTCTAATTTAACAAAGGTCGTTAAATACTGTTGTAAGTTGTGTTATAATTATAGAGCGAACAGACTCAACTTTGAACTTGAATTCTTTTCTCCGTACAATTTTGCATTAAAAATGGTTCACGTTCACATCTAATCGCCCTTTAAATAAACGTTACGATGCCTTACGTAAGTAAACAAAGAAAACGTAGTTTAATTCGGTAAAACCTAGTCACACCTTAACTTATCAAATAAATTACAGGAAGTTAATTGGATCGAGAGACCGAGTAATTTAATTTGTATCGTTATCGTTATAATTTACTTTTATACGGAAAAAAGAATTCTGGATCTTATAGACACAATTTGAGTTAGGTCCGTGAAGTTACAAAACCACATTCAAAAAAGAAAAAAAATGCCATAATTGAGTACGAATTTAGTGTAATTTAGTGCGCTATTAAAAAAATTTAGTGCGCGTCTAGTTAGCGCTATAAGGGTTGGCAATGCAGTTATTGTAAGTTCACGCCTAAGAACTACCTTCTCTGATTTTTATGAAACTTGGTGATAATTTAGTGTAATTTAGTGCGCTTATTAAAACTTCAGTGCAGTAACAACTACTTATTTTACGCGCAGACGCGGACTACGATATTCACGTTTGAACTCTTATAACTCCTAAACTAGACACGCACTAAATTTTTTTGTTAGCGCACTAAGCTACACTAGATTCATACTAAATGATCACCAAGTTTTATAAAAATCGGAGAAGGTGGTTATTAAGCGTGAACTTACAATAACCACATTTCCAACCGTAATAACGCCTAAACTAGACGCGCACTAAATATTTTTATTAGCGCACTAAATTACATCCTTCTTCAAACTAAATTATCGCCAAGTTTCATAAAAATCGAAGAAGGTGGTTATTAGTCGTGAACTTTCAATAACCACATTTCCAACTGTAATAACGGCTAAACTAGACGCGCACTAATTTTTTTATTAACGCACTAAATTACACTAAATTGATACTGAATTATCGTCAAGTTTCATGAAAATCGTAGGTGTTAGTAGGCGTGAAGTTACAATAACCACATTTCCAACTGTAATAACGGCTAAACTAGACGCGCACTAATTTTTTTATTAACGCACTAAATTACACTAAATTGATACTGAATTATCGTCAAGTTTCATGAAAATCGTAGGTGTTAGTAGGCGTGAAGTTACAATAACCACATTTCCAACTGTAATAACGGCTAAACTAGACGCGCACTAATTTTTTTATTAACGCACTAAATTACACTAAATTGATACTGAATTATCGTCAAGTTTCATGAAAATCGTAGGTGTTAGTAGGCGTGAAGTTACAATAACCACATTTCCAACCGCAATAGCGCCTAAACTAGACGCGCACAAAAGTTTTTTATTAGCGCACTAAATTACATCCTTTTTCAAACTAAATTATCGCCAAGTTTCATAAAAAATGAAGAAGGTAGTTATTAGGCGTGAACTTTCAATAACCAAATTTCCAACTGTAATAACGCCTAAACTAAACGCGCAATTAATTTTTTATTAGCGCACTAAATTACACTAAATTCATATTAAATTATCGCCAAGTTTCATAAAAATCGGAGAAGGTGGTTATAAGGCTTAAACTTACAATAGCCACATTTCCAACAGTAATAACGCCTAAACTAGACGCGCACAAAATTTTTTTATTAGCGCACTAAATTACATCCTTCTTCAAACTAAATTATCGCCAAGTTTCATAAAAATCAAAGAAGGTGGTTATTAGGCGTGAACTTTCAATAACCACATTTTCAACTGTAATAACGCCTAAACTAGACGCGTACAAATTTTTTTTTAGCGCACTAAATTACATCCTTCTTCATACTAAATTATCGCCAAGTTTCATAAAAGTCGAAGAAGGTGGTTATTAGGCGTAAACTTTCAATAACCAATTTCCAACTGTAATAACGCCTAAACTATACGCGCACTAAATTTTTTAGTAGCACACTAAATTACACTAAATTATCACCAAGTTTCATAAAAATCGGAGAAGGTGGTTATAAGGCGTAAACTTACAATAGCCACATTTCCAACCGTAATAACGCCTAAACTAGACGCGCACTAATTTTTTTTTATTAGTGCACTAAATTCATACTAAATTATATAGCATAATTAAAAAAATTTTTTTTATTGCTGTGGTTGCAACTTTACGGACCCACTTGAGTTGCTTAGTTCGGTTCTATAATAACTCTATTATACCTGCCCTTTCTGTAGAAATCGTTTATAGTCTAAACGGGTCCGCTAAGGCTAAGACCTATGCATGTTAAATAGCAAAGAAGAAGAAATTTCTACAACTACAACAGTTTGGTGGCTAAAGATTCCAAAACCTTTCACTTTAGGCCTGTAAATGAGCTGTTAGAAAAGGAACATATGGGCCAAAAATTGGCCGTGGTGGATTTAGAGAGAATAGCCTACTACTGTGGTTTTGTTGTGGTAGCTAAAGATTCTCAAACTTTTGACTCGGATTAGAGTGAACTAAGTGGGCTTTTAAGGCCAAATTCGAGAATCAAACTCAACTCACGCCTGTCTTAAGTTTTTCTAACTCCGCCCACTTTCACAAATTCGGTATCTTTGCGACCGTTGATGAAACGCACTCTAGGGAGGGTTGGATGTAGATTTGTAGATCTATTGATTTTTTTTGCAATTGTTGCCTAATGGATGACTGATTGGGTCGTTAAAAACTTAAATTTTATTAAATACGCACTGACCTGTTTATGGTGATTGCGACCATATTCAATAAGGAAACAGCAACGTTTCCGTAGAATAATACTGGAAACAATTGACAAAGGGCATCCCCTAAGGTCCATGCTTCGTGTATGTACCTGGATGCAGTTAAGGGTAGATTTACGGAACAGAACAATAAATCCGAAATACAAAGCGATAAAACGAAGGCAGTTGTTGCGTGACTTCGAAGTTTTGGACAACGTAATAGAGCCAATACTGTTACCAAGTTGCCTATTGGGGGAAAACATTTTTTTTTCGTTTAACAGTTTTTTGAATTTTCAAAAATTACGCACCTATAACACCAACTGCACAGAATATTATAGCGCAAACAGAAGCTAAAATAGTCGCTTCTCTCGGATACTTAATTTTATAAACTTCACTTTCATTAAACATTTTAATTGCGTAAAGGCACTTTAACTAAAACAAGTTGTCATTATCAAAACACTGTACGAAACCCACCCATCAAACGTTACGAAATAACTAAAGAGAGCCGATCACATTATTTTAGTTTTGAAGTTTGTGCGTTGAATTAACGACAGCTACGGTTATAGAAGGAATATAGTAAACAGCAGTATACTACTAAATGCAAAAATAAGAGTGGGGGCACGAGGGTCCTAAAAATTTCAAAACTTTGTTTTTTGGAGGGTTATTTGACTAAAAATATATGAACTTATTTACTATCGACAAATTAAGTAATAAAAATACTAGAAGATCTGAATTAAAAGAAAACAACTCCCAGAGATAAGATAGAGATAACGAGGGATAACCACGACTTGTGCGGACGTCCCTTTACGACCGACCTATTTGTACTTACCCGGACGACAAGTCCGTAGCTTTGTACTCATTTTTTTAATTTTAAATTTTTACTTTTGGCGCGAAAACCATTTTCGAAATTAAAAATTTTTCTGTTCGCCTGTGCGCGTACACGAAACTTGAGCACGAATTTGGTGATTTCAAATTTGGCACACCCGTTCAGCATCGTAAAAGGGTTGTATTTGAGTATAATCGCACCACTTGAATGTGGTGAAAATTGGGGTTGAAACGAGGTAAAAATCCAAAAGGCTGTTATAATTATTGTAAATATTTTTGTTCGGAAGTTGTGGTAATAGTGTCGTCATTTGTTATTAAAACAAAATAATAAAACATCTCTAATACAACCCACTTCGTGCAGTGGGGGAAGCACTGATGGCATTATACTTGCATCTGTTTTTACGTTTAGCACGTAGCACAGAATTCAAAATAGGAAGCGTTTAGATCAATCTTTGATTTATGGCAGTTATCTTCAACTTACGACTCATTATGAAATTTGTAATTATGCACCAATTAAAGTTTTTAATTTTTAATTAATGCGCAATGCGCATATTAAGATTTTTAATAAAAGGAAATCAACTTAAGACAATTGTCTTTTTGTTAACTTTAAATTAAAGTTTATAATTAAGTACTTATCTTGAATGTGTAATGAGTAATGAGTGACCTAAATTTAAATTTAATCTTCCTTCTTGGCTTGCGGGGCAATTACGAATTTTATGTCAAGTGGGTTGCCTACCGCTTAGGCGTTCGTTAAAAAAAGTCGCACCAACTTTGTTTCTCCACCCGCCGAAGAGCAGTTATAATAAAAAACTCAATAACTATACCAAATTGAGAGTAATAACCTAATATTATCTGCCCCTGTTGACCGTGGTGTTCCTCAGGGTTACATTTTGGGAGCTCTTTTGAACTCCGTATACATCTGCTTTACAAGAATCAATTCTCAAGAGTTATTTTCATTGCTGTGCGGATGATACGCAGTATCTTATATATATTTTGGGCAGGACGAGTTTCATACTGCTACCCAGCGAGTGGTTGCCTTCAGAAAGTTTAAAATCGTTGCCTCACAATGTCGAGGTTCTTCTTTGTGACCCCTTGGTCCTTGGTGCTGTCGCATTCCAATCATTGTGAGAGTTTTCGTGGACTGTTTTTGAATGCGTATAATCAGTTCAAGATACAAACGGTGCAGAAGTCATGCTTGAGGTTAACTTATGTATTTGCAGACGGGAGAAGGCGTCGTATAAGTTGCCCGAGGTTGGATGGTTGGTTATAAAGTCTCGACGCCATATTCACCCTGTGTGTTTCTCCTATAAGATGATTTTGTTTATACGACAAGGTCAGGTTTCGTATGATGCTCATTCTCTGATTGAATGAATCGTTAAAAAAGCTTCTCTTGAATGCTTATAGAAGGAGACTCAGAAATGTATTTTTAAGTAATGACGGTCTGGGGGTGTAAATTCTAGGATATGGATAATAAATAGAACGACACGCTTTATTAAGTACAGAATAATAAAATTTGTATATTGCAGTCTCTTGTTTACTTTACGTAGAAGAAGTCTTAAAACACTAATTACATACTATAAAACACTACGCTAGAAATAATTATACAGATTTGGCAAAAAGTTAAATTAACTAATTAAAATTACGAATTAATTGTTCGATAGAAGATCCGCTTTTAGGATTATCACAATTTTAAGCACCCATTTTGAACAAACTATTTCTATTTATTCAGAATAAGTACAATCGTTTTCGTCGCTTCCATCACTACAGTCTATATATCCATTGCACACTCTACTCTTAGGAAGACATTCGCCTAATGGACACCTGTGTCCCGAGCAATTCGTCTTGAGATCACTACCGTGATCTTGGACATCATCGTCCAAATACGACCCAATCCACGAAACATAATTAGCCACTTTTGTGTAAACTCCTGGTCTATTTGCACGAGCACAACCGTAACCGTTACTAGTGATTCCTTGAAGTACCCAACGACCGTCAGATTTAGCACACATCAAAGGACCACCAGAATCGCCCAAACAAGCATCTCTTCCTCCACGATCGTATCCGGCACAAAACATATCATTAGTCACTTTATACAACGAGAGAAAGTAAGTTAATTTGTGACACTCTTCGGTCGATATGACTGGAACTTCTACTTCTTGTAGAGTATCGGCTAAAAGTAAGCAAAACGTTAAGCTCGTTCGGGAAGCCTTGAAGCCTACGCAGTAGGTACTTACGAAAAATACGCCCAACTTCGAAGAGTTGACCCCAACCGATTACTTTACAAATCTCCCCGTCCTTTAAAATAGTATCGGGCGAAGGTAAACAAATGGGCCTAACATAATCACTAAACACAGCGGACGATTCCATTTTTAGTAAAGATATGTCGTTTATAAATCCAGTATCGACGTATCCGGAATGAATTACGATTTTAACGATAGAACGATGTTGCTCGTACGGAGAAGCTAAAGATGTGCCACGTCGTAACGCTCCTAAACGAGCCACCCAATGTTCATCCAAAGAACTAAAATATTTGGAATAAAACAAAAATTTTCTTGCGTACGGTAACTTACTGAAAAAAACAATGACCAGCAGAAATAAGCCAACGATCAGATATTAAAGTTGCTCCACATTGGAATTCACCTTCCTTGTAAAGAGCCGCTTGCCAAGGCCACGATCCTAACCCGGCGTTTCCACCACCCACGATCCTATACATACGTCTAAATTATTATTTTTACGAGTAATCCGGTAGCTAGACCACCCTGTATATTAAAAAAAAATAGCTTTTCATTTTACCTTGCTAACTGGTTAACGACTTGAGGTCGCGTTCCACATTCGAGATTTTCGCACCGTAGTTTTATAAACGTTCGATTATTACAAACGTTCTCGTTGAATAGTAAACTCGAGTTAGTTATATTTGGTATTAAATAGGAAATTTCATAAAATGGCCCTTGGGAATTTTCTTCTGTTAGGATATCGATCGATTTTAATTTCCTAAAAAAATAAATCAAAGTCCGGAAGGTTAAGAAAAAGGGCGTTCTTCTTACTGGTAAGTGATCGATTTACAAACGGACTGTCCTAATTCGGGAATTTTCCAAAGAGCTGGTCCAAAATTTTCGGCACATACTTTTCCCCATCTACCGTTACGTCGAACCATTAAGTAACCTGCAATTTAAATTATTAAAATTGGAACAATAAAGGCCCTTTCGTGAATATCTGGAATGTGCTACAAGTGCTAAAATCGTCTTGGAAATGGTTCTCACAACAGAGGAAAAAGAGTTCAGTGTATAGCATTATTTCCGCTCATCCGCATCTCCGGCAACTCGCGGTCGATCTGATTCGTATTTCGAGGACACGTTAGGCGCAACTCCCGGAACGCGTCCGTAAAATTTTAGACGGATTGGACCTTAGAAAATTTTTGGCGACAAACGGAAGAACAAATTGGAAGTTTTTCGACAGATTCAAAATTCGCGATAGGCGTAAAGGGAGAGGCGGGGAACGTTATCGCGCCTTTATTTGCGTAAAATGTCGTTGGGACTAGAAAAGGACGGCGGCTTTTAAATTGACGAAAGACGCCCTTTTAGTTTGATAAATCGTAACAGTTCGGGACAAAAATTTGAAATTTGGGTTTCAAGTCGCACACCCTCGACCTTTTTGGCGGATTCTGGCGTAGGTCCCCAACCGCTTTCTTGAGAGCTAACCGAACAATGAAATGTT
Organism: Malthinus flaveolus; assembly: GCA_950108345.1. Classification (NCBI taxonomy): domain Eukaryota; kingdom Metazoa; phylum Arthropoda; class Insecta; order Coleoptera; family Cantharidae; genus Malthinus; species Malthinus flaveolus. Next base: position 2,784,115 of record OX467290.1, on the reverse strand, counting down.
TTCCGTATTTAGACGAAATTCGGTGAAGGGGTTGGCTACGGGCCCCTCTCAAGATCCCCGATGCCGGAACCTCACTGACGTTTCCAACGGCTTGTTTAAACGTTTGTCGCGCTCTTCCCATCGGCTCTAAAATTTGCGGGCTCCCTCCCCCAAGACGTACTTCAAACCTTCCTCTTTCATCTCATCCGAGACGGAGATAGTTGGTACCGTTTCCATAGGCAAGGTGCAGCGATTTTTACTAAAAGGTAATTTTTTTTGGCGTTTTTTGGGCGATTTTTTGTGGGAGAACGGAACGGGACTCCCACGAGAGGTGGGCGCGCTCTATGAGCAAGACAGAAATATGAATCGGCTGTGGATCATTGAGATCCACAGCTAAGCAGCTAAGCTAAGATAAGCTAAGCTTCGATGCCACTGGGCACCGCAAGCCCGAGATATTGAAGGTTATTTAACAAAACTTAGATTTGAATACATGGTACATATTCCTTCAATTACCTTCAGAGTAGTACCGAAAATCGTCAGCTGCTTCTATTGTAGGAGCAACCGTAACACATTGTCTCTCGTCATCTCCATTTGGACAATCGTTAATTCCATCACAAATTTTACTTTTATCGATGCAAAATTTTGAGTTTGCACACACGTATTTTTTTGCAGTACACCACTCTAAAACCCAAAATAATAAAACCCAATCAATGAATAAAGCAAAATATCATTACCACACAAATTTTCATCCGAGTAGTCCCAACAATCGACGACACCGTCACAAATTTTTCTCAAAAGATTATGCGAACGAAGGAAGTCTGCACAACTGCAGTTCTTTTCATCGGACCCATCGGAACAATCCACCAGTTGGTTACATCTCGTAGACTCCGGAAGACATTTCCCATTACCACATTTTATTGTAAAATTATCGCATTCTGAAACATTTCTCAAGCAATTAAAGAACCTCTGAAGCTTTTTGAAACGCCTTACCCGTTCCATTCGACTCAAGTTCGAATAAAGTTTTCTTCTCGTCTTCTTTGAAATGGGTCGGAATTTTATTGAGGGTTTTTGTAAGAATTTTAAACCCGGCTTGGTTAACAGTGTAACTAGCCGAAATGGCTTTGTTTGAAATAGTGGGCTCCCTTTCTTCAAGCGTCGAGTTTGTGTTAAGTTTACTTATAATTGATAGTTGTTTTAATTTGTCTTCAGAAAGCACGCCTTCCAATTTACTTTTACTGCTCGAAACTGAAGAATTTACGCTATAAATTATAACTTCCTTCTCACTCGAATTTCCTTTTATGGTAAAGTTTTTCTTAGGGTCCATTTTAGGAGCTCGAGGAAGTTCGCTTTCGTTGAGCGCATTTTTTAAAATGAGTTTTTGCAAAATTGAAACGGTCGTTCCTTCCATTAAATAAGGATCGCTTTCGAAGTTTAATACGTTTGATATTTTGAAGTCGTGGAGACGGTTTTTGTTTATTTTCTTTTTACTTATTTCGCTACTTATAGATGTAACCACTTCAGTTTGTACGTACTTGAAAGGATTTTTTGTTAGTTTCGTATAATCTGAATTTAAATTTTGATTGAACGGATCGCTCGGAAAGCTTCTATTTTCCACTACGTCGCTCGCTGAACTTTGAGGAATACTCGGTCTTGGTCTTAAAGGTCGTCCGACTCCCGAATTGGATTTAACTGGAATTAGAGTAACTAAAGGTGGTTTTGTGGTCGTTTTAAGCATCAGGGACTCTTCTTCTTCTTCGACCACTTCGACTTGGCCTTGTCCAACCAAACTCTCTTCTGGGCTCGGAATGGGCTTTGCCGTTTTGTTCGGTTGGTTCAGAAATGGTAATAAGCTTAACGCCGTGAAATTTTCAATAATTGAAGACAAATTGTTGTAAGAGAGTTTCCAATCAAGTTCCGAATTAGAATTAGACGCCCTGAGACTATTGTTGGCAAGTTTGTCTTCTAGTAAATGAGGGTCTGGAACCGAACTTTCTGTCAAAATTTTGTCAGGCTCGTCGGAAGTCGGTACATGTTGAAACGTTTCAACTTCTACAAAATCATTTTCCGGTAATCGAGTCGAATTTAGTTCCATTTTAGAAGATTCGGTCGTGTCGTAAATCTTATCGACTGGAAGTGGATGTCCTAACATTTCATTACCGCCCAAAGTTTCCGTGTTAGGAAAATGAAACGATAATCCTGGATTTGTAAAACTCGTGTAGACCGGTTGTCTTTTATGTAAAAGTTCGATGAGTGAGACAGTAGAAGTCTGTTCGAAATTTGCCTCAATTTTAGGATTTTCGTACGACTCGGTCGATGTTCGTTGTATCGGTATCCACGGCTCTTTGTCGAAAAGAAACGGTAATATGGTCATTAACGAAGAAGTAAGTTTCGTCGATGGAGTTGTTGGGTTTGTCGTAATTTTGGTCGTTTTGTTTCCACTCGTGATGTTTACGAACGCACTTACGATAGTAGGAGTTTTACTCGCAATTTTTGGTAGTTTAGTTTTTTCTGTTATTTTTGGTTTATTCGGTTCTTTTTTCTCGGTTATATCGGCTTCTGTTTTACTAATTTCAAACGAGCCTTGGATTACGGACAGTTCCTCATTTTTAAACTCGGGCTCTTCGACTATGGGCGGCGGTTGTTTACTAAATAATTCGGTATTAGTCGTTATGTTGGGTTTGCCGGTTTTCAATAAAATTCCGAGCCTCGGTTTTGGTTCTTTGCTTTTTGTTAACATTTTATTGTACGAGTTTTCTGAATCGGACGTTTGTTTTATTTGTATACTCTTCATATCGAATCTCACTGTTCTAAAAACCGGCGATTTGGCAACGGCGTCGTTAATTAAAATATCTCTCAATAATTTTTCAACGTGCGAAGTTGCCCTAAAAATTCATTTTTGTAATAAAATTACTCACAAAACAAATTATTTTACCCCATAAGTTTTTTTCTGTTTAGGGAAATTTTGAAATAAATAGTTACGGCATCTTCTCCAAATCTATCTACGACACACGATAAAAAAGCCGGACCTACGCTACTTCTACGATAAAGAGTTTCCAATTGCTGTTGGTATCGACGCATTTTATCTTTCAAATGACTTGTAAATCGATCTCCTCGCAAAATTTTGGCATTGGCATTAAATGTTAGAATTTCTAAAATTAAAAAAAATTAACGAATTTACAGGCTAATTTGCCGCCTCTTTACAAACTTAGCAAATAAAACAAATATTTCACTAAAAACGTGTATACTCTGTTTCACACTATTCCGAAAAGACTTTGTGAGTCGGATTGGAGAAGACCTGGGTCCTGGGGGGCCACTCTGAATAAAGGAGATTACTACTCACTAGTCCGGGAGTCAGAGTGCAAATACACTAATGACTAAACCATCATCATAGGTAAGGTACAAAATTTTTGACGTTGCAATGAAATGAGAGAGTCCCATATGAACTAAACTTCAACGCGGTTTAGTGCCTAACCTAAACCATTTGTTTTGCGAAAAAAACCCAAGAGACATAATTTGTAGGAAATTTAATGCACTTTATTTTTCTATAGAAGCACTTTTCTCTAAAAGTGCGTAATTTTCAAGGAATATGCAAAAAACTAAAAAGAACAGTTTGTGGTAGATTTTTGAATTTTTGCCAAGCTTTAACGGACTGTAGATCCTAAACCGTTTATCTTATTTTAAAAACCTTAAAAACATAATATATGGAAAATTTAATGTGCCTTCTTTTGTATACAAACATTTTTTTTCTGAAAGTGCGTAGTTTTCGAGTAATAGGCGAGAAACTAAAAAACCGTTTATTGGTCAATTTTGGAATTTCTGTCAAATTTTAACGCCCTCTAGAGGCTCGACTGTTTGCCTGGTGTAAAAAACATGGAAAACATAATTTGCAGAAAATTTATTGTGCTTCTTTTTTCTATAAAAACATTTTTTAAAGTACATAGTTTTCAAGTAACAGTCAAGCAACTAAGAAAGCATTTTATTGGTCGATTTTGGAATTTTTCTCAAGCTCTAGAACCTCAACTGTTTGTTTGATGTAAAAAACCTAAACTACATAAATTATAGAAAATTTTCTGTAATTTATTTTTTAACAGAATCACTGTTTTCTAACAGTACGTAGTTAGCGACTAATAGGCGAAATTCGAACAAAAGCAGTTTTTTGGTCGATTTGGAATTTTTGTCAAAACTTTAAGGCGCTCTAGAGCCTAAACCGTTCTTCTGAGGTAAAACACCTGAGAAACATAATTTGTAGGGAATTTAATGTACTTCCTTTTTGTATAGAAATATTTTTTTCTTAAAGTACGTAATTTTTGAGTAATATGCGAATATCTAACAAAAGCAGTTTTTTGATCGATTTTGGAATTTTTGTCAAAACTTTAAGGCGCTCAAGAGCCTAAACCGTTCTTCTGAGATAAAACACCTAACAAACATAATTTGTAGGAAACTTAATGTACTTCTTTTTGTATAGAAATATTTTTTTCTAAAAGTACGTAGGTTTTGAGTAATATGCGAAGAGCTAATAAAAGCAGTTTTTTGATCGATTTTGGAATTTGTGGCAAACTTTAAGACGTTCTAGAGCCTAAACCACTTTTCTTAGGTAAAATACCTAAGACACATAATTTGTAGGAAATTTAATGTACTTCCTTTTTTATATAAACTTTTTTTTTCTCAATGAGCGTAGTTTTTGGGTAATATGCGAAGAGCTAACAAAAGCAGTTTCTTGATCGAATTGCAATTTTTGTCAAACTTTAACGCGCACTTGAGCCCAAACTATTTGTCTGAGAAAAAAAACCTAAGCAATTTAATTTGTAGAAAATTTAATATAGTTTATTTAGGAGTTTCTAGTTTTTAAGTTATAAACGGTGAACTGAAAAAAGAACAAAAACTTAGATGACAGGCTTTAGTACCGATTTGCAATGATCTTTCAGCTTGCAGGTACCTAGTTGTACCTTATGGTTTAGTATATCTGCACTCTGCACACGATGCTTCCCAGACTATACGTTTATACCACTTTTTTTCCAAGAGAATTCTGCGTTCGCTCATCGAATTTTGTAAGGTATTTGAGCAAATGAATTGGCGCGTTAATTGGCGCTCTTTCTCTTATAATTCAATCTTAAGACGCTCTGACTTATGGGATATGGATATGTAATACTTACGTGGTAAATTATCAGTTTTGAAAATATTCGTATAAATCGCCATCGAAATTAATCCAAAAATGACTGCAATAAGTACAAATAATCCAATAACAATCACCATGGAACACTTCAAACTTTTTCCTTTGGGTTCGTTCGTTTTATTATATCGAGATCGTTGATTCCACGTTTGCGTTGTATTTTGTCTTAGATGAGGAAAGGCACAATCCGTCTGAAACAAGTTGAGAAAAACCTTCATCAAAAATATTGAACCTCTTAAAATCATCCTAATACGAATCTTCCGGTTAAAGCGTGTAGTTTGTTCCGCAATTGCGATCACACATCGGGCGGATGTTTTATTGTATTGTTTTAATACCTTGTTAATCTCGATAATTTTTTCGAATTAATTTTTTTAATTACTCCACGAATAATCCAGCTAATATAATTATAGGTTGCATATTATATTTATAGGTATTTTTTTGTGTTTCGTATAAAAGACGATGATGGTTTAATCGTTTAATTATTTAATTTTAGATAAACTACTCGAACTTTAAAACGTAACAATTAACAATAAATTAATTACGGAGCGGTGAAGCCTAATATTGTGATTAGTTATGTATCAAAAATTTACGTTTCTCCAATTTAATGTTTATTCATATGTATCAATGCTCGTAACATGCTTTGGAGGTTTCAAAGGTGAGTTAAACGAAGCATTGAATGTTCATGATTGGCTACCTACTTCCTGCAAATTATTAAATCTAATAAATTTCAAGCATGCCGTTTACAGTAGTAATACACTTCGTTACATATTTTATACAGGGTGTATCAATTATACGATCACACGAAAAAGTAAAATAGCGGACTAACAAACCCCTGTAATATAAGGTTTAAACGTGACTTTTACAGTTTTCCTATAATACCTGCCTTTGTTATTAAAGATCGATTTTCATTAAGTATCGACTAGATCTATCGACTCACTAGTTATTATATGCGCCTTTTTTTAAATCGCTCAAACACGTGCGTCAATTTTGTCAAACGTATCTATACGCTATGACTATGACGATTTGACAATAAAATATCTGTGTGGAACATCCTGTAGAATGGCGAATTATAAATTGTGTAATAAATCTCCCCCAAAAAATTACAACATTAACACGATTTTTTTAAATAATGTAAACGTATATCGTATCTTTTTATTCGGTAGTTGGACAGGTTTTTTTTTTCACCGTTTCCTTAAGGTATCCATAGGGTAAATGAACTTATTCCCGTTATTCACATTAACAATAATATATTTTAAGATATATAATAATATAATTATTATTTATAAATACAAACGCAATATAACGGCGTGGTATTTTTACCAATTCTTTCGTAGTAGGTAGGTACTCTATTATTTACATATTATGTCAAACATCTTTTATTGTATTATGAAATCTTTCTACTTTTATATTATTCAAAATTTGTCTATGTACAGTTAAAATTATCCATTATTATTGTGTACCTTTTTAATTTAAAATTAGCTTCTTTTATGCTTAATAAAAATAGTTTTTTATTACCTCTTGCAATTTCTTCAACATATTAAACAAAAAATAGACAACTCACAATTTCGAAATCCTAAAATCACTTTTGTTTTCAAAAAATATAAAATCACTATCCATTTCAATTTATTTAGTGATGGAGGAGTGGCTCAGAATAATTTCCAAGGTGTTGGGTTCAATTCTGCTAATAATTCGCAGTGCAATCGAATTTGCGTGCAAAGGTTTTTTCGTGGCTTATACCTTACGTTAAATTAAAATTGTCATAAAAAGGGCATTACTATTTAGTTTTAAGCCACATAATATTTAATTTCAAACGACAAAATACGTGTGAAATAAAGTAAAACTGTATTTTTACGATCTAAATAAAGTTTTACGTTTGTTGCGAACAATAACGCACTATTATATTTTGGTACTAACGGTAAATACTTGATTTTTTATATTTTCGTTGGCTTCGCCTACTTTAAAAAAATAAATTCGATACATGGTGGCCTAAAATAAGAGGGTTATTTTGGTGCCATTTTGAAAATGTTTACTTACTCTCTTTATATTTGGCTATAAGTTAGTACGCATCACCCCTAATTTAAAAAATACCTTTACAAATTTTTAAATTTAAAATGGCGGCCAATATAACAATTGTCCCATACTCCAGTTTTTTTGTTATAATTTTGTAGATAATTATTATTTAAGAAATATAGCAATAGGAATATAAAGACAAAATATAGAGCTTTAGTTTTGATAGAGTCGATTTTTAAAATAATTTTAAAATTGACTACTTTTAAAGGGCCAAAGTTGATTAAAATTTAAAAAAGGAGTTTCTCGAAATCGGGCGGCCATTTTTTCTATTTTTGGCTATATTTAAGATTTTAAAATTATTAATCGAACGCCGTTTCTTTTGTTCGTTTACTACGACCAGAACCGGAGTTATGAATTTTTGAAAGTCAAAATTAAAAAAATTAGTAATTTTTTTTTGTAATTATAATTAGTAATTACGAGTTGCTACATTAATTTATTTTACAAATTACTATTACTTGATATCAATTTGCTTAAAAAAGCCTTACTATTCAACCGGGAATTTGGCTAAATGGAAAGAGTTCATAAAAACACCCTGTATATTTTTACATTTTTTAAAATATCGTAAAATTATCTATGTAGAGTTACCAAACACTTTATATTTTGATCTCCAGTTTAACCGTAAATGGAGTTACATTTTTCATTTTAAATACAACACTCTGTATAATTTAATGTTTCTTAAATAACATAAAAGTATTTGTCTAGCGATAATAAACATTTTTATTTTAACTTTCGCTTTTGCGAGAAATGCCCTTAACTTTCCTATATTAAATACAACACCCTGTATAGTTTAATGTTTTTTGAATAACATAAAATTGTTTGTCTAGTGATACTAAATATTTTTTATTTTAACTCCCTCTTTTGCGGGAAATGTCTTTAACTTTGCTATTTTAAATACAACACCCTGTATATTTTAAATTTTCGAAACTTGGGGACAATTTTGAGTATACTACTAACTGTTTGGTGCTATTTTCCTGAATATGTAAAAATATTTTGAAAGAGTGAAGATTTAGTTGTAACTTGTAACACGTGCGAAAAGTCATTTTAGTTCATATACAGGATGTTTCAACATAATATATCACGAATTAAATCGATTTAAAATAAGTTTAAAACTTAGTACTACGGTACTACATGAGTAGTTCCCATTTTTTGGGCGGAAGGGTCAGATCGCTTAACTTATTCTCCTACTTTGTCAAGTATAAATTTAGATGTAAATTGTTATTTATGTATACATTCTCCGTGTGCAATATATGTAAATTTTGTTCGTGACTGTAGATTAAGCACAAATTTTAAACTTGGTAAGAGACTTCGTATAGTGTGAATAATAAATAATTACAAACATTTATATAAACTCAACGATTAGGATGATAGTAGTTTAGTAGTCGATCAGTCAATTCTTATCACAAAAATTGCAATGGCTTAGTTGCAAATCAGTGGCGTACAGTCACTAGATTTTAAAGAGGGGGGGGATGTGAAAAAGGTGACTAAAAAAGCTTAAAAATAGAATTTAAATAGTTCGATTGCACTAATACCGCTATTGACACCAATTTTGTTATTGGAATTGAGAATTGAAACATTGTGGGGGGTGGGGGGCAAAAATAATTTTTTTAAATACTTTTTTTACGTATAAGTAACGGTTGTTATTAATGACTAAATGAATTCTTGCATGGAATATTAAAATTCATTATAAAGCAAATTATTTTGTTTTATATATTCGCATCCTCCCTAAGGCTACGGCATATCGGTAGAAAGCAAAATGGATTCTCTTCTCAGTCATCCGCTACGAACAATGAACTTTTAAAACGGTAATTTTTATCTTTAAACCTTTTTAAATGCACCAAAAAAATTCTACAACATTCCTCTTGTATATACTACAAGTAAGATGTGTTAGTTTATAATTTAGGGGTTCATTAAAAAGAAATAAGAAATTAAAAAAAAAGTACAACACCGGATTTTGATTTTTAAATACCTCTCGAGCAAGTATAAAATATTACTACTAACAATAAATTATAAAACAAACATAAACATTTACGATTTAGGTAATAGGTACCGACTAACAGATGAGGGGGTTATTTAAAAAATACATAACATCGTAGGTGTCGAGCCATTAAAAAAGTCTGTTTTTTACGATACTGGCCTTGTGTAATGGTACTCTTACCTTGTCATGGTGTGCCTTAAGCACACGCTAATCCAGTACCTGCTTTTACGGCAATAAGAAGACATACCATCGACCAATCCACCATTTTGGACGCAGTTTGGACGCACGAAATTTCAATAATCAAACTTTTTGGAAACTTCTGGAAAGGAACGCCCTATTATGTACCCCTAAAGCATCTCTACATTGTAGATCTAACAGACGCCGCCGTACGTTTAAGGAGTGGGAATCCTAAGCTGTCGCTAAGTAGGACCGTTCTCAAGAGAAAATCAAGTATGACCGCACGACGTTTTCCACACCCTTACGATGGACTAACGCACATACGAGCAGAGTCACTTTACCAATTTTCCATTCGGGTGTATTTCCATTGCCGTAAGATGACCGAAACAATCACGTTCGATCTCCCGAAAGCAATTTGTGGAAGCCTGCCTTTCGGATATTTTTGCGAAGATCTGAAAGCTTCCTACCAAGGGCGACGACCTTTGTTCGAAGCTTCCACAGCTAGGGCGACGAAAAATAGTGAGCTCACCTATCACATCGGGGTCACAATTTTTAGCACGTCCATACTGATTCAATTTACACAAGGGAAAAACTTGGAACCATTGTTTCACGCGCAAAATGAAACCGTATGTCGCTTATTTTTCAATATTTTGTCCAACCTGAAGTTTGTTTGTAAGAGTGTGGGCGAGGTTGTACTTTATGGTAAGATGAAGAAAATAAACGGTAAGTCGCAAGATCGCTATCTATAAATTATTGCGAACTTAAGTAATTTAGTTCGATATAGTGAAACCAACGTTTAGTAAAGCTGTTCATCGTTCTACTTAAATTAACCGTTATACTATATTTCACGAAATTTTACTTTAATTAACTTAAAATAATTTCGATGGCACTTTTTCGGTACATTCTACTTTGTTAAGACGAGTTGCGATGCTATAAAGTAAGTAATTCTCGGTAGGTAACTTATGTAATGGGTGGTCCATCTTCTTACTTTTTACACTCTCGAATTAATACTCCCGGTCAGAATGGACGTGACAAAATGATAATTGGTTAGTTTCCGGCTAATATAAACAAGATGAAAGATAACCACGAGAGTAATTTCAAGATCCCATTTTAAGATATGCGCAAAACTTGCTTTTTACGTATCAATTTTTTTACAATTATCTGCCACATTTTTTAAATTCTTTTACTCGGGCGCCAAGTTCAATAACGAACGCCGAGAGAGATAAACTGAAATGCACGCCGGTAAATTGACCGGTAGACCGATAAACTGACCGGAAAATCGGCAAGTCTTCTAAGAAGACGAATTAAACATAGATGGACATACAGACGAACCAGCCAACTAACCGTTGGGTTGGACACGTTGATAGACAAACGGACGGATTTATATAAATAAACTCGTGGGCGAGTTCTAATTTAAAAAAAGTGGCAGTTTGGATTTTTACTTTGAGCAAATTTATGTTTGGCGAGTTTTATTTTCAAAGTGTATATTGTATACTGGACAACTGGACTCCAATTAAAATGTTTTATCGTTACAATGCAACGATGATTTGCTGATGTTGCTATATATCCTGAGAACGACCGTTCAAGGATAACTTACGTACTCTCGTCTCGAGAGAAAAATGTATCCAATGGAGAATTTTTTGAAAAATTGTATAACTCATTGGTCACTGTAGTAAATAACCAATATTATAAAATAGTAACATTAACGACGGCGTATAAAATTATACAATAATTGCGTATAAAGAAGAAAATTGCAGGCATTAAGATGCTCGAGCTTATAAATAATAAAAGAAAAGAAAATAGACGACCTTGTGAGCATTTACCTTTTATTCTATTTACTTCGTGTAATTAGTTGAAGTCAATAAGATAAAGCAGGTTTACTAAAAAAAAGTTAAATACCAGAGCGGAGCAGCGAAGCTTCCCGACTTAAACTCTCTGGGAGTCTACAAGAAGATGCGGAAAAACATTAATTTCTAGAGAAAAAATATTTGATATACATTTTTTTGATAATTGTAATACGTGCGTCTACTCTTCCATGTAAGAGACGACCAGTAATTCCAGTTCAAGTAGTAGAAATATACTCGTGGAGTGATTAGAGCCCACCGAAAGAGATGAGCGCATCCAAAAAAATTTCTACTTGTACACAAAGCCGTGCCTTTTGCAAACTCCCCAAAATTGGAGAAGGCAAACAGTATAAAGTACAAAAGACGTTTAGGGAAGGTTTGTGATTAGTTGGAATTGGCGCAGTCGGTTATCGAAACGCTAATAATGGATTTAAAGTGGCAAATTGGAGGCTGCTAATATTGGGTCATCGCACTCTTGGCTTGTAAGTTCGAAAGGCTTAAAAAATCCGTTAACACCAACTGGGTTTCTTGACGTCTTTCGTATAAAACAAAACAGCACTGAATGTGGGTAGTGCGTGGCCACGTGGCCTGTTTAAGATGTAAACCCAATGTCCAAACATGTATGAGAATTCAAAAATTGGAAACAGACGGATTGAAATTTGAATGGCCAAAAAGTACGCGTTATTTTCCAAAATGGCGGCTCTGTGGCCATGCATTGTCTTCTATCGTGTTTCTGTGGACGCAGTTGTATTCAAAATTCGTAAAAACCAACACGGAAACGACATCTCACATGCCAACACTTCTCTTGAAAACAACCCTTCACAACTGGAGTCCAGTCCGGGAGGGCGGTTGACATCGCGAGATCACCATGTTTTCGCTATTAGAGTAAGATATTTGTTCATTTCGTGTAATGGAAAATTATTTTACGCTCTTAGAGAGATACCTAACAAATTGCTTGCTTATTGACGTTATAGTCCTCTATCAAATGTGCATTCATGGACTTCTTGATGATGCAAGTGTTGAAGTAGTCTCAAGCTCTTTTTGTTTGACCTTTAAGAAGCATAATTTCGATGTTGGCACTCTCAAAAATTATGCGTTTGAGTGCTGGGCGTGAAACATCAAAACTATGCTTCTCCAAGGTCAAACAAAGAGACTGAGACTACTTCAACACTTGCATCATCAAGGAGCCCACAAGAGCCTATTTTTGTACACTTGAAAGGGTACTATTAGCAAATTTAAATCAATAAGTTTAAGTTTTCTGTAATACGTCAACTTTAAAATCATACACCCGGTATGCTTATAGAAAACAACAGTGATGTGTAAGTAACCGACATTGACCATAAACAGAATTTTATCTTCAGGAATTGAGATTGCATAGTATCATAACATTTTAGTCCACTTTTTTTTTAAATTAAAAGTGAAAAAAGCAATTAAAGCGTGAGATGGGCAATGGCACTGACCGTGATTGTACCAAGCTCACGTCCTTGAGCTATCACGACAATTAAATTGCAATATAAAGATAACCTTCTCAAATAATATAATACACATCAGGTGTAAACCCCGTTATTATCTACTAATTAATGAACTGCTTCGATAACGATAACGGACGATTAAGAGAGCTTTAAATTTCATACCAAGTCTCGTATCGTAAAAATAATTAAAATTACAATTTACAATAAAGCAAATGATCACACTCACCAAGAAAACGGAATTTTTTGAAAATAAGACGCCGTTTTCTTAATCCGGTTCGGTGTGTATTTTGAATGGTTAGCCACCTCTTCCGCACAAAATTCCTCTTTGGTATCTGGAATACCACTTGGCATTTCTAAAATACCTCTTCGGTAACCCACAATACCACTTCGACGTTCTAAAATACAGTTTTGATATTTTTCTTGATATTCTAAAATGCGTTTGGTATTTGCAAGTGTTTCAAAATCGAGTTCCAAATAAAATTTTCTGATTGATTGCTCAGAAATTCCGCATTTTCTAATATAACTGACACCTAACAGCCTATTTAGATACCGAAACGGAAGAGGCGACTGAATCGTTCAATATAAACCACTTATTTCCTTACCCCATAACCCATGAAGCGACCCACCTTCAATTATAAATAGGCGCCCAATTTCGTTTCATTTGAAAATGAATTTTTTAAAAAACTCGCCTTATCTTCTTCTGAAAAGAGAGGGACTGGATTTTCAATATCGTCAATCTGATCAATCCTATTATCACACACACGAAACATTTCTCCAAACGAAATCATTTCAATATGTCGATTTTTAACATTTTCATTAGTACAACGAATGTTAAATGAACTTAATTTAATCGACACTAGCGCTGCCATTTTTTTAACTTACTATCCAACACCAATTAGTAACTTTAACTGGCTTATTTATTATTAATTCGTAATAGATACCTTTAAGAAATTGCTCATGCCAACATGCATACTAGAAAGGGTTTCAGCTGAAAAGAACTGCGGAGTATTGGCGCAGTCGTACAAGGTGTTTCAAAAGCTTCTGGACTCAAATTTGTACTAAAACTACGATATTAGTTCATAGAGGGTTTCTCGTGTTACTACACCTAGGCCCTAATTAAAAAAATATCTTTTCATATTTATTAATTTAAAATGGCGTACTATTATTCGATACCATTTTGGTTAAAAAAAACTTACGGTTCAACCGGAAATGAGCCAAATGGAAAGAATTTTTAAAAACACCCTGTATATTTTAAGGTTTTTAAAGTAATCATTAAATTCTCTGTCTAATGATACCAAGCACTTTATATTTCGACTTTCGGTTTAACCGTAAATGAAGTTAGATTTTTCATTTTAAAACAACACCCTGTATATTTTAATATTTTTTAAATAACATAAAATTATTTGTCTAGTAATACTAAACATGGTCCATTTTAACTTTCGTTTTTGCGGAAAATGTTCTTAACTTTTCTATTTTAAATACAACACCCTGTATATTTTAAGTTATTTGGGAGAAGGTAAAATAATAAAAAAGTCCTGTTATGGCCACATCGGTCGTTTTAAGAATGAGTTTATAAAATTGAAATTATGCAAGTTGTGTAGTCTAAAAAAGTAGTTACTACTGTCATCGACGATCGACGGTCATCATGAGTAGGTGCAGTGGACTCTCACTAAGATCTTGAGCTTGACCACGATTGTAACAGGTTTATTCGTATTTATCGATAAAGATTAAACAAATTTTTTCAAAATCAAACTTACATAAATATAAATCGATAGTACCTCGTTCGGACGAGCAATTTATTAAAAAATTTCAGACATCGATTTTGAACGTACCCACTAATATTCAAATTTTTTTACAGTTTACGCGACACATCGTAATTTAAATTAATTAATCAATTCTAGTAGGTACTAATATACTATAAATGTAACTGTTCAAGTGTTATCTATCTTTTAATTTAATTTAACTACATACAAGTTAATTCACAAGTCACAAGCAAAGCCAATGTAGAGTCTATCCTTGTTTGTGAGGGCGATGTTTGAATTAATAGTTGTACTTGATCATTCAACTGTCGCGTATTTTGTTTTAAGACTTGAATACGTAAATTATAATTTATAATAATATACTATTAATTTGTATACAGTGTGATAATTTCAAAACTATTTAAAAATACCTCTGGATTCTAGAAGAGAAGAGGGCACAATTCTAAGAAAAAAATAAAAAGATTTTGATTTTGAGAGGGAAGTTTAAAACCGCTGTTTGTAAAATCCTACGTGTTGCCCCTTCGCTCCCAACTGCTCCAAATTTATAATTTTAAATACCGCCCCCTGGTTCCTGGATCTGGATTATTTAGGGAGAGGGAGCAAGCTCCCTGCACTTAGGCCGCTTAATCGGACCCATTGTACTTCCTCCAAGCGGCCTCCCCGTGCCCATCAAATCTCGAGAATGAACTCCAGAATTCTGGCAGGAGGAGTGGTGCTTATTCTGGCCATGTCGAGCCAGACGTCCTTCAACAAGGATCTTCTAATCGACGTTAGGGCTGGGCAGAAACAAAGCACATGTTTAGCGGTTTCGTCTTCTAGTTCGCATTCACTCAACCAAGCCCAGAGTGTGGAGATGTTTGTATAAGTGCTCTGTGGGTGTCCTTGCAATTGTTCGTAGATTTGTTCGGGACAGCTGTAGCCAGTATTTTGCGAGCTTTTTAGAAGATGCCAAAAAAGCTCTTTTGCTTTGGCGGCACCCCACTTCTCTTGCCCATCTTTGAGTCTGTAGTTGATGGGTATTATTTTTAAGGACAGTTGTTACAGCTGGTTTGATGATTGGCTCAAGGCCACAGGGAAGGCTGCTTTATTGTTACCCTCATTTCCTTTGATCCAACAGAGTGTAAGAACATTGTTTTTGGATATCTGATTCAGCAGCTCTATGCACTCCAACAGAAGGCCATAGGTTACGTTACCTTGAAGGTGTTTAAGGCTTGCAAGGCAGTTTTACTGTCCAGGATTTCGTTGGAGCTGTGTAATATTCCTATCAGTTCAGTTTGAAAAACTGATGCGTATTTTCCCAGTGGTAGACTACTGTCGAGGGCAAGCTTAGGTGAGTGAACACCTGCTCCAGATCCCTTTTGATTTTTAGATCCATCGGTTAAGACAGTTATGTCCGCTACGAGGTTCTCAGTTTAATCCATTAGAGTTTGAAAGTCTTTGATGCTGAATGTATATTTTGGAGAGATATGCTCTGCATCCAACTCCAAGAGAGGTAGCTTCTCTTAGTTTCCGTAAATTCCGTATCTGACAGATCATATAGTCCCCATCCCCGCAGTAGGAGAGCTCAGCTTTTGTTGCCATCTCTTCCACATATAGCTCCGCCTCCATTGCTGCTGAGGGTGTGGTTCTCATGACTCCTATGATCATGATCATTTCATAGTGGTATGTCTGGTTTTGGGCCACCAGACAAGAGCTCCATAGCACATCATAGGTCTGATAATGGCAGTACGCCCCCTGGTTTGTGACTACTTAGTCATGAGTCATGAGCAATACTGCAAGAAGTCTTGATGTTTGTGTTGGTTTTGGTTTTGGTCTTCTTTTCTTCGTACTCCCAACACAAAGTGATCATCCATTATAGGATTAGAGTAATACGATTAAACTTGAAAATTGAAAAACTCGTTGTGCTCATCGTCAAGTCTCCAAAAAACAACATAAATTTATACATTATTCCATTAGTTAACTTGAAGACTCAAAAATAAGTTACACGAAATAAGTATAAAGATTTACAAAATATCGTCTTATAAGTCGATATAAATGATCTCTACGTACTACTTATAACTTATAACCGTAGGATAGGTCAATGCTTTTAATAAATAATGAGTAGGTACAGGTGCTTTATCGTAGTCGAGAAGACGCAAATGCAATAAACAATAAAGTAACAAAACGAATAATAAAGGGGGTGGTTTTTTAATTTCGTGGGCACTTCGGTTAAATTATTTATTAGTTCGAGCCTTGGACAAATACCATTTATTTACTTCGACTAAACCACATGTCTTGACACATTATTACACACCAAGTAATTAATTTTTAAGTTTTTTATAATTATTAACATACAGGGTCTCCTCGGATTGATTTTAGCAGTTTCATTACGCTCAAAATCGCTCCCTGATATACGGGGCCATTCAATAGGACAATTTTTGGCTCATATCCGGCTAAACCGGAAGTAATAATATAAAATGTTTGATATCACTTAGCAAATAATTTTATGTTTTTTTAAAAAACTTAAAATATACAGGGTGTCGTTCTTACCACCTATTTCCTGTTGAACCGGAAACTTACTATTCAACGCTCCTCTTCAAAGAGCAAACATTTTTTGGCACGTGCTTATAGAAACTTTTAACCTTATTTTTAGCCTAGTACACGACTGTCTTTAAAGTTTGAAATAGTACTAGATACAAACGTGTGATTCAAGAATCGTGGAAGTGCGCTTAAGTTTTTAAAAACGCTAATTCTTGCTAGCCCCTAAAAGTACGCCCTTAAACAATATTCCTAAAATTCAGTTTGACCATTAAATTATGCACACAAAAGTACCCAAACCGCCAAAATTTCATAATTTTATTTTTATTCCTTCTTTAGATATAACTAAAAAACCAACTACGTTCGCTCTTTTTCAAAAGACTGTAGCTCTTTTAGGAAAGATTTTGCGCTATATATTTTATTAATTATTAATAGTGTATGTCCTTAGAGTTTAAAATTTTTATTCATAAACACCCTGTATAAATAAAATGTTGCGACCGTAGTTCCTTCCCAAAAAATTTGATTTAATGCCGAATCGTTCGTTTCATATTTGCTACCTATAACATCGGTTAGTAGGTACAGAAGCAATATGGTATAATAGAAGATCCCTAGTAAAACGAGAAAATCCCCTTAAATTCTTCGTTCAAAATCACTATAATTACTAAATTGGTTTCGTACTCTTAAGAAATTTTGATGGCACTGCTATTACTACGTTTCTTCATGTTTTTAGATACATTATAAAAAGCGTTTAGCTAACTATTATTATAATTAAACATTTTTTTACTAATCACTAATGGTCCTTCAGGACGACTACTGAAAAATTACGACAGTTTTTAGAAATTCCCAAATATGATGACCTTCGTAATGTTTTTCGTAATTTTGGTAAAATTATTTCGTGAAACAATACGCAACATTTTAAAAATATTTTAATTAAATAATATTAAAAATTAAAATTTTAAAGTAATTTGACTTATCACACGTTATAATTACTTGTGTCTAGGTGCCTAATTCTTTTAAACATTAATTTTATCGTATAGTGACTGGTGGTGGGTGATCGTAAACAAATAAATAAAAGGATACTGACCTGCCTTAAATTTCTATCGTATCGAGACGTCCGATAAAAGCTACTGGAAGTTAACGCAGCCCCATATTTAAAACGAGGACCAGAGGGCCAAATGGTTTCCATTTCGATTAAAAAAATTTTATTAAATAATCCATAACAAAATACAACAGTTTATCGATAGTTATTAAATTATTTCACAATTCACTTATTTTAAAAATATTTTATTACACTCATACTTTGGATTGGGGTGGTTTAATTTGAAATTCATATCACGTCGGTGTTACAAGTCATCACCGACACCATCATACAAGTAACAAGTAAGTACTCATCCGTCCGAAGAACGCGATACCGGCAGCGTGTCTGAACGCCAGTAAATCTAAGAAAGCCCCCACGCTGTTTCTGTTACACCTGTAACTTCGTCGGTCCCACTTCGTTTAGTTTCTTTTTAATTTTCTTCCATTCAACATTTCCTTTAAATCTAATTAAGATTTATCTAAATTTGCCGATTTTAGCCATACCTACAATCGAAAAAAAAGTGTAGAATTTTATTTCTTCACGTTTTGAGTCCCTCTGAATCCAAAAAAGGTCTGCCTCTGTGTGCAACGTCTTAAAACAAAAACTACTGAAGCGATTTTGATGAAATTTGGTTTGAGCTATTTTAACAAAATTTTATTGACAAAATAAGTTTTTTAACGTAATCGCCACAGTGTGGTGTAAAACAAAAGGGTTATTTTGGGCCGTTTTGGAAAATGTTGACTTACATTGTTTATACTTTGCTATAAGTTACTATACATCGGCCCTAATTGAAAACATATTTTTTCAAATTTTTAAATTTAAAATGGCGGTCGGTAAAACGTTTGTCACATTTTCTAGTATTTTTATTACAACTTCGCACATTATTATTGTTTTAAAAATTTAAAAATAGGAATAAATAGGTAAAATATAGGGCTTTAGTTCTGTTAGAGTCGTTTTTTAAAATACTTTTAAAATTGACTACTTTTGAAGGTCCAAAGTTGACTAAAACTTTAAAAAATATTTTCTCAAAATCAGCTTTGATGATTTTGTCTATTTTTAATATGTTGTAGATATCGAAGTACTTAATCAAACGCCGTTTGTTTTGTTTGTTTACTATGGCCAGAACCGGAGTTATGATTTTTTTAAGATAAAAATTTCAAAAGTTTATAATTATTTTTGTAATTACAATTTGTAATTACGAGTTGGTATATTAATTTAATTAACAAATGTCTATTATGTAACACTATTTTAGTTTCAAACAAGCGTCCGGTTAAACCAAAAATTGTTCGAATTAAAAAAGTTTTTAAATACACTCTGTATTTTGTAAGTTTTTTAGAAAGGTAGTAAAATTATCTATCTAATGGCACCAAAAATTTTATAATTTGACTATCAGTTTAATTAGGAATTAGGATAGTTTCCCCATTTAACGTACAAACACCCAGTATATTTTAAGTTTTTTAAAATAACATAAAATTATGTGTCTAGGGGTACTAAACATTTTTTATTTGACTTTCGGTTTTGCCAAAAATTAGTATATTAAAAAAAGAGTTTATGAAAACACCCGGTATATCTCCAAATTTTTTAATATCGTAAAAATTAATTTGCACATTACTAGTACATTTCTTCCTAAGCTATGTAAAGTGCATATTAACCCTTAACTCGCGACGTTGATATTTTTTACGCTATAGGCGAACGGCGGTATCTGACGCTTCTCTTATTGTATAGCAGTAAAACGCACAGAATAATACGCAAATATCAGTTTTTTATTAACTACTATTAAAATGCAAAGCTTAAAGTATAAGATAAGCCAAAAAAAATTGAATTTTTATGAAGTAACATTTATTTTATTACCGATTCTTCCGAGTTACATGCCATTTTCTAAAGAAAATTTTATTTTAACAGTTTACCTACTTGAATTTAAAAATATCAATTAAATTATATTTTCCAATAATAAACAAAGAAATTTCACAATATAATTACTTTGATTTTTAACATTTTATAAAAATATACAAGTACACACGTAATAAAATTAGTCACGCTGTAGGCGACGACTGGTATAATAAACCGCGCGAACCTTGGCAAACGGTCTCTAATTTAGGGATACTAAAGACTGGTGACGGCGACATCCGGTCAATTCGTCGATAACACAATATTTTCAAGCTAGACAAGTCAGCAACTTCTTAGATGTGTCAATAAAATTGTTATGAAACTTTAAATTTTGCGGGGCGGTACCATGTACCGCGTTCTCGGGTTAAGGGTTAAACTCTTTATAATCTTGAGGCGCATCTACCAAAGTAAAGTTCAAAGTGAGGGTTTTTCACGACGAGGCCCTTTTTTTGTTGGACTTGGAAAGCGAAATTTTTGTGTTATTTTTTTATATTATTAAAAATGCATCGATACATTCCTCAGTCTTGTACTTGGTCGATTTAAATAAAATTAATGGCTTTATCAATATAAAAAAAACGTAATATTCTATAAGTTACTAGACGTAAATGAAAGTTATAGACACTAAATTTGAATATAAGACGGAATAAAAATTTAAGAAAATTAATAAAAAATAACGGTTAATTGAAAACCAACAAAACAAGCTTTTAAGTTTTAAGTAAAAAAAATTAAGTTCAATAACCAAAATTCGGCGCTTGAAAACTAATAATTACCTATCTACCCGAATAGTCCAAACTGCGTGTGGCAACTTGTCAAATTTTAACCTTAGGGGTAAGACAAAAAATTAAATTCTTTTAATTACCGAAGTACATTCGTATTTTTAATTCTGTTTGTTATAAACTAATTAGTATCCCATTACGAGTATCTAACATGAAGAAGTACAGACGAGTTTTTTGCAGCCAACATTCCTGAGATCCTGCGTCGTCCAACTTCTTACGATCTTCTTATATGCACGATAAGTATTTAAGTCGTGATGTTTCAAAAGCTAACAGCGTTCCACCATTTTATGACTGATTTTATAAGCTTTTAGAGATTAATATGAAGTGCCTTTATCAATTTGCCATAAATTTTTTTTTCAATTTAAAATATTTTCAAAAAACGTATTCGCGCCACAAAACGTCCTTCAGGATATTCATAAAGGTGTTTTTAGGTCTTACCTCATGTGGAATTTGTTTAAAAAAGTCATTCCTACGTATTACGAAATTCGAACTAGTTAATAATAATAATAATACAACTCTGATTACTGTATAGTGTATACGCTTTGAGGAAACCACAAAATTAAAGCGTGTAGCTAATTTTTTTTTTGGAAGGTCTTTTCTTTACCATACGCAAGATAATAATATAATAGGTATACACTACAAGCAAGCATGCTACGTGTTTCAAAAAAATCACATTCAACTGCAGAAGTGGGTAGCTTGGAAAGGGAAATTTTGTATTGTTCGCCATTTAAAAAATGGAAAAGTTATACCGAATTATATATTTATTAACAAAACTTAACGGATGCCATCGAACTCTTACATTTATTAAAAGCGCCATTTTTGTAAGATGGCGGCACGATACACTTCAAATGAATCCCAAGCTTCAAAAATTCTTGTTGCGATATCCTGAACTGCAGTAGAACACGTTGCAGGTTTTTGCAGATCCATTAATAGGCCAGTCAAATGCGACATAAAAAATCGCTAAACTCGCAAAACGTGATGTATTTCTGATTATTTAGTATGTTGTTTGGACCCACTAGGGTAGTGTAGACCCACGTTTGCAACTTCGGAGCTCTGTAGGTCACTTAGTTACTGAATTAAAGCACCTTGAAAATAGATCATTTTTTTGAGAAAAGGAAACTTTTAGTTTTAGACCTTCTTTAGACCGAAATTGCGGCTAAACTATTGATCCTACGAGTAGAACTCATAGAATAGAAGTTGTAGGCAATTTAATTAGCTTCAAATTAAGTGCAAAACGACCTAGTAGTTCTCTCAAAATCTTAAAAAAACCTATATAAGGTAAAATCGCATTTTTCCAGAAATCCCGAATTAGTGTTTTTAATTTGAATTCGAGTTTGGTCCTCCGTAGCGGCTAAACTACGGAATGGGTCTAAGTGACGATTAAGCTTATTGTATAAAAAATTTAAGGGACTATTCAAACATGAGTTCAGTTTTGTTCCAGGACTACTGATTCCGACGTCACAGGTGTTCAAATTAAAATATATTCCAAATTTGTGCGTTTTTAATTTTACTTTGAGTTTGGTCCTCCGTAGCGGCTAAACTACGGAATGGGTCTAAGTGACGATTAAGCTTATTGTATAAAAATTTAAAGGACTATCCAAACATGAGTTCAGTTTTGTTCCAGGACTACTGATTCCGACGTCACAGGTGCCCAAATAAAAATATATTCCAAATTTGTGCGTTTTTAATTTTACTTTGAGTTTGGCCTTCCGTAGCGGCTAAACTAGGGAATGGATCTAACTGAAGATTGGACTTATTGTATTCAAAATGTAAAGGGCTATCAAAATATTTGTAGATTCTTGTTCCAGGGGTACTTATTCCGACGTCACTGGTGTCAAAAGTGAAAATGCATCCAGAATTTGTGTTTTTAGTTTTACTTTGAGTTTGGCCTTTCGTAGCGGCTAAACTAGGGAATGGATCTAACTGAAGATTGGGCTTATTGTATTCAAAATGCAAAGGGTTATCAAAATATTTGTAGATTGTTGTTCCAGGGGTACTTATTCCGACGTCACCGGTGTCAAAAGTGATAATGTATCCAGAATTTGTGTTTTTAGTTTTACTTTGAGTTTGGCCTTCCGTAGCGGCTAAACTAGGGAATGGATCTAACTGAAGATTGGACTTATTGTATTCAAAATGTAAAGGGCTATCAAAATATTTGTAGATTGTTGTTCCAGGGGTACTTATTTCGACGTCACCGGTGTCAAAAGTGATAATGTATCCAGAATTTGTGTTTTTAGTTTTACTTTGAGTTTGGCCTTCCGTAGCGGCTAAACTAGGGAATGGATCTAACTGAAGATTGGACTTATTGTATTCAAAATGTAAAGGGCTATCAAAATATTTGTAGATTGTTGTTCCAGGGGTACTTATTTCGACGTCACCGGTGTCAAAAGTGAAAATGTATCCAGAATTTGTGTTTTTAGTTTTACTTTGAGTTTGGCCTTCCGTAGCGGCTAAACTAGGGAATGGATCTAACTGAAGATTGGGCTTATTGTATTCAAAATGTAAAGGGCTATCAAAATATTTGTAGATTGTTGTTCCAGGGGTACTTATTCCGACGTCACCGGTGTCAAAAGTGAAAATGTATCCAGAATTTGTGTTTTTAGTTTTACTTTGAGTTTGGCCTTCCGTAGTGGCCAAACTAGGGAATGGGTCTAACTGAAGATTAGGCTTATTGTATTCACAATTTAAAGGGCTATCCAAATATTGGTACCTGGTTGTTCCAGGGGCACTTATTCCGACGTCACGGGTGTCAAAAGTGAACATATATCCAGAATTTGTGTTTTTAGTTTTACTTTGAGTTTGGCCCTCCGTAGCGGCTAAACTAAGGAATGGGTCCAACTGAAGATTGGGCTTATTGTATTTAAAATTTAAAGGGCTATCAAAATATTTGAAGATTGTTGTTCCAGGGGTACTTATTCCGACGTCACGGGTGTCCAAAGTGAAAATATATCCCAAATTTTTGTGTTTTTTAATTTTACTTTGAGTTTGGCTCTCCGTAGCGGCTAAACTAGAGAATGGGTCTAAATGACGGTTGAGCTTATTGTATACAAAATTTAAAGGACTATCCAAATAAGAGTTGAGTTTTGTTCCAAAAGTATGAATTTCGACGTTACGGGCGTCTAAAGTGAAAATATATCCCGAATTGGTGCTCTTTGCACTTTTCTTTAAGTTTGGTCCTCCGTAGCTGCTAAACTAAAGAATGGTTATAATTACAAATTAGGCTTATTGTACGTAAGTTTAAGAAGATATGTAAATACGGATTCGGTTTTGTTCCAACTCTAGTAATACCCGAAGTTAGGGATGTCCAAAGTGGACATTATCAAGAATTTGAGAGTTTTTCACTCTTTTTTTAGTTTGATCTTCCTTGGCGTCTAAACCAGAGAATGGGTATAATATAAAGTGTAGTGGGCAGATCCTTAAAATTTGCATGTTGTTTTTTCTGAAGTAGAATCATATATTCCACCTTTACGATCTTATTAAGGAACCTCAAAGACACTAGAATCTCTGCTTACGACATTTTCCCGTGGTACTGACGAAAGTTATGAGCCTTCGAACCTGAAATATTTATATTAAAATGCATTTACAAATACATTGAAATTTTGCGTTGAGTAATGTCATTTTCTGAGAAACTTTTCTCAATAACATTTTGTCACATCGATAACCGAAATGGCACTTTTCCTAAACAAAAACTACATTTTCCTCAATTCCCACGACAGCCTTAATTTTTATAAACTAAAAATCTGGTTTTGGTTTGAACTGCTTGGGAGAGTGCAATGACTCTAAAGTTTCTAAGCGCTGAAAAAAAAATTCTACTGTATCTACTTCCCTTTTCACCAAATGTCGTTAAATTTTAGACCTAGTCTCTTTTTTTTAACTACCTGTGTGCTTTAGCCTCGCTGCGCTCGGACAAGACGTATATTTTGATAGTAGATCACGAAAGGCCGATCTTTGAGGGTGGTAGGAGTCTGTACAAGAAACAAAAATGAAATAGGTACGCCATCTTGGTAAGATGGTGGATAAAACTCTCATTAAACGAATCTAAAGCTTTTGTTAGAAGAATACCACTGTAGCATTAAAAAATTCTTTTAGGACGTACAGTCAGTGCATTTACTTCTACAGTGTATTGGATATTTAATTGAATTCTTGAAAAGCGATTTTCCTCCACATTCTCTATTTATACACTTCTACTAAAATCTTTGAAAAGTGGAAGCGAATATCCACTTTTAAAATATTTTAATTCGTTAAAAAAAAGTAATGAAGTGCTAGAAGAAACGACTTGGTTATAAAGTAGAGGAAGTTACTTAGGATGGGTTCATTGGCATCTGCTGCACTGAATAAACGCACGTTGTTTCAAATACGATTTTATAAAATTATTGTAATTAGTTTGGTACTCCACAAATAATAATTCGATAAAATTGAAATTTAAACGAATTTCCCACTGAATTTTGTGATTTAAAAAATTACTTTTAATTGTCGATATGTCGATGCTCTCCCATCGTAAACTATCGAGAAGTAAATTTTTGAGAACTAAATTAATTTTAATTAAAGAGTCCCGTCGTCTTACAGGTCAGTTTTTCAGTGGCGTTGCTCCTTTCGTATAAGTAGTCAAAGGTTTGGGAAAAAAAAATCAGAAGCCACACGAAGTATATTTTATTCCGCAATTACGAATATTTTTTAGAAGAAATAGCATCTAGTATTCTTTGAAATGTTTGTGTATTTACACCGAACCAATTGCTATTAAGTTCCGACGGCCCAGAATCGGATCTTCCAAAAAAGTCGTAATAATAATCGTAATCTGTAGTAGCAACGTTGAACTTGGCATAATAAACAGCAGCTAAAGCCGAGTAGATTAAAAGTACGGCTGTCACCAACTGAAACAAAGAATGAGCGTGAGCACGAAATAATAACGTCATTTGAAATAATTATTACTACGGAGAATCTTTATAATTTATAATTCTACAACCATTAAATTGTGACATTAAATTTTCTGATTCGCTAAACAAAGTCATTAAAATAGCTTTAAAAGTTTTGGTGCAAAGTATTGGTATTCATTCGAGTGCGAGTTCCCCTTGAACTCAATTTTTATTATATTTATTTGTTTTAATTACTTACGATGATAGTTTTATGTTTTTACGTCTGAACGTTCGACATTATACAGTAATCCCTATGGCCAGTTTTGACGGTTGTTACTCGGTAGAGTATACAGGGTAGTTACAGTTATAAACGTAACTCAAAATGATGTGCAACTTCCTTGAAATTAAGTAATTTTTTTAAAATGGGCATTTAAGTAAATAGTTTTGAAATATTGTCATTGGAATAACTAAACGCGAATTATGCATAGGTAGGTATACATAAGTAGTCGTGATCGACTGCATGACTGAAGGCTAAGTAATTTCAAAAAGAAATTAATTACAGTTTGCTTATCTTTAGATCTTATAAGCGAAAATTACAAGTTCGTGTTTTAAAAATCTATATCCTGATGATTCAAACAAATTTATGACAATTCTATTATGTTCTTCCACCTTATTTGCAAACAATGAATATCGTCCATCCCATCTCGCTCGTATTAAATTTTCTCTAAGGTCATTTTTTAATTTAAAAAAAGCAAAAACAAGTCCAAGTAAAGTATGGCCCATTGTACTTTATAATAAGCGAAATGATATTTTAGAAGCTCTTAAAGTACAGCGCACACTTGGTTTTCCTGTGCTAGTTTGGGGGAAGATTGGGATGATCGTTATCGTCACCCATCATCCATTATAGAACTATTCTGTATCCATCATACCTCTTTGCATCTTCACCCCTTTAAATAATTTTGCTGAAGATTGGAACAATGGTTTCTCAAGTTTTGAATTATTTGGTACTAACGCCCTTCTCAAGGATGCTACAAAAACCACTTTTATAAAAATACGTAAAAAAGGACGATTCTCAAACTTATAAATGTGGAAGATGAATTATAAAGACAAATTTAAAATGCAATAGCCCTATCCCTATCCCCAGTGTGGGGTCCTCAAAGACACCTATAGTCCCCAGGCTAGACAGTCTAGCCTCCTCACGATCTAACCTAGCCTGGAACTATTATAGGGCTATTCGTAGTTTTGTCTTTTCAAGGAAGACTATAAGCGTGCAATAAACAGGGCCTAGCCTGTGCTACAAACGCTGGTAATTTGCTTAAAATATCTGGGAAAAAGTCGTTCTCTTTCTCGCAGTGTGGGGTCCTCAAAGACACCTATAGTCTCCAGGGTAGACGGTCTAGCCCCCTCACGATCTAACCTAGCCTGGAACTATTATAGGGCTATTCGTAGTTCTGTCTCTTCAAGGAAGACTATAAGCGTGCAATAAACAGGGCCTAGCCTGTGCTACAAACGCTGGTAATTGGTTTAAAATATCTGGGAAAAAGTCGTACTCTTTCTCGCAGTGTGAGGTCCTTGAAGACACTTATAGTCCCCAGGGTAGACGGTCTAGTCCCCTCACGATCTAACCTAGCCTGGAACTATTATAGGGCTATTCGTAGTTCTGTCTCTTCAAAGAAGACTATAAGCTTGCGATAAACAGGGCCTAGCCTGTGCTACAAAAGCTGACAATTTGCTTAAAATATCTGGAAAGGAGTCGTACTGTTTCTCGCAGTGTGAGGTCCTCAAAGCCACCTATAGTCCCCAAGGTAGACGGTCTAGCCCCCTCACGATCTAACCTAGCCTGGAACTATTATAGGGCTATTCGTAGTTCTGTCTCTTCAAAGAAGACTATAAGCTTGCGATAAACAGGGCCTAGCCTGTGCTACAAAAGCTGACAATTTGCTTAAAATATCTGGAAAGGAGTCGTACTGTTTCTCGCAGTGTGGGGTCCTCAAAGACACCTATAGTCCCCAGGGTAGACGGTCTAGTCCCCTCACGATCTAACCTAGCCTGGAACTATTATAGGGCTATTCGTAGTTCTGTCTCTTCAAAGAAGAGTATAAGCGTGCAATAAACAGGGCCTAGCCTGTGCTACAAACGCTGGTAATTTGCTTAAAATATCTGGGAAAAAGTCGTTCTCTTTCTCGCAGTGTGGGGTCCTCAAAGACACCTATAGTCCCCAGGCTAGACGGTCTAGCCCCCTCACGATCTAACCTAGCCTGGAACTATTATAGGGCTATTCGTAGTTCTGTCTTTTCAAGGAAGACTATAAGCGTGCAATAAACAGGGCCTAGCCTGTGCTACAAGCGCTGGTAATTTGCTTAAAATATCTGGGAAAAAGTCGTTCTCTTTCTCGCAGTGTGAGGTCCTCAAAGACACCTATAGTCCCCAGGGTAGACGGTCTAGCCCCCTCACGATCTAACCTAGCCTGGAACTATTATAGGGCTATTCGTAGTTCGGTCTCTTCAAAGAAGACTATAAGCGTGCAATAAACAGGGCCTAGCCTGTGCTACAAACGCTGGTAATTTGCTTAAAATATCTGGGAAGGGGTCGTATTCTTTCTCGCAGTGTGAGGTCCTTGAAGACACCTATAGTCCCCAGGGTAGACGGTCTAGCCCCCTCACGATCTAACCTAGCCTGGAACTATTATAGGGCTATTCGTAGTTTTGTCTCTTTAAAGAAGACTATAAGCTTGCGATAAACAGGGCCTAGCTTGTGCTACAAAAGCTGGCAATTTGCTTAAAATATTTGGGATGGGGTCGTTCTCTTTCTCGCAGTGTGGGGTCTTCAAAGACACCTATAGTCCCCAGGGTAGACGGTCCAGCCCCCTCAGAGCCTAACCTAATCTGGAAGTATGATATAAAGTGAGGAATGAATGGGGGGGGGGGGGTGTCTGGTGCTTCGAGCAGTAGGAGCAATTAAGTTAAAATACCCGTTCCTCATGACCGTACGTACCCCTGGTTTCATTGGCCGTTGCACGGCTAAACGGTTTCGTTGGGTCAGAGTCGATTTGTTTTAGAAGAATTTTTATTCAAGAAGTTCACGATAAGGCTATTCTCATCCCAACCACACACAGGCGTTTTGTTATTTAATAAAGTGTCATTTTTGCTGTGCGACTGTCAGCCTCTTATATTGACAAGAAGTTCCGTTTTGGGGGACTGTTGACTCAACATGGTCAAAATTAGCATCAGGCTCCATGAGATTGGAGAAACTGCTTGGAGAAGGTAAAGTAGGTCCGAATAAGCGGGATAACTGCCAAATAATCGAGATCCGGACTTTTTTCCAGATCAGAAAAAGATTTTTGACTATGATATGAAACTGTTAAGACCAGTTATTTTGGAGATTTGGACGAACGGTTCAATTACTTTAGTACCAATGACTAATGCTGCTCTACAACACCAGTAAGACCCATTATTTTGGTAGTGGAGACGGTCTGTCTCATTGTTAAACTACCCAGCTGTCTGCAGCACTAACCTCCCAAAAAGTTACTGTCTACATCCTATTTAGGATATTGGGACGATTGGCACCAACAAAATTTCTCAGTACCGACGCTCGTCTCCAGAGTGCTTCCAGACTAACTTAAAAGCAATTATTATCTACACCTAATACTAAAGACCAATTGCCTGGAATATTAAGTCGACTCAATTAATGAACTATTCGGCATCTCCCGAGTGTCTCCACGACTAATCTTTCAACTGTCCCGTGCTCGTATTGAATTTCTAGAGCCGTCTCTGAGTTTTAGTTTAATTAAGTTCATTTAAATAGATCGTTACTGTTATTGAAATAAATTCCAATTTGCGAAATCTAAACGACCTCCTCGAAAAAATTTGAATTATTGTTTTACTGGTCGTTGAAAAAAATTAGGTATACGTATCAAGGCGAAGTTACCTCATTTCTTGATCGACATTTTTAATGCTATTCAATTCTTTGAATATTTACATAATGTAAAAAAAGTGGGAACTAATCATTTTGTTTATTTTTACATTAAGAGCGTAATTTAAGGAAATGAATTGGTTTTACGTAGTACGTAGGTGTTAATTATACCCAATTAGGAAAGTAATTTCTCGATGACCACTAATTGAATCATTTTATAGTTAATCTCGAAGGTCCGGTTCGACACAGTGAACAAGGGAGGGCTAGAAAAGGGTTTACAATGTATAAGAAATTAATAAAATACCTGAAATACGGCCCAAAATTTAAAAGAGCCTTCGTTAATTATAAAATCGTAGTAACCGGCCCAAGCGTCATTGGCAACAGCTTTCTGCTCTTCCATATTTTTGTTCATTTCTTCAGGCTGGTGATGATGATCTGAGTAGTCGTCTTCATCCATTAACGTACCTCTACTTTTTCTCGCTTTCATTTCGTCATAATCTTCTAAACCTTGTTCGTATCTAAAATAATTGAGTTACGTTTTTGCCGTAATTATTTAAAAACTACTCACCTGGATAATGGTAGTTCTATCGGTAAAGAAGGCGTTGTTGCAACTGCATAGTAATCAACTTCTGCATTTTTACTAACCACCAAGTTGATTACACACATCAAGCACCATAAGTATAATCGATTACTCATGATTAATTTAAGTATCAATTAGAACTTCGATAAATATCCGATTGAAGCATTTAATTTTTTATTAAAGCCCTATATTTTTAAATCGCGCACATTTCGCACATTTGCAAAACTAAAAGTTTTTAAAAACTGAAAAATTTTACCCCGACTAAGAAATAATTTCAGGAAAAATTTCATGCAGGTTCTGCTTTCAGAATACCTTTCGTACGAACTTATCCAGTTTATGCTATTTGAATATTAAATATTTTGAACATTGATTTGATTAACTGCCACACTTAGCACAATATTTCCAAATGTAACTAACGGAATTAATGCGTAATTGTAAAGATAAATACTATCAATGCTGTTATACACATAATTTTCAGTTAATAAAAAATCAGAAAAAAATCTTAAACTGTACATTGTACATGGGATGTAGACGTCACTTTTACAAAAATACGGATTATCCAATATTTGAAATAGAAAAATGTGCCGCCTTTTCACAAATAAGAGTCTCTTTTCGTAACCCCTACATTTGATAACACTGGATTAGCTAGTACCAGGGGTGGAAGGACCATGGGAAAATTCTTGGTGGGCCGATGGAAAAAATTTCATATGAGTCATATGTGTTGTGTTGGTAGCAGTACGATGTATATAGTACAAAAATATGTTTAAAACATCCTAAAGTTGATCTAAACTTTGTTGACCTTGAAACATCAAAATTTTCTCTCTACACTTTCATGGATTTGGGCTGATCGACTCCTATTTCCCGGGCCGGTTTATGATTCTCCATCCAACCTTGGCCAGTACCATCGCAAAATACGAGCATGTCACTCTAACAAAGACAGTGGGGCCAGCACCGTCTCTCTAATCGCATTTAGCCTAATATTAGCATAGATTACGCACTCAATTTCAGGAGTTTCAAACTAATATGACCGGTATGGAACCTTGGAACCCGAGGCCGTTTAACACCGAGCAATCATATATCTTATCATAACCATTAGAAGCCATCAAATTAAGGTTCGAGCCCTCAGACGCAGTTGGTAGAGCTCTAGAGGAAGTGGCCGAAAACATGCAGTTTTTCGGTAATATCTCGAAAACTATGGGTTTGAGCTGAAATGTGATAATATACAAAATTGAAGCTGACAAAATTGGGTACAAAACTGAATATATGCATGTCTTTGGTATTCCTAAATTTTGCCGAGTTGTAAGGCGTTCAAAGTTGAAAAAACCGCCAATGCAACTGTCTGCTTTAATGACGTTGAATTTAAAATCTTGAACTCATGGTATGACAGCAGAAAATCAGATGAGAGATTAGAGTGACTAAGAATCGCAACAACTGCAGAAATAGTGCGAGAAGACATCCAGAACAAGTTTACGCTATATTTATTTACCTGCCATTCAGACAATAATTTTGTCAAAGAAGAGGCTGCTTGTGATGCCCACAACTTTTTACGCTTTTCTGGTAAAAAACTTGGATTATGAGGAAAGCAAACGTTGAAAATAGAAAGAGGAAATGCATTTCAATTGTTCACAGTATTATTTATATGAGTATTATTATTATTGCTCTGAAGCTAGCCCTCAGAGTAGTTCCTTGCACCGCGAGCTCTAGAGTCTCGTGCGCCTCAGATAGAATCTTCGTTTATGTGAGTTCTGTGCTTTTGATAAAGTCCAGAATTGTCTCTATTGGTAGTTTGGGCAATTCTCTTCAAAGCATCTTCTTCTTTCCGAGAATGCTGTGACGACTTCTTGTGAAAGCCTCGCAGTGTAGCAGAAGATGAATTGGAGTTTCCTCTGCCTCTGCACATCCTCTGCATAGTGCTTTTTAAGCTGGCTATGTCCCGTTGTCAGTGTCGTTGCCAGTCGTAGCTCACCTCTATCCATTCTGAGTAGAGAGTGGGTTTTTTTGTCAGGGGTTTTCTCTCCAATACGACTTTAGAAAGGTCCTGTCCGGGAGTCTCCCTCCAGTGTTTAATATGCCACTTCTCTAGAAGTGATTGTATTTCTCCCTTTGCCATTTAATAAGGAATGCCAAAGGCTGGTTTTGGTCCGATGGGTCTTATTTTGTAGTTCTCTTTAGCCAGACCGTCCGCTTTCTCGTTTTTTAGTATGTCGGCATGAGCTGGCACCAATTTTTGATTGATTGATTGATTGAAAATACCAATTTTCAACGCCTAATCACTTAGCAAACTTAGGGTGAAGCCCATTCTTGGTTTTCGTTAAGTAGATTGTAACCTGAAAATGAAAAACAAGGTGAAAGCCTCGTTTTGAGTCTTCTTAATCATTCTTCAGTTGTGCATCCTCCTAAAATCTCCCTCTGGTTCTACAATTCAATTATTAAATATATGATTTGTTGTGGAGCTCTTATCTAGTAGCCCAAACCCAGAGAATTTTCTGCTCTATGGGACCTTAAAAACCACACTATCGCCAGCTATTCAGCTTTGCCTTCCGCCCCTGGCTTTATCTGTGGGTGAGATTACAACAAAAGAACTAGAAGAAGAAAAAGTAGAGAAAAATAGAAAATAATTGAATAATTTATTACATGTATTTATTGTTTACATTTTCAACAGCGTCTATAACTTTAGGATCAGCGTAACTGTCCGTTAAAGAGCGCCCTTTATCAAAATTGTGAGAAAACTGAATTTTATGCCTAGCGATCGATTTTAAAATTAGAACAGTCACGTAAACAATAAAATAAACGCTGAAATAAAGCGGAATGTACCATAACTTTCTCCCTAAATAATAATAGCTATAATGACCGGCTCTTGGTTTTATGGTAGTTGTGCTAGTGGTGCTCGGTTTAACTTCGTGGTAAACAGGATGGTGGTGGTAATGATGGTAATCTTCTGGGTCGTTATCTAAGTACTTGGGTGGAAATTTTCCATATGGAGGTGGTACTAGATCGTGTTCTTCCACTAATGTTGGTTTAGATGGGCGGTGGTGGTGATGATGGTAGTTGTAGTCTGAATCTGAAGGAGGGCGGTCTAAGTAAGTCTCTTCTGCATCTTGAGTTGGAGGAGGTTCGTTGGGCTTGTTTTCGGAAGGTTGGTCGTCGTTTGATTCCATATCGTTAACTTGTATTTGTGGAGGTGTAATTGAAGGATTGAAATTATCTGGAAAATTAAGTGGGGGTCGAATTGGAGGCGAGAAGGAATCGTTGGTATTTGGTGGAAAATCTACTATTGGTAAAGTTTCGTCAGGTTTAAATTTTGGTGGGTTGTAAGAATTAAAAGGGGAGCTGTAAGAATCTGTGGATGGTTTTGAGTTTACTGGAGACCCATAAACGATGGTCGGCGATTCTGGTTTATCTGGTTTTTTATAAGGGTAGTCGTTAAATGTGAAATCAAAGTATGGGCGAGGATTAAACCGTTCTTGAACTTCTCCTTTTGAAAGGACGGAATTTTGATTCGTTCGGTCGACTTTCGACGTTGGCGATTTTCTTGGGTAATAGTACGTGGGTTTTTTCTTTGGGCGTTCGCGTATCGTGGGTTCCGAACTGAAACGGTCGAATGCTTATTTTGAAATTATTAAGAATCTCTAGGTACTAACCTTCGGGTCCACGAAATTTGGCCTTTACTTCTGGCTTCGTTTGTTGTTTTTGAATGAGTCGATCCCCAGTGTGCGACTTTGGCGTATGTGGAAATAAGTTCAGAAGTCTTATTTGGTAAGTTATCGATGTTAGCAAAGAGGGACGTTAATAAAAACATCGTTGTTAAAATTTCAAACATGTTTGACACGAACCACTACAACGACCATTAATGCGCATTTATTAAAAGTTACTTGTAACCTAAATTTTTGTTGGTTAAACATTACATTAACTTGGTGATAATTGGCAGAAACTGTTGTTACAGTTATATAATTCTTTTACAAAATTTGTACTTAATTTTATTAGAGGTACCGTTTTACCCACTATGTACCTACTTATAATTATTTATTATAATTAGGCAATTTGTTACGCACCGTATTTACGTACGCAATTAATAAAAGAGGCACTGACATTGCGTATTCTCGTATTCATAAAATGTTTCATGTAGCTACAATGTGATTTTTGAATAACAGGGAACGCTTGGATTACAATTCAACATCTACATTGTATAAAGACAATTTTTTTAAAGTGTTCCAGATTAGAGAATCACACTGACCTTCTAAAATAAAACTGACTGTTTAATAGTTTAATCGCATAAAATCACGTTTAAGGGGTGCAGTCATATTGCCCCGCAATCTAGAGCATTTGAGTAACAGCGATTGGTGAAACTGCACGTACCACGTACCCGCTCATCTTACCTACCCGTTTAGGATGATAAATACTTTGTTCTATGGGTCAGTGGCAATTGCCGAGCGCAGCGAGGTAGACAAAAGAAAGGGAGCGAGCGAGCTCCGCACAGCACAATGCTCCGCTCTCTAGGTATTTCAGATCCGTGTTAGGGTTTTTCAGCGCCTGGTTCTAAAAGTGTAAAACACCATACTAGTGGCGTACCTAGAGCTTTTGTCATCTGGGGGCGGTCTCCAATTCGTCGCACTTTTTAAATCAATCGCAATCGAGAGTGGTGCTGAACAATTACTGAAAACTGGAGCTCAAACTCCAATGTGTTCTAAATCAAGAATATAGAATAGCTCCGGAGGCGGAAATTATTGATTGTTGAAGGTCAAACGGATTAAAATGAAGTTTAGGATCTGGATTATTAATGGTTCAATGTTTGAAATTACACCCAATAACTGATTTTCAGATTTATTTAGTCGAGCTGGCTGGAACTGTGGAAACATCAGAGCTAAGTGTAGAACAAAGTACTTCGAACGGTTCATCATACCCTATACCCTCTTCATCACCCTTCGAAAGCTCTATCGAGACCCTGCAGGTACTGCAGGTCCTTATTTTAACGTGAAACTTTAATTTCGAGAAAATCGAAAAAACATGGGTTGTAACCCAACGAGGAGGGAAGGCAAAGGGTGGCACTTATTCGCGGTTGTTTTTCCGAATAATTAAACTTAATTTGGTTATTATGTTATTAAGTAGTGGCGAATGGACCGATCTGAAAGGCAATAAATTTTCCGAACGGCCGGTCGCTGTGTCTGCTTTGGTGTCCTTAATCGGCCCTTTTTAACAAAAAATTTCTGGGCCGGTGACGTCGAGCCTATTCGCCCTTTTGTTATTAAATAAACAATAGAATTGGCGTTCTCAAAAAACCATCGGCCGTTGAGGAGGCGTCATTTAGATCTGAAGGAAAATTTCAACAACTTTTGAACCTTTTTTCAACTCTTTAAGTTGTCAACCCGTGCGTACGGGCAAAAGCCATTCAACACCCGGTAAGAACAGAATGTAATTCTTCAAATTGCAAACTGTTACATATTCAAGTTATTAGTAAAATCAAACATTTATTTTGTCGTTATTTTTCTAAAACAGCGTTTTGAAAAATCAATCACACTATTACCTGTTGCAAACAGACTCAATAGGATAACCAATATATTTAAGTACCAAGTAGTGTAGGCAACCAACATTTCTCCAACCCGGCAAAGTTTTCTTACTGAATTTATCCTTCAAATAACACATTTGGGTAATAAACCAGTGAAATTAAATTTAAGCTTCGAGTTTGAAATTTTTATCTATCAGGTGTTTTATTTAATTTGCTACCGTAATATTATTTCCTTTAACACGAAACCATTGAGTAATAAGTAATTAATAATAAGCTGAAGTTGCTGAGGATCCAAACTTCCTCAACGCATCATAACAGGCGACGAAACGTGGGTTTATGGCTACGACGCCGAAACAAAGGTTTAACCTTCTCAATGGAAGACTACTGATGAGCCAAGGACAAAAAAGCACGTCAAGTTCGATCAAATGTGAAGGTTGTCCTTACTATTTTCCTTGATTACAAAGGTTCATCATGAATTCTTAACAACAGGCCGTACGGTAAGTAAAAAGCATTACCTACCTTGAAGTTTTACGCCATTTGCGTGAGCGAATTCGTCAAAAAAGACCGGAATTATGGGCCGACAATTCCTGGATTTTAAACCACGATAACGCACCAGCTCGTGCTTCGCTATTAATTCGTTCATTTTTGACCAAAAACGGAACCATCGTGTTGCAGCAGCCTCCGTATTCACCTGATTAGGCTCCGTGCGACTTTTTTCTTTTTCCAAAAATGAAAAGAACTTTGAAAGAACAACGTTTCGAAACCATAGGTATAATAAAACAAAAAACGAGACTAGAACTCAAAGCCATAACAAAAGAGGCATTGGATAAGTGTTTTGAAGAGTGGAAAAAAAGGTAGCACAAGTGTATTATATCTGAAGGGGATTTCTTTGAAGGGGACAACATAAATATTGATGATTAAAATAAAGAATAGCCAAGAAACAAATAATTCCCGTTTCATTTTGAATAAACCTCGTATATTATTATAATTATTACATAAATTTAATACAATTTTTATTAAAACATACAGACATCTACTTCGAATCATCCAATAAGAAGGCCAACTATTCTAGCAAATAAAGTTCCCAAAACTAATTTCACCAACGTCAGTACGGCAAAAGTGCGGTGAAGAGAACTGCTCCTACATCAGTCGACGAACCTACCAAGTCAAAAATTCTCAAACCGCTCCTTACGATTATAAAGCGCGCTATAATATTTTAAACAAAAAACATACCGACCTAGTGAAATTGTACAAAGAACTCAGAGTTAAATATGCCGATGTCGATCAACGATTACAAACTCACAGTAAGTTAGAGACAGATTACAATGACTTACTACAATCAAATGCAAAAACAAAAAACAAAATTTCGACATTAAAGAAAGAAAACGAATTGCTTATTGCAAAATGTACAAAGTTCGATAAGCTGGAAATTGATTTCGCCCAATACTGGAAATGGAGCCGGTTAACTTGTGTTGGATTAATTGCCTGGATGAAGAATCATTTGAAATTCTAAAAGAAAATCCCAGTAATAGTTTGACTAATCAGTGATCAATGTCATCGACATCTACCTTGAATCGTCCGATTAGAATTTAAAAATTAATAAAATTTGCTTCTTGTGGTGGCACAACATTTCTAAATTGATTGACACTATATACACGGTTATTCCATCTGACGACCTTAAACGACAACGGCCTTTTGGCAACATTTCTAAAAACGCCCAATTTCCCAATCTTCTGGTAGATTCGCTAAGTAGGAGTCCATATTTTTCTACAAGTGGCTCGATTAGTTTTAATATTTTTTTAAAAATTAAATACTTACGGAGATTTAAAACACACACGCACGACACAAATTAAAATGATTTCTTAAGGTCGTCGAAGCACACGAGTTTGTATTAAGCGATATCGTTTCATTTAAAATGTGTTGTTGATAGTTGATACATATTTTATTCACAGGGTAAACTATAAATGATAACCTTTTTGTTAGTTTCTAGTTTTCCTAACCAATCCTTAGCTAAGCCCAGGCTCTTTGGTGGTAAATTCTTAACAACTCTCAAAAACGGTAAAAAGATTTGGGCACGATTTGGGTCGATTCTTCCGCAAAGAGCATATTCTTTTGATTAATTGCTCAAAAGGAAACTGTTTTGAGCAATACGGTACTACTACAACCAGTTGACGGATGGCGCCACCAGTTCAAACAATCGAGAAAAGTTGCTGCACGTTATCAAATTAGAATTTAAATCTTCCGGCTTTTTTGAATTTGAAAGTGGCTGTAACTTGTTAAAAAGTGGAAAAAAGGATTAGTTGATACCTACAGCATTTTTTGATCGGATATAAATTTACCATTCGTGCTTTGGCGCCTTTCTTTAGAGTCCGGAGTGTTTGCAGTTTTGAATCCAAGGCCCTTGTCCCTTGTAAAGAGAACAGAGTTTGAAAGAATTTAAAAGTTCCGATAGTCGTTGATAAGAAGTTATTTTGAATGTGATTTACATAATTTGGTATACTTTGTGACGCGCCATTAAGTCGCTTTTAAAATAAATTAAAAACCAAAGTTTTCATAAAATCAAATACAATGCAAGAAACTTGGAACGTGCGCAGAAAGTTGCGTGTAAATGCAAACGAACGTTTGGAGCGAGTGTGTACTTAAATGAAGTGTAAACTAAACTAAAAGAGCAGTAGAGCCGTCAAGGAGTAGATCGAGTTGTGGTAGCGTTAATTAAAAAATTGTATTTTAATACTCGTTAGAAGTTTGCGTTTTAATATTTACATAAATTATCCATATAAAAAGTTACTTCCTGTTGCAATAAAAAAAGTTTAACGAAAGTTTTTATGTGAAAGTAAAATTTTTTTTCTACAATTTATGTGAGGTTAGTTTACGAGTGCATTTATTGTGATGGATGAAAACGATACCGAATTAAAGTCACCCATAAAACGACTAGGGTCTACGAGAAAACTTCTAGTATTTAACAGTAAGGATTTTTTTCTTTTATAAATCTAAGTAAAGTTGGCAAACTAACAAAAATCATAAATTTAAATTGGTAATTATGCAACGGTTTTTTTTGTTTTTTTAAAATTGAAGGTCGTGGTTATTTTTCCAAAAGAAAATATACAAAGTGTCGTTGTTTGAGTTTGAAAAATTTAGCGGCTTCTAAAAAAAGATTTGACTTCTAACGCATGACACCCGCTCTTTTTTACTTTTACTACTAGCCGAATTTTTGGTAGCATCCAAACAAAACACTAACGACCTCCTAACAGAGACTTAAAATGAGGGCCGAATTTTCAATTTTGTAGTTGTAGGTGTTATTTATATTATGAGATGGCTTTGATAACAGATTCTCCATCTGGATTCTTTAAGTTTGTTAATTATTACTTTTTAACACCAAACATATGTTTTTATGAATCACATAATATATTGCCCGTCTTACATGTGCTCTGCTCTATGATCTTTCCAAATTTTTTGCTTCTTTTGTGGCGCCTTCTTTGTTTTAATACGACCAAATAATATTAACCAACTTATCATTCCCAATCCAACATTTGTCCCATTAACAAACTCCCTTTTTCACGATTAATCGATAATTATAAACCATGGAAATGATCGATTAATCGATAATCATCGATAAATATCCGTAACTACCTACAATTGTATTTGTGAACATTACCAGTCGACGATTTACACAAATTATCGATGATTAAAAACAACAAATAATAATAGAAGCAACATTTAAACATTTACTACATAATATACAGGGTGGCCAAAACCACACGATTTCACTACGTTGTTTGTAACTTTGTTAATATACGAGATAGAGAGTTGATTAATTTAGTAAAGTTGGGCAGAATTACACGGGTAATAAAATACCGTTGAGAAAATTAAACATTGTTGTCAAGTTTCCAAGTTATTTCAAAAACCCTGCAAAGGTATTACATTTTTTTAATCGGCTCTATATCGTTAGTTATTGGAAATACAAAAAAGTTGTATAAAGATATTTGATAGATAATTTCAAGACCAAAGCATACAAATAGTAAAGTTGCTTATTATTGCAAAAACAAAAGCTATCGATACAGTCCACTCTTACCAAATGTGAGAAACACTATTAACACGATCCCTATACGGTTATTATGTTATTAATTTAATTATTTATATAAATAAGTGTTTGATCAGTCGATGGATAATTATAGATTATGTCACTTTTCTGAAAGAAACAATTCCGAGAGTTGCTCGTGCGTTTCACATGTGTACGCGAATACTAGTAGAACGAAAAGTCTGAAATAGCTTCCTTAGACAGACCAACTAAATGCATGCGATATTTGACGTAATTTAAACAAAAGAAGGGCGTCTTTTGTACTAGTTACTTTAATTATTAGATTGTCGAGTGGTGCTAAATTTGTTTCTAAGACAGCGTGCCTTTAGAATGAGTTTATTTAATTGTGTATCTACCGAGCCAACATTTCCGAAATAAATAGACGTATCGGAACGATCAGTATTTTCATTGTCACGCAACAGTGTGTAACTGAAACTGAAGCGAGAATATGTTTGTTGAATATCGTAGCAAAGTCAATGTCACAATCGTTCCTATTGTCTACTGTTTGACTCGAGTTTGAGTGTAAGTATTAGGTATCGAGAGTGTATAAGGGCGATCGATAATGCGTAAAGGACAAAGGCGGATCTTGAGAATTTTCAAGGAGGGGACCATGCGGGTGTTTCGATAACTGCTCGATAGAGGGGTCTCCTTCTCTGTCGTACTCGTCTGTTGAAAATGTAAATCACCGCTTTAATACAACCCGCAATATTTTTAACTTTTAAAATTAATAAAAGAACGTTACGACGTACTAATTAAATCAATTCTCACGTAAAAATTTCTCACCATTCCAACTACTTACTTAATACGCTTTAGTAACTATTAGAATTTATTAAAATTCTTATTCAAAATTTATAAGGCTGGTTAACCTCATTAGATAAGTTCTGTTTGCGAGTTTGTCGGTAGTTATCGCGAGATTTAATAATTTTCACGAACGCTCTGAGTGGACCGAAAGTTGAATAAGTGGGAAATTACGGGAAATTAGTTTACTCAGTTATTATTTTCTTATGAGTTTATTGCGCCAAATAAAACAACTGACTCGTATGTAATCTCGCGTCAAAGAGAAAGGAAAACAACGCCTTATAAGTTGAAGCGTTGCACACCTATACCATACCTTCGTAACATTTTAGCTTCGGGGTCTTCCTATAGATGTAGTGTATTTTTAAACCTACAAACTTACTTATTTTAAGAACGGCAACACGTTGGAAAATTTTTACTTGTTCAAGAAAGGGGTTGCTTCGTTATAGCGTTCGTAGCGTGCTCTTAAGTTGAAAGACTGGAGGGGTGGCGTTTTGGAGGGTGACTATTGTTTTTATGATGACGATATACGACCAACAGTTATCGATTAATGCCATTGATTGGGAATGGCAATTATACTGGTGCTCTATAAATAGCAGGTGTCCCCAAAATGTTTTAAAACCCTAACCCCTCCTTGTTAGATCTAATACAATTTGATGGGGTTTCTATTTTGTTTACTATTCGATTAGAGGATTTCTTAAGATTTTTTCGCTTGATACCGACGAAGCCTTCGAAGAAATTTGTTACGCCACTGAAATTAGAAGAATTTCGCTAATCTCAATTATTTTAATAATAATTCATCGGTTAGAAGGACATAAGAATTAAGCAAACCGCAATTTTATTTTAAATAAATTAGTTAATTGTGTTTTATATAAAGTCTAATTAAGAGTTGTTGTCAAATAGAGAAACTTGCTATTCCTTACAAGGATGTACCTAATACTTGTATAAATATACGGAATTGTAATTGTAAACTTAGGAAATTTTCGTGTAAAGAATAAATAAATTATTAATTCTTCATTAATATACCGGGTGTAAACGTGCCGATTCCTTCTTACCCTCCTTGGCATATCAAACACAAACAGACGGATAAGAACTTTGCTAATCGAGCGGTATACGCCGGTATTACAGATTAATATTCAAATCTCAATTACAACTTCCTAATAATGTTAGTTATTAAATCCACAGATTTCTGAATATCTGCTAAACTTGAAAACATTAAGAAATCATGGCTAGTCAGGTAGGCATTGACAGTCTTCGAATTTGATTCCGTTATAGTCTCTCTAGTACCTCGACCTGGATTGTTTATGGAGGGAAAAGAAACTCACTGCACTTAGACCACTTAATCGGGACCATTGTACTATCTCCAAGCAGCCTTCTCGTGCCCATCAGATCTCTAGTCTCTAGTCATCCTACTTGCGGGATGAATTCTAGAATTCTGGCGGGACATTTTTTTACTCTTTCCATAAACGCCGATTCAATCAGTGTTTGTTTGTGAAAGTGTTATTTGAAATATGGCAAACCGTAATGAACGCAATATCAGACGTTTAAAGGATGCGGAAGCGCGAACTGCTGTTGTTCTTCTCCAAGAAGGATATCTGCAAGTTAGAGTGGCGGAAATATTGAATGTCGCCCAAAGCTCGATTAGCAGGCTTTCTCGGCGATGTTACGAGACCCATGGACATTCCAGACGTAGTGGACAAAGTCATCATAGTATCGCAAGTGCAATTGATGACCGTTTTCTAACCCTTTCTGTTCGTCGAAATCGAACTGCAATAGCACGATTTAGATGAATGTAATTCTTATTTGCGACTGCTTTTATGATTGGCTCAGAACTACAGGAAGACTGTTTAAGCCTCTCTTGTCCAGTCCTGTTTTATCATTACCTTCGTGTCCTCGATACCCTTTAACCCAGCAGAGGAGCAGAGAATAAGAACATTGTTCTTGGATACCTGGTTCAGCAGCTTTATGCACTCCCACATGAGACCAGTGTTATCTTACAAGTCTTTTAGGCTTTTAAGGTAGCTTTACTGTCTGTCAATATCAGTATTTTCTTGTTTAGGATTACATTGGCGCTGATGTGTATCTACTGATGCAGATTTCCCCAGTAGGCTACTTTCGAGGGAAAGCTCAAGTGGGTAGTCTTTAGAATCTTTCAATATCCAACCCTTCTTTCGTGTAGGGTGAATTTGTAGAAGTAAATGAGCGAGACTGTTGAAAAAAAATTTAAATTTCTAGCATCTTTGGTGGTTTGCACCCGGTAATTATCATTTACGCACTCCCCGCGACATTTCATTTCCTATATTATGTGTTTTTAAGTACCTCAGGCTGTAATCGATTGCTATACGAACGTTCATTTATGTATTTGTTTTTGTTATTGCAATGTTTATTCGTTTGAAAAATTGTTTTAAGATTATTTGTTTGGTTACGCTTGTTCGAGCTTAGAAAATGGCGTTATTAGTTAAATAAAAATATAGGAGTTTTGTAAAACTATATTAGTAGAATAATCGAAGCGTACCTATAGTTGGCGTAATAGTTGGGTTTTTATATTTTTTTATGAGACTTCGATTCACGATTAATTTGTAGAACATAAATGTGATTGTCAGTTTATTAATTTATTGTTTAATAAGTTAATTAGTTGTTTATAACCGATTCGTGGTTTGTTTACTGTTATAGTCCATTATTTAAACGATCAATGTAATATTTAATCGATCGAACTCTTTTTTATATAAAACAGTAATCGATTATTTAATCCATTAACGATTAATTGAAGTGTACCATTGGACCACAGAACAGAAATGAACTAATATACTCAAAACAATTAATTATAGGTATAATCGATTAATGGCTAATGGTATGTCATTTTTAACGCAATAAACAGTTTAATCGCTTTGTTAATGGATTAAAAATTAGTTGTATTCAGTCAAATTTGTTTGGATCAGCAGTTTTCGCGTCAATTAATCGGTTATTTAGTTGGTAGTCGCTGGGAGAATTATTTAACCAATTTGGAGGTGTTTTAACGATTAATCGGTTATTTAGTCGATTAACCAGTTAGTTACGAGGTATTTAGATAATTTAATGCTATATCTTTTGTTGTTAATATATTATTAGCGAAATAGACTTAAACGATTGAAGGGCTACCTCAACGATTAATCTGTTATTTATTCCATTTATGGATCGCTTAGTGGATTATAATAGGACTACGTATTCGACGAAATGATTATTTTAACGTTTAATCGATTCAATATATTTATAAACTATTTGACGGATTCGTGGGTTATACAGTCAATTAAAGTCTTCCTCGGATTAATTCGAGAATCGTATGCTTGTCTTATTCTTACTACTTAAACGTTCCACGGATTATTTTAACGATTAATCCATTAATCGGGTACTTCATTCACTTTAAGATCATCTGTTAAGTTCAAGTAACGATTTTATTTAATCGATGAAAAGTCACGTTAAGGATTAATCGATCCTTGATTAAATGGATTATTGGATTTAACGTTTAATCGGTCTAATCCGTTTATAAATTATTCGACGGATGCGTTGGTTACGCAGTCAATTAAAAGGTCATCCTGGGATTAATTCGAAAATCTTGTGTTTGTTTGAATGTGTGGAGTTAATCAACCCTAAATTAATCACTTAGTAGTGTGATAGTTAGTGTGTAGTTGTGTTTGTCTTATTCTTCTTTTTGGTTTATCCTGTCGATTATAGGGCTACTTAAACGTCGAACGGATTCTTTTAACGATTAATCGGTTATTTCATTCACTTTAAGATCATCTGGTAAGTTTAGGTGACGATTTTATGTAATCAATGAAATGCCGCATTAGGATTAATCCTTGATTACTTGTCCATTTCTGGATCAACGTTAACGTTTAATGGGCCTAATCCGTTTATAAATTATTCGACGGATTTGTAGGTTATCTAATCAATTAAAAGTCAGTATTGGATTAATCAGAGAATCTGAAACCTCTCTTACTAATAATAATCTTATTTTTTTATTATTTTGTCGATTATTAGAGAGCTACTTACACGCTCAACGGATTATTTTAACGATTAATCGGTTGTTTGGTCCGTTTTTAGATCATCTTGTAACTTGAAAAACAGTTAAACGCTTCGATTTTATTTAGTCATTCGAAAGGTCGCG
Organism: Malthinus flaveolus; assembly: GCA_950108345.1. NCBI lineage: Eukaryota > Metazoa > Arthropoda > Insecta > Coleoptera > Cantharidae > Malthinus > Malthinus flaveolus. Next base: position 2,739,545 of record OX467290.1, on the reverse strand, counting down.
TTAAGCATTAATCAGTTATTTGATTTATAGATCGTTGAGTGGAATATCGGATTAGATTTTTGACGAAAGGATTATTGTAACGTTTAATCGGTCTAATCCGTTTCTAAATTTTTCGAAGGATTTGTGGATTGTGTAGTGAACTAAAGATCACTCGTGTTAATCCCAGAATTCTTTCTTTAAAATATTCTATCGATTAAAGGGCCACCTAAACGTTTAACCTGCTATTTTAACGATTAATCGGTTTTTTCATCATCTTTTAGATCATCTGGTAACTTGAAAAACAGTAAAACGTTTTGATTTTATTTGGTCATTCGAAAGGTCGCGTTAAGCTTTATTCAGTTATTTGATTTATAGATCGTTGAGTGGAATATCGGATTAGATTTTTGACGAAAGGATTATTGTAACGTTTAATCGGTCTAATCCGTTTCTAAATTTTTCGAAGGATTTGTGGATTGTGTAGTGAACTAAAGATCACTCGTGTTAATCCCAGAATTCTTTCTTTAAAATATTCTATCGATTAAAGGGCCACCTGAACGTTTAACCTGCTATTTTAACGATTAATCGGTTTTTTCATCATCTTTTAGATCATCTGGTAACTTGAAAAACAGTAAAACGTTTTGATTTTATTTGGTCTTTCGAAAGGTCGCGTTAAGGGCTAATCAGTTATTTGATTTACAGATCGTTCAGTGGATTATCGGGTTACGTTTTTGACGAAAGGATTATTGTAACATTGTAACATTTAATCAGTCCAACTGAATTTATAAATTTTTCGAAGGGCTCGTGGATTATGTAGTCAACTAAAAATCATTCGTGTTAATCGCAGAATTCTTTCTTTGAAATATTCTATCAATTAAACGTTTTAACTATTTTAACGATTAATCGGTTAATATACCGAGGGTATATTTTTTAGTTAATTCGATTTTAAAAGGTCCAAGTTTACGATCGAGCGATTTTCTCATCTTACATTTTTATAACATCAAATTTATACTTGGTGATGTGTGACTAACGCGGGAAGTTTCTATTTAAATGAAATCTCTTTTTTAAAACTACATATAACAAAGTTTTACCATTCTGTTTGCGTATACTGTTCGTATTAAAATTTTGTCTTAAATGGGATAATTTTACTTACTTACATCCTACAGTTTTGTTATTCTTGCTTAAAATTGGAATAGTTCCAAATGGAAATTTTAATGGAAGATAGGTAGGTACATCGGTCTCTCGTTGCTTATATTTTTAGTTCGAGAATCTTTAAAAAAAATGCTTTCCGCTCTCGTAAGCGGAATTTTCTTTTAACGTATGAGGAGTTGTGAATCATCGAAATTGATCGTATTTTGAATTGTTGGATTAGCTACAATTTTTGTTATGCCTTACTCCAATTATAGGAAGTAACTCATTGTTTGAAATAATTTACATTAGGATGTGGTTTTCCTGCAAATATTAATTTTGAAGATTAAATCGCTTTATTTGGTAGCAAAGACAGACGAATAAATTTATTTTTTATGCATCGGTCGTAGGTTGTAAGCAGCAACAAAGGTTGTATACAGGTGTAAGTCGAAGATCGTTGCAACGTATCGAAACTGGAAATTTAAAGGGCTGGATGGTTTTTATATAGAAAATTTTTAGGGAATGATCATTGCATTGGTACGTATTGTAACTTCCGACGTGAAATAGAAGAATGAAATTAGGAGTAATCCGCTCACCCCTCTGTGCCTAGGTGTGACCTGGGGGAAACATATAGGGTGCATGTTGCTTGAATAGTGGGTGTGCGCAGAAGCCGCGTGTCCCGTCTCGTGGTCTCGTTTACTTCTGCTTCATCGTGGGGTTCCGGCTTGGTTAGATTCTTTTCGACGCTATGTGGTGTTCGTAGTTCGTGGTGCGAATCTAAACGTAGCTTATAGTCTTTTAGTGTAAACTATTTGAGTTTGGTGTTAAATTTAGAATCCCACGTGCTCGTTTTTAGTAGTGTTTGTGTTGTTTTCTGTAAATTAAATATTTGTGCCAACAATGACTGTTGTCAATAGACTGCGCATTATTTAATAATATTACACAGCATCCCCACGGAGATGTTCCAGTGTATCATCCAGCAAAGAAACGGATGGATTCATCCTAATAATACAGAAACTAAAGACGTCTTTCCAGGTACGTCTTGCTAAGAACTTACTCTCTTAGAGAGTCATTAATTTATAAACCCAAATCTTCAAATTTATAGAATTAGGCTTTGTTATTGCGGTTGCGGTGTCAACGCCACGGTATTTTGAGTTGAACGGCTTTTTTCCTCCGTGTAACTTCGATAACAAGTTTTATTGTAATTCGCACGATTGTAAACAAAACTTATTTTATAATTTATAATAATAAATAATAATAATAACAATACAGGTTACGACAAAATAATAAATCATTCAACGCGATATTTTAAATCGCTGTTTTATATAAATTTAAATAAAAAATAAAACGTTTACTAATCGCGGGGCAATTCGATGATTAGTAATTATGATTGATCATAAATTCGTTCGCCTATAATTATTTAAATTATTTCTTGAGTGTTTACACAAACATTTCTATTTTATTTATGGTTTATGCTCTCATATCAAATATCAGCTTAATTTGCTATTACTAATTGAATATTTTACTTACAAATCAATTCGGGCGATGCAGGTGAAAAATTATAAATCGAAGGCCCGGCAGAAAAATACTTCTTCTTGTGTGCAATCGAGGGCTTTGTGTCAATAATATTCATACTCGGAGCGATCGTAATAGAATAGTATAAACAATACAGGGTGTCCATTTTTGTGTACGCAGAGCCACGACGTTTTTGATACCAGAATACATATATACCGGGTGTCCCATGTCTCATTCCCACACAAACGCTTAAATATCTTCTAAACCAGGGACCGGCAACCTGGTGCCCGCCAGACTTTTTGAAAGTGCCCGCCTCTAACCTGGTCAAATAAATGCAAAAACCCTTTAAGTACACAATGTACATTTTACAGAATTATAGTAACGGCGGAAATGAACAATACATTTTTTACCTCTTTTCCACCCGTACCACTAAGGGTTTTATAGAACTACGGACTAGGGTGGGGGTTTAAAAAAAATATTTACAATAAAATAAGGTAGGATACAATGATTAAGACGATTTTAACAAAAATCATGAAATGAAGAGTGAAAAAATCTTAGATGTCGGGGAAATTTATAATTTTTTTAATTGCGATCTTGCATTTCGCCGAGTACAGTGAGTAGGTACCTAGTATTTAGTTGTTGTAAAACACCTTCTTTGGAGACACTATCAATCGCTTCTAAAATTTCTGAACTTCATTATAAGTAGTTTGACCTTGAACAATCAAAAATTTTCCTCACATTTTTTGCCCCCCCCCCCTACATCCGAGGTGCCCGCCGCTATTTCAAAATTCTTAAATGTGCCCGCCAGTACAAATAGGTTGCCGACCCCTGTTCTAAACTCTAAACCAATAGCAAATAGAAAGAAATATTTTAGATCAAAGTTGTAGGGGACCATTCTATCTTTCATTTAAGTTTACCCATTGTTATACAGGGCGTCTCCAATCTGTGTGACCGCACAACGGTGCGTTTTTATCAAAAATATTTATTTCTATTTGTTTATTTGGTTTAGAAGATATTTAAGCGTCGTGGGACACCCTGTATGTCGATTACACTAAGCTTATAAATATGCGATGGGCCACTATTAAGTAGTACAGTATCATAAACTAGACTTTGACTATAAGAGGCGCTTGATCTACAGCTGTTCAATTTTATAATAACTCGCGATGTTTTACCTCCAAATTTTTTAGAAGTTTGAGGTTATTTGAAAAACAGATTCGGAGCAATTGTTCAAAAAGTAGTTTTCGAAATATCCCGAAAGTCATGTCATTTTTGGAACTTTTGTTAGCAACGCCGCATTTGGCAATAAAAAACTGCATTTTGGCTCATTTAACCAACTTCGTATCTCTTACGATTTGAGAGATTCCTATAGTGTGCAACTAACTCACTATCGGACTAGCTCCGCAACAGGTCTCTGGCTAGCTATGTACTAGTTGGGGCTTCTTCAGATTATTTTTTAATTGCTCATCTAGTTGGACAGTCTGCTCACTTAGGGCAATGAATATTTTGTTTTGCGGGCCACACCAGTACTGTATTACCGTATTACTATAAACTGTTCAACAAAGGGACCGCCGAGCGTAGCGAGGCTTAAATACGCCGTTGGCAATTTTATTTAAAGAAATGTAGTCTAATTTTTACAACTTTTACAAGCTTCCTGCAGCTCACTACTGACCACACGTAAATACACCCATCGGAAAAGTCGAGGGATATTTTTCGAAATGTTCTTCTTTTGTAAAGATGTCCTAGGAGCTAATACATTCGAAATTCCATTCTTTTGGTCTTCTCTACTATCTAGAGACCGCAGGGCAATTCTGGACTCATCTGAGAATAGAACGTTGCTCCACTGCTGCTCTGTCCAATCTAGGTGCAAGCCACTCGATGTTATGGGAACAATTCTGGGCCTGTAGCTGGTTTAAATGATCTTAATAACCCAGCCTCTTTGAAGCGCCTTCTTACCGTTCTCTCGCTTACATTAATCCAGGTGTCCTCCTATACGTTTGAGAACTAAGGATGGCTCGATGGACATTTGTATACGGTTTATGAAGAGCCCTTGCAGCATATCGAATGATATGTCCGATTGCTCAACAATATCCAAGAACAATGAATCGAAAACGTAACTTGTAAGATAAGAATAAAAAAATGGCACAATGTTAAGACTGTTGACAAGCAACTGAAGCCTTTTGTTTTTTTTATTTGTCGTCTAGCACTTTTAAGTATGAAAAGTGACTTGATCTTTACACCATAATACTATAGCCACTTTCTAAAAAACTAAGTAGATTGTAAGTGATCCGTTTTTTGCCGGTGTCTGGACTTTTAATAAAAGGGATTTCCAAAAATAGTTACATGTGATGTCGACGTCTAATATTATGTCTAGACTCAATATGTAACTACACCAGGTAAACATAGTTTCTACAAAGAAACAGTAAGTACTTCCAAAAAAAATTGAACAATAGCCCTTTTCAGCTCTGCCAGACAATTCTCGATAAATTCAAACAAACACATTATACAAAGTATGACCTACGCGTTGGTTAATCACAGCTCTATTACACTTATCGTTCATAGACAAAATATATCAATATCTTCTTGGGGTAAACGTGCCCTGCTGTCAGAAGCTCCCTGAATTTAATAAAGCCTTTGTGATTGTTACTCATATGCGGAGTGATTCTTCTTTGAAGCATCTCTCTTGGATTTTGGCCTTGAGGCTATGGCAATATTTTAATTCCCTCGTTGTGTCATAAGGACGAGCACTGTCATGCATGAGACGTAAGTTCTCATCAACAGTGCCAGCAAATGGGTTTACAATAGGTCGTAGAATATTATGCAAATATTGCTGAGCTCTCCGAAAACCATTGTGCAAAATGAGTTCGGTTCCACCGCCAATAATTATTCCGCTCCATACCATTACAGTACCACATCTGCAAGTGTGTTATTCCCGGTTATTTCTGGACGTTCTTCATTTTCGGATTGTTTGCACATTGTTGTTGGGAGAGAATCTGAGTGCAATTAAAATCTGGTCTCATCAGTGAACAAAACTATAGCCCAGTGATTTCCATCCCAGTTGTGAAAGTTTTTTTAACACCAGTTTAACCGTGCTCCTCGATAAACGTCTTTAGTAGTTGTTGAAAACGAAAATTGGTTTCGTGAAGACGATTTCTTACAGTATCGCGGTTAACGGTTAAGTTATGTGCCCGCTGTAACTCCCGTCATCAACTCATGTGTTGTAATTGTAGGTTGTCGTCTAGCAGCGAGAACCAAAAATCTGCCCTCAGCTACACTGTTGTAATGCGTCCACGTCCTGGATGCCGTTCTGCTGAAGTTTCAGTCTCTAAAACACCTCCATAGCCGGCAAAGGAGAAACTCCTATCTGCTCATCTATCGCACTATACTTCAAACAGTTCATCATATTTTGGCAGTTTTGAGAAACGCCCTTCAAGGGCTCGAGCCTGATCCCTGCTCCTCCAACTCTTTTATTATGCCGTATCAATTTTTTTGTCGAATTACAACAGAAAGTCGTACAACAGAATGTCGCCCGATGTCATAGTCTTTTTATCTTATTCCAGTGGATGAGTATTGCTGAATTGCAATGCAGAAATAAATTTTGCGAGCTTGAAATTAAATAAGTGGGATACCATCACTGTAACAGTTCGTACCTATTAACTAGACGACAGTTGTAGTTAACCGACTATATATTTTTAATTATTTAAGTAGGTAGAGTAAATCACTATGCCATGCAACTGATAGAATAATTTCAAGTCATTTGTTTGTTACTATTACGCTAACTATAATAGACCTGTTAAATTATTTGTAGGGGACCACATGAGTTCCGTTTCTGGAAGATAAATTAAAGCCAATTGCAAATTGTGCAAGTACTTAGTACCATTTATAGGTAAGGGAATTTAATTGAACGATGCTAATAATATTAATAGCAACATGCAGGAGTTACCGAGCGGTTAAAGCGTTGGATTCGGTTCTAAATGTTCTTTGTTGGAATCCTGCTGGAATGACTAGAGTTTTCTATGTCGGTCTTGATAGCCCGAGTGATTCGGATCCCACCTAAATCTGTAAGGTCTCGTCTGTTTTTTGCTGATTTCTGGATTTCACGTAGATCGGTTGATCTTGCAAAGTCATGGATGTTGATGTTGCTAAGAATTATTAGACGGGGTAGGGCTGCTAGAAACTAGCACACGGCATGAAAAGAAGTTAATACCTACTAAGTTTATTACGTATATGGTATGTAAATAAAATTCAAAAGGTTTACTCTACGGATTTTGATTGAGTAAGGTAAAGGCAGAATTTCTCGATTGAAGTTGATGAGGTCTATTCAAGTTAGAAGTCTAGACAAAATTTAATTATCCAATTTAGAATATCAATCACGCAATTTATGTAGTAAGTAACTCGATTGTTATGTATATGGTAAATTGCTAATTGCGACGACGAGTTCTTTGTATAACAAGATAATTTACGTAACTAACATATTGATTCGTATAACCCTCAAAAGTTATTCTTATCTTCACGTAGGAGCAAATATTGTAATTAACGATTTATTTTTTTACTAAGATATAAGACTCCAACTAAACGAACAACTAAGATGTCTCGATATGCGAATGGAAGCCCAAGTTGCCCTGGTGACGGAACTTCAAGACTTTTTTCGCCGAAGGGGCGAATTAGAACTCGATTACTCCAAGAATCTCGACAAATTAGCCAAAAGCCTCCAGCTCAGACATAAAGAACAAAAACAAAAGTAAGAATTATTTATACTTTTCCATCGTAGACTATACAAACACAAAACTGATATAAATCAAATAATTTGCCTAAAAAAGTCTCTCGTTCAAAATTGACCCATTCCAATTTCTAAAAGTAGAAAAGTTTCTTTGTGATAGTTTTTAAAGTTTTGCCTTTGTTTTTAGACGCGAGCAATGGCCTCTATTTTCGAGTTACGCTTGTTGGCAGCAGTTAGTAACCCAAACAAAAAATTTGAGCCGAGACCATGGAGCTCTATCTGAAGTTTATTCGACTCATTTAGTTAATAGATTGTCCCAGGTTATGGAAGACGTACAAAGAATATACAAAAGAGTAAGTAATTTTCCCCACATTCTTTTTCCGAAATAAACCAAAATTCGCGCTCAGTGTCGCGAGATCGGATACGAAACTCATGAAGAAATTTTACGCGTCTTACACGAACTCCATACCACCATGAAAACTTATCACAGTTATCAAGCCGAACTAAGACAAATAGAAGTTAAATTAAGGGCTGCCGAAACGCAAAGAGGAAAGTTAGAACAATCTTTATCTCAAGACAAGTTGGAAAGATCAAAAAAATATAAATTGATGGAAAAGGAAGTTACAAAAGTAAATATTTTCGTTTAAAAAAAAAATTTTATTTACAATTTTTCTTATTTTAGCGGAAAAATAAATACACGGACGCAAAACTAAAGGCTCTCAAAGCTAGAAATGAATATTTATTATGTCTCGAAGCGTCCAATACGACCATTCATAAATATTTTGTTGACGATTTATCCGATCTGATTGATGTAAGTATAATGGGCGAACAATTTAAAATTCGACTCCTTGAATCTTGTTAGACTGTTAGGGATTGCGATCCCGTTCATTTGCGAAATTCCGGGATATCGGGACTTCAAACCACATTATTCGATCGCCGGAGGGGTTAAATTTTTCTTTGATAGCTCTACCGTATCGTACCCAAATTTATTCGATTCAGGTTGTGCATGGCTGTTCATGATCTTTCTCGGGCTCGGGCTTCTAATTACCTTGCTGTCCTGAACTAATCTACGAGCAATCGCAGGGACGCTGACGGACCACTGTCGACTACACAAACATCTCCACACTCTGAGCTTGGTAGATAATCCCATATGTCGTGGATGCGAACTAGAAGACCAAACCCCTGAACATGTGCTTTGTTACTGTCCAGCCCTAACGTCAATAAGACGATCCGTGTTGGCGAACTTCTGGCTCGACATGGCCAGAATAAGCCCCACCCCTCCCGTAAGAATTCTGGAGTTCATCCTACAAGTTGAATGGCTCGAGATCTGATGGTCACGGGAAGGCCGCTTGGAGGAAGTACAATGGGCCCGATTAAGTGGCCTAAGTGCAGGGAGCTTGCTCCCACTGCTTAAATTATCCAGATCCAGTTGACCCACGGTATGATAAACATCTGAATTCAGATGACGGCATATGTTGAAAAATAGCTGAATACTTGCTGTATCTGTTGCAATAAATATTTAAATGAAATTGTGTACGGCCCCAGGGAAACTTACTTTGTGGATGAGCCTCGTATGTCTAAAAAACTGAATGATGGGTTGTCATGTTTCGGAGATGGATAATCTAGTTTTCTCGCCTGTCCTCAACACCTAACGGTCCGACTTTATTTAATTATTAATTTGTGGATTTCTTTTAGTGTATGGATTTTGGTTTTCACAATTGTATCGCTAGAGCTTTATTTATGCACGTGTCGGCGGAAGAAGGTCGTCAAAAGTCTGTTCAAAACGGGTTAGACACCTTATCTGTTTGTATAAATTCGTTAGATTCGCGTTTAGACAAGCAACGATTTTTAGAATATAATCACACCGCATTTATGATACCAAAAAAGCTAGAATTTCAAGGACATAAAACTGAAGACGTAAGTTGGGTAATTGACAAACTTTTGGGAATTAAAAATAATTTTTGCAGCCACCCGAAACGGCGATTCAGAAAGTTTTACACCAAGAAATGGAGACTCGTTTAAGTCAACTTCAACAACGAGTCACTTCGTTACGCACAGAATCGGAAGAAGTATGGAAAACTTTAGAAACTGCAGAATCAACTTTATTAGAGATGTTAAATGCTCAAGACCACGACTGTAGTGGTTATTTTGGTGAAACTCCTACCGTACCTGCGACTAAACCTCCAGAAACGGTTTCAATTAAATTAAGGGCCGATAGACAAGAAACCGAAGATTTTTATTTATCTAAATTTAGAGAATATTTATTAGGATCGACGAGAATAGCGCGACTCGATGCAAAACACGAGTATATACGACAGTCCTTACTAGCCGAAACTTCAGATCCTAGTAACACGTTTAAACCCGTTATTAAAACACCTAGAAGGAAAAGAATAGGAAGGTTACAAATGAGTGGTCAACCAAAGCTATTTGGTGGTTCTTTAGAAGAGTATTTGGAAGCCACCAATCAAGAAATTCCTTTAATTATCAAATCGTGTATTAGGGTTATTAATTTATATGGGTTACATCATCAGGGTATATTTCGAGTATCCGGTTCTCAAGTCGAAATTAATAATTTTCGCGAATGGTTCGAAAGAGGAGAAGACCCATTAGCCGATATGACGGATGCGTCGGATATTAACAGTGTAGCCGGAGTCTTAAAGCTCTATTTAAGAGAATTAAGAGAGCCTCTGTTTCCTATTATCTATTTTGAACACTTCATGGAATTGGCACGTAAGGGCTTAGTTAAGCCGCATAAAATTGTCTCTAAATTGATTTTTTTAGAACTCGAATCGAAGAGGGAATTTATAACTAAAATGAGGGATTTGGTGCTGAGTTTACCTAGAACTGTGATTGTGGTCATGAGATATATTTTTGCGTTTTTAAATCAGTGAGTTTAATTTGTTTCTAACCTATCTTAGAGAGGTTACAAAACGATTATTATTGCAGTTTATCGGACTTCTCTGACGAGAACATGATGGACCCTTATAATTTAGCAATTTGCTTTGGACCAACTTTAGTTCCAGTTCCCGATGATAAAGATCAAGTTCAGTATCAAAATCAAGTTAATGAACTTATTAAAAACATCATTATGTTCAATGACGACATATTTCCCAATGATAGTGGCACTGTGTACGAAAAATATATTTCTCCAGAGCCGGAAGATCAGTAAGTGTGACTTTATTATTATACTTTAATAATTTAAGTTTTAACGATAACTAAAAATTGACTTAACTGAAAATCATGAAAATTACCCCAAACTTTTTCATCTTAGCGATGTCGGAGATTCGCCTTCCGATCATGTGCAAGAAGACTTAGATTCCGAAGTATATCCGTCTGAAGATGGTGAGTGTTTGAAATTGCTCATTTAAAGGGCAACACTTTAAAAATTATTTTTTTAGACTCGGAAAACATGGAAGCGACAGCTCAGTTTGATTTTATTGCAAGATCTGATCGTGAACTATCGCTACGAAAAGGCGACTCGGTGACTTTGTATTCTCAGGTTTCGAACGATTGGTGGAGAGGGGTGGTAAACGGCCTCGAAGGTTTGATTCCGGATAAATATATTTCTTTAAAAATGAAGTAAGTAACAAAAACAAAAGTTTACGTTACCAGAAATATATTTTTGTTTGAACAGAGATGACGATCGTGAAAAGTTAGACAATTTGAAGTCTAGTTCTTCGGAAGAATCAATGAGAAGGCGGGCTTCGAGTTCGAACGATTCTGTTTTGTCGGAAAGCTCGATATCGGCAAGTAATTCACCGGCATGCCAGTGTGCGCCTATTACTTGGACGAATGCATCGGATTTGTCTTCATCGGTTCGAGCGAGTAGTTCGTCGCTATCGCTAAATCAGCCGAGAGAGGTATTGGAAACCACAGTATAGTTGCACGAGTTAATAGAGCAGTTATGTGCTTGCGCTAAGTGTTTAATTTGATTACATTTTTTTGTGCGTTTTTTATTGTTATCGTATGATCTCGATGAGCTCGGATAGAGTAAGATGAAAAAAAAATTTTATGTGTAATTTTGGGCCTTAATTGTTGCCAGTATGGAAGGGATGTCGATTTATCCATCCTCGATTGTTAATCTTTTTAGACAGAAGTAAAATTTTGCCCAATTCCACTTATTATTTATGAATGTGAAGAATAGAGGTAATTAGCTCTTAAGGAAATTTTGTAATTGAAAAAAAGAACAACATCCGAGATTTAATTGTACGCTAAGAAGGTTAGGTTAATTTTTAGAAAATCGTCAAAAGGAAGTATGCAACAAAGAAATATTTAATTCACAACACCAAATACAATTTGTTACGTTTTTACCTGTTTCGGATCTTTCAAGTTTCAACCTCAATTTTCTCTCTTTTCCACTGGGGCGATTTTACTCAAATACAATCCTAACCTTTGTTTTATCATACTAAACACGCATACCAAGTTTTAAATCTGTAGCTCGATTCGTTCTCAAGTTATCTCTTTCACACACAGACAGACAGATAGTTTTATTTAAAAATGACGTTTCTCGACTTGAAACGCGAAGACTTGCCAAAATTTAAAAAAAACATTTTCAAAACAATATTAATACAAAGCTTATCAGATTTAGTATATTGGTAAATGGCCGTGCAATTAGAATCTGTCTTATTTTAAGAGGGCGGTGTTTACACTATGCTACAGGAGTTTTAGATGCTATGTTAGTACTTTTTAGTGCTTTTCGTTGCAAATATTTTATACTATTTTGCATGATGCACTTTGCCTTACATAGTACTTTTCCAGATTTCACTTTGCAACATTTACAGGATGTACAGAAGAATTTTTTAAGGAGCGACAGTCGATAGTTACTTTTTTTAATTGTCATTTTTTTAAATGTGTACACCTCGTATGTGGGCGCGCTAGCGGAATTTTAAATTAGTCCTCGCATAATGGGGCCACTTTAAAAATTGGCAAGGCCTAAATTGAACGCTAACAGAGAGACTAATTAAAAATGGATCGTTTTTTGAGTGTAGTCGATCGGGGACGAGCGTATTGTGAATTTTACAGTTTTCTTTGTTGCTCGTTTGGTATTTGCATGTTAGGAACGCAAGTAATGTCTTGTGAATCCCCGTAGAAAGAGGTGTAATTCTGCCATGTATGTACGTCTAGCCTAGCAGGTAATTTATAAAGTGCATGTCTGTGTGGTGTATGTCGTAAAAAATAAAGATTTTATCCTGTGTGATTTTTTTTTAGTTGACGAACCGCATGTCGTAATTAATAAATCCCGTAACATTATTATACAGCATGTCTTTTTCGACGTGCACACAATAGTTATCTCCTAAACTGTAAGAGATATAAAGTTGGTCATATGGGCAATAATGCGGCTGTTTCGTTAAATTTGTGTGTCTGTATGGGTGTGTGTGTCTGTGCGTAACTCTTTAAAACAAAAACTACTAAATGGATTTTGATGGAAGTTGGTTTCAGCCACTTTAACAAAACTTCTTCGACAAAATCCTAGTTTGAATACAATACCCTGTATGTTTCTAGATTTTTGAAATGATGGAGAGATTCTGAGCATATTTTTGGAACTTTTGAGAACATTATCCCATTAGGGATAAAAAAGAGCCACATTATTGTCTATTTAACCACCTTTGTATCTCCTACAATTTGGGAGACGCTCTTAGTGTGCACATAGTAAAATACACCCTGTATTATTTGCTCTTTTATTGGCCTACAATATTTATTTTTAATTTTTTAAACTTTGTCGATTTCATAGTACGTTTGCTAGTCCACAGATGCAAGTCTTCATAATAATTTAAGGTGAGCAGTCGTGCACGATTTTAGATTATTACTCTTGTTTGACCTTTCGATTTTTCCATTTTAATTAATTTGTTTTCTTCTCTTACAAGATGTAGTAGACTTTGTACCAAATAAAAATGTTAGTGTCAATCAAGACGTATCGTGCTCCGATACGCTCACGAACTGTATACCGATCTATAATAGGACACTGGTCAGATAACAACTGTCCTGCCTTCATGTTTCTATTTGGTACGAAGTCTAATGGAAATTTCGACGAGCCAAAATAGTACCCATATTAAGTTCACCTTTTATTTTAACGTCCAAGCGTCTCTTGGAAAAGTTGCGGTATTAGATTTAGTAATTTTTTGCTTCTGTAGTTTAATGGGAAAGGTTTACCATTAAGGAGAAAATTTAATACGTTCCGCAATTAACTGTTGCGTTACAATTCGTTTTAAACCAAATTTTATTTTTGTTACAGACGACTCGCTTAAACCACAGTCCAGCAAACATATCCGACACAAAAAGTAGCTTAGAGCTTTCGGATGACGGGTCTCCACACTGTACCGCTTCAGATTTAAATTCGTTTTGCCAAAGTTCCGATTTCGGTAAACCCCCTGTATTAGAACTAAGCGACGAAGTTAAACTTAGCGATTTAACCGAAGACACTAAGGGCAACTCCGTGGAAATCGACGTAGAAATCGTAAATTTTAATCAGAATCGCGAACAGTGGCAAAGACGAGCAAATTCGCAGTCGCACATTAAAATAACTAGCGCGGTGAAGTCAAATCGTCATTCGGAAACTTGGCTTCACAGACAAAATCACACTCCCGACTTAGTCATGGATTTGCCGTTAGTTCCAATTTCTAGTCCCAAAGAATTAACAAAAAAATCAATTTCGGGTAGTTTATCCGATAAGTCTTTAGAAGATGACGCTTGTTCGTTGAAATCTTTGGAAAGTCCGACGGGACCAGAAAGTCCCGACATGCAAACCGCGGCCGAGAGATTTGCTAAACAAAATCAGTGCACTCTCAAAAAGAACACCAAAATACAAATGGACGCTTCGGAGGACGATCAGACGGACGTCGTAAATTCTGCCATATCTGAACGTAAAAATAACACCGGTAGTAACGAACCTCGGCTCAAAACAAAACCGCCTGTACTCAAGAAACCTATATTTTCTGTTCCTCTTGCTGTAGTTCCTTCGGTTAAAGATCAACAAGATCTTCCGAGTTAAGCTCAAATAATAACAAACGAATTTTTCGTAAGACAATAATGTGAACTCATTTTATTTTTACACGGAGGTTTTGGAAATTTGAAACACCGATTGATTCCTAACTATTTTTGGTGCTTTTAATATTTCTGGTCGTACGATAGGTCGTATCAAATTTCACGTTTGCTACAGGGATCAAATTTGGGATCAAATCGTTATAATAATTGGAGAGGCAATTTTTTACTAATTCTAAAGATTTTACTTATAAATAACAATCAAATTTCCACGCAGACATAGTTATTCAAGCACAACTCGTATATTGTATTTTTAATACAAATAATGTGATTTATATTAGCCAAAGTGAAAAATATTTTTTCGATAATATCTACCTATTGTCAACAAAATATTCTAAATTTCTCTTTATATATTAAATGTAGCGCACTAATTTTTTCAATGTTGTAACTTATTAATGTAGTATTTACAAACCCATATAAACAGGGTTGCAAATAATCTACCATCAGTAACTTTTGTAATATAAGAGCTGGTTGGCTAACTTAGCCAAATTGGAGAGAATTACGAGAAAAATTCAATGCCGTTTTCATTATTTAAGAAAAATTGCAAATTTGCGTCGCTAACCGACTCTTGGCTCTTATAGTAACAAAATTACTTATAGTGGCGTGGTAGACTTATCATCTCCAGGAAGTTACCGAAATAATTCATAGAAATAAAACCAAAAAGGATCTAGCGGAGCGGACATAGTTCCCCACTTTATTTGATAGAGTAAGAGTCGCTTAAGAAAAGATTTGGTAAACTTTTCATCATAGTTACTTCCGTTGTATAATCAATAGTGGTAACTTGGTGGTGCTCATTAATGGACTGACAATAAATCGCATTTAATTTAAATTCGGTGAACTGTGTTCGTCATGGTTACTCCCGCCGTCGACCATATTGTGCGAGTGGGTGAAACTATGACTACGTTATAATCTGATTCGGGCCTCTTTGGTATTATATCTGTCGCAATTATGTCGACCACTTGGACAAATGAAGAGTTCATTCAAGTTTGAGCGTTTTTAAAGACGGAAAACTAAAGAACTACGATGTTTAATTGTAAGGGAAAATGGCACCATTTCAAAAGAAATTTTGAAAAAATGTAAAATAGAAAAGGGGTTGGGAACAAAACACCGTGAAATATGAGATATGAGTAGTGTGTGTATATCCTTATCTTATGTTGTAAGACTGAACGTTTAAGATCCTTTTAGAATAGATTTTACTATTGTACAGGGATAATAAAAATTAATTCCCACAACTCCTAATTTTGCTTGTGTCTGTTAAGCATTTTGTTATTCGTTTTGTGGAACTTATATTTTTTCTAAATATAAGGACTGGTCTCGTATTCAAAATATGAAGTAGCGATGAAAATGTAAACTGCAAACATTGTTATTGACGTTTTTATGAGGCCAGTCCTTATAAATAGTACAACAGTGTGTCGCAGGATAAGTGGAACACGGACGATCTCGCTTATTAGTGATTATATCAAAAAATGTTATTCTTTATAGAAGTTTTTACTTCTCCCAAAACTAACATTCATGGTTTCATTTCTTCACTTTTTTATACAGGGTGGTTTTTATTAGCGTTTCTCGTAGTTTATTCTTGTATAATTTTAGACAAACGCTAATAAAAACTACCCTGGACTTATCCTTATCCACTTATGCTGGGACACACTGTATTATTTTGAAAAGATGACTGTACATGTATTAGACTTGGAAGCGGAATAGCATAGTCGGACATTTAACGGTAAAACAAATGGCTAACTATATTTACCCTTGTTAAAATGGAAAACAGTTACATATTTAAATATTCTAATATGGTGCCTTTGTTTTTGTATCTATAACTCTCTTATGGTAAAGCCCCCTTTTAAAAATATATTGTAAACTATAATAATAACTAATTGTTAAGCAATTATTTAGTATACGTAAACTCGGGATACTTATAGACAGGGTTTTGTAACTTTGATTGTGGTAAGTTAAGTTATAAATAATCTTAGACTGATTTTGTTATAATTTTTTTATAATTGATAATTTTAAGTATAAATTACATTTTAATGCGTTAAATTAGCGATGCACTAATTAAACGAATTAAAGTGTAATGTATAGTCAAAGTACTTTCGACGAAGGTACATTTTTAAATTTTTAGGGCTACTATATAATTATGCCTAAAAGTTTTTAATTCGTTTATTACAGAAATTCTGTATTTGGTATTTGTGATTGCCTTAAAATATAATAATATTAAAGAGTGAATGTAGGCTAAGCTAGTTTGCTACAGTAATAGTTTTTACTATGCCTTTCGATAAGTGTTGTATTTGTGTGTTAAATACTAAAAAATGTCTATAATATTACTTATTGCCACTGTAATTATACTCAAAATAATAATATTGAAATTGTGTTCTGTTGTTTTAAATTGAAAACAAGCTCGATGATATAATTCATTGATAACAGTAGGGCATCTCACGTTTTCTACTAAGTTACTCTCACGAGCACAGTCTTCTTTGAAAGTCCTAACAAATTTCGTCATCATGAAGTTACACCAAATAATTAATCTACAGATTACTTGCTCTCTCAAAAACTATAATAGTTATGAGAGTTGCTTGAGTTAGACGACAATTACTATTTTACACTATGTATAAAGTATCGACGAAAAAGGTAATTTTTTTCATAGTCCTACTTAAAATTGTAGGAAAACAAACTCAACTTTCTAGATCATACAATACATAACAATACAACAAACACACGCATCTCGAATACTCAATTTACAGAAAACCCACACAGATAGACACACTCATACTATATAAAACTAACCACACATACAATCACAAACTAGTAGCATTGTGCAAGAAACATACCGATGAATCGACAGAGATATACAGATAATATACAAAGTAGTTTATATAAACTAAAGTGCACAAATTGAATCAAATGCCAAGTGCCACTCCAAAGTGGTGGTGGTGGCTCGAGAAGGGTTGATTTTCGCTCTTTTTTCGGGTTTTTGCCTATAACTCAACTACTATGCACTTTTAGAGATAAGCGTGCTTATACAAAAAGAAGGGACATTTAATTTCCTACAAATTACATCTGTTAAGTTTTTTTCTCGGCCAAACCGTTTAGGCGCTGGAGCGAGTTAAAGTGTGACAAAAACTTTTTTAATTGCCCAAAATCTGGTTTATTTATCGCTTATAACTCGAAAACTACCCACTTTTAGGGTAAAGTGCGCCTATACAAAAAGCAAGTACATTCAATATCCTACGTATTATATCTCTTAAGTTTTTTTCTCGGGCAAACCATTTAGGCGCTAGAGCGAGTTAAAATGTTACAAAAATTTCAAAATTGTACAAAAACTGTTATATTTATTTATCGCTTATAACTTGAAAACTACGCACCTTCACCTTTAGAGAAAAGTTTGCCTATATGAAAAGAAGGCATATTCAATTCCTACAAATTATATTTCTTAATTTTTTTTCTGTGGCTAACCGTTTAGGAGCTGGAGCTTCGCGATTATAAACGAAAAACCTAAAAAATAGCATCAACCAACCCTTCTCAAACCACCATTAAGGCATTAAGTTAATGCTGCCATTTTGGAGTGACAGAAGGTCGATTTTAATGCTACTTTTCAATGCTTTTCCAGCCTGTATTGTTAAGACTTTTGTAACTCATCGTTTAATAAAAGTCACCGCTGCATCCCATCATTACTACCCTGATATTATCTAATACTGGGTTTTGCTTTAAAAAGTCGCATTTTTTACTGCCAAGCGTGAGCGGGCCATTGTATTCGTCAATTCTAATTTCAACTATTTTACGTTAAAACGACAAATGTTCTAATCACGTGTTGATAACACCTGCAGCTGCACGTTCTAACTTGCGAGAGATACAATTTCGTAGTTAGTTGTGAGTAGTTGGTTTGATAATACGGGCGTAGTTTTTACAAATTAATATAGTTTTCACCCTGGTTTAAGGGAGCCAAGAGTTCGAATAGTGAAGGAGTTAATAAGGAGGTAGGGACGCATTTTTTTATTTACTTATTGTTCAATTTATTTATATTATTTCAGTAGTTTTATCTTGCATCACATCTTATGGCAAATATAATTTAAGTTTCTAAATTTTTGTCGTTTCAATTCGTTACAGTAGGGCTTCACAAATACCCTTTAAAATTTAATTGTTTAATGGTTTTAGATTTTAAGGGGTTAAATTTAACCAATCGAAACGATTTTGCTTTCTTTATTAAAGTAAAGGCCACATTCAAATTGTTATCGGGAATTATTGATACGTCAATGAGATAAAAATATTTCCCTACGCTTCTGATGTAATTGTAAAATTCAATTTTATTTTACGTTGCGATTTTTAATTAAATTTGCAGATTAATACATGTGAGTCATTCCATATTATGAAACCGTCTAAAAAATTATTTTTTGTTGCTCTACTATATTTGAAATTGTTCTCAAACTTCGAGAATCTTCATTAGAGTTCCAAAGAAGGAAATCCACCGTCATTTAATTTTCGCATGTGTCAGTTTCCCGCTTGCCCGAATTAAAACATTTCAAAAATAAATACCCTAATCATAATATTCCTTATTTTAATACTTGGATAATTTAAGCCTTTTCATTAAATTATTGCAGGTTGTGGGAGAGCTGTACAAGAAAATCTATCCAATTTCCATCAGCTTCAAGCATCTTCTTGGGCGGCAGTTTCAGTTTCCAATAGGAAAAATTATGAATGCCAAACTATAAACAATGAAGGTAAGTCTTCATAATACAACCGGTAATCGAACAATCGTGAACTTTCTTTGCAGAAAACGAAAATTTTCGCTTCATTAAATTTTGCTTAAAAATTAATTTTAGGCACCGTAGAAATTCGCGATTTTTCTCGTATAGTAGTTCCATCGTCCGGTTTGACGGCGACTCACTCTCCACTGGACCATACAAAATTCTTTTAGTTTTTGGACTAGAAGTACTAATAGTACTTTAGATTTGATCTCGAACGTTTTCAAATGTTTCGCTTCATTCAATTTGGCTTTATGAGCTTCTAGGAACTGTACAAATTTGAGATTTTACAAGTACAGTAGACTCGCGATATAGTGAACGAAAAAAAACCGGGTCGATTTACTATTTGGAACTATTCACTATTTCGAAAGGGTCTTTATAACTGTATTAACAGCAACTAAAACCATCTTTATTGGACATTTTTACATCCCAATATAATTTTTCATTCTCAGAACCTGGATGAATCTTCCGTTTTATCATTTTCTGAAATAATATCATTATTCCCACTTCTCATTATTCATTGTCCACTCGCAAGAGTGAACACTTTATCACACTTTGTTCACTATTTAGAGTCGTCAATGTAAAATATTTTTTGTTCACTAAGCCGAGCTGATCACTAAATCGAGAATTCACTATATCGCGAGTCTACTGTAATTCAATCTTCCTTATAATTTATCAACAATTAAATACCCTAATAATAATTAATACTCATCATTGTAATATGTATTTGGATAATCTTTGTATTTTTCTTAAATCATTGCAGATTGAGAGAGACAAGTAGATGAAAACGTACCAGATTACCACCAGTTTCAAGCATCTTCTTGGATGGCAGTTCCAGCTTCTAATAGGAAAAACGCAACTTGGAATGCCAACTACAAACGAAAAAGGTAAGTCCTCAAAATTGGGGTTAATTATTTAATTAGACTTAGACACTTAGACGCTTAGACACATACGGTAATCGAACAATCGTAGTCTTTATTGCCCTCAAGTAATTTGGGAGAAATCGGACCTCTCTTGTGTTTTATTCGCTGTACTTGTTGTTTGGGAGAAAACAGCCCCAAACTAAGTATAATGCGAGTTTCGGAGTTACTTATATTTCTTTGATTTTTAAAAGAATGCAACAGGCCGCGTGTTCTACTTAGAAAATTTTTATTGAAAGACTTGCAATTTTCCAAGCAATTTGGTCACCGTGTTTGACGTCGAACTTTCAGCCGGGCTCTCGTAATATTTTGAAATTAGACGACTTGAAGTAAAGGTTCTTTAGCTTTATACCCGTTTATTTTTAAATTTTTTGGATGATTAGATCTTGTTTGGTTTGATTTTAACGTAATTCGTTAGTCCGTTTAGACGCAATTGACGTGCATCGATTTAACTTTAGGGGTGTTTTTTGACCCGGGCCCTACTTTCTACGAAAATTTTTTAATTGCGGTTTGTTTAGCTCATTGGGTACTACTTACGTTTCCAATTTGAACCTAATTCGTTAATCCGTTTAGACGCAATTGACGTGCATCGATATAATTTTAGGGGTGTTTCTTGACCCGGGCTCTACGAAGAGCCCGGGTTTGACGAAGAATAACTTTTAAACGGGGCATACGCACTATACCACATTTTATTGCAAGGCAAAGTGGTTCTTTATTTTTGTAACCGTGTTTTTAAAATTATAATCGCTAAAGTGCAATTTTTTTAAACGACGTTTTTGTAGCCGCAGATTTACTCATTTAACTCGAAATGCGTTCTTCGAGTTTGACGGCGAATAACTTTTAAACGGGGCATACGCACTATACCACATTTTATTGCAAGGCAAAGTGGTTCTTTATCTTTGTAACCGTGTTTTTAAAATTATAATCGTTAAAGTGCAATTTTTTTAAACGACGTTTTTGTAGCCGCAGATTTACTCATTTAACTCGAAATGCGTTCTTCGAGTTTGACGGCGAATAACTTTTAAACGGGGCATACGCACTATACCACATACCGAATTTCTTGTGGGCAGTTGGTTTATCCTATTGGCCACTACTTTAGTTTCAAATTTTAATGCTTTAAGTGTATGCGTTTAGACGTGATTGGCATATATCGATTTAACTTTAGAGGGTCATTTTTGACCTTCGACCTGCTTAGATGCGAATTTCTTGTGGGCAGTTGGTTTATCCTATTGGCCACTACTTTAGTTTCAAATTTTAATGCTTTAAGTGTATGCGTTTAGACGTGATTGGCATATATCGATTTAACTTTAGAGGGTCATTTTTGACCTTCGACCTGCTTAGATGCGAATTTCTTGTGGGCAGTTGGTTTATCCTATTAGCCACTACTTTAGTTTCAAATTTTAATGCTTTAAGTGTATGCGTTTAGACGTGATTGGCATATATCGATTTAACTTTAGAGGGTCATTTTTGACCTTCGACCTGCTTAGATGCGAATTTCTTGTGGGCAGTTGGTTTATCCTATTGGCCACTACTTTAGTTCCAAATTTGAATGTTTTAAGTGTATGAGTTTAGACGTGATTGGCATATATCGATTTAACTTTAGAGGGTCATTTTTGACCTTCGACCTGCTTAGATGCGAATTTCTTGTGGGCAGTTGGTTTATCCTATTGGCCACTACTTTAGTTCCAAATTTGAATGTTTTAAGTGTATGCGTTTAGACGTGATTGGCATATATCGATTTAACTTTAGAGGGTCATTTTTGACCTTCGACCTGCTTAGATGCGAATTTCTTGTGGGCAGTTGGTTTATCCTATTGGCCACTACTTTAGTTTCAAATTTTAATGCTTTAAGTGTATGCGTTTAGACGTGATTGGCATATATCGATTTAACTTTAGAGGGTCATTTTTGACCTTCGACCTGCTTAGATGCGAATTTCTTGTGGGCAGTTGGTTTATCCTATTAGCCACTACTTTAGTTTCAAATTTTAATGCTTTAAGTGTATGCGTTTAGACGTGATTGGCATATATCGATTTAACTTTAGAGGGTCATTTTTGACCTTCGATCTGCTTAGATGCGAATTTCTTGTGGGCAGTTGGTTTATCCTATTGGCCACTACTTTAGTTCCAAATTTGAATGTTTTAAGTGTATGAGTTTAGACGTGATTGGCATATATCGATTTAACTTTAGAGGGTCATTTTTGACCTTCGACCTGCTTAGATGCGAATTTCTTGTGGGCAGTTGGTTTATCCTATTGGCCACTACTTTAGTTCCAAATTTGAATGTTTTAAGTGTATGCGTTTAGACGTGATTGGCATATATCGATTTAACTTTAGAGGGTCATTTTTGACCTTCGACCTGCTTAGATGCGAATTTCTTGTGGGCAGTTGGTTTATCCTATTGGCCACTACTTTAGTTCCAAATTTGAATGCTTTAAGTGTATGCGTTTAGACGTGATTGGCATATATCGATTTAACTTTAGAGGGTCATTTTTGACCTTCGACCTGGTTTGATGCGAATTTCTTGTGGGCAGTTGGTTTATCCTATTGGCCACTACTTTAGTTCCAAATTTGACTGTTTTAAGTGTATGAGTTTAGACGTGATTGGCATATATCGATTTAACTTTAGAGGGTCATTTTTGACCTTCGACCTGCTTAGATGCGAATTTCTTGTGGGCAGTTGGTTTATCCTATTGGCCACTACTTTAGTTCCAAATTTGAATGTTTTAAGTGTATGCGTTTAGACGTGATTGGCATATATCGATTTAACTTTAGAGGGTCATTTTTGACCTTCGACCTGCTTAGATGCGAATTTCTTGTGGGCAGTTGGTTTATCCTATTGGCCACTACTTTAGTTTCAAATTTTAATGCTTTAAGTGTATGCGTTTAGACGTGATTGGCATATATCGATTTAACTTTAGAGGGTCATTTTTGACCTTCGACCTGCTTAGATGCGAATTTCTTGTGGGCAGTTGGTTTATCCTATTGGCCACTACTTTAGTTTCAAATTTTAATGCTTTAAGTGTATGCGTTTAGACGTGATTGGCATATATCGATTTAACTTTAGAGGGTCATTTTTGACCTTCGACCTGCTTAGATGCGAATTTCTTGTGGGCAGTTGGTTTATCCTATTAGCCACTACTTTAGTTTCAAATTTTAATGCTTTAAGTGTATGCGTTTAGACGTGATTGGCATATATCGATTTAACTTTAGAGGGTCATTTTTGACCTTCGACCTGCTTAGATGCGAATTTCTTGTGGGCAGTTGGTTTATCCTATTAGCCACTACTTTAGTTTCAAATTTTAATGCTTTAAGTGTATGCGTTTAGACGTGATTGGCATATATCGATTTAACTTTAGAGGGTCATTTTTGACCTTCGACCTGCTTAGATGCGAATTTCTTGTGGGCAGTTGGTTTATCCTATTGGCCACTACTTTAGTTCCAAATTTGAATGTTTTAAGTGTATGAGTTTAGACGTGATTGGCATATATCGATTTAACTTTAGAGGGTCATTTTTGACCTTCGACCTGCTTAGATGCGAATTTCTTGTGGGCAGTTGGTTTATCCTATTGGCCACTACTTTAGTTCCAAATTTGAATGTTTTAAGTGTATGCGTTTAGACGTGATTGGCATATATCGATTTAACTTTAGAGGGTCATTTTTGACCTTCGACCTGCTTAGATGCGAATTTCTTGTGGGCAGTTGGTTTATCCTATTGGCCACTACTTTAGTTCCAAATTTGAATGCTTTAAGTGTATGCGTTTAGACGTGATTGGCATATATCGATTTAACTTTAGAGGGTCATTTTTGACCTTCGACCTGGTTTGATGCGAATTTCTTGTGGGCAGTTGGTTTATCCTATTGGCCACTACTTTAGTTCCAAATTTGACTGTTTTAAGTGTATGAGTTTAGACGTGATTGGCATATATCGATTTAACTTTAGAGGGTCATTTTTGACCTTCGACCTGCTTAGATGCGAATTTCTTGTGGGCAGTTGGTTTATCCTATTGGCCACTACTTTAGTTCCAAATTTGAATGTTTTAAGTGTATGCGTTTAGACGTGATTGGCATATATCGATTTAACTTTAGAGGGTCATTTTTGACCTTCGACCTGCTTAGATGCGAATTTCTTGTGGGCAGTTGGTTTATCCTATTGGCCACTACTTTAGTTTCAAATTTTAATGCTTTAAGTGTATGCGTTTAGACGTGATTGGCATATATCGATTTAACTTTAGAGGGTCATTTTTGACCTTCGACCTGCTTAGATGCGAATTTCTTGTGGGCAGTTGGTTTATCCTATTGGCCACTACTTTAGTTTCAAATTTTAATGCTTTAAGTGTATGCGTTTAGACGTGATTGGCATATATCGATTTAACTTTAGAGGGTCATTTTTGACCTTCGACCTGCTTAGATGCGAATTTCTTGTGGGCAGTTGGTTTATCCTATTAGCCACTACTTTAGTTTCAAATTTTAATGCTTTAAGTGTATGCGTTTAGACGTGATTGGCATATATCGATTTAACTTTAGAGGGTCATTTTTGACCTTCGACCTGCTTAGATGCGAATTTCTTGTGGGCAGTTGGTTTATCCTATTGGCCACTACTTTAGTTCCAAATTTGAATGTTTTAAGTGTATGAGTTTAGACGTGATTGGCATATATCGATTTAACTTTAGAGGGTCATTTTTGACCTTCGACCTGCTTAGATGCGAATTTCTTGTGGGCAGTTGGTTTATCCTATTGGCCACTACTTTAGTTCCAAATTTGAATGTTTTAAGTGTATGCGTTTAGACGTGATTGGCATATATCGATTTAACTTTAGAGGGTCATTTTTGACCTTCGACCTGCTTAGATGCGAATTTCTTGTGGGCAGTTGGTTTATCCTATTGGCCACTACTTTAGTTCCAAATTTGAATGTTTTAAGTGTATGCGTTTAGACGTGATTGGCATATATCGATTTAACTTTAGAGGGTCATTTTTGACCTTCGACCTGCTTAGATGCGAATTTCTTGTGGGCAGTTGGTTTATCCTATTGGCCACTACTTTAGTTCCAAATTTGAATGTTTTAAGTGTATGAGTTTAGACGTGATTGGCATATATCGATTTAAATTTAGAGGGTCATTTTTGACCTTCGACCTGCTTAGATGCGAATTTCTTGTGGGCAGTTGGTTTATCCTATTGGCCACTACTTTAGTTCCAAATTTGAATGTTTTAAGTGTATGCGTTTAGACGTGATTGGCATATATCGATTTAACTTTAGAGGGTCATTTTTGACCTTCGACCTGCTTAGATGCGAATTTCTTGTGGGCAGTTGGTTTATCCTATTGGCCACTACTTTAGTTCCAAATTTGAATGTTTTAAGTGTATGCGTTTAGACGTGATTGGCATATATCGATTTAACTTTAGAGGGTCATTTTTGACCTTCGACCTGCTTAGATGCGAATTTCTTGTGGGCAGTTGGTTTATCCTATTGGCCACTACTTTAGTTCCAAATTTGAATGTTTTAAGTGTATGCGTTTAGACGTGATTGGCATATATCGATTTAACTTTAGAGGGTCATTTTTGACCTTCGACCTGCTTAGATGCGAATTTCTTGTGGGCAGTTGGTTTATCCTATTGGCCACTACTTTAGTTCCAAATTTGAATGTTTTAAGTGTATGCGTTTAGACGTGATTGGCATATATCGATTTAACTTTAGAGGGTCATTTTTGACCTTCGACCTGCTTAGATGCGAATTTCTTGTGGGCAGTTGGTTTATCCTATTGGCCACTACTTTAGTTCCAAATTTGAATGTTTTAAGTGTATGAGTTTAGACGTGATTGGCATATATCGATTTAACTTTAGAGGGTCATTTTTGACCTTCGACCTGCTTAGATGCGAATTTCTTGTGGGCAGTTGGTTTATCCTATTGGCCACTACTTTAGTTCCAAATTTGAATGTTTTAAGTGTATGAGTTTAGACGTGATTGGCATATATCGATTTAACTTTAGAGGGTCATTTTTGACCTTCGACCTGCTTAGATGCGAATTTCTTGTGGGCAGTTGGTTTATCCTATTGGCCACTACTTTAGTTCCAAATTTGAATGTTTTAAGTGTATGCGTTTAGACGTGATTGGCATATATCGATTTAACTTTAGAGGGTCATTTTTGACCTTCGACCTGCTTAGATGCGAATTTCTTGTGGGCAGTTGGTTTATCCTATTGGCCACTACTTTAGTTCCAAATTTGAATGTTTTAAGTGTATGCGTTTAGACGTGATTGGCATATATCGATTTAACTTTAGAGGGTCATTTTTGACCTTCGACCTGCTTAGATGCGAATTTCTTGTGGGCAGTTGGTTTATCCTATTGGCCACTACTTTAGTTCCAAATTTGAATGTTTTAAGTGTATGAGTTTAGACGTGATTGGCATATATCGATTTAACTTTAGAGGGTCATTTTTGACCTTCGACCTGCTTAGATGCGAATTTCTTGTGGGCAGTTGGTTTATCCTATTGGCCACTACTTTAGTTCCAAATTTGAATGTTTTAAGTGTATGAGTTTAGACGTGATTGGCATATATCGATTTAACTTTAGAGGGTCATTTTTGACCTTCGACCTGCTTAGATGCGAATTTCTTGTGGGCAGTTGGTTTATCCTATTGGCCACTACTTTAGTTCCAAATTTGAATGTTTTAAGTGTATGCGTTTAGACGTGATTGGCATATATCGATTTAACTTTAGAGGGTCATTTTTGACCTTCGACCTGCTTAGATGCGAATTTCTTGTGGGCAGTTGGTTTATCCTATTGGCCACTACTTTAGTTCCAAATTTGAATGTTTTAAGTGTATGAGTTTAGACGTGATTGGCATATATCGATTTAACTTTAGAGGGTCATTTTTGACCTTCGACCTGCTTAGATGCGAATTTCTTGTGGGCAGTTGGTTTATCCTATTGGCCACTACTTTAGTTCCAAATTTGAATGTTTTAAGTGTATGCGTTTAGACGTGATTGGCATATATCGATTTAACTTTAGAGGGTCATTTTTGACCTTCGACCTGCTTAGATGCGAATTTCTTGTGGGCAGTTGGTTTATCCTATTGGCCACTACTTTAGTTCCAAATTTGAATGTTTTAAGTGTATGAGTTTAGACGTGATTGGCATATATCGATTTAACTTTAGAGGGTCATTTTTGACCTTCGACCTGCTTAGATGCGAATTTCTTGTGGGCAGTTGGTTTATCCTATTGGCCACTACTTTAGTTCCAAATTTGAATGTTTTAAGTGTATGCGTTTAGACGTGATTGGCATATATCGATTTAACTTTAGAGGGTCATTTTTGACCTTCGACCTGCTTAGATGCGAATTTCTTGTGGGCAGTTGGTTTATCCTATTGGCCACTACTTTAGTTCCAAATTTGAATGTTTTAAGTGTATGCGTTTAGACGTGATTGGCATATATCGATTTAACTTTAGAGGGTCATTTTTGACCTTCGACCTGCTTAGATGCGAATTTCTTGTGGGCAGTTGGTTTATCCTATTGGCCACTACTTTAGTTCCAAATTTGAATGTTTTAAGTGTATGCGTTTAGACGTGATTGGCATATATCGATTTAACTTTAGAGGGTCATTTTTGACCTTCGACCTGCTTAGATGCGAATTTCTTGTGGGCAGTTGGTTTATCCTATTGGCCACTACTTTAGTTCCAAATTTGAATGTTTTAAGTGTATGAGTTTAGACGTGATTGGCATATATCGATTTAACTTTAGAGGGTCATTTTTGACCTTCGACCTGCTTAGATGCGAATTTCTTGTGGGCAGTTGGTTTATCCTATTGGCCACTACTTTAGTTCCAAATTTGAATGTTTTAAGTGTATGCGTTTAGACGTGATTGGCATATATCGATTTAACTTTAGAGGGTCATTTTTGACCTTCGACCTGCTTAGATGCGAATTTCTTGTGGGCAGTTGGTTTATCCTATTGGCCACTACTTTAGTTCCAAATTTGAATGTTTTAAGTGTATGCGTTTAGACGTGATTGGCATATATCGATTTAACTTTAGAGGGTCATTTTTGACCTTCGACCTGCTTAGATGCGAATTTCTTGTGGGCAGTTGGTTTATCCTATTGGCCACTACTTTAGTTCCAAATTTGAATGTTTTAAGTGTATGCGTTTAGACGTGATTGGCATATATCGATTTAACTTTAGAGGGTCATTTTTGACCTTCGACCTGCTTAGATGCGAATTTCTTGTGGGCAGTTGGTTTATCCTATTGGCCACTACTTTAGTTCCAAATTTGAATGTTTTAAGTGTATGAGTTTAGACGTGATTGGCATATATCGATTTAACTTTAGAGGGTCATTTTTGACCTTCGACCTGCTTAGATGCGAATTTCTTGTGGGCAGTTGGTTTATCCTATTGGCCACTACTTTAGTTCCAAATTTGAATGTTTTAAGTGTATGAGTTTAGACGTGATTGGCATATATCGATTTAACTTTAGAGGGTCATTTTTGACCTTCGACCTGCTTAGATGCGAATTTCTTGTGGGCAGTTGGTTTATCCTATTGGCCACTACTTTAGTTCCAAATTTGAATGTTTTAAGTGTATGCGTTTAGACGTGATTGGCATATATCGATTTAACTTTAGAGGGTCATTTTTGACCTTCGACCTGCTTAGATGCGAATTTCTTGTGGGCAGTTGGTTTATCCTATTGGCCACTACTTTAGTTCCAAATTTGAATGTTTTAAGTGTATGCGTTTAGACGTGATTGGCATATATCGATTTAACTTTAGAGGGTCATTTTTGACCTTCGACCTGCTTAGATGCGAATTTCTTGTGGGCAGTTGGTTTATCCTATTGGCCACTACTTTAGTTCCAAATTTGAATGTTTTAAGTGTATGAGTTTAGACGTGATTGGCATATATCGATTTAACTTTAGAGGGTCATTTTTGACCTTCGACCTGCTTAGATGCGAATTTCTTGTGGGCAGTTGGTTTATCCTATTGGCCACTACTTTAGTTCCAAATTTGAATGTTTTAAGTGTATGAGTTTAGACGTGATTGGCATATATCGATTTAACTTTAGAGGGTCATTTTTGACCTTCGACCTGCTTAGATGCGAATTTCTTGTGGGCAGTTGGTTTATCCTATTGGCCACTACTTTAGTTCCAAATTTGAATGTTTTAAGTGTATGCGTTTAGACGTGATTGGCATATATCGATTTAACTTTAGAGGGTCATTTTTGACCTTCGACCTGCTTAGATGCGAATTTCTTGTGGGCAGTTGGTTTATCCTATTGGCCACTACTTTAGTTCCAAATTTGAATGTTTTAAGTGTATGAGTTTAGACGTGATTGGCATATATCGATTTAACTTTAGAGGGTCATTTTTGACCTTCGACCTGCTTAGATGCGAATTTCTTGTGGGCAGTTGGTTTATCCTATTGGCCACTACTTTAGTTCCAAATTTGAATGTTTTAAGTGTATGCGTTTAGACGTGATTGGCATATATCGATTTAACTTTAGAGGGTCATTTTTGACCTTCGACCTGCTTAGATGCGAATTTCTTGTGGGCAGTTGGTTTATCCTATTGGCCACTACTTTAGTTTCAAATTTTAATGCTTTAAGTGTATGCGTTTAGACGTGATTGGCATATATCGATTTAACTTTAGAGGGTCATTTTTGACCTTCGACCTGCTTAGATGCGAATTTCTTGTGGGCAGTTGGTTTATCCTATTAGCCACTACTTTAGTTTCAAATTTTAATGCTTTAAGTGTATGCGTTTAGACGTGATTGGCATATATCGATTTAACTTTAGAGGGTCATTTTTGACCTTCGACCTGCTTAGATGCGAATTTCTTGTGGGCAGTTGGTTTATCCTATTGGCCACTACTTTAGTTCCAAATTTGAATGTTTTAAGTGTATGAGTTTAGACGTGATTGGCATATATCGATTTAACTTTAGAGGGTCATTTTTGACCTTCGACCTGCTTAGATGCGAATTTCTTGTGGGCAGTTGGTTTATCCTATTGGCCACTACTTTAGTTCCAAATTTGAATGTTTTAAGTGTATGCGTTTAGACGTGATTGGCATATATCGATTTAACTTTAGAGGGTCATTTTTGACCTTCGACCTGCTTAGATGCGAATTTCTTGTGGGCAGTTGGTTTATCCTATTGGCCACTACTTTAGTTCCAAATTTGAATGCTTTAAGTGTATGCGTTTAGACGTGATTGGCATATATCGATTTAACTTTAGAGGGTCATTTTTGACCTTCGACCTGGTTTGATGCGAATTTCTTGTGGGCAGTTGGTTTATCCTATTGGCCACTACTTTAGTTCCAAATTTGACTGTTTTAAGTGTATGAGTTTAGACGTGATTGGCATATATCGATTTAACTTTAGAGGGTCATTTTTGACCTTCGACCTGCTTAGATGCGAATTTCTTGTGGGCAGTTGGTTTATCCTATTGGCCACTACTTTAGTTCCAAATTTGAATGTTTTAAGTGTATGCGTTTAGACGTGATTGGCATATATCGATTTAACTTTAGAGGGTCATTTTTGACCTTCGACCTGCTTAGATGCGAATTTCTTGTGGGCAGTTGGTTTATCCTATTGGCCACTACTTTACTTTCAAATTTTAATGCTTTAAGTGTATGCGTTTAGACGTGATTGGCATATATCGATTTAACTTTAGAGGGTCATTTTTGACCTTCGACCTGCTTAGATGCGAATTTCTTGTGGGCAGTTGGTTTATCCTATTGGCCACTACTTTAGTTCCAAATTTGAATGTTTTAAGTGTATGCGTTTAGACGTGATTGGCATATATCGATTTAACTTTAGAGGGTCATTTTTGACCTTCGACCTGCTTAGATGCGAATTTCTTGTGGGCAGTTGGTTTATCCTATTGGCCACTACTTTAGTTCCAAATTTGAATGTTTTAAGTGTATGCGTTTAGACGTGATTGGCATATATCGATTTAACTTTAGAGGGTCATTTTTGACCTTCGACCTGCTTAGATGCGAATTTCTTGTGGGCAGTTGGTTTATCCTATTGGCCACTACTTTAGTTCCAAATTTGAATGTTTTAAGTGTATGCGTTTAGACGTGATTGGCATATATCGATTTAACTTTAGAGGGTCATTTTTGACCTTCGACCTGCTTAGATGCGAATTTCTTGTGGGCAGTTGGTTTATCCTATTGGCCACTACTTTAGTTCCAAATTTGAATGCTTTAAGTGTATGCGTTTAGACGTGATTGGCATATATCGATTTAACTTTAGAGGGTCATTTTTGACCTTCGACCTGCTTAGATGCGAATTTCTTGTGGGCAGTTGGTTTATCCTATTGGCCACTACTTTAGTTCCAAATTTGAATGTTTTAAGTGTATGCGTTTAGACGTGATTGGCATATATCGATTTAACTTTAGAGGGTCATTTTTGACCTTCGACCTGCTTAGATGCGAATTTCTTGTGGGCAGTTGGTTTATCCTATTGGCCACTACTTTAGTTCCAAATTTGAATGTTTTAAGTGTATGCGTTTAGACGTGATTGGCATATATCGATTTAACTTTAGAGGGTCGTTTTTGACCTTCGACCTGCTTAGATGCGAATTTCTTGTGGGCAGTTGGTTTATCCTATTGGCCACTACTTTACTTTCAAATTTTAATGCTTTAAGTGTATGCGTTTAGACGTGATTGGCATATATCGATTTAACT
Organism: Malthinus flaveolus; assembly: GCA_950108345.1. Taxonomy (NCBI): domain Eukaryota; kingdom Metazoa; phylum Arthropoda; class Insecta; order Coleoptera; family Cantharidae; genus Malthinus; species Malthinus flaveolus. The sequence continues at coordinate 2,707,842 of OX467290.1, read as the reverse complement.
TTAGAGGGTCATTTTTGACCTTCGACCTGCTTAGATGCGAATTTCTTGTGGGCAGTTGGTTTATCCTATTGGCCACTACTTTAGTTCCAAATTTGAATGTTTTAAGTGTATGCGTTTAGACGTGATTGGCATATATCGATTTAACTTTAGAGGGTCATTTTTGACCTTCGACCTGCTTAGATGCGAATTTCTTGTGGGCAGTTGGTTTATCCTATTGGCCACTACTTTAGTTCCAAATTTGAATGTTTTAAGTGTATGCGTTTAGACGTGATTGGCATATATCGATTTAACTTTAGAGGGTCATTTTTGACCTTCGACCTGCTTAGATGCGAATTTCTTGTGGGCAGTTGGTTTATCCTATTGGCCACTACTTTAGTTCCAAATTTGAATGTTTTAAGTGTATGCGTTTAGACGTGATTGGCATATATCGATTTAACTTTAGAGGGTCATTTTTGACCTTCGACCTGCTTAGATGCGAATTTCTTGTGGGCAGTTGGTTTATCCTATTGGCCACTACTTTAGTTCCAAATTTGAATGCTTTAAGTGTATGCGTTTAGACGTGATTGGCATATATCGATTTAACTTTAGAGGGTCATTTTTGACCTTCGACCTGCTTAGATGCGAATTTCTTGTGGGCAGTTGGTTTATCCTATTGGCCACTACTTTAGTTCCAAATTTGAATGTTTTAAGTGTATGCGTTTAGACGTGATTGGCATATATCGATTTAACTTTAGAGGGTCATTTTTGACCTTCGACCTGCTTAGATGCGAATTTCTTGTAGGTCCGTGAAGTTACAATAACCACATTTTCCGATTTTTATGAAACTTGGTGATAATTTAGTATGAATTTAGTGTAATTTAGTGCGCTAATAAAAAAATTTAGTGCGCGTCTAGTTCACGCGCTATACGCGTTGGAAATGTGGTTATTGTAAGTTCACGCGTAATAACCACCTTCTCCGATTTTTATGAAACTTGGTGATAATTTAGTATGAATTTAGTGTAATTTAGTGCGCTAATAAAAAAATTTAGTGCGCGTCTAGTTTAGGCGCTATACGCGTTGGAAATGTGGTTATTGTAAGTTCACGCGTAATAACCACCTTCTCCGATTTTTATGAAACTTGGTGATAATTTAGTATGAATTTAGTGTAATTTAGTGCGCTAATAAAAAAATTTAGTGCGCTTCTAGTTTAGGCGCTATACGCGTTGGAAATGTGGTTATTGTAAGTTCACGCGTAATAACCACCTTCTCCGATTTTTATGAAACTTGGTAATAATTTAGTATGAATTTAGTGTAATTTAGTGCGCTAATAAAAAAATTTAGTGCGCTTCTAGTTTAGGCGCTATACGCGTTGGAAATGTGGTTATTGTAAGTTCACGCGTAATAACCACCTTCTCCGATTTTTATGAAACTTGGTAATAATTTAGTATGAATTTAGTGTAATTTAGTGCGCTAACAAAAAAATTTAGTGCACGTCTAGTTTAGGAGCTATAAGAGTCGAAAGGTGCATATCTTAGTCTGCGTCTGCGCGTAAAGTAACTAAGTACTGTCGCCGATAGTACTAGTACTGATAGATCATTACAAAAGATTTATCTCAATTTAGTAGGTACCATTGATTCATGTGGTGCAATTTGATACACACGAATTTAAATATAATTAGTTCCAGAGTAGGTAATAGTAATAATAATTCTCTACTTTGTTATAAAAAAAGTAATAGAAAGTATTTAGCGTTTAGAAATACTTTTCAAACCAAGCAGGTCGGTATTCCAAAATATCAACATGAGCTTCCAAAATTTTTAATCAATTATACTTATCTTATTAATATTATAGGTCCATAAGATTTTATTATCTTTTCTGAAATATCTGACTATTATAAATTAAAATAGTACATCAAAATCATTAGAATGTATTTTTTGTTCAAAACTTGAATTTGGGGTTGTACGGCCTTGACTAACGGCAGTTTTCATAATTTTGATTATGAGGCTATACGAAGTTCCATAAAACGTTGCGTCTAGACGGGCCTTAACGAAAAGATTCACCGGGAGAACCTTTTACAATAACCTTTTCAATAATAAAATTGCATTTCTCTGATAAATAATAATTAGAACATATTCAAATCTATACAGGTAATATGCAAATTAGATGAATTTTTCGGATTTTGATTTTAAAAGAAATTAAATAAAAGCTAATGAACAAATTATTTTAAACAGTCATCTGATTTGACAGCAGTAATATTATTGAAAATAATTATGTAATCCTTGCTTTTTTTGTCTCCAATTTATTAAATTTTACTTCTTAGTGGACTATATTATAATATTGTTAAATGATGATTGAGATTTAATTTGTAAAATAATACACCACACTTGAGATTTTTTATGTTTTTTAATTATAATGTTATTTGCTTCCCTGAGCTTACATGTAGGACGACTGCGATATATTTTTTACAAGGTTTTAATACCGGACTACACCCCATAACGGTAGTCTTAAAAATACTTGGGTGGGTAATAACAGATTGAAATAACTCAAAAGCAATAAAAACAAGAATATTTTACAATGAGATTGTTGTACGGTCGTACTGTCCAAATACAGGAACGGTCCCTTTGAATAGTATACGACCGTACGACCAGGTATATAACAAATTAATTAGTAAAGCTCGGAATTATATGCAAATGCATGTTTTGTTTACGGGTATGCACCTAAATATTTTTTGAATATCTTTACGAATTACACATAAACAGACTCAATTATTTAATTTTATAGTGCATATAAATGCATATTTCAGACGTTAGTGCATATTTCATAAAAATCCTTTATAAGTGCATATTATAATAGCAAAAATTTGTCAAAGGTAAATTTTATAAAGAGGTGGGTATATCGTAAAATTGATAAAAATTAGAATCTGAATAATATGTGAATGCCAATCATTGAAATTAAAAATTTATTTAAAGTATAACTTTTACTAAAATTTTTAAACTTTGAAATTTAAAAAGGATCGTACGGTAGTAGGTAGTCGGTTTTGTGTAATAATTTTATGATCGGTTTGTCCGGATACTTAAAAATTTCCAAGCTCCCGATGCAAATTGTTTTGTCGGCAAATACGTTCTAACAAACTAGACAAAGGATCTAGAACTTTCTTATAATATTTAAGTAAAAGGGACACTCTAATAAAGCTGTTAACCAGCCATAAATATGACAAATATGTGTAAACCAAATTTTTAAGTAAGTAGTAATTGCATCTTTGATATATTTTTAATTCTTTAAACACGTTGCATATAATATATATTTTTTAATTACACCCCTTGCGAAAACAAATTCCATATCTTAGGATAACGAGATGCAGTCGGGTTTTAATCAGAACAAAAATGTCAAATTCAAACTCGTCAATTTAGTGACAAATAATTGTAAAATAAAAAATTTATCCGATAAAAAACAAGGTCTTGTTATATTAATATTATTATCGAATAAATTTTTTGTGCATACTTTTAATTTAAACTGCATATTTTTGATTTTTAAGTGCATATTCTTCAAAAATTTTGCAGCATATATGCAGCATATATTAGACATTTTTAGTGCATATAATTCCGAGCCCTATTAATTAGTAACAATTAGCCGGTTTTCAATTTTTAAATTTGCATGAATGTGTACGAAAAAGAATAATTAGAAAGATTTAGCAGTATGAATACGATACCTACTAATAAGTATGTCCAGATTTTAGGAAAAAGTTATTATTTGTCTGTTTTCTACCTATCCAACGCGGATTCCACCGCAAATACCCTACGAAAGTTCATAAAATTACTGCCATTGATAATTAGAAACAAAATGTAGCAGTATGAATGCGATACTTTGTCTAGATTTAATTTTAGTTTACTCTGCCAAAGCTCGAATGCCCTATCTAGGTATAAACGCAAAACTTATAGCCGGTATTAACAAATTTCAATTAATTAATCATATCTACATAAATTATTACGATTCGTCAAAGACAAACAGGAGATGTTGCTAATAACGACTGTAAACGATAAATACTTTTTATTACTTTTTCTATAACAAAGTAGAGAATAGTTGAAGACACGAGTGGATGAAGGATGTAACATAAAAAAATGACTTTTTTTACTGAATGAAGGTGTTATGTACTCTTCTATCGCATGGCACCTTTCAAAATGTGTAAATATTACTGTAAGATTGAAAACTGCAGTGGATGAAGGAGCTATGTACATCTAAAATAACATTCTCAAAGGAAGAAGGTGTTATGTGCACACATAACTCCTTTCTTACAATATGAATGCCATGAAGAATACAATGTTATTATTACTACCTACGCTGGAACTAATTATATTTAAATTCGTGTGTATCAAATTGCACCACATGAATCAATGGTACCTACTAAATTGAGATGAACCTTTTGTAATGATCTATCAGTACTAATACTATCGGCGACAGTACTTAGTTACTTTACGCGCAGACGCAGACTAAGATATGCACCTTTCGACTCTTATAGCTCCTAAACTAGACGTGCACTAAATTTTTTTGTTAGCGCACTAAATTACACTAAATTCATACTAAATTATCACCAAGTTTCATAAAAATCGGAAAAGGTGGTTATTACGCGTGAACTTACAATAACCACATTTCCAACGCGTATAGCGCCTAAACTAGACGCGCACTAAATTTTTTTATTAGCGCACTAAATTACACTAAATTCATACTAAATTATCACCAAGTTTCATAAAAATCGGAGAAGGTGGTTATTACGCGTGAACTTACAATAACCACATTTCCAACGCGTATAGCTCCTAAACTAGACGTGCACTAAATTTTTTTGTTAGCGCACTAAATTACACTAAATTCATACTAAATTATCACCAAGTTTCATAAAAATCGGAAAAGGTGGTTATTACGCGTGAACTTACAATAACCACATTTCCAACGCGTATAGCGCCTAAACTAGACGTGCACTAAATTTTTTTATTAGCGCACTAAATTACACTAAATTCATACTAAATTATCACCAAGTTTCATAAAAATCGGAGAAGGTGGTTATTACGCGTGAACTTACAATAACCACATTTCCAACGCGTATAGCGCCTAAACTAGACGCGCACTAAATTTTTTTATTAGCGCACTAAATTACACTAAATTCATACTAAATTATAGCATAATTCTTTTTATTTTTTTTGAAAGTGGTTATTGTAACTTCACGGACCTATTTCTTGTGGGCAGTTGGTTTATCCTATTGGCCACTACTTTAGTTCCAAATTTGAATGTTTTAAGTGTATGCGTTTAGACGTGATTGGCATATATCGATTTAACTTTAGAGGGTCATTTTTGACCTTCGACCTGGTTTGATGCGAATTTCTTGTGGGCAGTTGGTTTATCCTATTGGCCACTACTTTAGTTCCAAATTTGAATGCTTTAAGTGTATGCGTTTAGACGTGATTGGCATATATCAATTTAACTTTAGAGGGTCATTCTTGACCTTCGACCTGGTTTGATGCGAATTTCTTGTGGGCAGTTGGTTTATCCTATTGGCCACTACTTTAGTTCCAAATTTGAATGCTTTAAGTGTATGCGTTTAGACGTGATTGGCATATATCAATTTAACTTTAGAGGGTCATTTTTGACCTTCGACCTGGTTTGATGCGAATTTCTTGTGGGCAGTTGGTTTATCCTATTGGCCACTACTTTAGTTCCAAATTTGAATGCTTTAAGTGTATGCGTTTAGACGTGATTGGCATATATCAATTTAACTTTAGAGGGTCATTTTTGACCTTCGACCTGGTTTGATGCGAATTTCTTGTGGGCAGTTGGTTTATCCTATTGGCCACTACTTTAGTTCCAAATTTGAATGCTTTAAGTGTATGCGTTTAGACGTGACTGGCATATATCGATTTAACTTTAGAGGGTCATTTTTGACCTTCGACCTGGTTTGATGCGAATTTCTTGTGGGCAGTTGGTTTATCCTATTGGCCACTACTTTAGTTCCAAATTTGAATGCTTTAAGTGTATGCGTTTAGACGTGATTGGCATATATCAATTTAACTTTAGAGGGTCATTTTTGACCTTCGACCTGGTTTGATGCGAATTTCTTGTGGGCAGTTGGTTTATCCTATTGGCCACTACTTTAGTTCCAAATTTGAATGCTTTAAGTGTATGCGTTTAGACGTGATTGGCATATATCAATTTAACTTTAGAGGGTCATTTTTGACCTTCGACCTGGTTTGATGCGAATTTCTTGTGGGCAGTTGGTTTATCCTATTGGCCACTACTTTAGTTCCAAATTTGAATGCTTTAAGTGTATGCGTTTAGACGTGACTGGCATATATCGATTTAACTTTAGAGGGTCATTTTTGACCTTCGACCTGGTTTGATGCGAATTTCTTGTGGGCAGTTGGTTTATCCTATTGGCCACTACTTTAGTTCCAAATTTGAATGCTTTAAGTGTATGCGTTTAGACGTGACTGGCATATATCGATTTAACTTTAGAGGGTCATTTTTGACCTTCGACCTGCTTAGATGCAAATTTCTTGTGGGCAGTTGGTTTATCCTATTGGCCACTACTTTAGTTCCAAATTTGAATGCTTTAAGTGTATGCGTTTAGACGTGATTGGCATATATCGATTTAACTTTAGAGGGTCATTTTTGACCTTCGACCTGGTTTGATGCGAATTTCTTGTGGGCAGTTGGTTTATCCTATTGGCCACTACTTTAGTTCCAAATTTGAATGCTTTAAGTGTATGCGTTTAGACGTGATTGGCATATATCGATTTAACTTTAGAGGGTCATTTTTGACCTTCGACCTGGTTTGATGCGAATTTCTTGTGGGCAGTTGGTTTATCCTATTGGCCACTACTTTAGTTCCAAATTTGAATGCTTTAAGTGTATGCGTTTAGACGTGATTGGCATATATCGATTTAACTTTAGAGGGTCATTTTTGACCTTCGACCTGGTTTGATGCGAATTTCTTGTGGGCAGTTGGTTTATCCTATTGGCCACTACTTTAGTTCCAAATTTGAATGCTTTAAGTGTATGCGTTTAGACGTGATTGGCATATATCGATTTAACTTTAGAGGGTCATTTTTGACCTTCGACCTGGTTTGATGCGAATTTCTTGTGGGCAGTTGGTTTATCCTATTGGCCACTACTTTAGTTCCAAATTTGAATGCTTTAAGTGTATGCGTTTAGACGTGATTGGCATATATCGATTTAACTTTAGAGGGTCACTTTTGACCTTCGACCTGCTTAGATGCAAATTTCTTGTGGGCAGTTGGTTTATCCTATTGGCCACTACTTTAGTTCCAAATTTGAATGCTTTAAGTGTATGCGTTTAGACGTGATTGGCATATATCGATTTAACTTTAGAGGGTCATTTTTGACCTTCGACCTGGTTTGATGCGAATTTCTTGTGGGCAGTTGGTTTATCCTATTGGCCACTACTTTAGTTCCAAATTTGAATGCTTTAAGTGTATGCGTTTAGACGTGATTGGCATATATCGATTTAACTTTAGAGGGTCATTTTTGACCTTCGACCTGGTTTGATGCGAATTTCTTGTGGGCAGTTGGTTTATCCTATTGGCCACTACTTTAGTTCCAAATTTGAATGCTTTAAGTGTATGCGTTTAGACGTGATTGGCATATATCGATTTAACTTTAGAGGGTCATTTTTGACCTTCGACCTGGTTTGATGCGAATTTCTTGTGGGCAGTTGGTTTATCCTATTGGCCACTACTTTAGTTCCAAATTTGAATGCTTTAAGTGTATGCGTTTAGACGTGATTGGCATATATCAATTTAACTTTAGAGGGTCATTTTTGACCTTCGACCTGGTTTGATGCGAATTTCTTGTGGGCAGTTGGTTTATCCTATTGGCCACTACTTTAGTTCCAAATTTGAATGCTTTAAGTGTATGCGTTTAGACGTGATTGGCATATATCAATTTAACTTTAGAGGGTCATTTTTGACCTTCGACCTGGTTTGATGCGAATTTCTTGTGGGCAGTTGGTTTATCCTATTGGCCACTACTTTAGTTCCAAATTTGAATGCTTTAAGTGTATGCGTTTAGACGTGATTGGCATATATCAATTTAACTTTAGAGGGTCATTTTTGACCTTCGACCTGGTTTGATGCGAATTTCTTGTGGGCAGTTGGTTTATCCTATTGGCCACTACTTTAGTTCCAAATTTGAATGCTTTAAGTGTATGCGTTTAGACGTGACTGGCATATATCGATTTAACTTTAGAGGGTCATTTTTGACCTTCGACCTGGTTTGATGCGAATTTCTTGTGGGCAGTTGGTTTATCCTATTGGCCACTACTTTAGTTCCAAATTTGAATGCTTTAAGTGTATGCGTTTAGACGTGACTGGCATATATCGATTTAACTTTAGAGGGTCATTTTTGACCTTCGACCTGCTTAGATGCAAATTTCTTGTGGGCAGTTGGTTTATCCTATTGGCCACTACTTTAGTTCCAAATTTGAATGCTTTAAGTGTATGCGTTTAGACGTGATTGGCATATATCGATTTAACTTTAGAGGGTCATTTTTGACCTTCGACCTGGTTTGATGCGAATTTCTTGTGGGCAGTTGGTTTATCCTATTGGCCACTACTTTAGTTCCAAATTTGAATGCTTTAAGTGTATGCGTTTAGACGTGATTGGCATATATCGATTTAACTTTAGAGGGTCATTTTTGACCTTCGACCTGGTTTGATGCGAATTTCTTGTGGGCAGTTGGTTTATCCTATTGGCCACTACTTTAGTTCCAAATTTGAATGCTTTAAGTGTATGCGTTTAGACGTGATTGGCATATATCGATTTAACTTTAGAGGGTCATTTTTGACCTTCGACCTGGTTTGATGCGAATTTCTTGTGGGCAGTTGGTTTATCCTATTGGCCACTACTTTAGTTCCAAATTTGAATGCTTTAAGTGTATGCGTTTAGACGTGATTGGCATATATCGATTTAACTTTAGAGGGTCATTTTTGACCTTCGACCTGGTTTGATGCGAATTTCTTGTGGGCAGTTGGTTTATCCTATTGGCCACTACTTTAGTTCCAAATTTGAATGCTTTAAGTGTATGCGTTTAGACGTGATTGGCATATATCAATTTAACTTTAGAGGGTCATTTTTGACCTTCGACCTGGTTTGATGCGAATTTCTTGTGGGCAGTTGGTTTATCCTATTGGCCACTACTTTAGTTCCAAATTTGAATGCTTTAAGTGTATGCGTTTAGACGTGACTGGCATATATCGATTTAACTTTAGAGGGTCATTTTTGACCTTCGACCTGGTTTGATGCGAATTTCTTGTGGGCAGTTGGTTTATCCTATTGGCCACTACTTTAGTTCCAAATTTGAATGCTTTAAGTGTATGCGTTTAGACGTGATTGGCATATATCAATTTAACTTTAGAGGGTCATTTTTGACCTTCGACCTGGTTTGATGCGAATTTCTTGTGGGCAGTTGGTTTATCCTATTGGCCACTACTTTAGTTCCAAATTTGAATGCTTTAAGTGTATGCGTTTAGACGTGATTGGCATATATCAATTTAACTTTAGAGGGTCATTTTTGACCTTCGACCTGGTTTGATGCGAATTTCTTGTGGGCAGTTGGTTTATCCTATTGGCCACTACTTTAATTCCAAATTTGAATGCTTTAAGTGTATGCGTTTAGACGTGACTGGCATATATCGATTTAACTTTAGAGGGTCATTTTTGACCTTCGACCTGCTTAGATGCAAATTTCTTGTGGGCAGTTGGTTTATCCTATTGGCCACTACTTTAGTTCCAAATTTGAATGCTTTAAGTGTATGCGTTTAGACGTGATTGGCATATATCGATTTAACTTTAGAGGGTCACTTTTGACCTTCGACCTGCTTAGATGCAAATTTCTTGTGGGCAGTTGGTTTATCCTATTGGCCACTACTTTAGTTCCAAATTTGAATGCTTTAAGTGTATGCGTTTAGACGTGATTGGCATATATCGATTTAACTTTAGAGGGTCATTTTTGACCTTCGACCTGGTTTGATGCGAATTTCTTGTGGGCAGTTGGTTTATCCTATTGGCCACTACTTTAGTTCCAAATTTGAATGCTTTAAGTGTATGCGTTTAGACGTGATTGGCATATATCGATTTAACTTTAGAGGGTCATTTTTGACCTTCGACCTGGTTTGATGCGAATTTCTTGTGGGCAGTTGGTTTATCCTATTGGCCACTACTTTAGTTCCAAATTTGAATGCTTTAAGTGTATGCGTTTAGACGTGATTGGCATATATCAATTTAACTTTAGAGGGTCATTTTTGACCTTCGACCTGGTTTGATGCGAATTTCTTGTGGGCAGTTGGTTTATCCTATTGGCCACTACTTTAGTTCCAAATTTGAATGCTTTAAGTGTATGCGTTTAGACGTGACTGGCATATATCGATTTAACTTTAGAGGGTCATTTTTGACCTTCGACCTGGTTTGATGCGAATTTCTTGTGGGCAGTTGGTTTATCCTATTGGCCACTACTTTAGTTCCAAATTTGAATGCTTTAAGTGTATGCGTTTAGACGTGATTGGCATATATCAATTTAACTTTAGAGGGTCATTTTTGACCTTCGACCTGGTTTGATGCGAATTTCTTGTGGGCAGTTGGTTTATCCTATTGGCCACTACTTTAGTTCCAAATTTGAATGCTTTAAGTGTATGCGTTTAGACGTGATTGGCATATATCAATTTAACTTTAGAGGGTCATTTTTGACCTTCGACCTGGTTTGATGCGAATTTCTTGTGGGCAGTTGGTTTATCCTATTGGCCACTACTTTAGTTCCAAATTTGAATGCTTTAAGTGTATGCGTTTAGACGTGACTGGCATATATCGATTTAACTTTAGAGGGTCATTTTTGACCTTCGACCTGCTTAGATGCAAATTTCTTGTGGGCAGTTGGTTTATCCTATTGGCCACTACTTTAGTTCCAAATTTGAATGCTTTAAGTGTATGCGTTTAGACGTGATTGGCATATATCGATTTAACTTTAGAGGGTCATTTTTGACCTTCGACCTAGTTTGATGCGAATTTCTTGTGGGCAGTTGGTTTATCCTATTGGCCACTACTTTAGTTCCAAATTTGAATGCTTTAAGTGTATGCGTTTAGACGTGATTGGCATATATCGATTTAACTTTAGAGGGTCATTTTTGACCTTCGACCTGCTTAGATGCAAATTTCTTGTGGGCAGTTGGTTTATCCTATTGGCCACTACTTTAGTTCCAAATTTGAATGCTTTAAGTGTATGCGTTTAGACGTGATTGGCATATATCGATTTAACTTTAGAGGGTCATTTTTGACCTTCGACCTGCTTAGATGCAAATTTCTTGTGGGCAGTTGGTTTATCCTATTGGCCACTACTTTAGTTCCAAATTTGAATGCTTTAAGTGTATGCGTTTAGACGTGATTGGCATATATCGATTTAACTTTAGAGGGTCATTTTTGACCTTCGACCTAGTTTGATGCGAATTTCTTGTGGGCAGTTGGTTTATCCTATTGGCCACTACTTTAGTTCCAAATTTGAATGCTTTAAGTGTATGCGTTTAGACGTGATTGGCATATATCGATTTAACTTTAGAGGGTCATTTTTGACCTTCGACCTGCTTAGATGCAAATTTCTTGTGGGCAGTTGGTTTATCCTATTGGCCACTACTTTAGTTCCAAATTTGAATGCTTTAAGTGTATGCGTTTAGACGTGATTGGCATATATCGATTTAACTTTAGAGGGTCATTTTTGACCTTCGACCTGCTTAGATGCAAATTTCTTGTGGGCAGTTGGTTTATCCTATTGGCCACTACTTTAGTTCCAAATTTGAATGCTTTAAGTGTATGCGTTTAGACGTGATTGGCATATATCGATTTAACTTTAGAGGGTCATTTTTGACCTTCGACCTGGTTTGATGCGAATTTCTTGTGGGCAGTTGGTTTATCCTATTGGCCACTACTTTAGTTCCAAATTTGAATGCTTTAAGTGTATGCGTTTAGACGTGATTGGCATATATCGATTTAACTTTAGAGGGTCATTTTTGACCTTCGACCTAGTTTGATGCGAATTTCTTGTGGGCAGTTGGTTTATCCTATTGGCCACTACTTTAGTTCCAAATTTGAATGCTTTAAGTGTATGCGTTTAGACGTGACTGGCATATATCGATTTAACTTTAGAGGGTCATTTTTGACCTTCGACCTGCTTAGATGCAAATTTCTTGTGGGCAGTTGGTTTATCCTATTGGCCACTACTTTAGTTCCAAATTTGAATGCTTTAAGTGTATGCGTTTAGACGTGATTGGCATATATCGATTTAACTTTAGAGGGTCATTTTTGACCTTCGACCTGGTTTGATGCGAATTTCTTGTGGGCAGTTGGTTTATCCTATTGGCCACTACTTTAGTTCCAAATTTGAATGCTTTAAGTGTATGCGTTTAGACGTGATTGGCATATATCGATTTAACTTTAGAGGGTCATTTTTGACCTTCGACCTGGTTTGATGCGAATTTCTTGTGGGCAGTTGGTTTATCCTATTGGCCACTACTTTAGTTCCAAATTTGAATGCTTTAAGTGTATGCGTTTAGACGTGATTGGCATATATCAATTTAACTTTAGAGGGTCATTTTTGACCTTCGACCTGGTTTGATGCGAATTTCTTGTGGGCAGTTGGTTTATCCTATTGGCCACTACTTTAGTTCCAAATTTGAATGCTTTAAGTGTATGCGTTTAGACGTGACTGGCATATATCGATTTAACTTTAGAGGGTCATTTTTGACCTTCGACCTGGTTTGATGCGAATTTCTTGTGGGCAGTTGGTTTATCCTATTGGCCACTACTTTAGTTCCAAATTTGAATGCTTTAAGTGTATGCGTTTAGACGTGACTGGCATATATCGATTTAACTTTAGAGGGTCATTTTTGACCTTCGACCTGCTTAGATGCAAATTTCTTGTGGGCAGTTGGTTTATCCTATTGGCCACTACTTTAGTTCCAAATTTGAATGCTTTAAGTGTATGCGTTTAGACGTGATTGGCATATATCGATTTAACTTTAGAGGGTCATTTTTGACCTTCGACCTGGTTTGATGCGAATTTCTTGTGGGCAGTTGGTTTATCCTATTGGCCACTACTTTAGTTCCAAATTTGAATGCTTTAAGTGTATGCGTTTAGACGTGATTGGCATATATCGATTTAACTTTAGAGGGTCATTTTTGACCTTCGACCTGGTTTGATGCGAATTTCTTGTGGGCAGTTGGTTTATCCTATTGGCCACTACTTTAGTTCCAAATTTGAATGCTTTAAGTGTATGCGTTTAGACGTGATTGGCATATATCGATTTAACTTTAGAGGGTCATTTTTGACCTTCGACCTGGTTTGATGCGAATTTCTTGTGGGCAGTTGGTTTATCCTATTGGCCACTACTTTAGTTCCAAATTTGAATGCTTTAAGTGTATGCGTTTAGACGTGATTGGCATATATCGATTTAACTTTAGAGGGTCATTTTTGACCTTCGACCTGGTTTGATGCGAATTTCTTGTGGGCAGTTGGTTTATCCTATTGGCCACTACTTTAGTTCCAAATTTGAATGCTTTAAGTGTATGCGTTTAGACGTGATTGGCATATATCGATTTAACTTTAGAGGGTCACTTTTGACCTTCGACCTGCTTAGATGCAAATTTCTTGTGGGCAGTTGGTTTATCCTATTGGCCACTACTTTAGTTCCAAATTTGAATGCTTTAAGTGTATGCGTTTAGACGTGATTGGCATATATCGATTTAACTTTAGAGGGTCATTTTTGACCTTCGACCTGGTTTGATGCGAATTTCTTGTGGGCAGTTGGTTTATCCTATTGGCCACTACTTTAGTTCCAAATTTGAATGCTTTAAGTGTATGCGTTTAGACGTGATTGGCATATATCGATTTAACTTTAGAGGGTCATTTTTGACCTTCGACCTGGTTTGATGCGAATTTCTTGTGGGCAGTTGGTTTATCCTATTGGCCACTACTTTAGTTCCAAATTTGAATGCTTTAAGTGTATGCGTTTAGACGTGATTGGCATATATCGATTTAACTTTAGAGGGTCATTTTTGACCTTCGACCTGGTTTGATGCGAATTTCTTGTGGGCAGTTGGTTTATCCTATTGGCCACTACTTTAGTTCCAAATTTGAATGCTTTAAGTGTATGCGTTTAGACGTGATTGGCATATATCAATTTAACTTTAGAGGGTCATTCTTGACCTTCGACCTGGTTTGATGCGAATTTCTTGTGGGCAGTTGGTTTATCCTATTGGCCACTACTTTAGTTCCAAATTTGAATGCTTTAAGTGTATGCGTTTAGACGTGATTGGCATATATCAATTTAACTTTAGAGGGTCATTTTTGACCTTCGACCTGGTTTGATGCGAATTTCTTGTGGGCAGTTGGTTTATCCTATTGGCCACTACTTTAGTTCCAAATTTGAATGCTTTAAGTGTATGCGTTTAGACGTGATTGGCATATATCAATTTAACTTTAGAGGGTCATTTTTGACCTTCGACCTGGTTTGATGCGAATTTCTTGTGGGCAGTTGGTTTATCCTATTGGCCACTACTTTAGTTCCAAATTTGAATGCTTTAAGTGTATGCGTTTAGACGTGACTGGCATATATCGATTTAACTTTAGAGGGTCATTTTTGACCTTCGACCTGGTTTGATGCGAATTTCTTGTGGGCAGTTGGTTTATCCTATTGGCCACTACTTTAGTTCCAAATTTGAATGCTTTAAGTGTATGCGTTTAGACGTGATTGGCATATATCAATTTAACTTTAGAGGGTCATTTTTGACCTTCGACCTGGTTTGATGCGAATTTCTTGTGGGCAGTTGGTTTATCCTATTGGCCACTACTTTAGTTCCAAATTTGAATGCTTTAAGTGTATGCGTTTAGACGTGATTGGCATATATCAATTTAACTTTAGAGGGTCATTTTTGACCTTCGACCTGGTTTGATGCGAATTTCTTGTGGGCAGTTGGTTTATCCTATTGGCCACTACTTTAGTTCCAAATTTGAATGCTTTAAGTGTATGCGTTTAGACGTGACTGGCATATATCGATTTAACTTTAGAGGGTCATTTTTGACCTTCGACCTGCTTAGATGCAAATTTCTTGTGGGCAGTTGGTTTATCCTATTGGCCACTACTTTAGTTCCAAATTTGAATGCTTTAAGTGTATGCGTTTAGACGTGATTGGCATATATCGATTTAACTTTAGAGGGTCATTTTTGACCTTCGACCTGGTTTGATGCGAATTTCTTGTGGGCAGTTGGTTTATCCTATTGGCCACTACTTTAGTTCCAAATTTGAATGCTTTAAGTGTATGCGTTTAGACGTGATTGGCATATATCGATTTAACTTTAGAGGGTCACTTTTGACCTTCGACCTGCTTAGATGCAAATTTCTTGTGGGCAGTTGGTTTATCCTATTGGCCACTACTTTAGTTCCAAATTTGAATGCTTTAAGTGTATGCGTTTAGACGTGACTGGCATATATCGATTTAACTTTAGAGGGTCATTTTTGACCTTCGACCTGCTTAGATGCAAATTTCTTGTGGGCAGTTGGTTTATCCTATTGGCCACTACTTTAGTTCCAAATTTGAATGCTTTAAGTGTATGCGTTTAGACGTGATTGGCATATATCAATTTAACTTTAGAGGGTCATTTTTGACCTTCGACCTGGTTTGATGCGAATTTCTTGTGGGCAGTTGGTTTATCCTATTGGCCACTACTTTAGTTCCAAATTTGAATGCTTTAAGTGTATGCGTTTAGACGTGACTGGCATATATCGATTTAACTTTAGAGGGTCATTTTTGACCTTCGACCTGGTTTGATGCGAATTTCTTGTGGGCAGTTGGTTTATCCTATTGGCCACTACTTTAGTTCCAAATTTGAATGCTTTAAGTGTATGCGTTTAGACGTGATTGGCATATATCAATTTAACTTTAGAGGGTCATTTTTGACCTTCGACCTGGTTTGATGCGAATTTCTTGTGGGCAGTTGGTTTATCCTATTGGCCACTACTTTAGTTCCAAATTTGAATGCTTTAAGTGTATGCGTTTAGACGTGATTGGCATATATCAATTTAACTTTAGAGGGTCATTTTTGACCTTCGACCTGGTTTGATGCGAATTTCTTGTGGGCAGTTGGTTTATCCTATTGGCCACTACTTTAGTTCCAAATTTGAATGCTTTAAGTGTATGCGTTTAGACGTGACTGGCATATATCGATTTAACTTTAGAGGGTCATTTTTGACCTTCGACCTGCTTAGATGCAAATTTCTTGTGGGCAGTTGGTTTATCCTATTGGCCACTACTTTAGTTCCAAATTTGAATGCTTTAAGTGTATGCGTTTAGACGTGATTGGCATATATCGATTTAACTTTAGAGGGTCATTTTTGACCTTCGACCTGGTTTGATGCGAATTTCTTGTGGGCAGTTGGTTTATCCTATTGGCCACTACTTTAGTTCCAAATTTGAATGCTTTAAGTGTATGCGTTTAGACGTGACTGGCATATATCGATTTAACTTTAGAGGGTCATTTTTGACCTTCGACCTGCTTAGATGCAAATTTCTTGTGGGCAGTTGGTTTATCCTATTGGCCACTACTTTAGTTCCAAATTTGAATGCTTTAAGTGTATGCGTTTAGACGTGATTGGCATATATCGATTTAACTTTAGAGGGTCATTTTTGACCTTCGACCTGGTTTGATGCGAATTTCTTGTGGGCAGTTGGTTTATCCTATTGGCCACTACTTTAGTTCCAAATTTGAATGCTTTAAGTGTATGCGTTTAGACGTGATTGGCATATATCGATTTAACTTTAGAGGGTCATTTTTGACCTTCGACCTGGTTTGATGCGAATTTCTTGTGGGCAGTTGGTTTATCCTATTGGCCACTACTTTAGTTCCAAATTTGAATGCTTTAAGTGTATGCGTTTAGACGTGATTGGCATATATCGATTTAACTTTAGAGGGTCATTTTTGACCTTCGACCTGGTTTGATGCGAATTTCTTGTGGGCAGTTGGTTTATCCTATTGGCCACTACTTTAGTTCCAAATTTGAATGCTTTAAGTGTATGCGTTTAGACGTGATTGGCATATATCGATTTAACTTTAGAGGGTCATTTTTGACCTTCGACCTGGTTTGATGCGAATTTCTTGTGGGCAGTTGGTTTATCCTATTGGCCACTACTTTAGTTCCAAATTTGAATGCTTTAAGTGTATGCGTTTAGACGTGATTGGCATATATCGATTTAACTTTAGAGGGTCACTTTTGACCTTCGACCTGCTTAGATGCAAATTTCTTGTGGGCAGTTGGTTTATCCTATTGGCCACTACTTTAGTTCCAAATTTGAATGCTTTAAGTGTATGCGTTTAGACGTGATTGGCATATATCGATTTAACTTTAGAGGGCCATTTTTGACCTTCGACCTGGTTTGATGCGAATTTCTTGTGGGCAGTTGGTTTATCCTATTGGCCACTACTTTAGTTCCAAATTTGAATGCTTTAAGTGTATGCGTTTAGACGTGATTGGCATATATCGATTTAACTTTAGAGGGTCATTTTTGACCTTCGACCTGGTTTGATGCGAATTTCTTGTGGGCAGTTGGTTTATCCTATTGGCCACTACTTTAGTTCCAAATTTGAATGCTTTAAGTGTATGCGTTTAGACGTGATTGGCATATATCGATTTAACTTTAGAGGGTCATTTTTGACCTTCGACCTGGTTTGATGCGAATTTCTTGTGGGCAGTTGGTTTATCCTATTGGCCACTACTTTAGTTCCAAATTTGAATGCTTTAAGTGTATGCGTTTAGACGTGATTGGCATATATCAATTTAACTTTAGAGGGTCATTTTTGACCTTCGACCTGGTTTGATGCGAATTTCTTGTGGGCAGTTGGTTTATCCTATTGGCCACTACTTTAGTTCCAAATTTGAATGCTTTAAGTGTATGCGTTTAGACGTGATTGGCATATATCAATTTAACTTTAGAGGGTCATTTTTGACCTTCGACCTGGTTTGATGCGAATTTCTTGTGGGCAGTTGGTTTATCCTATTGGCCACTACTTTAGTTCCAAATTTGAATGCTTTAAGTGTATGCGTTTAGACGTGATTGGCATATATCAATTTAACTTTAGAGGGTCATTTTTGACCTTCGACCTGGTTTGATGCGAATTTCTTGTGGGCAGTTGGTTTATCCTATTGGCCACTACTTTAGTTCCAAATTTGAATGCTTTAAGTGTATGCGTTTAGACGTGACTGGCATATATCGATTTAACTTTAGAGGGTCATTTTTGACCTTCGACCTGGTTTGATGCGAATTTCTTGTGGGCAGTTGGTTTATCCTATTGGCCACTACTTTAGTTCCAAATTTGAATGCTTTAAGTGTATGCGTTTAGACGTGACTGGCATATATCGATTTAACTTTAGAGGGTCATTTTTGACCTTCGACCTGCTTAGATGCAAATTTCTTGTGGGCAGTTGGTTTATCCTATTGGCCACTACTTTAGTTCCAAATTTGAATGCTTTAAGTGTATGCGTTTAGACGTGATTGGCATATATCGATTTAACTTTAGAGGGTCATTTTTGACCTTCGACCTGGTTTGATGCGAATTTCTTGTGGGCAGTTGGTTTATCCTATTGGCCACTACTTTAGTTCCAAATTTGAATGCTTTAAGTGTATGCGTTTAGACGTGATTGGCATATATCGATTTAACTTTAGAGGGTCATTTTTGACCTTCGACCTGGTTTGATGCGAATTTCTTGTGGGCAGTTGGTTTATCCTATTGGCCACTACTTTAGTTCCAAATTTGAATGCTTTAAGTGTATGCGTTTAGACGTGATTGGCATATATCGATTTAACTTTAGAGGGTCATTTTTGACCTTCGACCTGGTTTGATGCGAATTTCTTGTGGGCAGTTGGTTTATCCTATTGGCCACTACTTTAGTTCCAAATTTGAATGCTTTAAGTGTATGCGTTTAGACGTGATTGGCATATATCGATTTAACTTTAGAGGGTCATTTTTGACCTTCGACCTGGTTTGATGCGAATTTCTTGTGGGCAGTTGGTTTATCCTATTGGCCACTACTTTAGTTCCAAATTTGAATGCTTTAAGTGTATGCGTTTAGACGTGATTGGCATATATCAATTTAACTTTAGAGGGTCATTTTTGACCTTCGACCTGGTTTGATGCGAATTTCTTGTGGGCAGTTGGTTTATCCTATTGGCCACTACTTTAGTTCCAAATTTGAATGCTTTAAGTGTATGCGTTTAGACGTGACTGGCATATATCGATTTAACTTTAGAGGGTCATTTTTGACCTTCGACCTGGTTTGATGCGAATTTCTTGTGGGCAGTTGGTTTATCCTATTGGCCACTACTTTAGTTCCAAATTTGAATGCTTTAAGTGTATGCGTTTAGACGTGATTGGCATATATCAATTTAACTTTAGAGGGTCATTTTTGACCTTCGACCTGGTTTGATGCGAATTTCTTGTGGGCAGTTGGTTTATCCTATTGGCCACTACTTTAGTTCCAAATTTGAATGCTTTAAGTGTATGCGTTTAGACGTGACTGGCATATATCGATTTAACTTTAGAGGGTCATTTTTGACCTTCGACCTGCTTAGATGCAAATTTCTTGTGGGCAGTTGGTTTATCCTATTGGCCACTACTTTAGTTCCAAATTTGAATGCTTTAAGTGTATGCGTTTAGACGTGATTGGCATATATCGATTTAACTTTAGAGGGTCACTTTTGACCTTCGACCTGCTTAGATGCAAATTTCTTGTGGGCAGTTGGTTTATCCTATTGGCCACTACTTTAGTTCCAAATTTGAATGCTTTAAGTGTATGCGTTTAGACGTGATTGGCATATATCGATTTAACTTTAGAGGGTCATTTTTGACCTTCGACCTGGTTTGATGCGAATTTCTTGTGGGCAGTTGGTTTATCCTATTGGCCACTACTTTAGTTCCAAATTTGAATGCTTTAAGTGTATGCGTTTAGACGTGATTGGCATATATCGATTTAACTTTAGAGGGTCATTTTTGACCTTCGACCTGGTTTGATGCGAATTTCTTGTGGGCAGTTGGTTTATCCTATTGGCCACTACTTTAGTTCCAAATTTGAATGCTTTAAGTGTATGCGTTTAGACGTGATTGGCATATATCAATTTAACTTTAGAGGGTCATTTTTGACCTTCGACCTGGTTTGATGCGAATTTCTTGTGGGCAGTTGGTTTATCCTATTGGCCACTACTTTAGTTCCAAATTTGAATGCTTTAAGTGTATGCGTTTAGACGTGACTGGCATATATCGATTTAACTTTAGAGGGTCATTTTTGACCTTCGACCTGGTTTGATGCGAATTTCTTGTGGGCAGTTGGTTTATCCTATTGGCCACTACTTTAGTTCCAAATTTGAATGCTTTAAGTGTATGCGTTTAGACGTGATTGGCATATATCAATTTAACTTTAGAGGGTCATTTTTGACCTTCGACCTGGTTTGATGCGAATTTCTTGTGGGCAGTTGGTTTATCCTATTGGCCACTACTTTAGTTCCAAATTTGAATGCTTTAAGTGTATGCGTTTAGACGTGATTGGCATATATCAATTTAACTTTAGAGGGTCATTTTTGACCTTCGACCTGGTTTGATGCGAATTTCTTGTGGGCAGTTGGTTTATCCTATTGGCCACTACTTTAGTTCCAAATTTGAATGCTTTAAGTGTATGCGTTTAGACGTGACTGGCATATATCGATTTAACTTTAGAGGGTCATTTTTGACCTTCGACCTGCTTAGATGCAAATTTCTTGTGGGCAGTTGGTTTATCCTATTGGCCACTACTTTAGTTCCAAATTTGAATGCTTTAAGTGTATGCGTTTAGACGTGATTGGCATATATCAATTTAACTTTAGAGGGTCATTTTTGACCTTCGACCTGGTTTGATGCGAATTTCTTGTGGGCAGTTGGTTTATCCTATTGGCCACTACTTTAGTTCCAAATTTGAATGCTTTAAGTGTATGCGTTTAGACGTGATTGGCATATATCAATTTAACTTTAGAGGGTCATTTTTGACCTTCGACCTGGTTTGATGCGAATTTCTTGTGGGCAGTTGGTTTATCCTATTGGCCACTACTTTAGTTCCAAATTTGAATGCTTTAAGTGTATGCGTTTAGACGTGACTGGCATATATCGATTTAACTTTAGAGGGTCATTTTTGACCTTCGACCTGCTTAGATGCAAATTTCTTGTGGGCAGTTGGTTTATCCTATTGGCCACTACTTTAGTTCCAAATTTGAATGCTTTAAGTGTATGCGTTTAGACGTGATTGGCATATATCGATTTAACTTTAGAGGGTCATTTTTGACCTTCGACCTAGTTTGATGCGAATTTCTTGTGGGCAGTTGGTTTATCCTATTGGCCACTACTTTAGTTCCAAATTTGAATGCTTTAAGTGTATGCGTTTAGACGTGATTGGCATATATCGATTTAACTTTAGAGGGTCATTTTTGACCTTCGACCTGCTTAGATGCAAATTTCTTGTGGGCAGTTGGTTTATCCTATTGGCCACTACTTTAGTTCCAAATTTGAATGCTTTAAGTGTATGCGTTTAGACGTGATTGGCATATATCGATTTAACTTTAGAGGGTCATTTTTGACCTTCGACCTGCTTAGATGCAAATTTCTTGTGGGCAGTTGGTTTATCCTATTGGCCACTACTTTAGTTCCAAATTTGAATGCTTTAAGTGTATGCGTTTAGACGTGATTGGCATATATCGATTTAACTTTAGAGGGTCATTTTTGACCTTCGACCTAGTTTGATGCGAATTTCTTGTGGGCAGTTGGTTTATCCTATTGGCCACTACTTTAGTTCCAAATTTGAATGCTTTAAGTGTATGCGTTTAGACGTGATTGGCATATATCGATTTAACTTTAGAGGGTCATTTTTGACCTTCGACCTGCTTAGATGCAAATTTCTTGTGGGCAGTTGGTTTATCCTATTGGCCACTACTTTAGTTCCAAATTTGAATGCTTTAAGTGTATGCGTTTAGACGTGATTGGCATATATCGATTTAACTTTAGAGGGTCATTTTTGACCTTCGACCTGCTTAGATGCAAATTTCTTGTGGGCAGTTGGTTTATCCTATTGGCCACTACTTTAGTTCCAAATTTGAATGCTTTAAGTGTATGCGTTTAGACGTGATTGGCATATATCGATTTAACTTTAGAGGGTCATTTTTGACCTTCGACCTGGTTTGATGCGAATTTCTTGTGGGCAGTTGGTTTATCCTATTGGCCACTACTTTAGTTCCAAATTTGAATGCTTTAAGTGTATGCGTTTAGACGTGATTGGCATATATCGATTTAACTTTAGAGGGTCATTTTTGACCTTCGACCTAGTTTGATGCGAATTTCTTGTGGGCAGTTGGTTTATCCTATTGGCCACTACTTTAGTTCCAAATTTGAATGCTTTAAGTGTATGCGTTTAGACGTGACTGGCATATATCGATTTAACTTTAGAGGGTCATTTTTGACCTTCGACCTGCTTAGATGCAAATTTCTTGTGGGCAGTTGGTTTATCCTATTGGCCACTACTTTAGTTCCAAATTTGAATGCTTTAAGTGTATGCGTTTAGACGTGATTGGCATATATCGATTTAACTTTAGAGGGTCATTTTTGACCTTCGACCTGGTTTGATGCGAATTTCTTGTGGGCAGTTGGTTTATCCTATTGGCCACTACTTTAGTTCCAAATTTGAATGCTTTAAGTGTATGCGTTTAGACGTGATTGGCATATATCGATTTAACTTTAGAGGGTCATTTTTGACCTTCGACCTGGTTTGATGCGAATTTCTTGTGGGCAGTTGGTTTATCCTATTGGCCACTACTTTAGTTCCAAATTTGAATGCTTTAAGTGTATGCGTTTAGACGTGACTGGCATATATCGATTTAACTTTAGAGGGTCATTTTTGACCTTCGACCTGCTTAGATGCAAATTTCTTGTGGGCAGTTGGTTTATCCTATTGGCCACTACTTTAGTTCCAAATTTGAATGCTTTAAGTGTATGCGTTTAGACGTGATTGGCATATATCAATTTAACTTTAGAGGGTCATTTTTGACCTTCGACCTGGTTTGATGCGAATTTCTTGTGGGCAGTTGGTTTATCCTATTGGCCACTACTTTAGTTCCAAATTTGAATGCTTTAAGTGTATGCGTTTAGACGTGACTGGCATATATCGATTTAACTTTAGAGGGTCATTTTTGACCTTCGACCTGCTTAGATGCAAATTTCTTGTGGGCAGTTGGTTTATCCTATTGGCCACTACTTTAGTTCCAAATTTGAATGCTTTAAGTGTATGCGTTTAGACGTGATTGGCATATATCGATTTAACTTTAGAGGGTCACTTTTGACCTTCGACCTGCTTAGATGCAAATTTCTTGTGGGCAGTTGGTTTATCCTATTGGCCACTACTTTAGTTCCAAATTTGAATGCTTTAAGTGTATGCGTTTAGACGTGATTGGCATATATCGATTTAACTTTAGAGGGTCATTTTTGACCTTCGACCTGGTTTGATGCGAATTTCTTGTGGGCAGTTGGTTTATCCTATTGGCCACTACTTTAGTTCCAAATTTGAATGCTTTAAGTGTATGCGTTTAGACGTGATTGGCATATATCGATTTAACTTTAGAGGGTCATTTTTGACCTTCGACCTGGTTTGATGCGAATTTCTTGTGGGCAGTTGGTTTATCCTATTGGCCACTACTTTAGTTCCAAATTTGAATGCTTTAAGTGTATGCGTTTAGACGTGATTGGCATATATCGATTTAACTTTAGAGGGTCATTTTTGACCTTCGACCTGGTTTGATGCGAATTTCTTGTGGGCAGTTGGTTTATCCTATTGGCCACTACTTTAGTTCCAAATTTGAATGCTTTAAGTGTATGCGTTTAGACGTGATTGGCATATATCAATTTAACTTTAGAGGGTCATTTTTGACCTTCGACCTGGTTTGATGCGAATTTCTTGTGGGCAGTTGGTTTATCCTATTGGCCACTACTTTAGTTCCAAATTTGAATGCTTTAAGTGTATGCGTTTAGACGTGATTGGCATATATCAATTTAACTTTAGAGGGTCATTTTTGACCTTCGACCTGGTTTGATGCGAATTTCTTGTGGGCAGTTGGTTTATCCTATTGGCCACTACTTTAGTTCCAAATTTGAATGCTTTAAGTGTATGCGTTTAGACGTGACTGGCATATATCGATTTAACTTTAGAGGGTCATTTTTGACCTTCGACCTGGTTTGATGCGAATTTCTTGTGGGCAGTTGGTTTATCCTATTGGCCACTACTTTAGTTCCAAATTTGAATGCTTTAAGTGTATGCGTTTAGACGTGACTGGCATATATCGATTTAACTTTAGAGGGTCATTTTTGACCTTCGACCTGGTTTGATGCGAATTTCTTGTGGGCAGTTGGTTTATCCTATTGGCCACTACTTTAGTTCCAAATTTGAATGCTTTAAGTGTATGCGTTTAGACGTGATTGGCATATATCAATTTAACTTTAGAGGGTCATTTTTGACCTTCGACCTGGTTTGATGCGAATTTCTTGTGGGCAGTTGGTTTATCCTATTGGCCACTACTTTAGTTCCAAATTTGAATGCTTTAAGTGTATGCGTTTAGACGTGATTGGCATATATCAATTTAACTTTAGAGGGTCATTTTTGACCTTCGACCTGGTTTGATGCGAATTTCTTGTGGGCAGTTGGTTTATCCTATTGGCCACTACTTTAGTTCCAAATTTGAATGCTTTAAGTGTATGCGTTTAGACGTGATTGGCATATATCAATTTAACTTTAGAGGGTCATTTTTGACCTTCGACCTGGTTTGATGCGAATTTCTTGTGGGCAGTTGGTTTATCCTATTGGCCACTACTTTAGTTCCAAATTTGAATGCTTTAAGTGTATGCGTTTAGACGTGACTGGCATATATCGATTTAACTTTAGAGGGTCATTTTTGACCTTCGACCTGGTTTGATGCGAATTTCTTGTGGGCAGTTGGTTTATCCTATTGGCCACTACTTTAGTTCCAAATTTGAATGCTTTAAGTGTATGCGTTTAGACGTGATTGGCATATATCAATTTAACTTTAGAGGGTCATTTTTGACCTTCGACCTGGTTTGATGCGAATTTCTTGTGGGCAGTTGGTTTATCCTATTGGCCACTACTTTAGTTCCAAATTTGAATGCTTTAAGTGTATGCGTTTAGACGTGACTGGCATATATCGATTTAACTTTAGAGGGTCATTTTTGACCTTCGACCTGCTTAGATGCAAATTTCTTGTGGGCAGTTGGTTTATCCTATTGGCCACTACTTTAGTTCCAAATTTGAATGCGTTAAGTGTATGCGTTTAGACGTGATTGGCATATATCAATTTAACTTTAGAGGGTCATTTTTGACCTTCGACCTGGTTTGATGCGAATTTCTTGTGGGCAGTTGGTTTATCCTATTGGCCACTACTTTAGTTCCAAATTTGAATGCTTTAAGTGTATGCGTTTAGACGTGACTGGCATATATCGATTTAACTTTAGAGGGTCATTTTTGACCTTCGACCTGCTTAGATGCAAATTTCTTGTGGGCAGTTGGTTTATCCTATTGGCCACTACTTTAGTTCCAAATTTGAATGCTTTAAGTGTATGCGTTTAGACGTGATTGGCATATATCGATTTAACTTTAGAGGGTCACTTTTGACCTTCGACCTGCTTAGATGCAAATTTCTTGTGGGCAGTTGGTTTATCCTATTGGCCACTACTTTAGTTCCAAATTTGAATGCTTTAAGTGTATGCGTTTAGACGTGATTGGCATATATCGATTTAACTTTAGAGGGTCATTTTTGACCTTCGACCTGGTTTGATGCGAATTTCTTGTGGGCAGTTGGTTTATCCTATTGGCCACTACTTTAGTTCCAAATTTGAATGCTTTAAGTGTATGCGTTTAGACGTGATTGGCATATATCGATTTAACTTTAGAGGGTCATTTTTGACCTTCGACCTGGTTTGATGCGAATTTCTTGTGGGCAGTTGGTTTATCCTATTGGCCACTACTTTAGTTCCAAATTTGAATGCTTTAAGTGTATGCGTTTAGACGTGATTGGCATATATCAATTTAACTTTAGAGGGTCATTTTTGACCTTCGACCTGGTTTGATGCGAATTTCTTGTGGGCAGTTGGTTTATCCTATTGGCCACTACTTTAGTTCCAAATTTGAATGCTTTAAGTGTATGCGTTTAGACGTGATTGGCATATATCAATTTAACTTTAGAGGGTCATTTTTGACCTTCGACCTGGTTTGATGCGAATTTCTTGTGGGCAGTTGGTTTATCCTATTGGCCACTACTTTAGTTCCAAATTTGAATGCTTTAAGTGTATGCGTTTAGACGTGACTGGCATATATCGATTTAACTTTAGAGGGTCATTTTTGACCTTCGACCTGGTTTGATGCGAATTTCTTGTGGGCAGTTGGTTTATCCTATTGGCCACTACTTTAGTTCCAAATTTGAATGCTTTAAGTGTATGCGTTTAGACGTGATTGGCATATATCAATTTAACTTTAGAGGGTCATTTTTGACCTTCGACCTGGTTTGATGCGAATTTCTTGTGGGCAGTTGGTTTATCCTATTGGCCACTACTTTAGTTCCAAATTTGAATGCTTTAAGTGTATGCGTTTAGACGTGATTGGCATATATCAATTTAACTTTAGAGGGTCATTTTTGACCTTCGACCTAGTTTGATGCGAATTTCTTGTGGGCAGTTGGTTTATCCTATTGGCCACTACTTTAGTTCCAAATTTGAATGCTTTAAGTGTATGCGTTTAGACGTGATTGGCATATATCGATTTAACTTTAGAGGGTCATTTTTGACCTTCGACCTGCTTAGATGCAAATTTCTTGTGGGCAGTTGGTTTATCCTATTGGCCACTACTTTAGTTCCAAATTTGAATGCTTTAAGTGTATGCGTTTAGACGTGATTGGCATATATCGATTTAACTTTAGAGGGTCATTTTTGACCTTCGACCTGCTTAGATGCAAATTTCTTGTGGGCAGTTGGTTTATCCTATTGGCCACTACTTTAGTTCCAAATTTGAATGCTTTAAGTGTATGCGTTTAGACGTGATTGGCATATATCGATTTAACTTTAGAGGGTCATTTTTGACCTTCGACCTAGTTTGATGCGAATTTCTTGTGGGCAGTTGGTTTATCCTATTGGCCACTACTTTAGTTCCAAATTTGAATGCTTTAAGTGTATGCGTTTAGACGTGATTGGCATATATCGATTTAACTTTAGAGGGTCATTTTTGACCTTCGACCTGCTTAGATGCAAATTTCTTGTGGGCAGTTGGTTTATCCTATTGGCCACTACTTTAGTTCCAAATTTGAATGCTTTAAGTGTATGCGTTTAGACGTGATTGGCATATATCGATTTAACTTTAGAGGGTCATTTTTGACCTTCGACCTAGTTTGATGCGAATTTCTTGTGGGCAGTTGGTTTATCCTATTGGCCACTACTTTAGTTCCAAATTTGAATGCTTTAAGTGTATGCGTTTAGACGTGATTGGCATATATCGATTTAACTTTAGAGGGTCATTTTTGACCTTCGACCTAGTTTGATGCGAATTTCTTGTGGGCAGTTGGTTTATCCTATTGGCCACTACTTTAGTTCCAAATTTGAATGCTTTAAGTGTATGCGTTTAGACGTGACTGGCATATATCGATTTAACTTTAGAGGGTCATTTTTGACCTTCGACCTGCTTAGATGCAAATTTCTTGTGGGCAGTTGGTTTATCCTATTGGCCACTACTTTAGTTCCAAATTTGAATGCTTTAAGTGTATGCGTTTAGACGTGATTGGCATATATCGATTTAACTTTAGAGGGTCATTTTTGACCTTCGACCTGGTTTGATGCGAATTTCTTGTGGGCAGTTGGTTTATCCTATTGGCCACTACTTTAGTTCCAAATTTGAATGCTTTAAGTGTATGCGTTTAGACGTGATTGGCATATATCGATTTAACTTTAGAGGGTCATTTTTGACCTTCGACCTGGTTTGATGCGAATTTCTTGTGGGCAGTTGGTTTATCCTATTGGCCACTACTTTAGTTCCAAATTTGAATGCTTTAAGTGTATGCGTTTAGACGTGACTGGCATATATCGATTTAACTTTAGAGGGTCATTTTTGACCTTCGACCTGGTTTGATGCGAATTTCTTGTGGGCAGTTGGTTTATCCTATTGGCCACTACTTTAGTTCCAAATTTGAATGCTTTAAGTGTATGCGTTTAGACGTGACTGGCATATATCGATTTAACTTTAGAGGGTCATTTTTGACCTTCGACCTGCTTAGATGCAAATTTCTTGTGGGCAGTTGGTTTATCCTATTGGCCACTACTTTAGTTCCAAATTTGAATGCTTTAAGTGTATGCGTTTAGACGTGATTGGCATATATCGATTTAACTTTAGAGGGTCATTTTTGACCTTCGACCTAGTTTGATGCGAATTTCTTGTGGGCAGTTGGTTTATCCTATTGGCCACTACTTTAGTTCCAAATTTGAATGCTTTAAGTGTATGCGTTTAGACGTGATTGGCATATATCGATTTAACTTTAGAGGGTCATTTTTGACCTTCGACCTGCTTAGATGCAAATTTCTTGTGGGCAGTTGGTTTATCCTATTGGCCACTACTTTAGTTCCAAATTTGAATGCTTTAAGTGTATGCGTTTAGACGTGATTGGCATATATCGATTTAACTTTAGAGGGTCATTTTTGACCTTCGACCTGCTTAGATGCAAATTTCTTGTGGGCAGTTGGTTTATCCTATTGGCCACTACTTTAGTTCCAAATTTGAATGCTTTAAGTGTATGCGTTTAGACGTGATTGGCATATATCGATTTAACTTTAGAGGGTCATTTTTGACCTTCGACCTAGTTTGATGCGAATTTCTTGTGGGCAGTTGGTTTATCCTATTGGCCACTACTTTAGTTCCAAATTTGAATGCTTTAAGTGTATGCGTTTAGACGTGATTGGCATATATCGATTTAACTTTAGAGGGTCATTTTTGACCTTCGACCTCCTTAGATGCAAATTTCTTGTGGGCAGTTGGTTTATCCTATTGGCCACTACTTTAGTTCCAAATTTGAATGCTTTAAGTGTATGCGTTTAGACGTGATTGGCATATATCGATTTAACTTTAGAGGGTCATTTTTGACCTTCGACCTGCTTAGATGCAAATTTCTTGTGGGCAGTTGGTTTATCCTATTGGCCACTACTTTAGTTCCAAATTTGAATGCTTTAAGTGTATGCGTTTAGACGTGATTGGCATATATCGATTTAACTTTAGAGGGTCATTTTTGACCTTCGACCTGGTTTGATGCGAATTTCTTGTGGGCAGTTGGTTTATCCTATTGGCCACTACTTTAGTTCCAAATTTGAATGCTTTAAGTGTATGCGTTTAGACGTGATTGGCATATATCGATTTAACTTTAGAGGGTCATTTTTGACCTTCGACCTAGTTTGATGCGAATTTCTTGTGGGCAGTTGGTTTATCCTATTGGCCACTACTTTAGTTCCAAATTTGAATGCTTTAAGTGTATGCGTTTAGACGTGACTGGCATATATCGATTTAACTTTAGAGGGTCATTTTTGACCTTCGACCTGCTTAGATGCAAATTTCTTGTGGGCAGTTGGTTTATCCTATTGGCCACTACTTTAGTTCCAAATTTGAATGCTTTAAGTGTATGCGTTTAGACGTGATTGGCATATATCGATTTAACTTTAGAGGGTCATTTTTGACCTTCGACCTGGTTTGATGCGAATTTCTTGTGGGCAGTTGGTTTATCCTATTGGCCACTACTTTAGTTCCAAATTTGAATGCTTTAAGTGTATGCGTTTAGACGTGATTGGCATATATCGATTTAACTTTAGAGGGTCATTTTTGACCTTCGACCTGGTTTGATGCGAATTTCTTGTGGGCAGTTGGTTTATCCTATTGGCCACTACTTTAGTTCCAAATTTGAATGCTTTAAGTGTATGCGTTTAGACGTGATTGGCATATATCAATTTAACTTTAGAGGGTCATTTTTGACCTTCGACCTGGTTTGATGCGAATTTCTTGTGGGCAGTTGGTTTATCCTATTGGCCACTACTTTAGTTCCAAATTTGAATGCTTTAAGTGTATGCGTTTAGACGTGACTGGCATATATCGATTTAACTTTAGAGGGTCATTTTTGACCTTCGACCTGGTTTGATGCGAATTTCTTGTGGGCAGTTGGTTTATCCTATTGGCCACTACTTTAGTTCCAAATTTGAATGCTTTAAGTGTATGCGTTTAGACGTGACTGGCATATATCGATTTAACTTTAGAGGGTCATTTTTGACCTTCGACCTGCTTAGATGCAAATTTCTTGTGGGCAGTTGGTTTATCCTATTGGCCACTACTTTAGTTCCAAATTTGAATGCTTTAAGTGTATGCGTTTAGACGTGATTGGCATATATCGATTTAACTTTAGAGGGTCATTTTTGACCTTCGACCTGCTTAGATGCAAATTTCTTGTGGGCAGTTGGTTTATCCTATTGGCCACTACTTTAGTTCCAAATTTGAATGCTTTAAGTGTATGCGTTTAGACGTGATTGGCATATATCGATTTAACTTTAGAGGGTCATTTTTGACCTTCGACCTGGTTTGATGCGAATTTCTTGTGGGCAGTTGGTTTATCCTATTGGCCACTACTTTAGTTCCAAATTTGAATGCTTTAAGTGTATGCGTTTAGACGTGATTGGCATATATCGATTTAACTTTAGAGGGTCATTTTTGACCTTCGACCTAGTTTGATGCGAATTTCTTGTGGGCAGTTGGTTTATCCTATTGGCCACTACTTTAGTTCCAAATTTGAATGCTTTAAGTGTATGCGTTTAGACGTGACTGGCATATATCGATTTAACTTTAGAGGGTCATTTTTGACCTTCGACCTGCTTAGATGCAAATTTCTTGTGGGCAGTTGGTTTATCCTATTGGCCACTACTTTAGTTCCAAATTTGAATGCTTTAAGTGTATGCGTTTAGACGTGATTGGCATATATCGATTTAACTTTAGAGGGTCATTTTTGACCTTCGACCTGGTTTGATGCGAATTTCTTGTGGGCAGTTGGTTTATCCTATTGGCCACTACTTTAGTTCCAAATTTGAATGCTTTAAGTGTATGCGTTTAGACGTGATTGGCATATATCGATTTAACTTTAGAGGGTCATTTTTGACCTTCGACCTGGTTTGATGCGAATTTCTTGTGGGCAGTTGGTTTATCCTATTGGCCACTACTTTAGTTCCAAATTTGAATGCTTTAAGTGTATGCGTTTAGACGTGATTGGCATATATCAATTTAACTTTAGAGGGTCATTTTTGACCTTCGACCTGGTTTGATGCGAATTTCTTGTGGGCAGTTGGTTTATCCTATTGGCCACTACTTTAGTTCCAAATTTGAATGCTTTAAGTGTATGCGTTTAGACGTGACTGGCATATATCGATTTAACTTTAGAGGGTCATTTTTGACCTTCGACCTGGTTTGATGCGAATTTCTTGTGGGCAGTTGGTTTATCCTATTGGCCACTACTTTAGTTCCAAATTTGAATGCTTTAAGTGTATGCG
The DNA here is from genome assembly GCA_950108345.1 of Malthinus flaveolus. Classification (NCBI taxonomy): domain Eukaryota; kingdom Metazoa; phylum Arthropoda; class Insecta; order Coleoptera; family Cantharidae; genus Malthinus; species Malthinus flaveolus. Next base: position 2,676,143 of record OX467290.1, on the reverse strand, counting down.
TTTAGACGTGACTGGCATATATCGATTTAACTTTAGAGGGTCATTTTTGACCTTCGACCTGCTTAGATGCAAATTTCTTGTGGGCAGTTGGTTTATCCTATTGGCCACTACTTTAGTTCCAAATTTGAATGCTTTAAGTGTATGCGTTTAGACGTGATTGGCATATATCGATTTAACTTTAGAGGGTCATTTTTGACCTTCGACCTGGTTTGATGCGAATTTCTTGTGGGCAGTTGGTGTAATGGTCGACTCCTTTTTGGCGTAATAAAAACTCTTACGTTGTACGTCAATTGTAACGTAACGCCTTATTTGTTGATATATCTATTTGACTACTAAATAAAATTGATTATTACACTTTGAAAATGCTTAGGGCGCCAGTGTATTTTGGAGTTGAATACACAAACTAGCTCACGTCGGTATCGCCGTCAACTCTCTCTCTCTGGCCGTTGAAGAAGCAGAAAAAACACAGTTCAAATTATAAGTCGGATATAATGATCAAATAACATGGACTAACTCGTCCACAACACATACATAAAATAAATAAATCAAAAACCGCCAAAAAGACACGAAATACCAAAATACATTAAATACACGAACATACAAAAAAATCCGTTACGGGAAGCCGCGAATCCGTTGCACATTTAATCTACGACCTTCTTAGTCTAGCAACGTATTCTCGTCTCCCGCAAAAACACAAAAATGAGCAATTCCCAGATTCCCAACTCAGGTAAATACTGGCGGGTTTCTGGAAATTATCAGTACAAAAACTTAACAGATCTTACTCTTAACTATCCTTCCTACGGCTCCCTTACGGCCGTATCTACTCTAAGTAACAACCTCCTCCTGATGGTCTACACCTTCTCCGTTGACCATCCACGCAGCAGTTTGACCTCCCGAAAACGACAGCTTATACTCCGTTGAACTGAGGGGTTCACACTCTTTATTTGACCAATGCGAGATGATTAATACTAGTTAACTTTAACCCGTTTCGATTACTATATTGTCTTATTTTGGTTTGACACTTTTATCAAGACCACCCCCGCGAACAATCCAATTACTAATTGTGGCTTTCCGAGCCAGCACTTTAACTTTGTTTTAATTCGATGCGTCCGAATTTATTATAATTTCGACCGGTTCGTGCTTTGCCCGAAAACGACTTACTCACTTTACTTATTCTTGACTTTTACTTGAGACCTTTTTCCAGGACTTTACTTTTACTGGTCTCTCTTACACCGTACTTAATTTAGATTCTCCTTTTTGAGAATCCCTTGAATCACTAATCTACTCTTGGAAAATCTTTCCGCACTACTCGTTTAAACTTTACTTCTTTAATCTTTTTTTGCGACCAACTTCCGTTGAATGGTCTGGGATTACTTAACTTTTCTTTACTCTTTGAGAGGCTTATGGAAACTTAACTTCTCCCTTTGGGAGTCTCACGAAGACTTCTTCTCCCTTTGGGAGGCGTACGAAGACTTAACTATTTTCTTACTTAACGCGACCGAGATTACTTAATTTTCCTCCCCTCGGCGCGCGCAATCGGCCTTTGCCCAATCAACGCCCGTCCTGTTTGCGACTTAGCGGCGCTACGGATAATTTATGAGTTTGTTTCCTCGGAGATCTTAATTTCATGTGCGTCTGCACTTTTGGTAATTATCGTTTCTCCGAAACTCTAACGGATATGCTGACATTTACCGCTGAGAGATCGTTTTTTATTATTAATCCCAGGACCTTTGGCTTGTTTATTTAAAATATATTATTTCGAGAACTCTCTTATTCCGTCTTACTGGCGCCGGTGTTTTATTACTACGTTTCCTTATTCAAACTAAGTAACTAAAATTTGGGGTCGTTACATTGGTTTATCCTATTGGCCACTACTTTAGTTCCAAATTTGAATGCTTTAAGTGTATGCGTTTAGACGTGATTGGCATATATCGATTTAACTTTAGAGGGTCATTTTTGACCTTCGACCTGGTTTGATGCGAATTTCTTGTGGGCAGTTGGTTTATCCTATTGGCCACTACTTTAGTTCCAAATTTGAATGCTTTAAGTGTATGCGTTTAGACGTGATTGGCATATATCGATTTAACTTTAGAGGGTCATTTTTGACCTTCGACCTGGTTTGATGCGAATTTCTTGTGGGCAGTTGGTTTATCCTATTGGCCACTACTTTAGTTCCAAATTTGAATGCTTTAAGTGTATGCGTTTAGACGTGACTGGCATATATCGATTTAACTTTAGAGGGTCATTTTTGACCTTCGACCTGCTTAGATGCGAATTTCTTGTGGGCAGTTGGTTTATCCTATTGGCCACTACTTTAGTTCCAAATTTGAATGCTTTAAGTGTATGCGTTTAGACGTGATTGGCATATATCGATTTAACTTTAGAGGGTCATTTTTGACCTTCGACCTGCTTAGATGCAAATTTCTTGTGGGCAGTTGGTTTATCCTATTGGCCACTACTTTAGTTCCAAATTTGAATGCTTTAAGTGTATGCGTTTAGACGTGATTGGCATATATCAATTTAACTTTAGAGGGTCATTTTTGACCTTCGACCTGGTTTGATGCGAATTTCTTGTGGGCAGTTGGTTTATCCTATTGGCCACTACTTTAGTTCCAAATTTGAATGCTTTAAGTGTATGCGTTTAGACGTGACTGGCATATATCGATTTAACTTTAGAGGGTCATTTTTGACCTTCGACCTGGTTTGATGCGAATTTCTTGTGGGCAGTTGGTTTATCCTATTGGCCACTACTTTAGTTCCAAATTTGAATGCTTTAAGTGTATGCGTTTAGACGTGACTGGCATATATCGATTTAACTTTAGAGGGTCATTTTTGACCTTCGACCTGCTTAGATGCAAATTTCTTGTGGGCAGTTGGTTTATCCTATTGGCCACTACTTTAGTTCCAAATTTGAATGCTTTAAGTGTATGGGTATAGACGTGATTGGCATTAATCGATTTAACTTTAAGTACATTTTGATTCTATGAGTATTTAACCCACTACGTAGCGGTATAGTTTTAAAAAATTGCATAGTTTTAGCCATAGTTTCAATTGTTTTGGATTAATGAGAAATGTAAAAATTATGCATATCTCCCTCGTATAATTATGATAGTCCATAAATTGATTAGAAATCGAATAAAACCGTAGATAAAACTGAGGAACACTTGAAACAAAAACCAAAGTGTTTTAATTCAGTTTTATTCCATTTTTTAGATCGTTACGACAACCCATCAACCTAAAAGTATGTGAGGATTCCATCAAAAATAAAGAGGAACTCGCGACTATTAAAGTATTTTACTAACTTTTTTATGAAAAGAACTATTAGATGATTTAAGGTTGGCGTTTACGGGACAGAAGATAACTATCGTTTACTACCTCACACTCGTGGTGCATTACAGACGGTACAAGCCGTTCTGTTTAGTTGGAGATCTCCCATACTAAAAAGAGTTTTCTAATTTTTATAGTTTTGTTTGAAAGACAAAGATTACAGTAGAGTATGGCTATGACGGACCCGTTTTTAACATACTCGCGGCTACAACGTACTAATTTCGAGCAACGAAAAGTTCTACATACATATGCCCTGTATTTTATTTCGCCGATTATATCGAACCTCGGATATAACGAACGCTTTTTGGTACATTTTACTGGTTTGTTATAAGAGTACTTTACTGTCTTTCTGGTACCTAAAATAATTTTTATAATCATCTACTTTGAAATCTCTTCAGAAAAAAATCAAATGTTAAGAAAATTTACGCAACAATTTTTAGATGATTTTCAAACCGCTGTATTTTTTTAAATAATTGATCGATTGACTTGAAATTTATTACAAATGTGTCGTATTTACTAAACATGCTTGGTTGATTTAGGACGAGTTGTACATTAATAGCTTTAGCCCATTGATCACTACTTAAGTTTCAAATAAGTTTAGGTGTTTACAAGTCATTGGCAAGCATGGATTTAACAGTTTAATTTTTACAAGTGGGAGAGCTGATTTAGATTTTTTTGCTTTTAGATGCCAATGAATACAAGGAATTGATGGAAAGTAATTAAACGCGGCCTGGAAAACGGAAAGCGGCTGTAAGAACTATAAACTTCTTATTAAAACTCAATTTAGTTTGTATTTTGGGAGACGTAACGGTCAATTTAATATTCAATCAAATCATAAGTTGCGGCAACCGTAAATGCAGCTTTGTACGATGGGTTGCATATGTAAGTAATTTTTTTCTAAGGCTTGCTATGCACGGATGTTTGATTTTAACACCATTTTTAATCGTCTATAATAGATCTCAATACAACAAATGAGTGTTGGCGCGCAAGCAATAAAAAAATTGATGATCACCTGTGCGCTACCACTCATTTGATCTGTTGAAATCTATTAAAAATTAAAAATTGCGTTAAAATAAATAGTCGGTGTGTTACTAGCCTTATTTTACCCTTGTGGAAGATAAGCGTGTTAGCCAATTGCAATCGAGAGAAATGTCAAAGGTCAAAGCGTGTAGAAAAAGGTTTCTAACCTAACCGTAGATGTTAAAAATTAAAAAGTCTATACTGCAGATAACTTCCAGCTCTCCTACAAATCGCATAATGGATACTTACAAATTACTACCGAGTTGACAAAGTGACAAAAGTTGTAGCCGTATTTATCTGTTCATTGATTTGGTATTATAACCTATTAAAAATAGAACAAACTGAATACGACGATCATTTACAAACGGAATTGAAAGTGTATCAAACAGTAAAGGAAAAGGTAAAGGAGCCAATGAAAACTACAAATAGCAACGAAATTAAGCCAGTAATCGACAAAACTGATGAGAAAAGTGCATTATTTAGTTATACAAATTTATAATTATTCAAGAGCTTAATTAATAAATTTAGGTAATAGTGTAGTACTGCTCGTTATTTTAATATTTGGGTATTTATACTTTTTCTCTAAGTTGTAGATTGCAGCAGAGAAATGCGAAAAGACCACCTGCCCGAGTTACTTGCATTACGAGCATTTATGTGAACGAAACTACCACACCACCTTCACAAAGCGACTCGTCATCGAGAAGGCCTTAGATGGAACGTGTTGCAGAAATGAACTACCAGCCTACTTCTCGAGCAAAACTACTGGTAAGTCTCAAAATTTGGGACCAATTATTATCCATACCGCTGTGCCTATTTCCTATTAGACTTACATTCAAGAGCCGGCTTCTCACTTTTATAAATAACGGTGTTTTTCTGTAATCATAAAAGCTTCAATTAGAAGATATACTGCCGAACCTTTGTTGTTTATAAATCTGCAGTCGTGCAATCGCTTTATAATTTACGTCTACTTAATTAAGGCTTTGACGAAGGCTCTGAACGATTGTGAAGTAGCTCCAGGATTGTTTTGTAGGGAAAAAACCGACCCACCGACTATACAGGGTGTCATCGAAAGTATGTTTGAAATTTTAAAGACGATTAATACAGATGAAAGTAAGAAGAAAACTGAAATCTAATTTTTTTCTATTGTGCAGAGAAAGGAAGTTAAATCGATTTTCTTGGGACCCTAAAATTTTTATCGCCACTGTTATCCTTTTGAAATTTTTTTAACTAGTAAGGTTTTTATATTGTGTTGCCATGGTTATACAGAACATGTCAGTTTTGCTTAACTGTAATGGCTGTAATAATAGTTTAAAATGAATAATAAGGTATTCGAATTCTGAATACACGGACATGCATTTTATTTAATCGACGCCTTCCTTTAGCATAAACATCTATTCGACTTCATCATCCTTACCAGTCATTAAAATTTTAAAAGGATAACGGTGGTGATCAAAATTTTAGGGTCACAATGAAAAGCTCTTTAACTTCCTTTCCCTGCACATCAATAGAAAAAAATTAGATTTATGTTTTCTTCTTACTTTTCTCTGTAATACTCGTCTTCAAAATTTGCAATATACTTTTGAAGACGCCCTGTATTTATTATTCTGATAGTATTCTCATTTTCGTTTTCTCTGGAAATTTTGATAATTATCGCTGCTCTAGCAGCAAGGTCGGGAAAGTTTGGAAATTTATTTTACGGCGCAGTCAAGAGGAAACCGCTTTGGGAATACGCGTACATTTCCTATTTTTTTCGACTTGTGTAGAGTATATTTATCTTGAATGATTGGAGCAGATCGCGTGTTTTGATGTTGTACCTATAATACCTAGAAATTAACATGTTTATTTGGGAAAGTTATAGAAGAACAGTTATCCACTTATCTTGTCATGTCTTGCAGTTAGCCGGTTTTAAAATTTTCTAGTCTCGTGATTTTAGTAAAAAACGGCTTTTGATGAGTAAGCGTTTTTGAGTTTTCTAGGTTTTTAGTAATCTTTGAATGTTGTTGAAGTTGAAGGATTGTTATTGAGACTGAGGGCTGCGATTCTGCAGGCTGCAGGTCCGTTCTTATTAGGTACAACTGCTAAGGTCAGGATTTATAAAAACGTTGAACCCTGGTTCATGATTAAGCATTCTAAATTTGAAGAGCGTAGGTTAATATTTGCTATATCTTTTGGCTACTTTTTGGTATTGCTCATAAAGGTTGATAATACACCCTTGTAATTAAGGTACTGGAAATTACTTGAGGCACTTTGTTTAGACCATGGACAAGTATTGAAGTATTTATGCTCCAAGTTTGAAGAGAGTACGTTAATATTTGCTGTATTTATTAGTTATTACATATCGTTATGTTCGTTAACCTTGACTACACTCGTGTATGAGAGGTTGCATACCCACCAATTTGTTTACTTCCTCCTTCCAAGCGTGCGAGGCGCTTCAACCTTCAACTTGAACTTGACCTACTCTGACTTGATAAACATAAACAACTAAAACAATGAGGTTAAGTTTGAGAATCGTGCCGAATTAGTATTATTGTCCTGTGTTTATATTATGAAGGGGCGCTGAAGTTAGTTTGAGGTAAATCCAAAGTACTATGGAATTTCTGCAATTATTGTTATTCACTTTAATTTACCTGTCGATCAGTTTTCAATGCTTTGTGTGTGGTTAATAAGTGCTTTAGTTTTGAAGGCGTCTATTTAATACGTTATTAAAGTACTTATATTTTGTCTGCATAAAACCTCTATTAATTTTTGATGGATTTACAGTGTTGTTTTAGTGGAAAGCGCTCGTTTTCTGTACTAGGTACTTATGAAACATCATTTAACTTCTGGATACATACTTTGGGGTAGATAATGCTGGTATTTTGGTTTAAAGAATGTTTAGTATGTCTAGTACTTTAATTCAGTCCTTTCAATTAACGAATTTTTGTTCTAGAAGTGCCATTTCGTGCTAATCGGAGAAAATATCTTACGTCGCACCCGAGTGTAGTATTACGTGTAGTAAAAGGAGTGGATAGAACTAGAGAATGTAGATAAGGACCCAGACCCACCAACTTAAAAGTCAAATAATTTGAAAAAGTCAGTATTTGAATTCGTTCAATATTAATATTACAGTTGACATGCATTATACTTTCGATGATGGTCTACTATGTGTTGTGTTTACAGATGCGAACGGCACCAAGGATCAATCAAAATGTGACGAATGATGTCATCGTCATTTTTGGAGAATCTTTGAAAACAGACAAACGGGTGGGATTGCTATCAACTAATAGATGTAGCTGCTCTATTATCTTCAAATTGTAAAGCCTTACACATTACATCTACTATAGCAAAATCCTGCAGCTTTTCTCATATTCTTATTCCATCTGAGAGGTGTATCTGCGTGTATACAATTATTAAACACTTTTTCGTTGTATAACTGAAAGTTTTTTTGTCAAATCGGCTTTGTACATTTGAAAATTGTTTCTAAATATTCTTGCCGATTGATCGCAATGTTCTACCATAACGGTCTTAGATAAAGAAACAGTGGTGATCATAATTTTAGGGTTACAGTGAAAAGCTATTTAACTTCCTTTCCCTGCACATCAATAGAAAAAAATTAGATTTATGTTTTCTTCTTACTTTTCTCTGTATTACTCGTCTTTAAAATTTGCAATATACTTTTGATGACACCCTGTATTTATCATTCTGATAGTATTCTCATTTTCGTTTTTGCTGTAAATTTTGATGATTATCGCTGCTCTCGTTTTAGAAGCAGGATGACGCAAGAAATCGTAATTGTACGAAAATGTTTTTTTCTATACGTCTTGTCTAATAGGGGAAGTTTAGGGAAAGTTTGGAAATTTGTTTTACGTCACGAGGAAAACGCCTTTGGAATACGCGTACATTTCCCATTTTTTCGACTTGTGTAGAGTATATTTATCTTGAATGATTGGGGCAGGTCGCGTGTTTTGATATTTTAGAAAGATTAAAGATTGTACCTAGAAAATAACATGTTTAATTGGGAACGTTATAGAAAAACAGTTATCCACTTGTCTTGTCATGTCTTGCTGTTAGCCGGTTTTAGTCTCGTGATTTTAGCAAAAAAAGTTAAAGGATTGTTATTGAGATGATTTTTTAGATGATTTTCAAACCGCTGTATTTTTAAAAATAATTAATCGATTGACTTGAAACTTATTTCCGGGCCCAAATTGGTCTTCGTAGATTTGAAAAGTATAAAAAAAACAAAAAATTCTTTTTAGTTTGGGAGATCTCCAACCAAACAGATCGGCTGGTACCGTCTATAATGCACCATGAGTGCGAGGTAGTAAGCGATAGATATCTTCTGTCTCGTAAACGCCAACCCTTAATGGAAGTTAATTGACATCCAGAGCCGTGATGTACCATAGTGTGATTATAAATGTATCGTATTTACTAAACATGCTTATAGAGTGGTTGATTTAGGACGAGTCATTGGCATGCATCGATTTAACATTTTAATTTTTTAGACGCCAATGAATAATACAAGGAATTGATGGAAAGTAATCAAATGCGGCCTGGAAAACGGAAAACGGCTGTACGAACAGTAAACTTATTATTAAAACTCTATTTAGTTTGTATTTTGAGAGACTTAACGCTCAATTTAAATCGATCAGTCGTAAGTTGCGTCAACCGTAAATACAGCATTGTACGATGGGTTGCATATGTAAGTAATTTTTACCTAAGGCTCGCTGTGCACGGTCGCTTGATTTTAACACAATTTTTAATCGTCAATAATAGATCTCAATACAACAAATGAGTGTTAGCGCACAAGCAATAATGAAATTGATGATTGTCTGTGCGCTAACACTCATTTGATGTGTTGAAATGTAATAAAAATTAAAAATTGTGTTAAAATAATTAGTCTGTGTGTTACCAGCCTTATTTTACCCTTGTGGTAGGAGGCGTGGCATGTTAGCCATTTTTCTAACCTAACCTTAGATTTTGATGTTAAAATTAAAAAGTCCAGACCATTTATTTTAGTTAGTTTATTTATGGTCCAGACCTCCTACAAATCGCTTAATGGATACTTACAAATAAGTACTGAGTTGACAAAGTACAAAAGTTATAGCCGTTTTTATCTGTTCTTTGATTTGGTTTATAACCTATTATAAGGAAAGCAAATTGTTCGCTGATTCTGAAGTTCTCGTAATCTCTGTAGTGAAGAATGTTTTTCAGGTTTCAGGTATTTAAATGCTTTTTGGACTGTACCAACGTCAAGTTTACATTACTACCTATCAACATCTCTCTTATTCCCGTTCTGCAAATTTTAAATGATTTATGAATTGGAAAGGTAAATAACAATGTCATTGTAAAAAGACCTAAGAAAAGTAACTCTTGTTTAATCCATTTAATTAGTAGTAAGAAATCTCTAATTTTAGAGAGAAGAATTGAGGATATCCCAATTTACCTACGTGATTGAAATATCTCTACACAAAATATTGTATATATGCTTTACAAGATGGTTTAGTTTAAAATAGAAGACAACTTGTATTTAAAGGGGTAAATATTAATTCATATTAGTTGATTTTAAATCAAGAAAAAGTATTTTTAATGTAGAAATTGGATATTAGTTTTACGCCTAAGTGCAGGCGTAAAACTAATTCCACCCCGAACGTGGAATTACCTATATGTTAGGTGCATTGAAACTTCTTTCTTGTTTTAGAAATTAGAATTCCGAAAACCGTAAGAAGCTATACAACTATTTGGATATTACAGTCTTGCTACGACTGAAACTTGTGGTGATTGATGATGAATGAAGATTTTGGAATTTAATGTTTGTGACTTCCTGAAGACCATTTACTTTAATTATTTGCTGTCAGTAATTAGAAATGGTAAGAAAAGTTATTTTAAAAAAATGTATTTTAATTGCGATTCTTAGATTACGTTTCCAACAACAAACTAAATATATTCTAAATATAGGAATGTTTACTTGAAATTTTCCTAATTCGTTAAAGAGCATTGGTAAGCTGGTTTGGAACATAACAATAGAACAAGATTTCTGTTTGAAGATTCTTAGAAGATATTTATTTACTATTTTCATTACGTTAACCGAATTCTGCTTTATGTGTATTAAAAATAAGCACAAATATTTATTATTAAGTGTCTAGCTGTCTAGTGGTCAATATCCTAAAAGATCTGGTTAATCAGAGGTCATTTCTAAAGCTCATTTCTGATTTATCGGAACTTTTAGGACAATCTTCATTAGACACCTACAAGAATTATGTAAAATTTCGAAACTATTTAATTTTTTTGAAGGTGGAACGCTTTAATTTTTAGTTGACTGAACTATAAATACTTTGTCCTGCACTTTGATTGTTCTACATTGTTATAGTTATAGTTCTTATTTATTAAAGATTACGCTTCATACATGCTTACGCTACCGCGTGCTTACGACTACTGTGTTCGTGCTCGAACTCGTGGTCGAACCTCGAACTGCTTACATACTATTACATACAGCAGCCTAATATTAGTTATAATGTTATTGTAACAAATCTTAATAATTGTTAAGTCTTTTAAAGCAAATATGTAATATTATAATTAACTCTTCTGATAAACTAGATTTAGTTATTAGAAAAATTAATATTGTTAAATACTGTGGTAACAGTTTTAGTTTCAATGATTCTCTTTTCAATTTGTGAATGAATCGTTTTGCTCATGAAAAATGAAGATTTAAATTATTAAATAGTAATTGATAATAAATTATTTATCGATTTTGTGCTTCTAAGGACACCTAAAGGGCCTAACCGAGCTCGCTCAATCCAGTGTATTAAGGAGTTTGCAAATTTGTTAAATTGCTTCTCGTTAAAGTGGTTTTCTCGTTTTACTATTTATTATAAATCAGTAGTTTCAGCATTGTTTATATGTTCATGAATTAAAATTTATAATTATAACATTAGTTTATTAATTAGTTAAAAGTATTGTGTATTTTTCCTTCTATATTGACCACTTTCTAAGTTGAAATAATGTAAAAGTCGAAATTTGTTAAAACTCCAACTTTTTACGCCTACTAATACATAGGCAACACTTGTTACTCTCCCACTACATTATAAATTTTAAACTATTACCATAGAAATTTATAGAGTGGGGTGGTCACGTGACCACCAAAAGTTTATATAAGGACGAGTTTTGCCATTCGGAAAATTTCTAATCTCCACTTCAAATCAGCTTCGAAGAGAAAGTTTTAGCTTTGCTCGTGTGAAAAATCAACTTCAACTTTTTGAATTTTTTTTTCTTGGAAGTTGTTAGGGACATTGTTCTGAATATCTTTAGCGACTTTTGGATCATTTGGTCGAATATTAATGTGGGAAATTAAGTTTTTAAAAATCAATTACTTATTTGTACCTACCACAATATTAATTAACTCTGCATTCTTGTTTGGAAGGTGTTTGGCGCTTCTTAAGACGCTGTTATTTCACCTGAGTTATTTCACCTCTTCTGAGGAGAATTTATTTTTAAATTTATTTTTGTCTTATAATTATTATTGTATGTATGTATGTAAATTACGTTGAAAAAAATAAACGATAGAAAGCAAAAATTTCTTTTATTATAAGCTACCCTATTTATAAGCAAAGTTCTCGTTTTCGGACTAGATAGTTGGAAAGCAAAAGGGTGATAGGGTTTTGGAAATAAATTTTTAATAATTAAGAAGATACTTTTTCATCAAAAAATTTTTCAAATCATATAAGCGATATAGCGCCTCGTTTCATACCATATTGTCAGTGCCTTTAAAATTTGTTTAAATAAATATTTCTCTTTAGTTTATTTCGATTACCTTATCGAACTTTTGCTCTCCTACTACCTTGTCCGAAAATTGTAAAATTTGACGGAAATTTTTAAAATCCTAGTTTAAAAAAATCAAAATTATGCAATTCTGAGGGTGCAAATCTTTAGCTCTACTATCGGGGAATATACTTGTGAAATTTGGGAGATGTTGGTCCTCTAGTTTAGAAGATATTCGACTTTCAAAGTATTTTAACTTTTATAAATTTTCAAATTTTGTGTTTTATGTTGAATATCTTCTGAACTAGAGGACCAGCAGCCCCCAAATTTTACAAGTATATTCCCCGATAGTAGAGCTAAAGATTTGCACCCTCAGAATTGCATAAATTCGATTTTTTTAAAACTAGATTTTTAGAAGTTTCTTCAAATTTTACAATTTTCGGGCTAGGTAGTAGGAGAGCAGAAGGGCGATAAGGTGGCCGAAATAAATTGAAGAGAAATATTTATTTAAATGCTCGTGCTATTATGTTACGCAACGAGGCGTTATCGCTTAAAAGATAAGCGTTTTAATATTCAAAAATATTGGTATTTTAATTCAAAATTTGTTTCGACCACCTTATCGCCCTTCTGCTCTCCTACTACCTTGTCCGAAAATAGTAAATTTTAAAGAAAATTTTTAAAATCCTTGTTTTAAAAAATCGAAATTATGCAATTCTGAGGGCGCAAATCGTTAGCCCTACTATCGGGGAACATACTTGTTAAATTTGGGGGCTGCTGGTCTTCTAGTTTAGAAGATATTCGACTTTCAGGATATTTTAACTTTTATAAATTTTCAAATTTTGTGTTTTATGTTGAATATCTTCTGAACTAGAGGACCAGCAGCCCCCAAATTTTACAAGTATATTCCCCGATAGTAGATCTAAAGATTTGCACCCTCAGAATTGCATAAATTCGATTTTTTTAAAACTAGGTTTTTAGAAGTTTCTTTCAAATTTTACAATTTTCGGGCTAGGTAGTAGGAGAGCAGAAGGGCGATAAGGTGGTCGAAATAAATTAAAGAGAAATATTTATTTAAATGCTCGTGCTATAATGTTACGCAACGAGGCGTTATCGCTTAAAAGATAAGCGTTTTAATATTCAAAAATATTGGTATTTTAATTCAAAATTTGTTTCGACCACCTTATCGCCCTTCTGCTCTCCTACTACCTTGTCCGAAAATTGTAAAATTTAAAGAAAATTTTTAAAATTCTAGTTTTAAAAAATAGAAATTATGCAATTCTGAGGGCGCAAATCGTTAGCCCTACTATCGGGGAACATACTTGTTAAGTTTGGGGGCTGCTGGTCTTCTAGTTTAGAAGATATTCGACTTTCAGGATATTTTACCTTTTATAAATTTTCAAATTTTGTGTTTTATGTTGAATATCTTCTGAACTAGAGGACCAGTAGCCCCCAAATTTAACAAGTATATTCCCCGATAGTAGAGCTAAAGATTTGCACCCTCAGAATTGCATAAATTCGATTTTTTTAAAACTAGGTTTTTAGAAGTTTTTTTCAAATTTTACAATTTTCGGGCTAGGTAGTAGGAGAGCAGAAGGGCGATAAGGTGGTCGAAATAAATTAAAGAGAAATATTTATTTAAATGCTCGTGCTATTATGTTACGCAACGAGGCGTTATCGCTTAAAAGATAAGCGTTTTAATATTCAAAAATATTGTATTTTAATTCAAAATTTGTTTCGACCACCTTATCGCCCTTCTGCTCTCCTACTACCTTGTCCGAAAATAGTAAATTTTAAAGAAAATTTTTAAAATCCTAGTTTTAAAAAATCGAAATTATGCAATTCTGAGGGCGCGAATCGTTAGCCTTACTATCGGGGAACATACTTGTTAAATTTGGGGGCTGCTGGTCTTCTAGTTTAGAAGATATTCTACTTTCAAAATATTTTAACTTTTATAAATTTTCAAATTTTGTGTTTTATGTTGAATATCTTCTGAACTAGAGGACCAGCAGCCCCCAAATTTTACAAGTATATTCCCCGATAGTAGAGCTAAAGATTTGCACCCTCATAATTGCATAAATTCGATTTTTTTAAAACTAGGTTTTTAGAAGTTTCTTTCAAATTTCACAATTTTCGGGCTAGGTAGTAGGAGAGCAGAAGTGCGATAAGGTAATCGAAATAAATTAAAAAGAAATATTTATTTAAATGCTCGTGCTATAATGTTACGCAACGAGGCGTTATCGCTTAAAAGATAAGCGTTTTAATATTCAAAAATATTGGTATTTTAATTCAAAATTTGTTTCGACCACCTTATCGCCCTTCTGCTCTCCTACTACCTTGTCCGAAAATTGTAAAATTTAAAGAAAATTTTTAAAATTCTAGTTTTAAAAAATAGAAATTATGCAATTCTGAGGGCGCAAATCGTTAGCCCTACTATCGGGGAACATACTTGTTAAGTTTGGGGGCTGCTGGTCTTCTAGTTTAGAAGATATTCGACTTTCAGGATATTTTAACTTTTATAAATTTTCAAATTTTGTGTTTTATGTTGAATATCTTCTGAACTAGAGGACCAGTAGCCCCCAAATTTAACAAGTATATTCCCCGATAGTAGAGCTAAAGATTTGCACCCTCAGAATTGCATAAATTCGATTTTTTTAAAACTAGGTTTTTAGAAGTTTTTTTCAAATTTTACAATTTTCGGGCTAGGTAGTAGGAGAGCAGAAGGGCGATAAGGTGGTCGAAATAAATTAAAGAGAAATATTTATTTAAATGCTCGTGCTATTATGTTACGCAACGAGGCGTTATCGCTTAAAAGATAAGCGTTTTAATATTCAAAAATATTGTATTTTAATTCAAAATTTGTTTCGACCACCTTATCGCCCTTCTGCTCTCCTACTACCTTGTCCGAAAATAGTAAATTTTAAAGAAAATTTTTAAAATCCTAGTTTTAAAAAATCGAAATTATGCAATTCTGAGGGCGCGAATCGTTAGCCTTACTATCGGGGAACATACTTGTTAAATTTGGGGGCTGCTGGTCTTCTAGTTTAGAAGATATTCTACTTTCAAAATATTTTAACTTTTATAAATTTTCAAATTTTGTGTTTTATGTTGAATATCTTCTGAACTAGAGGACCAGCAGCCCCCAAATTTTACAAGTATATTCCCCGATAGTAGAGCTAAAGATTTGCACCCTCATAATTGCATAAATTCGATTTTTTTAAAACTAGGTTTTTAGAAGTTTCTTTCAAATTTCACAATTTTCGGGCTAGGTAGTAGGAGAGCAGAAGTGCGATAAGGTAATCGAAATAAATTAAAAAGAAATATTTATTTAAATGCTCGTGCTATAATGTTACGCAACGAGGCGTTATCGCTTAAAAGATAAGCGTTTTAATATTCAAAAATATTGGTATTTTAATTCAAAATTTGTTTCGACCACCTTATCGCCCTTCTGCTCTCCTACTACCTTGTCCGAAAATTGTAAAATTTAAAGAAAATTTTTAAAATTCTAGTTTTAAAAAATAGAAATTATGCAATTCTGAGGGCGCAAATCGTTAGCCCTACTATCGGGGAACATACTTGTTAAGTTTGGGGGCTGCTGGTCTTCTAGTTTAGAAGATATTCGACTTTCAGGATATTTTAACTTTTATAAATTTTCAAATTTTGTGTTTTATGTTGAATATCTTCTGAACTAGAGGACCAGTAGCCCCCAAATTTAACAAGTATATTCCCCGATAGTAGAGCTAAAGATTTGCACCCTCAGAATTGCATAAATTCGATTTTTTTAAAACTAGGTTTTTAGAAGTTTTTTTCAAATTTTACAATTTTCGGGCTAGGTAGTAGGAGAGCAGAAGGGCGATAAGGTGGTCGAAATAAATTAAAGAGAAATATTTATTTAAATGCTCGTGCTATTATGTTACGCAACGAGGCGTTATCGCTTAAAAGATAAGCGTTTTAATATTCAAAAATATTGTATTTTAATTCAAAATTTGTTTCGACCACCTTATCGCCCTTCTGCTCTCCTACTACCTTGTCCGAAAATAGTAAATTTTAAAGAAAATTTTTAAAATCCTAGTTTTAAAAAATCGAAATTATGCAATTCTGAGGGCGCGAATCGTTAGCCTTACTATCGGGGAACATACTTGTTAAATTTGGGGGCTGCTGGTCTTCTAGTTTAGAAGATATTCTACTTTCAAAATATTTTAACTTTTATAAATTTTCAAATTTTGTGTTTTATGTTGAATATCTTCTGAACTAGAGGACCAGCAGCCCCCAAATTTTACAAGTATATTCCCCGATAGTAGAGCTAAAGATTTGCACCCTCAGAATTGCATAAATTCGATTTTTTTAAAACTAGGTTTTTAGAAGTTTCTTTCAAATTTTACAATTTTCGGGCTAGGTAGTAGGAGAGCAGAAGTGCGATAAGGTAATCGAAATAAATTAAAGAGAAATATTTATTTAAACGAATTATAAAAGCACTGACAAAATGTTATGAAACGAGGCGTTATCGCTGATATCGCAATGCTTTTAAAATTCGTTTAAATAAACATTTCTTTTTAATTTATTTCGACCACCTTATCGCCCTTCTGCTCTCCTACTACCTAGCCCGAAAACGAGGACTTTGCTTGTAAATAGGGTAGCTTATAATAAAAGAAATTTTTGCTTTCTATCGTTTATTTTTTTCAACGTAATTTACATACATACAATAATAATTATAAATAAATAATATAATAAAATTATAAGACAAAAATAAATTTAAAAATAACTTCTCCTCAGAAGAGGTGAAATAACAGCGTCTTAAGAAGCGCCAAACACCTTCCAAACAAGAATGCAGAGTTAATTAATATTGTGGTAGGTACGAATAAGTAATTGATTTTTAAAAACTTAATTTCCCGCATTAATATTCGACCAAATGATCCAAAAGTCGCTAAAGATATTCAGAACAATGCCTCTAACAACTTTCAAGAAAAAAAAATTCAAAAAGTTGAAGTTGATTTTTCACACGAGCAAAGCTAAAATTTTCTCTTCGAAGCTGATTTGAAGTTGAGATTAGAAATTTTCCGAATGGCAAAACTCGTCCTTATATAAACTTTTGGTGGTCACGTGACCACCCCACTCTATAAATTTCTATGGTAATAGTTTAAAATTTATAATGTAGTGGGAGAGTAACAAGTGTTGCCTATGTATTAGTAGGCGTACAAAATTGGAGTTTTAACAAATTTCGACTTTTAACATTATTTCAACTTAGAAAGTGGTCAATATAGAAGGAAAAATACACAATACTTTTAAATAATTAATAAACTAATGTTATAATTATAAATTTTAATACATGAACATATAAAGAATGCTGAAACTACTGATTTATAATAAATAGTAAAACGAGAAAACCACTTTAACGAGAAGCAATTTAACAAATTTGCAAACTTCTTAATACACTGGATTGAGCGAGCTCGGTTAGGCCCTTTAGGTGTCCTTAGAAGCACAAAATCGATAAATAATTTATTATCAATTACTATTTACTAATTTAAATTTTCATTTTTCATGAGCAAAACGTTTCATTCACAAATTGAAAAGAGAATCATTGAAACTAAAACTGTTACCACAGTAATTAACAATATTAATTTTTCTAATAACTAAATCTAGTTTATCAGAGGAAGAGTTAATTATAATATTACATATTTGCTTTAAAAGACTTAACAATTATTAAGATTTGTTACAATAACATTATAACTAATATTAGCCTGATGTAGAACAATCAGTGCAGAACAAAGTATTTATAGTTCAGTCAACTAAAAATTAAAGCGTTCCACCTTCAAAAAAATTAAATAGTTTCGAAATTTTACATAATTCTTGTAGGTGTCTAATGAAAATTGTCCTAAAAGTTCCGATAAATCAGAAATGAGCTTTAGAAATGACCTCTGATTAACCAGATCTTTTAGGATATTGACCACTAGACAGCTAGACACTTAATAATAAACATTTGTGCTTATTTTTAATACACAAAAAGCAGAATTCGGTTAACGTAATGAAAATAGTAAATAAATATCTCCTAAGAATCTTCAAACAGAAATCTTGTTCTATTGTTATGTTCCAAACCGCATTGTTATGTTCCAAACCAGCTTACCAATGCTCTTTAACGAATTAGGAAAATTTCAAGTAAACATTCCTATATTTAGAATATATTTAGTTTGTTGTTGGAAACGTAATCTAAAAATCGCAATTAAAATACATTTTTTTTAAATAACTTTTCTTACCATTTCTAATTACTGACAGCAAATAATTAAAGTAAATGGTCTTCAGGAAGTCACAAACATTAAATTCCAAAATCTTCATTCATCATCAATCACCACAAGTTTCAGTCGTAGCAAGACTGTAATATCCAAATAGTTGTATAGCTTCTTACGGTTTTCGGAATTCTAATTTCTAAAACAAGAAAGAAGTTTCAATGCACCTAACATATAGGTAATTCCACGTTCGGGGTGGAATTAGTTTTACGCCTGCACTTAGGCATAAAACTAATATCCAATTTTTACATTAAAAATACTTTTTCTTGATTTAAAATCAACTAATATGAATTAATATTTACCCCTTTAAATACAAGTTGTATCCTATTTTAAACTAAACCATCTTGTAGAGCATATATACAATATTTTGTGTAAAGATATTTCAATCACGTAGGTAAATTGGGATATCCTCAATTCTTCTCTCTAAAATTAGAGATTTCTTACTACTAAATAAATGGATTACACAAGAGTTACTTTTCTTAGGTCTTTTTACAATGACATTGTTATTTACCTTTCCAATTCATAAATCATTTAAAATTTGCAGAACGGGAATAAGAGAGATGTTGATAGGTAATAATGTAAACTTGACGTTGATACAGTCCAAAAAGCATTTAAATACCTGAAACCTGAAAAACATTCTTCACTACAGAGATTACGAGAACTTCAGAATCAGCGAACAATTTGCTTCCCTTATAATTATTTATAATAGGTTATAATACCAAATCAAAGAACAGATAAAAACGGCTATAACTTTTGTCACTTTGTCAACTCGGTAGTTATTTGTAAGTATTCATTCAGCGATTTGTAGAAGGTCTGGACCATAAATAAACTAACCAAAATAAATGGTCTGGACTTTTTAATTTTTAACATCAAAATCTAAGGTTAGGTTAGAAAAATGGCTAACATACCACGCCTCCTACCACAAGGGTAAAATAAGGCTGGTAACACACAGACTAATTATTTTAACACAATTTTTAATTTTTATTACATTTCAACACATCAAATGAGTGTTAGCGCACAGACAATCATCAATTTCATTATTGCTTGTGCGCTAACACTCATTTGTTGTATTGAGATCTATTATTGACGATTAAAAATTGTGTTAAAATCAAGCGACCGTGCACAGCGAGCCTTAGATAGAAATTACTTACATATGCAACCCATCGTACAATGCTGTATTTACGGTTGACGCAACTTATAATTTGATCGATTTAAATTGAACGTTAAGTCTCCCAAAATACAAACTAACTTGAGTTTTAATAAGAAGTTTATTGTTCTTACAGCCGTTTTCCGTTTTCCAGGCCGCATTTGATTACTTTCCATCAATTCCTTGTATTATTCATTGGCGTCTAAAAAATTAAAATGTTAAATCGATGCATGCCAATGACGTCTACACGCCTAGACTTATCAAGTTGCCCTGAAAGTCATGACAAATAATAACTACTAGCTACTAACGATAACTACATCGCGAACATACATACTTTACAAAAAAGCCAACAGTTTACATTAAAATTAAACAAAAAATCCTGCATCATTACATAGTACAAGAGGCAATTCAACCAGCTTCAAATACCAACATTTAAAAACTCTCCATGAAAGACATCAGTGACTTGACTAAGTGCGAGTCCGCATTAGCGCACCGCACCTAGCACAGCACATCGCCTAGCTTTTAACAACATAGCGGCTGATAGGATAGGTGTGCGGTGCGCCACTCAGGCCTCCGCTATTTAAAAATAATGTTGTTTACTGGCTAGGCGATGGTCTAGGCGAGGTGCGGTGCTACACTGTGGACATGCACTAACGATGTTCAGTGTCCACGCGAGCCTGTGCAGAGAACACACATTCAAAACATTCGTCAGATGCCTTTTTAAATTAAATAGGCGACGACCTCTGCTTTTAACCTGAGAAACAGAAAGATGAAAAATGAAGGTTGTAGAAATGCATTTTTAACGTGGAATACGTAAGGATATAGCTTGG
Source organism: Malthinus flaveolus (assembly GCA_950108345.1). Lineage (NCBI taxonomy): Eukaryota > Metazoa > Arthropoda > Insecta > Coleoptera > Cantharidae > Malthinus > Malthinus flaveolus. The sequence goes on along the minus strand of OX467290.1, from coordinate 2,655,807 downwards.
GCTATAACCTTCCCTATTTAAAAGACTAATCTGCAAAATTTTAAATTTCAATTTTTAATTGCAAAAATCGTAAGGTTAACCCCTTACGATTTTTTTTGGCCAAAAAATGAAGGTTGTAGAAATGCATTTTTAACGTGGAATACGTAAGGATATAGCTTGGGCTATAACCTTCCCTATTTAATAGACTAATCTGCAAAATTTTAAATTTCAATTTTTAATTGCAAAAATCGTAAGGTTAACCCCTTACGATTTTTTTTGGCCAAAAAATGAAGGTTGTAGAAATGCATTTTTAACGTGGAATACGTAAGGCTATAGCTTGGGCTATAACCTTCCCTATTTAAAAGACTAAATTGCAAAGTTTTAAATTTCAATTTTTAATTGCAAAAATCGTAAGGTTAACCCCTTACGATTTTTTTGGGCCAAAAAATGAAGGTTGTAGAAATGCATTTTTAACGTGGAATACGTAAGGATATAGCTTGGGCTATAACCTTCCCAATTTAAAAGACTAAATTGCAAAGTTTTAAATTTCAATTTTTAATTGAAAAAATCGTAAGGTTAACCCCTTACGATTTTTTTGGGCCAAAAAATGAAGGTTGTAGAAATGCATTTTTAACGTGGAATACGTAAGGATATAGCTTGGGCTATAACCTTCCCTATTTAAAAGACTAAATTGCAAAGTTTTAAATTTCAATTTTTAATTGCAAAAATCGTAAGGTTAACCCCTTACGATTTTTTTGGGCCAAAAAATGAAGGTTGTAGAAATGCATTTTTAACGTGGAATACGTAAGGATATAGCTTGGGCTATAACCTTCCCTATTTAAAAGACTAAATTGCAAAGTTTTAAATTTCAATTTTTAATTGCAAAAATCGTAAGGTTAACCCCTTACGATTTTTTTGGGCCAAAAAATGAAGGTTGTAGAAATGCATTTTTAACGTGGAATACGTAAGGATATAGCTTGGGCTATAACCTTCCCTATTTAAAAGACTAATCTGCAAAATTTTAAATTTCAATTTTTAATTGCAAAAATCGTAAGGTTAACCCCTTACGATTTTTTTGGGCCAAAAAATGAAGGTTGTAGAAATGCATTTTTAACGTGGAATACGTAAGGATATAGCTTGGGCTATAACCTTCCCTATTTAAAAGACTAATCTGCAAAATTTTAAATTTCAATTTTTAATTGCAAAAATCGTAAGGTTAACCCCTTACGATTTTTTTGGGCCAAAAAATGAAGGTTGTAGAAATGCATTGTTAACGTGGAATACGTAAGGCTATAGCTTGGGCTATAACCTTCCCTATTTAAAAGACTAAATTGCAAAGTTTTAAATTTCAATTTTTAATTGCAAAAATCGTAAGGATAACCCCTTACAATTTTTTTTGGCCAAAAAATGAAGGTTGTAGAAATGCATTTTTAACGTGGAATACGTAAGGATATAGCTTGGGCTATAACCTTCCCTATTTAAAAGACTAAATTGCAAAGTTTTAAATTTCAATTTTTAATTGCAAAAATCGTAAGGTTAACCCCTTACGATTTTTTTTGGCCAAAAAATGAAGGTTGTAGAAATGCATTTTTAACGTGGAATACGTAAGGATATAGCTTGGGCTATAACCTTCCCTATTTAAAAGACTAATCTGCAAAATTTTAAATTTCAATTTTTAATTGCAAAAATCGTAAGGTTAACCCCTTACGATTTTTTTGGGCCAAAAAATGAAGGTTGTAGAAATGCATTGTTAACGTGGAATACGTAAGGCTATAGCTTGGGCTATAACCTTCCCTATTTAAAAGACTAAATTGCAAAGTTTTAAATTTCAATTTTTAATTGCAAAAATCGTAAGGATAACCCCTTACAATTTTTTTTGGCCAAAAAATGAAGGTTGTAGAAATGCATTTTTAACGTGGAATACGTAAGGATATAGCTTGGGCTATAACCTTCCCTATTTAAAAGACTAAATTGCAAAGTTTTAAATTTCAATTTTTAATTGCAAAAATCGTAAGGTTAACCCCTTACGATTTTTTTTGGCCAAAAAATGAAGGTTGTAGAAATGCATTTTTAACGTGGAATACGTAAGGATATAGCTTGGGCTATAACCTTCCCTATTTAAAAGACTAATCTGCAAAATTTTAAATTTCAATTTTTAATTGCAAAAATCGTAAGGTTAACCCCTTACGATTTTTTTTGGCCAAAAAATGAAGGTTGTAGAAATGCATTTTTAACGTGGAATACGTAAGGATATAGCTTGGGCTATAACCTTCCCTATTTAAAAGACTAAATTGCAAAGTTTTAAATTTCAATTTTTAATTGCAAAAATCGTAAGGTTAACCCCTTACGATTTTTTTTGGCCAAAAAATGAAGGTTGTAGAAATGCATTTTTAACGTGGAATACGTAAGGATATAGCTTGGGCTATAACCTTCCCTATTTAAAAGACTAATCTGCAAAATTTTAAATTTCAATTTTTAATTGCAAAAATCGTAAGGTTAACCCCTTACGATTTTTTTGGGCCAAAAAATGAAGGTTGTAGAAATGCATTGTTAACGTGGAATACGTAAGGCTATAGCTTGGGCTATAACCTTCCCTATTTAAAAGACTAAATTGCAAAGTTTTAAATTTCAATTTTTAATTGCAAAAATCGTAAGGATAACCCCTTACAATTTTTTTTGGCCAAAAAATGAAGGTTGTAGAAATGCATTTTTAACGTGGAATACGTAAGGATATAGCTTGGGCTATAACCTTCCCTATTTAAAAGACTAAATTGCAAAGTTTTAAATTTCAATTTTTAATTGCAAAAATCGTAAGGTTAACCCCTTACGATTTTTTTTGGCCAAAAAATGAAGGTTGTAGAAATGCATTTTTAACGTGGAATACGTAAGGATATAGCTTGGGCTATAACCTTCCCTATTTAAAAGACTAATCTGCAAAATTTTAAATTTCAATTTTTAATTGCAAAAATCGTAAGGTTAACCCCTTACGATTTTTTTGGGCCAAAAAATGAAGGTTGTAGAAATGCATTGTTAACGTGGAATACGTAAGGCTATAGCTTGGGCTATAACCTTCCCTATTTAAAAGACTAAATTGCAAAGTTTTAAATTTCAATTTTTAATTGCAAAAATCGTAAGGATAACCCCTTACAATTTTTTTTGGCCAAAAAATGAAGGTTGTAGAAATGCATTTTTAACGTGGAATACGTAAGGATATAGCTTGGGCTATAACCTTCCCTATTTAATAGACTAATCTGCAAAATTTTAAATTTCAATTTTTAATTGCAAAAATCGTAAGGTTAACCCCTTACGATTTTTTTTGGCCAAAAAATGAAGGTTGTAGAAATGCATTTTTAACGTGGAATACGTAAGGATATAGCTTGGGCTATAACCTTCCCTATTTAATAGACTAATCTGCAAAATTTTAAATTTCAATTTTTAATTGCAAAAATCGTAAGGTTAACCCCTTACGATTTTTTTTGGCCAAAAAATGAAGGTTGTAGAAATGCATTTTTAACGTGGAATACGTAAGGATATAGCTTGGGCTATAACCTTCCCTATTTAAAAGACTAATCTGCAAAATTTTAAATTTCAATTTTTAATTGCAAAAATCGTAAGGTTAACCCCTTCCGATTTTTTTTGGCCAAAAAATGAAGGTTGTAGAAATGCATTTTTAACGTGGAATACGTAAGGATATAGCTTGGGCTATAACCTTCCCTATTTAAAAGACTAATCTGCAAAATTTTAAATTTCAATTTTTAATTGCAAAAATCGTAAGGTTAACCCCTTACGATTTTTTTGGGCCAAAAAATGAAGGTTGTAGAAATGCATTTTTAACGTGGAATACGTAAGGATATAGCTTGGGCTATAACCTTCCCTATTTAATAGACTAATCTGCAAAATTTTAAATTTCAATTTTTAATTGCAAAAATCGTAAGGTTAACCCCTTACGATTTTTTTGGGCCAAAAAATGAAGGTTGTAGAAATGCATTTTTAACGTGGAATACGTAAGGATATAGCTTGGGCTATAACCTTCCCTATTTAATAGACTAATCTGCAAAATTTTAAATTTCAATTTTTAATTGCAAAAATCGTAAGGTTAACCCCTTACGATTTTTTTGGGCCAAAAAATGAAGGTTGTAGAAATGCATTTTTAACGTGGAATACGTAAGGATATAGCTTGGGCTATAACCTTCCCTATTTAATAGACTAATCTGCAAAATTTTAAATTTCAATTTTTAATTGCAAAAATCGTAAGGTTAACCCCTTACGATTTTTTTGGGCCAAAAAATGAAGGTTGTAGAAATGCATTTTTAACGTGGAATACGTAAGGATATAGCTTGGGCTATAACCTTCCCTATTTAATAGACTAATCTGCAAAATTTTAAATTTCAATTTTTAATTGCAAAAATCGTAAGGTTAACCCCTTACGATTTTTTTTGGCCAAAAAATGAAGGTTGTAGAAATGCATTTTTAACGTGGAATACGTAAGGATATAGCTTGGGCTATAACCTTCCCTATTTAAAAGACTAATCTGCAAAATTTTAAATTTCAATTTTTAATTGCAAAAATCGTAAGGTTAACCCCTTACGATTTTTTTTGGCCAAAAAATGAAGGTTGTAGAAATGCATTTTTAACGTGGAATACGTAAGGATATAGCTTGGGCTATAACCTTCCCTATTTAATAGACTAATCTGCAAAATTTTAAATTTCAATTTTTAATTGCAAAAATCGTAAGGTTAACCCCTTACGATTTTTTTTGGCCAAAAAATGAAGGTTGTAGAAATGCATTTTTAACGTGGAATACGTAAGGATATAGCTTGGGCTATAACCTTCCCTATTTAAAAGACTAATCTGCAAAATTTTAAATTTCAATTTTTAATTGCAAAAATCGTAAGGTTAACCCCTTCCGATTTTTTTTGGCCAAAAAATGAAGGTTGTAGAAATGCATTTTTAACGTGGAATACGTAAGGATATAGCTTGGGCTATAACCTTCCCTATTTAAAAGACTAATCTGCAAAATTTTAAATTTCAATTTTTAATTGCAAAAATCGTAAGGTTAACCCCTTACGATTTTTTTGGGCCAAAAAATGAAGGTTGTAGAAATGCATTTTTAACGTGGAATACGTAAGGATATAGCTTGGGCTATAACCTTCCCTATTTAATAGACTAATCTGCAAAATTTTAAATTTCAATTTTTAATTGCAAAAATCGTAAGGTTAACCCCTTACGATTTTTTTTGGCCAAAAAATGAAGGTTGTAGAAATGCATTTTTAACGTGGAATACGTAAGGATATAGCTTGGGCTATAACCTTCCCTATTTAATAGACTAATCTGCAAAATTTTAAATTTCAATTTTTAATTGCAAAAATCGTAAGGTTAACCCCTTACGATTTTTTTTGGCCAAAAAATGAAGGTTGTAGAAATGCATTTTTAACGTGGAATACGTAAGGATATAGCTTGGGCTATAACCTTCCCTATTTAAAAGACTAATCTGCAAAATTTTAAATTTCAATTTTTAATTGCAAAAATCGTAAGGTTAACCCCTTACGATTTTTTTGGGCCAAAAAATGAAGGTTGTAGAAATGCATTTTTAACGTGGAATACGTAGGGATATAGCTTGGGCTATAACCTTCCCAATTTAAAAGACTAATCTGCAAAATTTTAAATTTCAATTTTTAATTGCAAAAATCGTAAGGTTAACCCCTTACGATTTTTTTTGGCCAAAAAATGAAGGTTGTAGAAATGCATTTTTAACGTGGAATACGTAAGGATATAGCTTGGGCTATAACCTTCCCAATTTAAAAGACTAATCTGCAAAATTTTAAATTTCAATTTTTAATTGCAAAAATCGTAAGGTTAACCCCTTACGATTTTTTTGGGCCAAAAAATGAAGGTTGTAGAAATGCATTTTTAACGTGGAATACGTAAGGATATAGCTTGGGCTATAACCTTCCCTATTTAAAAGACTAAATTGCAAAGTTTTAAATTTCAATTTTTAATTGCAAAAATCGTAAGGTTAACCCCTTACGATTTTTTTGGGCCAAAAAATGAAGGTTGTAGAAATGCATTTTTAACGTGGAATACGTAAGGATATAGCTTGGGCTATAACCTTCCCTATTTAAAAGACTAATCTGCAAAATTTTAAATTTCAATTTTTAATTGCAAAAATCGTAAGGTTAACCCCTTACGATTTTTTTTGGCCAAAAAATGAAGGTTGTAGAAATGCATTTTTAACGTGGAATACGTAAGGATATAGCTTGGGCTATAACCTTCCCTATTTAAAAGACTAATCTGCAAAATTTTAAATTTCAATTTTTAATTGCAAAAATCGTAAGGTTAACCCCTTACGATTTTTTTTGGCCAAAAAATGAAGGTTGTAGAAATGCATTTTTAACGTGGAATACGTAAGGATATAGCTTGGGCTATAACCTTCCCTATTTAAAAGACTAATCTGCAAAATTTTAAATTTCAATTTTTAATTGCAAAAATCGTAAGGTTAACCCCTTACGATTTTTTTTGGCCAAAAAATGAAGGTTGTAGAAATGCATTTTTAACGTGGAATACGTAAGGATATAGCTTGGGCTATAACCTTCCCTATTTTTTTTTTTTTTTTTTTTTTTTTAAATTCTATTTAATGGGTGTAGCTTTACGCCATTACCCAATGACCACGTATATTATTATTATAGAAGTACCTTGTATTTAAATTGTAAGTTTGTACTATATGTAATGGTATAAAAAAACATTTCTAAATATTTATCTTTAACCTAACAACTTCGTCGTATATAGCTTTATAGACTACGAGATCCCTAGACCCAAGAATTGTTCTTAAGTTTAGGGGCTTATCTAGATGTTTGTAATTGTGTAACAGATTTAATAAAACTTCGTGGTCATAAATAATACAATTTTCCAATATCAAATGTGATATAGTGCCTATTTCTCCGCAATCGCAAAAAGGGTCATCTTTAATTTTTAGACTATAAAGATACTGCGGAGTGAGAGCATGACTAGCTCGTAGTCTGCATAGTATCCTAACAAAATTTTTATCATTGACACCGAGGTACCAGGGCTGGAACGAGAGTTTAGGTTGAATTTCCTTGTAAAATAAGCCCTTCTGAGATGCCAAATACTCTCTGTTCCAATTATCGATGACTGTATGTTTAACTATACTACAGAAATTCGCCTTTGTTAATTTATATTTTGTCAAATTTATACTGTCTGATAGACTAAAGAATTTCGCTGCTTCATCTACCTTTTCATTAATCGAAATACCTATATGCGCCTTACACCATAGGAACGATACCATTTTACCACTAACTTGGAGTTCATAAATCTTTTGAAGTATAGAGTATGTAATATAACTTAATTTTGACGATATTTTAATGTTGTTTAAACTCTGTAGACCACTTTTACTGTCGCTAATTATCAAAAACTCGCGTTCATCGATTGAAGCGATGTATCGTAATGCTTCCAAGATAGCTAATAGTTCTAAATCATATATCGATAATTCTGTGTTTGTCTTTTTTCCTATATAAGAGTCAATTTGACAATCATAGACTGCAAATCCCGAAGAACGATCATTTTTGGAACCGTCTGTAGCCACTTTATAGGCATAAGGAAACCTACTATGAAGATAATCAACAAATCGATTGTTTTGTTGATTTTCGTTCAAGTGTTCGTCGAAGGATGGGTAAAAAAATTTGGCGTTGACAAAATAAGCGTAATAAGAGATAGTACACATTGAAAATTGCGAAAAGGTGTGTAGTTGATGCTTAAGGTTCTCTAATTCATACATATTTTCTACCAAAAATGATGAACGTTTGTGAATCCAAAACCTATGAGTCATGTCCAACATAAAGAGATCAAAAAGACCCTTAAAAATACTACTTTTATTAATATATCTGTCTCCTAAAAATTTGAGACTTAGCACTTGTCTTCTATGTTTCAACGGCATTTCAGCTGCTTCCGCCAATAAGACATCTATTGGCGTACTTTTTAGGTACCCCAAACACTGTCTAACAGCTTTATTTTGTATAATGTTTAGCTTTTGTAAATGGTTATTTGCAGCATTTCCGTAGAAAATGCTACCATAATCGATAACTGCTCGAATGAAACTTCTATAGAGAAGAAGAGCCGTGCTTGGATCAGCTCCCCACTTCTGATAACACACCATTTTTAACAAATTAAAGCCCTTGTTGCATTTCGATATAACTTTGTCAATATGAACCCTCCAAGTAAGCTTCCTATCGAGCCAGAGGCCAAGAAAACGAACTGTATTTCGATGTGGTAAATTCAAGTTAGATATTAGGAGTTGGTTTGGGTAATTTACAGATTTTCTATCAAAAGTGCACATTTCAGATTTAGATTGCGATAGGGTTAAACCATATTCAAAAAAAAACTTTTGTAAGCCAATAAGAGCACTCGAAAGATGTAACCGATTTGTTGCTAGAGAATTGCCAGCGACGTATATACATATGTCGTCAGCAAACTGTAAAATTTTTGCATTTTTGTTTATGTACTCTTCTAGATTATAAATATATAGGGAATACAAAAGTGGCGATAAAATATCTCCTTGAGGTAAACCCTGACTTGTAACTCTCGGTCCCAGAATTTGCTTATCTATCTTAAGATAGATAGAGCGATTTAAAAATAGGTTCACAATCATATTAGCAACCTTATATGGCATTCCAATATTCAACATTTGTTTCCTTAATAGGGAAATGTTGACATTGTCATATGCACTTTCGATGTCCAAGAACAAAGCTGTCAACGATTCTCCCCTTGTATAGGCCAAATAAATATCCGTAGTCAAGATACTTAAGCTATCGTACGTAGATTTACCCTTACGAAATCCAAATTGGGTTTCTGGAAGTTTATTATTTTTTTTCTAGCCAATATATCAACCGATTTTTTATTAGTCTTTCAAAGGTTTTTAGGATACAAGATGACAGTGAAATGGGTCTATACGTCTCTTTACCTACTTTTTTAATAGGCACCACCATGTAGTCCTTCCACTCCTGGGGGATTATACCTGATTTAAAGATTTGGTTATAAATACTTAAAAGGATAGAAACACTGCTTAAAGGAAGATTACTAATCATAATATACTGTACATTATCTTTTCCAGGTGAAGTAGAAGGGTTACACTTAATAACGTTCGACAATTCTGCAAAACTAAATTCGTTCTCCAATAAGAAATTGTCTATTGTATTGACTTCCTCTACGTTAACACTATCCCTGTCCGAAAAGGGATTAACATAATATGAAGGGGGAGATAATTTAGTAAAAAAGTCTTGAGTCCATTCACCAACTTTAACGGGTTGGACATTATTGTATGTTATATTGTTAATTTTTCTGACCTGTTTCCAAACTTCCTTCATAGGAGTTTGATTATTCAACTTATTACAAAATGTTTTCCAAGATTCTCTTTTACTCTTTTTAATAATTTGTTTGGATTTTGCAGCAGCTTTTTGGTAATTTAAAAAGTTTTCTAAGTTAGAATTCTCTAAATAGATATTAAGGAGACGTTTCCTATCGTCAATACACCTTTGGCATTCTTGGTTCCACCAAGGCTTATAAAACTTTGAACATCCTCTTTTTTTACTGTATATAGGAATAGAGTGAGAAATAGCTTTTTGCATAATAGATAAAAAATTTGTATAATTTGCCTCCTCAATTTCTAATGTGCTAGTATACTCAGACATCAACAACCTATATTTATCCCAATCTGCTTTATTAGTGTTATATCTGGTATTAATTTCGATATCTGTGGTCGTATTCGAGTCAGAAGACCAAAGGGACATGAATATAACCAAATGATCGGAGCCTAAGGATTCCTCTTTAACTGACCACTCCAATTTAGAAGCCAGATATGGACTACAAAGTGAAAGATCAATAGCCGATCTATTTATTTGAGGTCTCGAAACTGTTGTATAGTGACCGTCGTTTAATAGTATAAGATCACTTTCATCAAGTTCGTTTAAAAAGAAAGAACTTTGTTTTGAATTAGTAGCACAGCCCCAGGCCATGTTATGAAGATTAAAATCGCCACCTAAAATACATGGGTGATGTAAGGACGAGAAGAATGTCGACCAATCATTTGCAGATATTCTCGATTCAGGAGTTAAATATATTGAATACACATATAATTCGACATCATTTAACGTAAACGAAACCCCAATGCACATTAAATTACCAACAGTAGCAAAATCAGTTAATTCTTTGTATAAATATTTGCGTTTGAGCAAAATACCAACGCCTGCTTTACCGTCTATGCGATCAGCTCTAAAAAAATTATAATTTGGAAAACGAATATTTTGATTAGGTTTCAACCATGTTTCACTTAAAATGGCCAAATCGACATCTTCGCAATGAAGATAATTTTCGAGACTTCCCTTATTGCTTAAGATGGATCTACAATTCCACTGCATAATATTAAACTTGTCCATTAGAGGAAAGAATGGTTAAAATTTGACTTTTTATGGAATCTAACGAATTTTCTGTTGAACTTATTTCTACATTATTAGAATTGCCTTTAGAAGTTATTAGAGAGATAATTAATTCACAAATCTTATTGATAATATCTGATTGCTTAGATTTCTCACTCTTACTTAAATTATCTGTTATATCTAATTGCTCACTACTATTTCCAATTCCGTAATTTAAACAATTACCATTGCCAGAGACCATTTTAGGAAAGGAAATAATTTCTTTGTGTTTTTCGGAGTATTGAGGTGATCTTACAGCAACTTTTCTTTTTTTAAATATACGGTTTTCGGGACTTTTAAGTGGTGGGAAATTAAAGGAATTGTTCTCGGGATAGCTAAAAACGTCATTATTCACGTGGCTAATGTTATTAGACACTACGCTAGCAAGTGAATTTTTAACTCTTTTAGTCGCATTTTGATAAGAAACATTTTCTTTGCCCATTATCTGTTTAATCGATTGCTGAGTTTTAAATTCAGGGCATTTATTGTGATCGGTTGCCGAATGGTTGCCTTTGCAATGAATGCACTTTGGCTGCTCGTCAGAACAATTTTCCGCTTTATGTGCTTCGCCACAAATTGTGCAACGAGATGCACTTCTACATAATTTTGATACATGCCCGTACCTCAAGCAGTTAAAACATTGTGTTACTCTTTGGACATATGGTTCAACTTTACAAACAACCCGAAAAATAGACACTCGACTTGGTAGATTTTGACCTTTAAAGGAAACAATAACCGTTTGGGTAGGTACGAAAACATTTTCCCTTTCGGGTGACACGATTTTTCGTGTTATTCTTTTCGTTTCTAATACTTGGAAACGCTCATTTCCAAAAGGTTTAATCAAATTGATTAATTCTTCATTAGAAAGATCCAAATCGACGTTTCTAATAACTCCCTGTCTTCTCACCAGAAAATTGGGAATAAAAGTTTTAATATTTTTGTTTTGCAAAAATTTTGAATTTAACAGACTATTTGCGTCTGCTGCCGTTTTACATGTAACAACAATACGATTACGACCCGACTTTGCTATGTCTAAGATACCAGAATTAATATCTGAATGATTATTATGTATTAATTTCCCTATAGACATGGGATGTAGATAACCAATATTAGAATCGTTAGATTCTAAGTATACTTGATAAGGGCCTTTATCAAAATGATCGTATAAATTAACGATTTTTAAATTAGAATTACTAAATTCGTTAAATGAAGCACTTGAATTGTTTGTATTATTTGTTAGTGATAACGATGCATTTGAACCTTTGTCGAGTTTATTTAATTTATCACCTGATGTATTAACATTATTTAAATTGTTTCTCTTCGGTTTACTAATAGAAAAATCACTATGAATTATAACAGCCTTATCGTTATCAATTTGCATGCATTCTTCTTGATTTAAGATTGCAACAGAATCTCTCATAAGCGAACCGATATTGGAATCCGTATTGAGCGGGGTCCCATCTGGGACCCCCTCAAGATTGGACATCGTTCGGATTTTATAATCCGCAATCAATTTAAATACAACTACTTATAGTTTAAATATATAACCTTATACAATTTGGATTTAAATTTGACACCTAATTGCTTTATAAGACGCACGCACTGCACCGACCTTCACACTACGACGGAACTATGCAAACTGCTTCCCTATTTAATAGACTAATCTGCAAAATTTTAAATTTCAATTTTTAATTGCAAAAATCGTAAGGTTAACCCCTTACGATTTTTTTTGGCCAAAAAATGAAGGTTGTAGAAATGCATTTTTAACGTGGAATACGTAAGGATATAGCTTGGGCTATAACCTTCCCTATTTAAAAGACTAATCTGCAAAATTTTAAATTTCAATTTTTAATTGCAAAAATCGTAAGGTTAACCCCTTCCGATTTTTTTTGGCCAAAAAATGAAGGTTGTAGAAATGCATTTTTAACGTGGAATACGTAAGGATATAGCTTGGGCTATAACCTTCCCTATTTAAAAGACTAATCTGCAAAATTTTAAATTTCAATTTTTAATTGCAAAAATCGTAAGGTTAACCCCTTACGATTTTTTTGGGCCAAAAAATGAAGGTTGTAGAAATGCATTTTTAACGTGGAATACGTAAGGATATAGCTTGGGCTATAACCTTCCCTATTTAATAGACTAATCTGCAAAATTTTAAATTTCAATTTTTAATTGCAAAAATCGTAAGGTTAACCCCTTACGATTTTTTTTGGCCAAAAAATGAAGGTTGTAGAAATGCATTTTTAACGTGGAATACGTAAGGATATAGCTTGGGCTATAACCTTCCCTATTTAATAGACTAATCTGCAAAATTTTAAATTTCAATTTTTAATTGCAAAAATCGTAAGGTTAACCCCTTACGATTTTTTTTGGCCAAAAAATGAAGGTTGTAGAAATGCATTTTTAACGTGGAATACGTAAGGATATAGCTTGGGCTATAACCTTCCCTATTTAAAAGACTAATCTGCAAAATTTTAAATTTCAATTTTTAATTGCAAAAATCGTAAGGTTAACCCCTTACGATTTTTTTGGGCCAAAAAATGAAGGTTGTAGAAATGCATTTTTAACGTGGAATACGTAGGGATATAGCTTGGGCTATAACCTTCCCAATTTAAAAGACTAATCTGCAAAATTTTAAATTTCAATTTTTAATTGCAAAAATCGTAAGGTTAACCCCTTACGATTTTTTTGGGCCAAAAAATGAAGGTTGTAGAAATGCATTTTTAACGTGGAATACGTAAGGATATAGCTTGGGCTATAACCTTCCCTATTTAAAAGACTAAATTGCAAAGTTTTAAATTTCAATTTTTAATTGCAAAAATCGTAAGGTTAACCCCTTACGATTTTTTTGGGCCAAAAAATGAAGGTTGTAGAAATGCATTTTTAACGTGGAATACGTAAGGATATAGCTTGGGCTATAACCTTCCCTATTTAAAAGACTAAATTGCAAAGTTTTAAATTTCAATTTTTAATTGCAAAAATCGTAAGGTTAACCCCTTACGATTTTTTTGGGCCAAAAAATGAAGGTTGTAGAAATGCATTTTTAACGTGGAATACGTAAGGATATAGCTTGGGCTATAACCTTCCCTATTTAAAGGACTAAATTGCAAAGTTTTAAATTTCAATTTTTAATTGCAAAAATCGTAAGGTTAACCCCTTACGATTTTTTTGGGCCAAAAAATGAAGGTTGTAGAAATGCATTTTTAACGTGGAATACGTAAGGATATAGCTTGGGCTATAACCTTCCCTATTTAAAAGACTAAATTGCAAAGTTTTAAATTTCAATTTTTAATTGCAAAAATCGTAAGGTTAACCCCTTACGATTTTTTTGGGCCAAAAAATGAAGGTTGTAGAAATGCATTTTTAACGTGGAATACGTAAGGATATAGCTTGGGCTATAACCTTCCCTATTTAAAAGACTAATCTGCAAAATTTTAAATTTCAATTTTTAATTGCAAAAATCGTAAGGTTAACCCCTTACGATTTTTTTTGGCCAAAAAATGAAGGTTGTAGAAATGCATTTTTAACGTGGAATACGTAAGGATATAGCTTGGGCTATAACCTTCCCTATTTAAAAGACTAATCTGCAAAATTTTAAATTTCAATTTTTAATTGCAAAAATCGTAAGGTTAACCCCTTACGATTTTTTTGGGCCAAAAAATGAAGGTTGTAGAAATGCATTTTTAACGTGGAATACGTAAGGATATAGCTTGGGCTATAACCTTCCCAATTTAAAAGACTAATCTGCAAAATTTTAAATTTCAATTTTTAATTGCAAAAATCGTAAGGTTAACCCCTTACGATTTTTTTGGGCCAAAAAATGAAGGTTGTAGAAATGCATTTTTAACGTGGAATACGTAAGGATATAGCTTGGGCTATAACCTTCCCTATTTAAAAGACTAATCTGCAAAATTTTAAATTTCAATTTTTAATTGCAAAAATCGTAAGGTTAACCCCTTACGATTTTTTTGGGCCAAAAAATGAAGGTTGTAGAAATGCATTTTTAACGTGGAATACGTAAGGATATAGCTTGGGCTATAACCTTCCCTATTTAAAAGACTAAATTGCAAAGTTTTAAATTTCAATTTTTAATTGCAAAAATCGTAAGGTTAACCCCTTACGATTTTTTTGGGCCAAAAAATGAAGGTTGTAGAAATGCATTTTTAACGTGGAATACGTAAGGATATAGCTTGGGCTATAACCTTCCCTATTTAAAAGACTAAATTGCAAAGTTTTAAATTTCAATTTTTAATTGCAAAAATCGTAAGGTTAACCCCTTACGATTTTTTGGGCCAAAAAATGAAGGTTGTAGAAATGCATTTTTAACGTGGAATACGTAAGGATATAGCTTGGGCTATAACCTTCCCTATTTAAAAGACTAAATTGCAAAGTTTTAAATTTCAATTTTTAATTGCAAAAATCGTAAGGTTAACCCCTTACGATTTTTTTGGGCCAAAAAATGAAGGTTGTAGAAATGCATTTTTAACGTGGAATACGTAAGGATATAGCTTGGGCTATAACCTTCCCTATTTAAAAGACTAATCTGCAAAATTTTAAATTTCAATTTTTAATTGCAAAAATCGTAAGGTTAACCCCTTACGATTTTTTTGGGCCAAAAAATGAAGGTTGTAGAAATGCATTTTTAACGTGGAATACGTAAGGATATAGCTTGGGCTATAACCTTCCCTATTTAAAAGACTAATCTGCAAAATTTTAAATTTCAATTTTTAATTGCAAAAATCGTAAGGTTAACCCCTTACGATTTTTTTGGGCCAAAAAATGAAGGTTGTAGAAATGCATTTTTAACGTGGAATACGTAAGGATATAGCTTGGGCTATAACCTTCCCTATTTAAAAGACTAAATTGCAAAGTTTTAAATTTCAATTTTTAATTGCAAAAATCGTAAGGTTAACCCCTTACGATTTTTTTGGGCCAAAAAATGAAGGTTGTAGAAATGCATTTTTAACGTGGAATACGTAAGGATATAGCTTGGGCTATAACCTTCCCTATTTAAAAGACTAATCTGCAAAATTTTAAATTTCAATTTTTAATTGCAAAAATCGTAAGGTTAACCCCTTACGATTTTTTGGGCCAAAAAATGAAGGTTGTAGAAATGCATTTTTAACGTGGAATACGTAAGGATATAGCTTGGGCTATAACCTTCCCTATTTAAAAGACTAATCTGCAAAATTTTAAATTTCAATTTTTAATTGCAAAAATCGTAAGGTTAACCCCTTACGATTTTTTTGGGCCAAAAAATGAAGGTTGTAGAAATGCATTTTTCACGTGGAATACGTAAGGATATAGCTTGGGCTATAACCTTCCCTATTTAAAAGACTAATCTGCAAAATTTTAAATTTCAATTTTTAATTGCAAAAATCGTAAGGTTAACCCCTTACGATTTTCTTGGGCCAAAAAATGAAGGTTGTAGAAATGCATTTTTAACGTGGAATACGTAAGGATATAGCTTGGGCTATAACCTTCCCTATTTAAAAGACTAAATTGCAAAGTTTTAAATTTCAATTTTTAATTGCAAAAATCGTAAGGTTAACCCCTTACGATTTTTTTGGGCCAAAAAATGAAGGTTGTAGAAATGCATTTTTAACGTGGAATACGTAAGGATATAGCTTGGGCTATAACCTTCCCTATTTAAAAGACTAAATTGCAAAGTTTTAAATTTCAATTTTTAATTGCAAAAATCGTAAGGTTAACCCCTTACGATTTTTTTGGGCCAAAAAATGAAGGTTGTAGAAATGCATTTTTAACGTGGAATACGTAAGGATATAGCTTGGGCTATAACCTTCCCTATTTAAAAGACTAATCTGCAAAATTTTAAATTTCAATTTTTAATTGCAAAAATCGTAAGGTTAACCCCTTACGATTTTTTTGGGCCAAAAAATGAAGGTTGTAGAAATGCATTTTTAACGTGGAATACGTAAGGATATAGCTTGGGCTATAACCTTCCCTATTTAAAAGACTAATCTGCAAAATTTTAAATTTCAATTTTTAATTGCAAAAATCGTAAGGTTAACCCCTTACGATTTTTTTGGGCCAAAAAATGAAGGTTGTAGAAATGCATTTTTAACGTGGAATACGTAAGGATATAGCTTGGGCTATAATCTTCCCAATTTAAAAGACTAATCTGCAAAATTTTAAATTTCAATTTTTAATTGCAAAAATCGTAAGGTTAACCCCTTACGATTTTTTTGGGCCAAAAAATGAAGGTTGTAGAAATGCATTTTTAACGTGGAATACGTAAGGATATAGCTTGGGCTATAACCTTCCCTATTTAAAAGACTAATCTGCAAAATTTTAAATTTCAATTTTTAATTGCAAAAATCGTAAGGTTAACCCCTTACGATTTTTTTGGGCCAAAAAATGAAGGTTGTAGAAATGCATTTTTAACGTGGAATACGTAAGGATATAGCTTGGGCTATAACCTTCCCTATTTAAAAGACTAAATTGCAAAGTTTTAAATTTCAATTTTTAATTGCAAAAATCGTAAGGTTAACCCCTTACGATTTTTTTGGGCCAAAAAATGAAGGTTGTAGAAATGCATTTTTAACGTGGAATACGTAAGGATATAGCTTGGGCTATAACCTTCCCTATTTAAAAGACTAAATTGCAAAGTTTTAAATTTCAATTTTTAATTGCAAAAATCGTAAGGTTAACCCCTTACGATTTTTTTGGGCCAAAAAATGAAGGTTGTAGAAATGCATTTTTAACGTGGAATACGTAAGGATATAGCTTGGGCTATAACCTTCCCTATTTAAAAGACTAAATTGCAAAGTTTTAAATTTCAATTTTTAATTGCAAAAATCGTAAGGTTAACCCCTTACGATTTTTTTGGGCCAAAAAATGAAGGTTGTAGAAATGCATTTTTAACGTGGAATACGTAAGGATATAGCTTGGGCTATAACCTTCCCTATTTAAAAGACTAAATTGCAAAGTTTTAAATTTCAATTTTTAATTGCAAAAATCGTAAGGTTAACCCCTTACGATTTTTTTGGGCCAAAAAATGAAGGTTGTAGAAATGCATTTTTAACGTGGAATACGTAAGGATATAGCTTGGGCTATAACCTTCCCTATTTAAAAGACTAAATTGCAAAGTTTTAAATTTCAATTTTTAATTGCAAAAATCGTAAGGTTAACCCCTTACGATTTTTTTGGGCCAAAAAATGAAGGTTGTATAAATGCATTGTAAACGTGGAATAAGTAAGGATATAGCCTGGGCTATAACCTTCCCTATTTAAAAGACTAATCTGCAAAATTTTAAATTTCAATTTTTAATTGCAAAAATCGTAAGGTTAACCCCTTACGATTTTTTTGGGCCAAAAAATGAAGGTTGTAGAAATGCATTGTTAACGTGGAATAACGTAAGGATATAGCCTGGGCTATAACCTTCCCTATTTAAAAGACTAATCTGCAAAATTTTAAATTTCAATTTTTAATTGCAAAAATCGTAAGGTTAACCCCTTACGATTTTTTTGGGCCAAAAAATGAAGGTTGTAGAAATGCATTTTTAACGTGGAATACGTAAGGATATAGCTTGGGCTATAACCTTCCCTATTTAAAAGACTAAATTGCAAAGTTTTAAATTTCAATTTTTAATTGCAAAAATCGTAAGGTTAACCCCTTACGATTTTTTTGGGCCAAAAAATGAAGGTTGTAGAAATGCATTGTTAACGTGGAATAACGTAAGGATATAGCTTGGGCTATAACCTTCCCTATTTAAAAGACTAATCTGCAAAATTTTAAATTTCAATTTTTAATTGCAAAAATCGTAAGGTTAACCCCTTACGATTTTTTTGGGCCAAAAAATGAAGGTTGTAGAAATGCATTTTTAACGTGGAATACGTAAGGATATAGCTTGGGCTATAACCTTCCCTATTTAAAAGACTAATCTGCAAAATTTTAAATTTCAATTTTTAATTGCAAAAATCGTAAGGTTAACCCCTTACGATTTTTTTGGGCCAAAAAATGAAGGTTGTAGAAATGCATTTTTAACGTGGAATATGTAAGGATATAGCTTGGGCTATAACCTTCCCTATTTAAAAGACTAAATTGCAAAGTTTTAAATTTCAATTTTTAATTGCAAAAATCGTAAGGTTAACCCCTTACGATTTTTTTGGGCCAAAAAATGAAGGTTGTAGAAATGCATTTTTAACGTGGAATACGTAAGGATATAGCTTGGGCTATAACCTTCCCTATTTAAAAGACTAAATTGCAAAGTTTTAAATTTCAATTTTTAATTGCAAAAATCGTAAGGTTAACCCCTTACGATTTTTTTGGGCCAAAAAATGAAGGTTGTAGAAATGCATTGTTAACGTGGAATAACGTAAGGATATAGCCTGGGCTATAACCTTCCCTATTTAAAAGACTAATCTGCAAAATTTTAAATTTCAATTTTTAATTGCAAAAATCGTAAGGTTAACCCCTTACGATTTTTTTGGGCCAAAAAATTAAGGTTGTAGAAATGCATTTTTAACGTGGAATACGTAAGGATATAGCTTGGGCTATAACCTTCCCTATTTAAAAGACTAAATTGCAAAGTTTTAAATTTCAATTTTTAATTGCAAAAATCGTAAGGTTAACCCTTTACGATTTTTTTGGGCCAAAAAATGAAGGTTGTAGAAATGCATTTTTAACGTGGAATACGTAAGGATATAGCTTGGGCTATAACCTTCCCTATTTAAAAGACTAAATTGCAAAGTTTTAAATTTCAATTTTTAATTGCAAAAATCGTAAGGTTAACCCCTTACGATTTTTTTGGGCCAAAAAATGAAGGTTGTAGAAATGCATTTTTAACGTGGAATACGTAAGGATATAGCTTGGGCTATAACCTTCCCAATTTAAAAGACTAATCTGCAAAATTTTAAATTTCAATTTTTAATTGCAAAAATCGTAAGGTTAACCCCTTACGATTTTTTTGGGCCAAAAAATGAAGGTTGTAGAAATGCATTTTTAACGTGGAATACGTAAGGATATAGCTTGGGCTATAACCTTCCCTATTTAAAAGACTAATCTGCAAAATTTTAAATTTCAATTTTTAATTGCAAAAATCGTAAGGTTAACCCCTTACGATTTTTTTGGGCCAAAAAATGAAGGTTGTAGAAATGCATTTTTAACGTGGAATACGTAAGGATATAGCTTGGGCTATAACCTTCCCTATTTAAAAGACTAAATTGCAAAGTTTTAAATTTCAATTTTTAATTGCAAAAATCGTAAGGTTAACCCCTTACGATTTTTTTGGGCCAAAAAATGAAGGTTGTAGAAATGCATTTTTAACGTGGAATACGTAAGGATATAGCTTGGGCTATAACCTTCCCTATTTAAAAGACTAAATTGCAAAGTTTTAAATTTCAATTTTTAATTGCAAAAATCGTAAGGTTAACCCCTTACGATTTTTTTGGGCCAAAAAATGAAGGTTGTAGAAATGCATTTTTAACGTGGAATACGTAAGGATATAGCTTGGGCTATAACCTTCCCTATTTAAAAGACTAAATTGCAAAGTTTTAAATTTCAATTTTTAATTGCAAAAATCGTAAGGTTAACCCCTTACGATTTTTTTGGGCCAAAAAATGAAGGTTGTAGAAATGCATTTTTAACGTGGAATACGTAAGGATATAGCTTGGGCTATAACCTTCCCTATTTAAAAGACTAAATTGCAAAGTTTTAAATTTCAATTTTTAATTGCAAAAATCGTAAGGTTAACCCCTTACGATTTTTTTGGGCCAAAAAATGAAGGTTGTAGAAATGCATTTTTAACGTGGAATACGTAAGGATATAGCTTGGGCTATAACCTTCCCTATTTAAAAGACTAAATTGCAAAGTTTTAAATTTCAATTTTTAATTGCAAAAATCGTAAGGTTAACCCCTTACGATTTTTTTGGGCCAAAAAATGAAGGTTGTAGAAATGCATTTTTAACGTGGAATACGTAAGGCTATAGCTTGGGCTATAACCTTCCCTATTTAAAAGACTAAATTGCAAAGTTTTAAATTTCAATTTTTAATTGAAAAAATCGTAAGGTTAACCCCTTACGATTTTTTTTGGCCAAAAAATGAAGGTTGTATAAATGCATTGTAAACGTGGAATAAGTAAGGATATAGCCTGGGCTATAACCTTCCCTATTTAAAAGACTAATCTGCAAAATTTTAAATTTCAATTTTTAATTGCAAAAATCGTAAGGTTAACCCCTTACGATTTTTTTGGGCCAAAAAATGAAGGTTGTAGAAATGCATTGTTAACGTGGAATAACGTAAGGATATAGCCTGGGCTATAACCTTCCCTATTTAAAAGACTAATCTGCAAAATTTTAAATTTCAATTTTTAATTGCAAAAATCGTAAGGTTAACCCCTTACGATTTTTTTGGGCCAAAAAATGAAGGTTGTAGAAATGCATTTTTAACGTGGAATACGTAAGGATATAGCTTGGGCTATAACCTTCCCTATTTAAAAGACTAAATTGCAAAGTTTTAAATTTCAATTTTTAGTTGCAAAAATCGTAAGGTTAACCCCTTACGATTTTTTTGGGCCAAAAAATGAAGGTTGTAGAAATGCATTTTTAACGTGGAATACGTAAGGATATAGCTTGGGCTATAACCTTCCCTATTTAAAAGACTAAATTGCAAAGTTTTAAATTTCAATTTTTAATTGCAAAAATCGTAAGGTTAACCCCTTACGATTTTTTTGGGCCAAAAAATGAAGGTTGTAGAAATGCATTGTTAACGTGGAATAACGTAAGGATATAGCTTGGGCTATAACCTTCCCTATTTAAAAGACTAATCTGCAAAATTTTAAATTTCAATTTTTAATTGCAAAAATCGTAAGGTTAACCCCTTACGATTTTTTTGGGCCAAAAAATGAAGGTTGTAGAAATGCATTTTTAACGTGGAATACGTAAGGATATAGCTTGGGCTATAACCTTCCCTATTTAAAAGACTAATCTGCAAAATTTTAAATTTCAATTTTTAATTGCAAAAATCGTAAGGTTAACCCCTTACGATTTTTTTGGGCCAAAAAATGAAGGTTGTAGAAATGCATTTTTAACGTGGAATATGTAAGGATATAGCTTGGGCTATAACCTTCCCTATTTAAAAGACTAAATTGCAAAGTTTTAAATTTCAATTTTTAATTGCAAAAATCGTAAGGTTAACCCCTTACGATTTTTTTGGGCCAAAAAATGAAGGTTGTAGAAATGCATTGTTAACGTGGAATAACGTAAGGATATAGCCTGGGCTATAACCTTCCCTATTTAAAAGACTAATCTGCAAAATTTTAAATTTCAATTTTTAATTGCAAAAATCGTAAGGTTAACCCCTTACGATTTTTTTGGGCCAAAAAATTAAGGTTGTAGAAATGCATTTTTAACGTGGAATACGTAAGGATATAGCTTGGGCTATAACCTTCCCTATTTAAAAGACTAAATTGCAAAGTTTTAAATTTCAATTTTTAATTGCAAAAATCGTAAGGTTAACCCTTTACGATTTTTTTGGGCCAAAAAATGAAGGTTGTAGAAATGCATTTTTAACGTGGAATACGTAAGGATATAGCTTGGGCTATAACCTTCCCTATTTAAAAGACTAAATTGCAAAGTTTTAAATTTCAATTTTTAATTGCAAAAATCGTAAGGTTAACCCCTTACGATTTTTTTGGGCCAAAAAATGAAGGTTGTAGAAATGCATTGTTAACGTGGAATAACGTAAGGATATAGCTTGGGCTATAACCTTCCCTATTTAAAAGACTAATCTGCAAAATTTTAAATTTCAATTTTTAATTGCAAAAATCGTAAGGTTAACCCCTTACGATTTTTTTGGGCCAAAAAATGAAGGTTGTAGAAATGCATTTTTAACGTGGAATACGTAAGGATATAGCTTGGGCTATAACCTTCCCTATTTAAAAGACTAAATTGCAAAGTTTTAAATTTCAATTTTTAATTGCAAAAATCGTAAGGTTAACCCCTTACGATTTTTTTGGGCCAAAAAATGAAGGTTGTAGAAATGCATTTTTAACGTGGAATACGTAAGGATATAGCTTGGGCTATAACCTTCCCTATTTAAAAGACTAAATTGCAAAGTTTTAAATTTCAATTTTTAATTGCAAAAATCGTAAGGTTAACCCCTTACGATTTTTTTGGGCCAAAAAATGAAGGTTGTAGAAATGCATTTTTAACGTGGAATACGTAAGGATATAGCTTGGGCTATAACCTTCCCTATTTAAAAGACTAATCTGCAAAATTTTAAATTTCAATTTTTAATTGCAAAAATCGTAAGGTTAACCCCTTACGATTTTTTTGGGCCAAAAAATGAAGGTTGTAGAAATGCATTTTTAACGTGGAATACGTAAGGATATAGCTTGGGCTATAACCTTCCCAATTTAAAAGACTAAATTGCAAAGTTTTAAATTTCAATTTTTAATTGCAAAAATCGTAAGGTTAACCCCTTACGATTTTTTTGGGCCAAAAAATGAAGGTTGTAGAAATGCATTGTTAACGTGGAATAACGTAAGGATATAGCCTGGGCTATAACCTTCCCTATTTAAAAGACTAATCTGCAAAATTTTAAATTTCAATTTTTAATTGCAAAAATCGTAAGGTTAACCCCTTACGATTTTTTTGGGCCAAAAAATGAAGGTTGTAGAAATGCATTGTTAACGTGGAATAACGTAAGGATATAGCCTGGGCTATAACCTTCCCTATTTAAAAGACTAATCTGCAAAATTTTAAATTTCAATTTTTAATTGCAAAAATCGTAAGGTTAACCCTTTACGATTTTTTTGGGCCAAAAAATGAAGGTTGTAGAAATGCATTTTTAACGTGGAATACGTAAGGATATAGCTTGGGCTATAACCTTCCCTATTTAAAAGACTAAATTGCAAAGTTTTAAATTTCAATTTTTAATTGCAAAAATCGTAAGGTTAACCCCTTACGATTTTTTTGGGCCAAAAAATGAAGGTTGTAGAAATGCATTGTTAACGTGGAATAACGTAAGGATATAGCTTGGGCTATAACCTTCCCTATTTAAAAGACTAATCTGCAAAATTTTAAATTTCAATTTTTAATTGCAAAAATCGTAAGGTTAACCCCTTACGATTTTTTTGGGCCAAAAAATGAAGGTTGTAGAAATGCATTTTTAACGTGGAATACGTAAGGATATAGCTTGGGCTATAACCTTCCCTATTTAAAAGACTAAATTGCAAAGTTTTAAATTTCAATTTTTAATTGCAAAAATCGTAAGGTTAACCCCTTACGATTTTTTTGGGCCAAAAAATGAAGGTTGTAGAAATGCATTTTTAACGTGGAATACGTAAGGATATAGCTTGGGCTATAACCTTCCCTATTTAAAAGACTAAATTGCAAAGTTTTAAATTTCAATTTTTAATTGCAAAAATCGTAAGGTTAACCCCTTACGATTTTTTTGGGCCAAAAAATGAAGGTTGTAGAAATGCATTTTTAACGTGGAATACGTAAGGATATAGCTTGGGCTATAACCTTCCCTATTTAAAAGACTAATCTGCAAAATTTTAAATTTCAATTTTTAATTGCAAAAATCGTAAGGTTAACCCCTTACGATTTTTTTGGGCCAAAAAATGAAGGTTGTAGAAATGCATTTTTAACGTGGAATACGTAAGGATATAGCTTGGGCTATAACCTTCCCTATTTAAAAGACTAATCTGCAAAATTTTAAATTTCAATTTTTAATTGCAAAAATCGTAAGGTTAACCCCTTACGATTTTTTTGGGCCAAAAAATGAAGGTTGTAGAAATGCATTGTTAACGTGGAATAACGTAAGGATATAGCCTGGGCTATAACCTTCCCTATTTAAAAGACTAATCTGCAAAATTTTAAATTTCAATTTTTAATTGCAAAAATCGTAAGGTTAACCCCTTACGATTTTTTGGGCCAAAAAATGAAGGTTGTAGAAATGCATTTTTAACGTGGAATACGTAAGGATATAGCTTGGGCTATAACCTTCCCTATTTAAAAGACTAATCTGCAAAATTTTAAATTTCAATTTTTAATTGCAAAAATCGTAAGGTTAACCCCTTACGATTTTTTTGGGCCAAAAAATGAAGGTTGTAGAAATGCATTTTTAACGTGGAATACGTAAGGATATAGCTTGGGCTATAACCTTCCCTATTTAAAAGACTAAATTGCAAAGTTTTAAATTTCAATTTTTAATTGCAAAAATCGTAAGGTTAACCCCTTACGATTTTTTTGGGCCAAAAAATGAAGGTTGTAGAAATGCATTTTTAACGTGGAATACGTAAGGATATAGCTTGGGCTATAACCTTCCCTATTTAAAAGACTAATCTGCAAAATTTTAAATTTCAATTTTTAATTGCAAAAATCGTAAGGTTAACCCCTTACGATTTTTTTGGGCCAAAAAATGAAGGTTGTAGAAATGCATTTTTAACGTGGAATACGTAAGGATATAGCTTGGGCTATAACCTTCCCTATTTAAAAGACTAATCTGCAAAATTTTAAATTTCAATTTTTAATTGCAAAAATCGTAAGGTTAACCCCTTACGATTTTTTTGGGCCAAAAAATGAAGGTTGTAGAAATGCATTGTTAACGTGGAATAACGTAAGGATATAGCCTGGGCTATAACCTTCCCTATTTAAAAGACTAATCTGCAAAATTTTAAATTTCAATTTTTAATTGCAAAAATCGTAAGGTTAACCCCTTACGATTTTTTGGGCCAAAAAATGAAGGTTGTAGAAATGCATTTTTAACGTGGAATACGTAAGGATATAGCTTGGGCTATAACCTTCCCTATTTAAAAGACTAATCTGCAAAATTTTAAATTTCAATTTTTAATTGCAAAAATCGTAAGGTTAACCCCTTACGATTTTTTTGGGCCAAAAAATGAAGGTTGTAGAAATGCATTTTTAACGTGGAATACGTAAGGATATAGCTTGGGCTATAACCTTCCCAATTTAAAAGACTAAATTGCAAAGTTTTAAATTTCAATTTTTAATTGCAAAAATCGTAAGGTTAACCCCTTACGATTTTTTTGGGCCAAAAAATGAAGGTTGTAGAAATGCATTGTTAACGTGGAATAACGTAAGGATATAGCTTGGGCTATAACCTTCCCTATTTAAAAGACTAATCTGCAAAATTTTAAATTTCAATTTTTAATTGCAAAAATCGTAAGGTTAACCCCTTACGATTTTTTTGGGCCAAAAAATGAAGGTTGTAGAAATGCATTGTTAACGTGGAATAACGTAAGGATATAGCTTGGGCTATAACCTTCCCTATTTAAAAGACTAATCTGCAAAATTTTAAATTTCAATTTTTAATTGCAAAAATCGTAAGGTTAACCCCTTACGATTTTTTTGGGCCAAAAAATGAAGGTTGTAGAAATGCATTTTTAACGTGGAATACGTAAGGATATAGCTTGGGCTATAACCTTCCCTATTTAAAAGACTAAATTGCAAAGTTTTAAATTTCAATTTTTAATTGCAAAAATCGTAAGGTTAACCCCTTACGATTTTTTTGGGCCAAAAAATGAAGGTTGTAGAAATGCATTTTTAACGTGGAATACGTAAGGATATAGCTTGGGCTATAACCTTCCCTATTTAAAAGACTAAATTGCAAAGTTTTAAATTTCAATTTTTAATTGCAAAAATCGTAAGGTTAACCCCTTACGATTTTTTTGGGCCAAAAAATGAAGGTTGTAGAAATGCATTTTTAACGTGGAATACGTAAGGATATAGCTTGGGCTATAACCTTCCCAATTTAAAAGACTAAATTGCAAAGTTTTAAATTTCAATTTTTAATTGCAAAAATCGTAAGGTTAACCCCTTACGATTTTTTTGGGCCAAAAAATGAAGGTTGTAGAAATGCATTTTTAACGTGGAATACGTAAGGATATAGCTTGGGCTATAACCTTCCCAATTTAAAAGACTAAATTGCAAAGTTTTAAATTTCAATTTTTAATTGCAAAAATCGTAAGGTTAACCCCTTACGATTTTTTTGGGCCAAAAAATGAAGGTTGTAGAAATGCATTTTTAACGTGGAATACGTAAGGATATAGCTTGGGCTATAACCTTCCCTATTTAAAAGACTAAATTGCAAAGTTTTAAATTTCAATTTTTAATTGCAAAAATCGTAAGGTTAACCCCTTACGATTTTTTTGGGCCAAAAAATGAAGGTTGTAGAAATGCATTTTTAACGTGGAATACGTAAGGATATAGCTTGGGCTATAACCTTCCCTATTTAAAAGACTAAATTGCAAAGTTTTAAATTTCAATTTTTAATTGCAAAAATCGTAAGGTTAACCCCTTACGATTTTTTTGGGCCAAAAAATGAAGGTTGTAGAAATGCATTTTTAACGTGGAATACGTAAGGATATAGCTTGGGCTATAACCTTCCCTATTTAAAAGACTAAATTGCAAAGTTTTAAATTTCAATTTTTAATTGCAAAAATCGTAAGGTTAACCCCTTACGATTTTTTTGGGCCAAAAAATGAAGGTTGTAGAAATGCATTTTTAACGTGGAATACGTAAGGATATAGCTTGGGCTATAACCTTCCCTATTTAAAAGACTAAATTGCAAAGTTTTAAATTTCAATTTTTAATTGCAAAAATCGTAAGGTTAACCCCTTACGATTTTTTTGGGCCAAAAAATGAAGGTTGTAGAAATGCATTTTTAACGTGGAATACGTAAGGATATAGCTTGGGCTATAACCTTCCCTATTTAAAAGACTAAATTGCAAAGTTTTAAATTTCAATTTTTAATTGCAAAAATCGTAAGGTTAACCCCTTACGATTTTTTTGGGCCAAAAAATGAAGGTTGTAGAAATGCATTTTTAACGTGGAATACGTAAGGATATAGCTTGGGCTATAACCTTCCCAATTTAAAAGACTAAATTGCAAAGTTTTAAATTTCAATTTTTAATTGCAAAAATCGTAAGGTTAACCCCTTACGATTTTTTTGGGCCAAAAAATGAAGGTTGTAGAAATGCATTTTTAACGTGGAATACGTAAGGATATAGCTTGGGCTATAACCTTCCCAATTTAAAAGACTAAATTGCAAAGTTTTAAATTTCAATTTTTAATTGCAAAAATCGTAAGGTTAACCCCTTACGATTTTTTTTGGCCAAAAAATGAAGGTTGTAGAAATGCATTTTTAACGTGGAATACGTAAGGATATAGCTTGGGCTATAACCTTCCCTATTTAAAAGACTAAATTGCAAAGTTTTAAATTTCAATTTTTAATTGAAAAAATCGTAAGGTTAACCCCTTACGATTTTTTTTGGCCAAAAAATGAAGGTTGTATAAATGCATTGTTAACGTGGAATAAGTAAGGATATAGCCTGGGCTATAACCTTCCCTATTTAAAAGACTAATCTGCAAAATTTTAAATTTCAATTTTTAATTGCAAAAATCGTAAGGTTAACCCCTTACGATTTTTTTGGGCCAAAAAATGAAGGTTGTAGAAATGCATTTTTAACGTGGAATACGTAAGGATATAGCTTGGGCTATAACCTTCCCTATTTAAAAGACTAAATTGCAAAGTTTTAAATTTCAATTTTTAATTGCAAAAATCGTAAGGTTAACCCCTTACGATTTTTTTGGGCCAAAAAATGAAGGTTGTAGAAATGCATTTTTAACGTGGAATACGTAAGGATATAGCTTGGGCTATAACCTTCCCTATTTAAAAGACTAAATTGCAAAGTTTTAAATTTCAATTTTTAATTGAAAAAATCGTAAGGTTAACCCCTTACGATTTTTTTTGGCCAAAAAATGAAGGTTGTAGAAATGCATTGTTAACGTGGAATAGGTAAGGATATAGCCTGGGCTATAACCTTCCCTATTTAAAAGACTAATCTGCAAAATTTTAAATTTCAATTTTTAGTTGCAAAAATCGTAAGGTTAACCCCTTACGATTTTTTTGGGACAAAAAATGAAGGTTGTAGAAATGCATTGTTAACGTGGAATAGGTAAGGATATAGCCTGGGCTATAACCTTCCCTATTTAAAAGACTAATCTGCAAAATTTTAAATTTCAATTTTTAATTGCAAAAATCGTAAGGTTAACCCCTTACGATTTTTTTGGGCCTAAAAATGAAGGTTTTAGAAATGCATTGTTAACGTGGAATAACGTAAGGATATAGCCTGGGCTATAACCTTCCCTATTTAAAAGACTAAT
This sequence comes from Malthinus flaveolus, assembly GCA_950108345.1. NCBI lineage: Eukaryota > Metazoa > Arthropoda > Insecta > Coleoptera > Cantharidae > Malthinus > Malthinus flaveolus. Next base: position 2,627,189 of record OX467290.1, on the reverse strand, counting down.
CTGCAAAATTTTAAATTTCAATTTTTAATTGCAAAAATCGTAAGGTTAACCCCTTACGATTTTTTTTGGCCAAAAAATGAAGGTTGTAGAAATGCATTTTTAACGTGGAATACGTAAGGATATAGCTTGGGCTATAACCTTCCCAATTTAAAAGACTAAATTGCAAAGTTTTAAATTTCAATTTTTAATTGCAAAAATCGTAAGGTTAACCCCTTACGATTTTTTTGGGCCAAAAAATGAAGGTTGTAGAAATGCATTTTTAACGTGGAATACGTAAGAATATAGCTTGGGCTATAACCTTCCCTATTTAAAAGACTAAATTGCAAAGTTTTAAATTTCAATTTTTTATTGCAAAAATCGTAAGGTTAACCCCTTACGATTTTTTTGGGCCAAAAAATGAAAGTTGTAGAAATGCATTTTTAACGTGGAATACGTAAGGATATAGCTTGGGCTATAACCTTCCCTATTTAAAAGACTAAATTGCAAAGTTTTAAATTTCAATTTTTAATTGCAAAAATCGTAAGGTTAACCCCTTACGATTTTTTTTGGGCCAAAAAATGAAGGTTGTAGAAATGCATTTTTAACGTGGAATACGTAAGGATATAGCTTGGGCTATAACCTTCCCAATTTAAAAGACTAAATTGCAAAGTTTTAAATTTCAATTTTTAATTGCAAAAATCGTAAGGTTAACCCCTTACGATTTTTTTGGGCCAAAAAATGAAGGTTGTAGAAATGCATTGTTAACGTGGAATAAGTAAGGATATAGCCTGGGCTATAACCTTCCCTATTTAAAAGACTAATCTGCAAAATTTTAAATTTCAATTTTTAATTGCAAAAATCGTAAGGTTAACCCCTTACGATTTTTTTGGGCCAAAAAATGAAGGTTGTAGAAATGCATTTTTAACGTGGAATACGTAAGGATATAGCTTGGGCTATAACCTTCCCTATTTAAAAGACTAAATTGCAAAGTTTTAAATTTCAATTTTTAATTGCAAAAATCGTAAGGTTAACCCCTTACGATTTTTTTGGGCCAAAAAATGAAGGTTGTAGAAATGCATTTTTAACGTGGAATACGTAAGGATATAGCTTGGGCTATAACCTTCCCTATTTAAAAGACTAATCTGCAAAATTTTAAATTTCAATTTTTAATTGCAAAAATCGTAAGGTTAACCCCTTACGATTTTTTTGGGCCAAAAAATGAAGGTTGTAGAAATGCATTTTTAACGTGGAATACGTAAGGATATAGCTTGGGCTATAACCTTCCCAATTTAAAAGACTAAATTGCAAAGTTTTAAATTTCAATTTTTAATTGCAAAAATCGTAAGGTTAACCCCTTACGATTTTTTTGGGCCAAAAAATGAAGGTTGTAGAAATGCATTTTTAACGTGGAATACGTAAGGATATAGCTTGGGCTATAACCTTCCCTATTTAAAAGACTAAATTGCAAAGTTTTAAATTTCAATTTTTAATTGCAAAAATCGTAAGGTTAACCCCTTACGATTTTTTTGGGCCAAAAAATGAAGGTTGTAGAAATGCATTTTTAACGTGGAATACGTAAGGATATAGCTTGGGCTATAACCTTCCCAATTTAAAAGACTAAATTGCAAAGTTTTAAATTTCAATTTTTAATTGCAAAAATCGTAAGGTTAACCCCTTACGATTTTTTTTGGCCAAAAAATGAAGGTTGTAGAAATGCATTTTTAACGTGGAATACGTAAGGATATAGCTTGGGCTATAACCTTCCCTATTTAAAAGACTAAATTGCAAAGTTTTAAATTTCAATTTTTAATTGAAAAAATCGTAAGGTTAACCCCTTACGATTTTTTTTGGCCAAAAAATGAAGGTTGTATAAATGCATTGTTAACGTGGAATAAGTAAGGATATAGCCTGGGCTATAACCTTCCCTATTTAAAAGACTAATCTGCAAAATTTTAAATTTCAATTTTTAATTGCAAAAATCGTAAGGTTAACCCCTTACGATTTTTTTGGGCCAAAAAATGAAGGTTGTAGAAATGCATTTTTAACGTGGAATACGTAAGGATATAGCTTGGGCTATAACCTTCCCTATTTAAAAGACTAAATTGCAAAGTTTTAAATTTCAATTTTTAATTGCAAAAATCGTAAGGTTAACCCCTTACGATTTTTTTGGGCCAAAAAATGAAGGTTGTAGAAATGCATTTTTAACGTGGAATACGTAAGGATATAGCTTGGGCTATAACCTTCCCTATTTAAAAGACTAAATTGCAAAGTTTTAAATTTCAATTTTTAATTGAAAAAATCGTAAGGTTAACCCCTTACGATTTTTTTTGGCCAAAAAATGAAGGTTGTAGAAATGCATTTTTAACGTGGAATACGTAAGGATATAGCTTGGGCTATAACCTTCCCTATTTAAAAGACTAAATTGCAAAGTTTTAAATTTCAATTTTTAATTGAAAAAATCGTAAGGTTAACCCCTTACGATTTTTTTTGGCCAAAAAATGAAGGTTGTAGAAATGCATTGTTAACGTGGAATAGGTAAGGATATAGCCTGGGCTATAACCTTCCCTATTTAAAAGACTAATCTGCAAAATTTTAAATTTCAATTTTTAATTGCAAAAATCGTAAGGTTAACCCCTTACGATTTTTTTGGGACAAAAAATGAAGGTTGTAGAAATGCATTGTTAACGTGGAATAGGTAAGGATATAGCCTGGGCTATAACCTTCCCTATTTAAAAGACTAATCTGCAAAATTTTAAATTTCAATTTTTAATTGCAAAAATCGTAAGGTTAACCCCTTACGATTTTTTTGGGCCTAAAAATGAAGGTTTTAGAAATGCATTGTTAACGTGGAATAACGTAAGGATATAGCCTGGGCTATAACCTTCCCTATTTAAAAGACTAATCTGCAAAATTTTAAATTTCAATTTTTAATTGCAAAAATCGTAAGGTTAACCCCTTACGATTTTTTTTGGCCAAAAAATGAAGGTTGTAGAAATGCATTTTTAACGTGGAATACGTAAGGATATAGCTTGGGCTATAACCTTCCCAATTTAAAAGACTAAATTGCAAAGTTTTAAATTTCAATTTTTAATTGCAAAAATCGTAAGGTTAACCCCTTACGATTTTTTTGGGCCAAAAAATGAAGGTTGTAGAAATGCATTTTTAACGTGGAATACGTAAGAATATAGCTTGGGCTATAACCTTCCCTATTTAAAAGACTAAATTGCAAAGTTTTAAATTTCAATTTTTTATTGCAAAAATCGTAAGGTTAACCCCTTACGATTTTTTTGGGCCAAAAAATGAAAGTTGTAGAAATGCATTTTTAACGTGGAATACGTAAGGATATAGCTTGGGCTATAACCTTCCCTATTTAAAAGACTAAATTGCAAAGTTTTAAATTTCAATTTTTAATTGCAAAAATCGTAAGGTTAACCCCTTACGATTTTTTTGGGCCAAAAAATGAAGGTTGTAGAAATGCATTGTTAACGTGGAATAAGTAAGGATATAGCCTGGGCTATAACCTTCCCTATTTAAAAGACTAATCTGCAAAATTTTAAATTTCAATTTTTAATTGCAAAAATCGTAAGGTTAACCCCTTACGATTTTTTTGGGCCAAAAAATGAAGGTTGTAGAAATGCATTTTTAACGTGGAATACGTAAGGATATAGCTTGGGCTATAACCTTCCCTATTTAAAAGACTAAATTGCAAAGTTTTAAATTTCAATTTTTAATTGCAAAAATCGTAAGGTTAACCCCTTACGATTTTTTTGGGCCAAAAAATGAAGGTTGTAGAAATGCATTTTTAACGTGCAATACGTAAGGATATAGCTTGGGCTATAACCTTCCCTATTTAAAAGACTAATCTGCAAAATTTTAAATTTCAATTTTTAATTGCAAAAATCGTAAGGTTAACCCCTTACGATTTTTTTGGGCCAAAAAATGAAAGTTGTAGAAATGCATTTTTAACGTGGAATACGTAAGGATATAGCTTGGGCTATAACCTTCCCTATTTAAAAGACTAAATTGCAAAGTTTTAAATTTCAATTTTTAATTGCAAAAATCGTAAGGTTAACCCCTTACGATTTTTTTGGGCCAAAAAATGAAGGTTGTAGAAATGCATTGTTAACGTGGAATAACGTAAGGATATAGCCTGGGCTATAACCTTCCCTATTTAAAAGACTAATCTGCAAAATTTTAAATTTCAATTTTTAATTGCAAAAATCGTAAGGTTAACCCCTTACGATTTTTTTGGGCCAAAAAATGAAGGTTGTAGAAATGCATTTTTAACGTGGAATACGTAAGGATATAGCTTGGGCTATAACCTTCCCAATTTAAAAGACTAAATTGCAAAGTTTTAAATTTCAATTTTTAATTGCAAAAATCGTAAGGTTAACCCCTTACGATTTTTTTGGGCCAAAAAATGAAGGTTGTAGAAATGCATTTTTAACGTGGAATACGTAAGGATATAGCTTGGGCTATAACCTTCCCTATTTAAAAGACTAAATTGCAAAGTTTTAAATTTCAATTTTTAATTGCAAAAATCGTAAGGTTAACCCCTTACGATTTTTTTGGGCCAAAAAATGAAGGTTGTAGAAATGCATTTTTAACGTGGAATACGTAAGGATATAGCTTGGGCTATAACCTTCCCTATTTAAAAGACTAAATTGCAAAGTTTTAAATTTCAATTTTTAATTGAAAAAATCGTAAGGTTAACCCCTTACGATTTTTTTGGGCCAAAAAATGAAGGTTGTAGAAATGCATTTTTAACGTGGAATACGTAAGGATATAGCTTGGGCTATAACCTTCCCTATTTAAAAGACTAAATTGCAAAGTTTTAAATTTCAATTTTTAATTGAAAAAATCGTAAGGTTAACCCCTTACGATTTTTTTTGGCCAAAAAATGAAGGTTGTATAAATGCATTGTTAACGTGGAATAAGTAAGGATATAGCCTGGGCTATAGCCTTCCCTATTTAAAAGACTAATCTGCAAAATTTTAAATTTCAATTTTTAGTTGCAAAAATCGTAAGGTTAACCCCTTACGATTTTTTTGGGACAAAAAATGAAGGTTGTAGAAATGCATTGTTAACGTGGAATAGGTAAGGATATAGCCTGGGCTATAACCTTCCCTATTTAAAAGACTAATCTGCAAAATTTTAAATTTCAATTTTTAATTGCAAAAATCGTAAGGTTAACCCCTTACGATTTTTTTTGGCCAAAAAATGAAGGTTGTATAAATGCATTGTTAACGTGGAATAAGTAAGGATATAGCCTGGGCTATAGCCTTCCCTATTTAAAAGACTAATCTGCAAAATTTTAAATTTCAATTTTTAATTGCAAAAATCGTAAGGTTAACCCCTTACGATTTTTTTGGGCCTAAAAATGAAGGTTGTAGAAATGCATTTTTAACGTGGAATACGTAAGGATATAGCTTGGGCTATAACCTTCCCAATTTAAAAGACTAATCTGCAAAATTTTAAATTTCAATTTTTAGTTGCAAAAATCGTAAGGTTAACCCCTTACGATTTTTTTTGGCCAAAAAATGAAGGTTGTATAAATGCATTGTTAACGTGGAATAAGTAAGGATATAGCCTGGGCTATAACCTTCCCTATTTAAAAGACTAATCTGCAAAATTTTAAATTTCAATTTTTAGTTGCAAAAATCGTAAGGTTAACCCCTTACGATTTTTTTGGGACAAAAAATGAAGGTTGTAGAAATGCATTGTTAACGTGGAATAGGTAAGGATATAGCCTGGGCTATAACCTTCCCTATTTAAAAGACTAATCTGCAAAATTTTAAATTTCAATTTTTAGTTGCAAAAATCGTAAGGTTAACCCCTTACGATTTTTTTGGGACAAAAAATGAAGGTTGTAGAAATGCATTGTTAACGTGGAATAGGTAAGGATATAGCCTGGGCTATAACCTTCCCTATTTAAAAGACTAATCTGCAAAATTTTAAATTTCAATTTTTAATTGCAAAAATCGTAAGGTTAACCCCTTACGATTTTTTTGGGCCAAAAAATGAAGGTTGTAGAAATGCATTTTTAACGTGGAATACGTAAGGATATAGCTTGGGCTATAACCTTCCCAATTTAAAAGACTAAATTGCAAAGTTTTAAATTTCAATTTTTAATTGCAAAAATCGTAAGGTTAACCCCTTACGATTTTTTTGGGCCAAAAAATGAAGGTTGTAGAAATGCATTTTTAACGTGGAATACGTAAGGATATAGCTTGGGCTATAACCTTCCCTATTTAAAAGACTAAATTGCAAAGTTTTAAATTTCAATTTTTAATTGCAAAAATCGTAAGGTTAACCCCTTACGATTTTTTTGGGCCAAAAAATGAAGGTTGTAGAAATGCATTTTTAACGTGGAATACGTAAGGATATAGCTTGGGCTATAACCTTCCCTATTTAAAAGACTAAATTGCAAAGTTTTAAATTTCAATTTTTAATTGAAAAAATCGTAAGGTTAACCCCTTACGATTTTTTTGGGCCAAAAAATGAAGGTTGTAGAAATGCATTTTTAACGTGGAATACGTAAGGATATAGCTTGGGCTATAACCTTCCCTATTTAAAAGACTAAATTGCAAAGTTTTAAATTTCAATTTTTAATTGAAAAAATCGTAAGGTTAACCCCTTACGATTTTTTTTGGCCAAAAAATGAAGGTTGTATAAATGCATTGTTAACGTGGAATAAGTAAGGATATAGCCTGGGCTATAGCCTTCCCTATTTAAAAGACTAATCTGCAAAATTTTAAATTTCAATTTTTAGTTGCAAAAATCGTAAGGTTAACCCCTTACGATTTTTTTGGGACAAAAAATGAAGGTTGTATAAATGCATTGTTAACGTGGAATAAGTAAGGATATAGCCTGGGCTATAGCCTTCCCTATTTAAAAGACTAATCTGCAAAATTTTAAATTTCAATTTTTAATTGCAAAAATCGTAAGGTTAACCCCTTACGATTTTTTTGGGCCTAAAAATGAAGGTTGTAGAAATGCATTTTTAACGTGGAATACGTAAGGATATAGCTTGGGCTATAACCTTCCCAATTTAAAAGACTAATCTGCAAAATTTTAAATTTCAATTTTTAGTTGCAAAAATCGTAAGGTTAACCCCTTACGATTTTTTTTGGCCAAAAAATGAAGGTTGTATAAATGCATTGTTAACGTGGAATAAGTAAGGATATAGCCTGGGCTATAACCTTCCCTATTTAAAAGACTAATCTGCAAAATTTTAAATTTCAATTTTTAGTTGCAAAAATCGTAAGGTTAACCCCTTACGATTTTTTTGGGACAAAAAATGAAGGTTGTAGAAATGCATTGTTAACGTGGAATAGGTAAGGATATAGCCTGGGCTATAACCTTCCCTATTTAAAAGACTAATCTGCAAAATTTTAAATTTCAATTTTTAGTTGCAAAAATCGTAAGGTTAACCCCTTACGATTTTTTTGGGACAAAAAATGAAGGTTGTAGAAATGCATTGTTAACGTGGAATAGGTAAGGATATAGCCTGGGCTATAACCTTCCCTATTTAAAAGACTAATCTGCAAAATTTTAAATTTCAATTTTTAATTGCAAAAATCGTAAGGTTAACCCCTTACGATTTTTTTGGGCCAAAAAATGAAGGTTGTAGAAATGCATTTTTAACGTGGAATACGTAAGGATATAGCTTGGGCTATAACCTTCCCAATTTAAAAGACTAAATTGCAAAGTTTTAAATTTCAATTTTTAATTGCAAAAATCGTAAGGTTAACCCCTTACGATTTTTTTGGGCCAAAAAATGAAGGTTGTAGAAATGCATTTTTAACGTGGAATACGTAAGGATATAGCTTGGGCTATAACCTTCCCTATTTAAAAGACTAAATTGCAAAGTTTTAAATTTCAATTTTTAATTGCAAAAATCGTAAGGTTAACCCCTTACGATTTTTTTGGGCCAAAAAATGAAGGTTGTAGAAATGCATTTTTAACGTGGAATACGTAAGGATATAGCTTGGGCTATAACCTTCCCTATTTAAAAGACTAAATTGCAAAGTTTTAAATTTCAATTTTTAATTGAAAAAATCGTAAGGTTAACCCCTTACGATTTTTTTGGGCCAAAAAATGAAGGTTGTAGAAATGCATTTTTAACGTGGAATACGTAAGGATATAGCTTGGGCTATAACCTTCCCTATTTAAAAGACTAAATTGCAAAGTTTTAAATTTCAATTTTTAATTGAAAAAATCGTAAGGTTAACCCCTTACGATTTTTTTTGGCCAAAAAATGAAGGTTGTATAAATGCATTGTTAACGTGGAATAAGTAAGGATATAGCCTGGGCTATAGCCTTCCCTATTTAAAAGACTAATCTGCAAAATTTTAAATTTCAATTTTTAGTTGCAAAAATCGTAAGGTTAACCCCTTACGATTTTTTTGGGACAAAAAATGAAGGTTGTAGAAATGCATTGTTAACGTGGAATAGGTAAGGATATAGCCTGGGCTATAACCTTCCCTATTTAAAAGACTAATCTGCAAAATTTTAAATTTCAATTTTTAATTGCAAAAATCGTAAGGTTAACCCCTTACGATTTTTTTTGGCCAAAAAATGAAGGTTGTATAAATGCATTGTTAACGTGGAATAAGTAAGGATATAGCCTGGGCTATAGCCTTCCCTATTTAAAAGACTAATCTGCAAAATTTTAAATTTCAATTTTTAATTGCAAAAATCGTAAGGTTAACCCCTTACGATTTTTTTGGGCCTAAAAATGAAGGTTGTAGAAATGCATTTTTAACGTGGAATACGTAAGGATATAGCTTGGGCTATAACCTTCCCAATTTAAAAGACTAATCTGCAAAATTTTAAATTTCAATTTTTAGTTGCAAAAATCGTAAGGTTAACCCCTTACGATTTTTTTTGGCCAAAAAATGAAGGTTGTATAAATGCATTGTTAACGTGGAATAAGTAAGGATATAGCCTGGGCTATAACCTTCCCTATTTAAAAGACTAATCTGCAAAATTTTAAATTTCAATTTTTAGTTGCAAAAATCGTAAGGTTAACCCCTTACGATTTTTTTGGGACAAAAAATGAAGGTTGTAGAAATGCATTGTTAACGTGGAATAGGTAAGGATATAGCCTGGGCTATAACCTTCCCTATTTAAAAGACTAATCTGCAAAATTTTAAATTTCAATTTTTAGTTGCAAAAATCGTAAGGTTAACCCCTTACGATTTTTTTGGGACAAAAAATGAAGGTTGTAGAAATGCATTGTTAACGTGGAATAGGTAAGGATATAGCCTGGGCTATAACCTTCCCTATTTAAAAGACTAATCTGCAAAATTTTAAATTTCAATTTTTAATTGCAAAAATCGTAAGGTTAACCCCTTACGATTTTTTTTGGCCAAAAAATGAAGGTTGTATAAATGCATTGTTAACGTGGAATAAGTAAGGATATAGCCTGGGCTATAGCCTTCCCTATTTAAAAGACTAATCTGCAAAATTTTAAATTTCAATTTTTAATTGCAAAAATCGTAAGGTTAACCCCTTACGATTTTTTTGGGCCTAAAAATGAAGGTTGTAGAAATGCATTTTTAACGTGGAATACGTAAGGATATAGCTTGGGCTATAACCTTCCCAATTTAAAAGACTAATCTGCAAAATTTTAAATTTCAATTTTTAGTTGCAAAAATCGTAAGGTTAACCCCTTACGATTTTTTTTGGCCAAAAAATGAAGGTTGTATAAATGCATTGTTAACGTGGAATAAGTAAGGATATAGCCTGGGCTATAACCTTCCCTATTTAAAAGACTAATCTGCAAAATTTTAAATTTCAATTTTTAGTTGCAAAAATCGTAAGGTTAACCCCTTACGATTTTTTTGGGACAAAAAATGAAGGTTGTAGAAATGCATTGTTAACGTGGAATAGGTAAGGATATAGCCTGGGCTATAACCTTCCCTATTTAAAAGACTAATCTGCAAAATTTTAAATTTCAATTTTTAGTTGCAAAAATCGTAAGGTTAACCCCTTACGATTTTTTTGGGACAAAAAATGAAGGTTGTAGAAATGCATTGTTAACGTGGAATAGGTAAGGATATAGCCTGGGCTATAACCTTCCCTATTTAAAAGACTAATCTGCAAAATTTTAAATTTCAATTTTTAATTGCAAAAATCGTAAGGTTAACCCCTTACGATTTTTTTTGGCCAAAAAATGAAGGTTGTAGAAATGCATTTTTAACGTGGAATACGTAAGGATATAGCTTGGGCTATAACCTTCCCAATTTAAAAGACTAAATTGCAAAGTTTTAAATTTCAATTTTTAATTGAAAAAATCGTAAGGTTAACCCCTTACGATTTTTTTTGGCCAAAAAATGAAGGTTGTAGACATGCATTTTTAACGTGGAATAACGTAAGGATATAGCCTGGGCTATAACCTTCCCTATTTAAAAGACTAAATTGCAAAGTTTTAAATTTCAATTTTTAATTGCAAAAATCGTAAGGTTAACCCCTTACGATTTTTTTGGGCCAAAAAATGAAAGTTGTAGAAATGCATTTTTAACGTGGAATACGTAAGGATATAGCTTGGGCTATAACCTTCCCTATTTAAAAGACTAAATTGCAAAGTTTTAAATTTCAATTTTTAATTGCAAAAATCGTAAGGTTAACCCCTTACGATTTTTTTTGGGCCAAAAAATGAAGGTTGTAGAAATGCATTTTTAACGTGGAATACGTAAGGATATAGCTTGGGCTATAACCTTCCCAATTTAAAAGACTAAATTGCAAAGTTTTAAATTTCAATTTTTAATTGCAAAAATCGTAAGGTTAACCCCTTACGATTTTTTGGGCCAAAAAATGAAGGTTGTAGAAATGCATTGTTAACGTGGAATAAGTAAGGATATAGCCTGGGCTATAACCTTCCCTATTTAAAAGACTAATCTGCAAAATTTTAAATTTCAATTTTTAATTGCAAAAATCGTAAGGTTAACCCCTTACGATTTTTTTGGGCCAAAAAATGAAGGTTGTAGAAATGCATTTTTAACGTGGAATACGTAAGGATATAGCTTGGGCTATAACCTTCCCTATTTAAAAGACTAAATTGCAAAGTTTTAAATTTCAATTTTTAATTGCAAAAATCGTAAGGTTAACCCCTTACGATTTTTTTGGGCCAAAAAATGAAGGTTGTAGAAATGCATTTTTAACGTGCAATACGTAAGGATATAGCTTGGGCTATAACCTTCCCTATTTAAAAGACTAATCTGCAAAATTTTAAATTTCAATTTTTAATTGCAAAAATCGTAAGGTTAACCCCTTACGATTTTTTTGGGCCAAAAAATGAAAGTTGTAGAAATGCATTTTTAACGTGGAATACGTAAGGATATAGCTTGGGCTATAACCATCCCAATTTAAAAGACTAAACGGCAAAGTTTTAAATTTCAATTTTTAATTGCAAAAATCGTAAGGTTAACCCCTTACGATTTTTTTGGGCCAAAAAATGAAGGTTGTAGAAATGCATTGTTAACGTGGAATAAGTAAGGATATAGCCTGGGCTATAACCTTCCCTATTTAAAAGACTAATCTGCAAAATTTTAAATTTCAATTTTTAATTGCAAAAATCGTAAGGTTAACCCCTTACGATTTTTTTGGGCCAAAAAATGAAGGTTGTAGAAATGCATTTTTAACGTGGAATACGTAAGGATATAGCTTGGGCTATAACCTTCCCTATTTAAAAGACTAAATTGCAAAGTTTTAAATTTCAATTTTTAATTGCAAAAATCGTAAGGTTAACCCCTTACGATTTTTTTTGGCCAAAAAATGAAGGTTGTAGAAATGCATTTTTAACGTGGAATACGTAAGGATATAGCTTGGGCTATAACCTTCCCTATTTAAAAGACTAATCTGCAAAATTTTAAATTTCAATTTTTAATTGCAAAAATCGTAAGGTTAACCCCTTACGATTTTTTTGGGCCAAAAAATGAAGGTTGTAGAAATGCATTTTTAACGTGGAATACGTAAGGATATAGCTTGGGCTATAACCTTCCCTATTTAAAAGACTAAATTGCAAAGTTTTAAATTTCAATTTTTAATTGCAAAAATCGTAAGGTTAACCCCTTACGATTTTTTGGGCCAAAAAATGAAGGTTGTAGAAATGCATTTTTAACGTGGAATACGTAAGGATATAGCTTGGGCTATAACCTTCCCTATTTAAAAGACTAATCTGCAAAATTTTAAATTTCAATTTTTAATTGCAAAAATCGTAAGGTTAACCCCTTACGATTTTTTTGGGCCAAAAAATGAAGGTTGTAGAAATGCATTTTTAACGTGGAATACGTAAGGATATAGCTTGGGCTATAACCTTCCCTATTTAAAAGACTAATCTGCAAAATTTTAAATTTCAATTTTTAATTGCAAAAATCGTAAGGTTAACCCCTTACGATTTTTTGGGCCAAAAAATGAAGGTTGTAGAAATGCATTTTTAACGTGGAATACGTAAGGATATAGCTTGGGCTATAACCTTCCCTATTTAAAAGACTAATCTGCAAAATTTTAAATTTCAATTTTTAATTGCAAAAATCGTAAGGTTAACCCCTTACGATTTTTTGGGCCAAAAAATGAAGGTTGTAGAAATGCATTTTTAACGTGGAATACGTAAGGATATAGCTTGGGCTATAACCTTCCCTATTTAAAAGACTAATCTGCAAAATTTTAAATTTCAATTTTTAATTGCAAAAATCGTAAGGTTAACCCCTTACGATTTTTTTGGGCCAAAAAATGAAGGTTGTAGAAATGCATTTTTAACGTGGAATACGTAAGGATATAGCTTGGGCTATAACCTTCCCTATTTAAAAGACTAATCTGCAAAATTTTAAATTTCAATTTTTAATTGCAAAAATCGTAAGGTTAACCCCTTACGATTTTTTGGGCCAAAAAATGAAGGTTGTAGAAATGCATTTTTAACGTGGAATACGTAAGGATATAGCTTGGGCTATAACCTTCCCTATTTAAAAGACTAATCTGCAAAATTTTAAATTTCAATTTTTAATTGCAAAAATCGTAAGGTTAACCCCTTACGATTTTTTTGGGCCAAAAAATGAAGGTTGTAGAAATGCATTTTTAACGTGGAATACGTAAGGATATAGCTTGGGCTATAACCTTCCCAATTTAAAAGACTAAATTGCAAAGTTTTAAATTTCAATTTTTAATTGCAAAAATCGTAAGGTTAACCCCTTACGATTTTTTTGGGCCAAAAAATGAAGGTTGTAGAAATGCATTTTTAACGTGGAATACGTAAGGATATAGCTTGGGCTATAACCTTCCCTATTTAAAAGACTAATCTGCAAAATTTAAAATTTCAATTTTTAATTGCAAAAATCGTAAGGTTAACCCCTTACGATTTTTTTGGGCCAAAAAATGAAGGTGGTAGAAATGCATTCTTAACGTGGAATAACGTAAGGATATAGCCTGGGCTATAACCTTCCCTATTTAAAAGACTAATCTGCAAAATTTTAAATTTCAATTTTTAATTGCAAAAATCGTAAGGTTAACCCCTTACGATTTTTTTGGGCCAAAAAATGAAGGTGGTAGAAATGCATTCTTAACGTGGAATAACGTAAGGATATAGCCTGGGCTATAACCTTCCCTATTTAAAAGACTAATCTGCAAAATTTTAAATTTCAATTTTTAATTGCAAAAATCGTAAGGTTAACCCCTTACGATTTTTTTGGGCCAAAAAATGAAGGTGGTAGAAATGCATTCTTAACGTGGAATAACGTAAGGATATAGCCTGGGCTATAACCTTCCCTATTTAAAAGACTAATCTGCAAAATTTTAAATTTCAATTTTTAATTTCAAAAATCGTAAGGTGAACCCCTTACGATTTTTTTTGGCCAAAAAATGAAGGTTGTAGAAATGCATTTTTAACGTGGAATACGTAAGGATATAGCTTGGGCTATAACCTTCCCAATTTAAAAGACTAAATTGCAAAGTTTTAAATTTCAATTTTTAATTGAAAAAATCGTAAGGTTAACCCCTTACGATTTTTTTTGGCCAAAAAATGAAGGTTGTAGACATGCATTTTTAACGTGGAATAACGTAAGGATATAGCCTGGGCTATAACCTTCCCTATTTAAAAGACTAATCTGCAAAATTTTAAATTTCAATTTTTAATTGCAAAAATCGTAAGGTTAACCCCTTACGATTTTTTTGGGCCAAAAAATGAAGGTTGTAGAAATGCATTTTTAACGTGGAATACGTAAGGATATAGCTTGGGCTATAACCTTCCCTATTTAAAAGACTAAATTGCAAAGTTTTAAATTTCAATTTTTAATTGCAAAAATCGTAAGGTTAACCCCTTACGATTTTTTTGGGCCAAAAAATAAAAGTTGTAGAAATGCATTTTTAACGTGGAATACGTAAGGATATAGCTTGGGCTATAACCTTCCCTATTTAAAAGACTAAATTGCAAAGTTTTAAATTTCAATTTTTAATTGCAAAAATCGTAAGGTTAACCCCTTACGATTTTTTTTAGCCAAAAAATGAAGGTTGTAGAAATGCATTTTTAACGTGGAATACGTAAGGATATAGCTTGGGCTATAACCTTCCCTATTTAAAAGACTAATCTGCAAAATTTTAAATTTCAATTTTTAATTGCAAAAATCGTAAGGTTAACCCCTTACGATTTTTTTGGGCCAAAAAATGAAGGTTGTAGAAATGCATTGTAAACGTGGAATAACGTAAGGATATAGCCTGGGCTATAACCTTCCCTATTTAAAAGACTAATCTGCAAAATTTTAAATTTCAATTTTTAATTGCAAAAATCGTAAGGTTAACCCCTTACGATTTTTTTGGGCCAAAAAATGAAGGTTGTAGAAATGCATTTTTAACGTGGAATACGTAAGGATATAGCTTGGGCTATAACCTTCCCAATTTAAAAGACTAAATTGCAAAGTTTTAAATTTCAATTTTTAATTGCAAAAATCGTAAGGTTAACCCCTTACGATTTTTTTTGGGCCAAAAAATGAAGGTTGTAGAAATGCATTTTTAACGTGGAATACGTAAGGATATAGCTTGGGCTATAACCTTCCCTATTTAAAAGACTAATCTGCAAAATTTTAAAATTCAATTTTTAATTGCAAAAATCGTAAGGTTAACCCCTTACGATTTTTTTGGGCCAAAAAATGAAGGTTGTAGAAATGCATTGTTAACGTGGAATAACGTAAGGATATAGCTTGGGCTATAACCTTCCCTATTTAAAAGACTAATCTGCAAAATTTTATATTTCAATTTTTAATTGCAAAAATCGTAAGGTTAACCCCTTACGATTTTTTTGGGCCAAAAAATGAAGGTTGTAGAAATGCATTTTTAACGTGGAATACGTAAGGATATAGCTTGGGCTATAACCTTCCCTATTTAAAAGACTAAATTGCAAAATTTTAAATTTCAATTTTTAATTGCAAAAATCGTAAGGTTAACCCCTTACGATTTTTTTGGGCCAAAAAATGAAGGTTGTAGAAATGCATTGTTAACGTGGAATAACGTAAGGATATAGCCTGGGCTATAACCTTCCCTATTTAAAAGACTAATCTGCAAAATTTTAAATTTCAATTTTTAATTGCAAAAATCGTAAGGTTAACCCCTTACGATTTTTTTGGGCCAAAAAATGAAGGTTGTAGAAATGCATTTTTAACGTGGAATACGTAAGGATATAGCTTGGGCTATAACCTTCCCTATTTAAAAGACTAAATTGCAAAATTTTAAATTTCAATTTTTAATTGCAAAAATCGTAAGGTTAACCCCTTACGATTTTTTTTGGCCAAAAAATGAAGGTTGTATAAATGCATTGTTAACGTGGAATAAGTAAGGATATAGCCTGGGCTATAACCTTCCCTATTTAAAAGACTAATCTGCAAAAATTTAAATTTCAATTTTTAATTGCAAAAATCGTAAGATTAACCCCTTACGATTTTTTTTGGGCCAAAAAATGAAGGTTGTAGAAATGCATTGTTAACGTGGAATAACGTAAGGATATAGCCTGGGCTATAACCTTCCCTATTTAAAAGACTAATCTGCAAAATTTTAAATTTCAATTTTTAATTGCAAAAATCGTAAGGTTAACCCCTTACGATTTTTTTTGGGCCAAAAAATGAAGGTTGTAGAAATGCATTTTTAACGTGGAATACGTAAGGATATAGCTTGGGCTATAACCTTCCCTATTTAAAAGACTAATCTGCAAAATTTTAAATTTCAATTTTTAATTGCAAAAATCGTAAGGTTAACCCCTTACGATTTTTTTGGGCCAAAAAATGAAGGTTGTAGAAATGCATTGTTAACGTGGAATAACGTAAGGATATAGCTTGGGCTATAACCTTCCCTATTTAAAAGACTAAATTGCAAAATTTTAAATTTCAATTTTTAATTGCAAAAATCGTAAGGTTAACCCCTTACGATTTTTTTGGGCCAAAAAATGAAGGTTGTAGAAATGCATTGTTAACGTGGAATAACGTAAGGATATAGCCTGGGCTATAACCTTCCCTATTTAAAAGACTAATCTGCAAAATTTTAAATTTCAATTTTTAATTGCAAAAATCGTAAGGTTAACCCCTTACGATTTTTTTGGGCCAAAAAATGAAGGTTGTAGAAATGCATTGTAAACGTGGAATAACGTAAGGATATAGCCTGGGCTATAACCTTCCCTATTTAAAAGACTAATCTGCAAAATTTTAAATTTCAATTTTTAATTGCAAAAATCGTAAGGTTAACCCCTTACGATTTTTTTGGGCCAAAAAATGAAGGTTGTAGAAATGCATTTTTAACGTGGAATACGTAAGGATATAGCTTGGGCTATAACCTTCCCAATTTAAAAGACTAAATTGCAAAGTTTTAAATTTCAATTTTTAATTGCAAAAATCGTAAGGTTAACCCCTTACGATTTTTTTTGGGCCAAAAAATGAAGGTTGTAGAAATGCATTTTTAACGTGGAATACGTAAGGATATAGCTTGGGCTATAACCTTCCCTATTTAAAAGACTAATCTGCAAAATTTTAAATTTCAATTTTTAATTGCAAAAATCGTAAGGTTAACCCCTTACGATTTTTTTGGGCCAAAAAATGAAGGTTGTAGAAATGCATTGTTAACGTGGAATAACGTAAGGATATAGCTTGGGCTATAACCTTCCCTATTTAAAAGACTAATCTGCAAAATTTTAAATTTCAATTTTTAATTGCAAAAATCGTAAGGTTAACCCCTTACGATTTTTTTGGGCCAAAAAATGAAGGTTGTAGAAATGCATTTTTAACGTGGAATACGTAAGGATATAGCTTGGGCTATAACCTTCCCTATTTAAAAGACTAAATTGCAAAATTTTAAATTTCAATTTTTAATTGCAAAAATCGTAAGGTTAACCCCTTACGATTTTTTTGGGCCAAAAAATGAAGGTTGTAGAAATGCATTGTTAACGTGGAATAACGTAAGGATATAGCCTGGGCTATAACCTTCCCTATTTAAAAGACTAATCTGCAAAATTTTAAATTTCAATTTTTAATTGCAAAAATCGTAAGGTTAACCCCTTACGATTTTTTTTGGCCAAAAAATGAAGGTTGTAGAAATGCATTTTTAACGTGGAATACGTAAGGATATAGCTTGGGCTATAACCTTCCCTATTTAAAAGACTAAATTGCAAAGTTTTAAATTTCAATTTTTAATTGAAAAAATCGTAAGGTTAACCCCTTACGATTTTTTTTGGCCAAAAAATGAAGGTTGTATAAATGCATTGTTAACGTGAAATAAGTAAGGATATAGCCTGGGCTATAACCTTCCCTATTTAAAAGACTAATCTGCAAAATTTTAAATTTCAATTTTTAATTGCAAAAATCGTAAGGTTAACCCCTTACGATTTTTTTGGGCCAAAAAATGAAGGTTGTAGAAATGCATTGTTAACGTGGAATAACGTAAGGATAAAGCTTGGGCTATAACCTTCCCTATTTAAAAGACTAAATTGCAAAGTTTTAAATTTCAATTTTTAATTGAAAAAATCGTAAGGTTAACCCCTTACGATTTCTTTTGGGCCAAAAAATGAAGGTTGTAGAAATGCATTGTTAACGTGGAATAACGTAAGGATATAGCCTGGGCTATAACCTTCCCTATTTAAAAGACTAATCTGCAAAATTTTAAATTTCAATTTTTAATTGCAAAAATCGTAAGGTTAACCCCTTACGATTTTTTTGGGCCAAAAAATGAAGGTTGTAGAAATGCATTGTTAACGTGGAATAACGTAAGGATATAGCTTGGGCTATAACCTTCCCTATTTAAAAGACTAAATTGCAAAGTTTTAAATTTCAATTTTTAATTGCAAAAATCGTAAGGTTAACCCCTTACGATTTTTTTGGGCCAAAAAATGAAGGTTGTAGAAATGCATTGTTAACGTGGAATAACGTAAGGATATAGCCTGGGCTATAACCTTCCCTATTTAAAAGACTAATCTGCAAAATTTTAAATTTCAATTTTTAATTGCAAAAATCGTAAGGTTAACCCCTTACGATTTTTTTGGGACAAAAAATGAAGGTTGTAGAAATGCATTGTTAACGTGGAATAAGTAAGGATATAGCCTGGGCTATAACCTTCCCTATTTAAAAGACTAATCTGCAAAATTTTAAATTTCAATTTTTAATTGCAAAAATCGTAAGGTTAACCCCTTACGATTTTTTTGGGCCAAAAAATGAAGGTTGTAGAAATGCATTTTTAACGTGGAATACGTAAGGATATAGCTTGGGCTATAACCTTCCCTATTTAAAAGACTAAATTGCAAAGTTTTAAATTTCAATTTTTAATTGCAAAAATCGTAAGGTTAACCCCTTACGATTTTTTTGGGCCAAAAAATGAAGGTTGTAGAAATGCATTTTTAACGTGGAATACGTAAGGATATAGCTTGGGCTATAACCTTCCCTATTTAAAAGACTAATCTGCAAAATTTTAAATTTCAATTTTTAATTGCAAAAATCGTAAGGTTAACCCCTTACGATTTTTTTGGGCCAAAAAATGAAGGTTGTAGAAATGCATTGTTAACGTGGAATAACGTAAGGATATAGCTTGGGCTATAACCTTCCCTATTTAAAAGACTAAATTGCAAAGTTTTAAATTTCAATTTTTAATTGCAAAAATCGTAAGGTTAACCCCTTACGATTTTTTTGGGCCAAAAAATGAAGGTTGTAGAAATGCATTGTTAACGTGGAATAACGTAAGGATATAGCCTGGGCTATAACCTTCCCTATTTAAAAGACTAATCTGCAAAATTTTAAATTTCAATTTTTAATTGCAAAAATCGTAAGGTTAACCCCTTACGATTTTTTTGGGCCAAAAAATGAAGGTTGTAGAAATGCATTGTTAACGTGGAATAAGTAAGGATATAGCCTGGGCTATAACCTTCCCTATTTAAAAGACTAATCTGCAAAATTTTAAATTTCAATTTTTAATTGCAAAAATCGTAAGGTTAACCCCTTACGATTTTTTTGGGCCAAAAAATGAAGGTTGTAGAAATGCATTTTTAACGTGGAATACGTAAGGATATAGCTTGGGCTATAACCTTCCCTATTTAAAAGACTAAATTGCAAAGTTTTAAATTTCAATTTTTAATTGCAAAAATCGTAAGGTTAACCCCTTACGATTTTTTTGGGCCAAAAAATGAAGGTTGTAGAAATGCATTTTTAACGTGGAATACGTAAGGATATAGCTTGGGCTATAACCTTCCCTATTTAAAAGACTAATCTGCAAAATTTTAAATTTCAATTTTTAATTGCAAAAATCGTAAGGTTAACCCCTTACGATTTTTTTGGGCCAAAAAATGAAGGTTGTAGAAATGCATTTTTAACGTGGAATACGTAAGGATATAGCTTGGGCTATAACCTTCCCTATTTAAAAGACTAATCTGCAAAATTTTAAATTTCAATTTTTAATTGCAAAAATCGTAAGGTTAACCCCTTACGATTTTTTTGGGCCAAAAAATGAAGGTTGTAGAAATGCATTTTTAACGTGGAATACGTAAGGATATAGCTTGGGCTATAACCTTCCCTATTTAAAAGACTAATCTGCAAAATTTTAAATTTCAATTTTTAATTGCAAAAATCGTAAGGTTAACCCCTTACGATTTTTTTGGGCCAAAAAATGAAGGTTGTAGAAATGCATTGTTAACGTGGAATAACGTAAGGATAAAGCTTGGGCTATAACCTTCCCTATTTAAAAGACTAAATTGCAAAGTTTTAAATTTCAATTTTTAATTGAAAAAATCGTAAGGTTAACCCCTTACGATTTCTTTTGGGCCAAAAAATGAAGGTTGTAGAAATGCATTGTTAACGTGGAATAACGTAAGGATATAGCCTGGGCTATAACCTTCCCTATTTAAAAGACTAATCTGCAAAATTTTAAATTTCAATTTTTAATTGCAAAAATCGTAAGGTTAACCCCTTACGATTTTTTTGGGCCAAAAAATGAAGGTTGTAGAAATGCATTGTTAACGTGGAATAACGTAAGGATATAGCTTGGGCTATAACCTTCCCTATTTAAAAGACTAAATTGCAAAGTTTTAAATTTCAATTTTTAATTGCAAAAATCGTAAGGTTAACCCCTTACGATTTTTTTGGGCCAAAAAATGAAGGTTGTAGAAATGCATTGTTAACGTGGAATAACGTAAGGATATAGCCTGGGCTATAACCTTCCCTATTTAAAAGACTAATCTGCAAAATTTTAAATTTCAATTTTTAATTGCAAAAATCGTAAGGTTAACCCCTTACGATTTTTTTGGGACAAAAAATGAAGGTTGTAGAAATGCATTGTTAACGTGGAATAAGTAAGGATATAGCCTGGGCTATAACCTTCCCTATTTAAAAGACTAATCTGCAAAATTTTAAATTTCAATTTTTAATTGCAAAAATCGTAAGGTTAACCCCTTACGATTTTTTTGGGCCAAAAAATGAAGGTTGTAGAAATGCATTTTTAACGTGGAATACGTAAGGATATAGCTTGGGCTATAACCTTCCCTATTTAAAAGACTAAATTGCAAAGTTTTAAATTTCAATTTTTAATTGCAAAAATCGTAAGGTTAACCCCTTACGATTTTTTTGGGCCAAAAAATGAAGGTTGTAGAAATGCATTTTTAACGTGGAATACGTAAGGATATAGCTTGGGCTATAACCTTCCCTATTTAAAAGACTAATCTGCAAAATTTTAAATTTCAATTTTTAATTGCAAAAATCGTAAGGTTAACCCCTTACGATTTTTTTGGGCCAAAAAATGAAGGTTGTAGAAATGCATTGTTAACGTGGAATAACGTAAGGATATAGCCTGGGCTATAACCTTCCCTATTTAAAAGACTAATCTGCAAAATTTTAAATTTCAATTTTTAATTGCAAAAATCGTAAGGTTAACCCCTTACGATTTTTTTGGGCCAAAAAATGAAGGTGGTAGAAATGCATTCTTAACGTGGAATAACGTAAGGATATAGCCTGGGCTATAACCTTCCCTATTTAAAAGACTAATCTGCAAAATTTTAAATTTCAATTTTTAATTGCAAAAATCGTAAGGTTAACCCCTTACGATTTTTTTGGGCCAAAAAATGAAGGTTGTAGAAATGCATTTTTAACGTGGAATACGTAAGGATATAGCTTGGGCTATAACCTTCCCTATTTAAAAGACTTAATTGCAAAGTTTTAAATTTCAATTTTTAATTGCAAAAATCGTAAGGTTAACCCCTTACGATTTTTTTGGGCCAAAAAATGAAGGTTGTAGAAATGCATTTTTAACGTGGAATACGTAAGGATATAGCTTGGGCTATAACCTTCCCTAATTAAAAGACTAATCTGCAAAATTTAAAATTTCAATTTTTAGTTGCAAAAATCGTAAGGTTAACCCCTTACGATTTTTTTGGGCCAAAAAATGAAGGTTGTAGAAATGCATTGTAAACGTGGAATAACGTAAGGATATAGCCTGGGCTATAACCTTCCCTATTTAAAAGACTAATCTGCAAAATTTTAAATTTCAATTTTTAATTGCAAAAATCGTAAGGTTAACCCCTTACGATTATTTTGGGCCAAAAAATGAAGGTTGTAGAAATGCATTTTTAACGTGGAATACGTAAGGATATAGCTTGGGCTATAACCTTCCCAATTTAAAAGACTAAATTGCAAAGTTTTAAATTTCAATTTTTAATTGCAAAAATCGTAAGGTTAACCCCTTACGATTTTTTTGGGCCAAAAAATGAAGGTTGTAGAAATGCATTTTTAACGTGGAATACGTAAGGATATAGCTTGGGCTATAACCTTCCCTATTTAAAAGACTAATCTGCAAAATTTTAAATTTCAATTTTTAATTGCAAAAATCGTAAGGTTAACCCCTTACGATTTTTTTGGGCCAAAAAATGAAGGTTGTAGAAATGCATTTTTAACGTGGAATACGTAAGGATATAGCTTGGGCTATAACCTTCCCAATTTAAAAGACTAAATTGCAAAGTTTTAAATTTCAATTTTTAATTGCAAAAATCGTAAGGTTAACCCCTTACGATTTTTTTGGGCCAAAAAATGAAGGTTGTAGAAATGCATTGTTAACGTGGAATAACGTAAGGATATAGCCTGGGCTATAACCTTCCCTATTTAAAAGACTAATCTGCAAAATTTTAAATTTCAATTTTTAATTGCAAAAATCGTAAGGTTAACCCCTTACGATTTTTTTGGGCCAAAAAATGAAGGTTGTAGAAATGCATTTTTAACGTGGAATACGTAAGGATATAGCTTGGGCTATAACCTTCCCTATTTAAAAGACTAAATTGCAAAGTTTTAAATTTCAATTTTTAATTTCAAAAATCGTAAGGTTAACCCCTTACGATTTTTTTGGGCCAAAAAATGAAGGTTGTAGAAATGCATTTTTAACGTGGAATACGTAAGGATATAGCTTGGGCTATAACCTTCCCTATTTAAAAGACTAAATTGCAAAGTTTTAAATTTCAATTTTTAATTGCAAAAATCGTAAGGTTAACCCCTTACGATTTTTTTGGGCCAAAAAATGAAGGTTGTAGAAATGCATTGTTAACGTGGAATAACGTAAGGATATAGCCTGGGCTATAACCTTCCCTATTTAAAAGACTAATCTGCAAAATTTTAAATTTCAATTTTTAATTGCAAAAATCGTAAGGTTAACCCCTTACGATTTTTTTGGGCCAAAAAATGAAGGTTGTAGAAATGCATTGTTAACGTGGAATAACGTAAGGATATAGCCTGGGCTATAACCTTCCCTATTTAAAAGACTAATCTGCAAAATTTTAAATTTCAATTTTTAATTGCAAAAATCGTAAGGTTAACCCCTTACGATTTTTTTGGGCCAAAAAATGAAGGTTGTAGAAATGCATTGTTAACGTGGAATAACGTAAGGATATAGCCTGGGCTATAACCTTCCCTATTTAAAAGACTAATCTGCAAAATTTTAAATTTCAATTTTTAATTGCAAAAATCGTAAGGTTAACCCCTTACGATTTTTTTGGGCCAAAAAATGAAGGTTGTAGAAATGCATTTTTAACGTGGAATACGTAAGGATATAGCTTGGGCTATAACCTTCCCAATTTAAAAGACTAAATTGCAAAGTTTTAAATTTCAATTTTTAATTGCAAAAATCGTAAGGTTAACCCCTTACGATTTTTTTTGGGCCAAAAAATGAAGGTTGTAGAAATGCATTTTTAACGTGGAATACGTAAGGATATAGCTTGGGCTATAACCTTCCCTATTTAAAAGACTAATCTGCAAAATTTTAAATTTCAATTTTTAATTGCAAAAATCGTAAGGTTAACCCCTTACGATTTTTTTGGGCCAAAAAATGAAGGTTGTAGAAATGCATTTTTAACGTGGAATACGTAAGGATATAGCTTGGGCTATAACCTTCCCTATTTAAAAGACTTAATTGCAAAGTTTTAAATTTCAATTTTTAATTGCAAAAATCGTAAGGTTAACCCCTTACGATTTTTTTGGGCCACAAAATGAAGGTTGTAGAAATGCATTTTTAACGTGGAATACGTAAGGATATAGCTTGGGCTATAACCTTCCCTAATTAAAAGACTAATCTGCAAAATTTAAAATTTCAATTTTTAGTTGCAAAAATCGTAAGGTTAACCCCTTACGATTTTTTTGGGCCAAAAAATGAAGGTTGTAGAAATGCATTGTAAACGTGGAATAACGTAAGGATATAGCCTGGGCTATAACCTTCCCTATTTAAAAGACTAATCTGCAAAATTTTAAATTTCAATTTTTAATTGCAAAAATCGTAAGGTTAACCCCTTACAATTTTTTTGGGCCAAAAAATGAAGGTTGTAGAAATGCATTTTTAACGTGGAATACGTAAGGATATAGCTTGGGCTATAACCTTCCCAATTTAAAAGACTAAATTGCAAAGTTTTAAATTTCAATTTTTAATTGCAAAAATCGTAAGGTTAACCCCTTACGATTTTTTTGGGCCAAAAAATGAAGGTTGTAGAAATGCATTTTTAACGTGGAATACGTAAGGATATAGCTTGGGCTATAACCTTCCCTATTTAAAAGACTAATCTGCAAAATTATAAATTTCAATTTTTTATTGCAAAAATCGTAAGGTTAACCCCTTACGATTTTTTTGGGCCAAAAAATGAAGGTTGTAGAAATGCATTTTTAACGTGGAATACGTAAGGATATAGCTTGGGCTATAACCTTCCCTATTTAAAAGACTTAATTGCAAAGTTTTAAATTTCAATTTTTAATTGCAAAAATCGTAAGGTTAACCCCTTACGATTTTTTTGGGCCAAAAAATGAAGGTTGTAGAAATGCATTTTTAACGTGGAATACGTAAGGATATAGCTTGGGCTATAACCTTCCCTAATTAAAAGACTAATCTGCAAAATTTAAAATTTCAATTTTTAGTTGCAAAAATCGTAAGGTTAACCCCTTACGATTTTTTTGGGCCAAAAAATGAAGGTTAAAGAAATGCATTGTAAACGTGGAATAACGTAAGGATATAGCCTGGGCTATAACCTTCCCTATTTAAAAGACTAATCTGCAAAATTTTAAATTTCAATTTTTAATTGCAAAAATCGTAAGGTTAACCCCTTACGATTTTTTTGGGCCAAAAAATGAAGGTTAAAGAAATGCATTGTAAACGTGGAATAACGTAAGGATATAGCCTGGGCTATAACCTTCCCTATTTAAAAGACTAATCTGCAAAATTTTAAATTTCAATTTTTAATTGCAAAAATCGTAAGGTTAACTCCTTACGATTTTTTTTGGCCAAAAAATGAAGGTTGTATAAATGCATTGTTAACGTGGAATAACGTAAGGATATAGCTTGGGCTATAACCTTCCCTATTTAAAAGACTAATCTGCAAAATTTTAAATTTCAATTTTTAATTGCAAAAATCGTAAGGTTAACCCCTTACGATTTTTTTGGGCCAAAAAATGAAGGTTGTAGAAATGCATTTTTAACGTGGAATACGTAAGGATATAGCTTGGGCTATAACCTTCCCTATTTAAAAGACTAAATTGCAAAGTTTTTAATTTCAATTTTTAATTGAAAAAATCGTAAGGTTAACCCCTTACGATTTTTTTGGGCCAAAAAATGAAGGTTGTAGAAATGCATTTTTAACGTGGAATACGTAAGGATATAGCTTGGGCTATAACCTTCCCTATTTAAAAGACTAAATTGCAAAGTTTTAAATTTCAATTTTTAATTGAAAAAATCGTAAGGTTAACCCCTTACGATTTTTTTGGGCCAAAAAATGAAGGTTGTAGAAATGCATTTTTAACGTGGAATACGTAAGGATATAGCTTGGGCTATAACCTTCCCTATTTAAAAGACTAAATTGCAAAGTTTTAAATTTCAATTTTTAATTGAAAAAATCGTAAGGTTAACCCCTTACGATTTTTTTTGGCCAAAAAATGAAGGTTGTATAAATGCATTGTTAACGTGGAATAACGTAAGGATATAGCTTGGGCTATAACCTTCCCTATTTAAAAGACTAAATTGCAAAGTTTTAAATTTCAATTTTTAATTGAAAAAATCGTAAGGTTAACCCCTTACGATTTTTTTGGGCCAAAAAATGAAGGTTGTAGAAATGCATTTTTAACGTGGAATACGTAAGGATATAGCTTGGGCTATAACCTTCCCTATTTAAAAGACTAAATTGCAAAGTTTTAAATTTCAATTTTTAATTGAAAAAATCGTAAGGTTAACCCCTTACGATTTTTTTTGGCCAAAAAATGAAGGTTGTATAAATGCATTGTTAACGTGGAATAACGTAAGGATATAGCTTGGGCTATAACCTTCCCTATTTAAAAGACTAATCTGCAAAATTTAAAATTTCAATTTTTAATTGCAAAAATCGTAAGGTTAACCCCTTACGATTTTTTTGGGCCAAAAAATGAAGGTTGTAGAAATGCATTTTTAACGTGGAATACGTAAGGATATAGCTTGGGCTATAACCTTCCCTATTTAAAAGACTAAATTGCAAAGTTTTAAATTTCAATTTTTAATTGAAAAAATCGTAAGGTTAACCCCTTACGATTTTTTTTGGCCAAAAAATGAAGGTTGTATAAATGCATTGTTAACGTGGAATAACGTAAGGATATAGCTTGGGCTATAACCTTCCCTATTTAAAAGACTAATCTGCAAAATTTTAAATTTCAATTTTTAATTGCAAAAATCGTAAGGTTAACCCCTTACGATTTTTTTGGGCCAAAAAATGAAGGTTGTAGAAATGCATTTTTAACGTGGAATACGTAAGGATATAGCTTGGGCTATAACCTTCCCTATTTAAAAGACTAAATTGCAAAGTTTTTAATTTCAATTTTTAATTGAAAAAATCGTAAGGTTAACCCCTTACGATTTTTTTGGGCCAAAAAATGAAGGTTGTAGAAATGCATTTTTAACGTGGAATACGTAAGGATATAGCTTGGGCTATAACCTTCCCTATTTAAAAGACTAAATTGCAAAGTTTTAAATTTCAATTTTTAATTGAAAAAATCGTAAGGTTAACCCCTTACGATTTTTTTGGGCCAAAAAATGAAGGTTGTAGAAATGCATTTTTAACGTGGAATACGTAAGGATATAGCTTGGGCTATAACCTTCCCTATTTAAAAGACTAAATTGCAAAGTTTTAAATTTCAATTTTTAATTGAAAAAATCGTAAGGTTAACCCCTTACGATTTTTTTTGGCCAAAAAATGAAGGTTGTATAAATGCATTGTTAACGTGGAATAACGTAAGGATATAGCTTGGGCTATAACCTTCCCTATTTAAAAGACTAAATTGCAAAGTTTTAAATTTCAATTTTTAATTGAAAAAATCGTAAGGTTAACCCCTTACGATTTTTTTGGGCCAAAAAATGAAGGTTGTAGAAATGCATTTTTAACGTGGAATACGTAAGGATATAGCTTGGGCTATAACCTTCCCTATTTAAAAGACTAAATTGCAAAGTTTTAAATTTCAATTTTTAATTGAAAAAATCGTAAGGTTAACCCCTTACGATTTTTTTTGGCCAAAAAATGAAGGTTGTATAAATGCATTGTTAACGTGGAATAACGTAAGGATATAGCTTGGGCTATAACCTTCCCTATTTAAAAGACTAATCTGCAAAATTTAAAATTTCAATTTTTAATTGCAAAAATCGTAAGGTTAACCCCTTACGATTTTTTTGGGCCAAAAAATGAAGGTTGTAGAAATGCATTGTAAACGTGGAATAACGTAAGGATATAGCCTGGGCTATAACCTTCCCTATTTAAAAGACTAATCTGCAAAATTTTAAATTTCAATTTTTAATTGCAAAAATCGTAAGGTTAACCCCTTACGATTTTTTTGGGACAAAAAATGAAGGTTGTAGAAATGCATTGTTAACGTGGAATAACGTAAGGATATAGCCTGGGCTATAACCTTCCCTATTTAAAAGACTAATCTGCAAAATTTTAAATTTCAATTTTTAATTGCAAAAATCGTAAGGTTAACCCCTTACGATTTTTTTGAGACAAAAAATGAAGGTTGTAGAAATGCATTGTTAACGTGGAATACGTAAGGATATAGCTTGGGCTATAACCTTCCCAATTTAAAAGACTAAATTGCAAAGTTTTAAATTTCAATTTTTAATTGCAAAAATCGTAAGGTTAACCCCTTACGATTTTTTTGGGCCAAAAAATGAAGGTTGTAGAAATGCATTTTTAACGTGGAATACGTAAGGATATAGCTTGGGCTATAACCTTCCCAATTTAAAAGACTAAATTGCAAAGTTTTAAATTTCAATTTTTAATTGCAAAAATCGTAAGGTTAACCCCTTACGATTTTTTTGGGCCAAAAAATGAAGGTTGTAGAAATGCATTTTTAACGTGGAATACGTAAGGATATAGCTTGGGCTATAACCTTCCCTAATTAAAAGACTAATCTGCAAAATTTTAAATTTCAATTTTTAATTGCAAAAATCGTAAGGTTAACCCCTTACGATTTTTTTGGGCCAAAAAATGAAGGTTGTAGAAATGCATTGTTAACGTGGAATAACGTAAGGATATAGCCTGGGCTATAACCTTCCCTATTTAAAAGACTAATCTGCAAAGATTTAAATTTCAATTTTTAATTGCAAAAATCGTAAGGTTAACCCCTTACGATTTTTTTGGGCCAAAAAATGAAGGTTGTAGAAATGCATTGTTAACGTGGAATAACGTAAGGATATAGCCTGGGCTATAACCTTCCCTATTTAAAAGACTAATCTGCAAAATTTTAAATTTCAATTTTTAATTGCAAAAATCGTAAGGTTAACCCCTTACGATTTTTTTGGGCCAAAAAATGAAGGTTGTAGAAATGCATTGTTAACGTGGAATAACGTAAGGATATAGCCTGGGCTATAACCTTCCCTATTTAAAAGACTAATCTGCAAAATTTTAAATTTCAATTTTTAATTGCAAAAATCGTAAGGTTAACCCCTTACGATTTTTTTGGGCCAAAAAATGAAGGTTGTAGAAATGCATTGTTAACGTGGAATAACGTAAGGATATAGCCTGGGCTATAACCTTCCCTATTTAAAAGACTAATCTGCAAAATTTTAAATTTCAATTTTTAATTGCAAAAATCGTAAGGTTAACCCCTTACGATTTTTTTGGGCCAAAAAATGAAGGTTGTAGAAATGCATTTTTAACGTGGAATACGTAAGGATATAGCTTGGGCTATAACCTTCCCTATTTAAAAGACTAAATTGCAAAGTTTTAAATTTCAATTTTTAATTGCAAAAATCGTAAGGTTAACCCCTTACGATTTTTTTGGGACAAAAAATGAAGGTTGTAGAAATGCATTGTTAACGTGGAATAAGTAAGGATATAGCCTGGGCTATAACCTTCCCTATTTAAAAGACTAATCTGCAAAATTTTAAATTTCAATTTTTAATTGCAAAAATCGTAAGGTTAACCCCTTACGATTTTTTTGGGCCAAAAAATGAAGGTTGTAGAAATGCATTGTTAACGTGGAATAACGTAAGGATATAGCCTGGGCTATAACCTTCCCTATTTAAAAGACTAATCTGCAAAATTTTAAATTTCAATTTTTAATTGCAAAAATCGTAAGGTTAACCCCTTACGATTTTTTTGGGCCAAAAAATGAAGGTTGTAGAAATGCATTTTTAACGTGGAATACGTAAGGATATAGCTTGGGCTATAACCTTCCCTATTTAAAAGACTAAATTGCAAAGTTTTAAATTTCAATTTTTAATTGCAAAAATCGTAAGGTTAACCCCTTACGATTTTTTTGGGCCAAAAAATGAAGGTTGTAGAAATGCATTTTTAACGTGGAATAAGTAAGGATATAGCCTGGGCTATAACCTTCCCTATTTAAAAGACTAATCTGCAAAATTTTAAATTTCAATTTTTAATTGCAAAAATCGTAAGGTTAACCCCTTACGATTTTTTTGGGCCAAAAAATGAAGGTTGTAGAAATGCATTGTTAACGTGGAATAACGTAAGGATATAGCCTGGGCTATAACCTTCCCTATTTAAAAGACTAATCTGCAAAATTTTAAATTTCAATTTTTAATTGCAAAAATCGTAAGGTTAACCCCTTACGATTTTTTTGGGCCAAAAAATGAAGGTTGTAGAAATGCATTTTTAACGTGGAATACGTAAGGATATAGCTTGGGCTATAACCTTCCCTATTTAAAAGACTAAATTGCAAAGTTTTAAATTTCAATTTTTAATTGCAAAAATCGTAAGGTTAACCCCTTACGATTTTTTTGGGACAAAAAATGAAGGTTGTAGAAATGCATTGTTAACGTGGAATAAGTAAGGATATAGCCTGGGCTATAACCTTCCCTATTTAAAAGACTAATCTGCAAAATTTTAAATTTCAATTTTTAATTGCAAAAATCGTAAGGTTAACCCCTTACGATTATTTTGGGCCAAAAAATGAAGGTTGTAGAAATGCATTTTTAACGTGGAATACGTAAGGATATAGCTTGGGCTATAACCTTCCCAATTTAAAAGACTAAATTGCAAAGTTTTAAATTTCAATTTTTAATTGCAAAAATCGTAAGGTTAACCCCTTACGATTTTTTTGGGCCAAAAAATGAAGGTTGTAGAAATGCATTTTTAACGTGGAATACGTAAGGATATAGCTTGGGCTATAACCTTCCCTATTTAAAAGACTAAATTGCAAAGTTTTAAATTTCAATTTTTAATTGCAAAAATCGTAAGGTTAACCCCTTACGATTTTTTTGGGACAAAAAATGAAGGTTGTAGAAATGCATTGTTAACGTGGAATAAGTAAGGATATAGCCTGGGCTATAACCTTCCCTATTTAAAAGACTAATCTGCAAAATTTTAAATTTCAATTTTTAATTGCAAAAATCGTAAGGTTAACCCCTTACGATTTTTTTGGGCCAAAAAATGAAGGTTGTAGAAATGCATTTTTAACGTGGAATACGTAAGGATATAGCTTGGGCTATAACCTTCCCTATTTAAAAGACTAAATTGCAAAGTTTTAAATTTCAATTTTTAATTGCAAAAATCGTAAGGTTAACCCCTTACGATTTTTTTGGGACAAAAAATGAAGGTTGTAGAAATGCATTGTTAACGTGGAATAAGTAAGGATATAGCCTGGGCTATAACCTTCCCTATTTAAAAGACTAATCTGCAAAATTTTAAATTTCAATTTTTAATTGCAAAAATCGTAAGGTTAACCCCTTACGATTATTTTGGGCCAAAAAATGAAGGTTGTAGAAATGCATTTTTAACGTGGAATACGTAAGGATATAGCTTGGGCTATAACCTTCCCAATTTAAAAGACTAAATTGCAAAGTTTTAAATTTCAATTTTTAATTGCAAAAATCGTAAGGTTAACCCCTTACGATTTTTTTGGGCCAAAAAATGAAGGTTGTAGAAATGCATTTTTAACGTGGAATACGTAAGGATATAGCTTGGGCTATAACCTTCCCAATTTAAAAGACTAAATTGCAAAGTTTTAAATTTCAATTTTTAATTGCAAAAATCGTAAGGTTAACCCCTTACGATTTTTTTGGGCCAAAAAATGAAGGTTGTAGAAATGCATTGTTAACGTGGAATAACGTAAGGATATAGCCTGGGCTATAACCTTCCCTATTTAAAAGACTAATCTGCAAAATTTTAAATTTCAATTTTTAATTGCAAAAATCGTAAGGTTAACCCCTTACGATTTTTTTGGGCCAAAAAATGAAGGTTGTAGAAATGCATTTTTAACGTGGAATACGTAAGGATATAGCTTGGGCTATAACCTTCCCTATTTAAAAGACTAATCTGCAAAATTTTAAATTTCAATTTTTAATTGCAAAAATCGTAAGGTTAACCCCTCACGATTTTTTTGGGCCCAAAAATGAAGGTTGTAGAAATGCATTGTTAACGTGGAATAACGTAAGGATATAGCCTGGGCTATAACCTTCCCTATTTAAAAGACTAATCTGCAAAATTTTAAATTTCAATTTTTAATTGCAAAAATCGTAAGGTTAACCCCTTACGATTTTTTTGGGCCAAAAAATGAAGGTTGTAGAAATGCATTTTTAACGTGGAATACGTAAGGATATAGCTTGGGCTATAACCTTCCCTATTTAAAAGACTAATCTGCAAAATTTTAAATTTCAATTTTTAATTGCAAAAATCGTAAGGTTAACCCCTCACGATTTTTTTGGGCCCAAAAATGAAGGTTGTAGAAATGCATTTTTAACGTGGAATACGTAAGGATATAGCTTGGGCTATAACCTTCCCAATTTAAAAGACTAAATTGCAAAGTTTTAAATTTCAATTTTTAATTGCAAAAATCGTAAGGTTAACCCCTTACGATTTTTTTGGGCCAAAAAATGAAGGTTGTAGAAATGCATTGTTAACGTGGAATAACGTAAGGATATAGCCTGGGCTATAACCTTCCCTATTTAAAAGACTAATCTGCAAAATTTTAAATTTCAATTTTTAATTGCAAAAATCGTAAGGTTAACCCCTTACGATTTTTTTGGGCCAAAAAATGAAGGTTGTAGAAATGCATTTTTAACGTGGAATACGTAAGGATATAGCTTGGGCTATAACCTTCCCTATTTAAAAGACTAAATTGCAAAGTTTTAAATTTCAATTTTTAATTGCAAAAATCGTAAGGTTAACCCCTTACGATTTTTTTGGGCCAAAAAATGAAGGTTGTAGAAATGCATTTTTAACGTGGAATACGTAAGGATATAGCTTGGGCTATAACCTTCCCTATTTAAAAGACTAAATTGCAAAGTTTTAAATTTCAATTTTTAATTGCAAAAATCGTAAGGTTAACCCCTTACGATTTTTTTGGGCCAAAAAATGAAGGTTGTAGAAATGCATTGTTAACGTGGAATAACGTAAGGATATAGCCTGGGCTATAACCTTCCCTATTTAAAAGACTAATCTGCAAAATTTTAAATTTCAATTTTTAATTGCAAAAATCGTAAGGTTAACCCCTTACGATTTTTTTGGGCCAAAAAATGAAGGTTGTAGAAATGCATTGTTAACGTGGAATAACGTAAGGATATAGCCTGGGCTATAACCTTCCCTATTTAAAAGACTAATCTGCAAAATTTTAAATTTCAATTTTTAATTGCAAAAATCGTAAGGTTAACCCCTTACGATTTTTTTGGGCCAAAAAATGAAGGTTGTAGAAATGCATTGTTAACGTGGAATAACGTAAGGATATAGCCTGGGCTATAACCTTCCCTATTTAAAAGACTAATCTGCAAAATTTTAAATTTCAATTTTTAATTGCAAAAATCGTAAGGTTAACCCCTTACGATTTTTTTGGGCCAAAAAATGAAGGTTGTAGAAATGCATTGTTAACGTGGAA
Source organism: Malthinus flaveolus (assembly GCA_950108345.1). Classification (NCBI taxonomy): domain Eukaryota; kingdom Metazoa; phylum Arthropoda; class Insecta; order Coleoptera; family Cantharidae; genus Malthinus; species Malthinus flaveolus. The sequence continues at coordinate 2,593,899 of OX467290.1, read as the reverse complement.
TAACGTAAGGATATAGCCTGGGCTATAACCTTCCCTATTTAAAAGACTAATCTGCAAAATTTTAAATTTCAATTTTTAATTGCAAAAATCGTAAGGTTAACCCCTTACGATTTTTTTGGGCCCAAAAATGAAGGTTGTAGAAATGCATTTTTAACGTGGAATACGTAAGGATATAGCTTGGGCTATAACCTTCCCTATTTAAAAGACTAATCTGCAAAATTTTAAATTTCAATTTTTAATTGCAAAAATCGTAAGGTTAACCCCTCACGATTTTTTTGGGCCCAAAAATGAAGGTTGTAGAAATGCATTGTTAACGTGGAATAACGTAAGGATATAGCCTGGGCTATAACCTTCCCTATTTAAAAGACTAATCTGCAAAATTTTAAATTTCAATTTTTAATTGCAAAAATCGTAAGGTTAACCCCTCACGATTTTTTTGGGCCCAAAAATGAAGGTTGTAGAAATGCATTGTTAACGTGGAATAACGTAAGGATATAGCCTGGGCTATAACCTTCCCTATTTAAAAGACTAATCTGCAAAATTTTAAATTTCAATTTTTAATTGCAAAAATCGTAAGGTTAACCCCTTACGATTTTTTTGGGCCAAAAAATGAAGGTTGTAGAAATGCATTTTTAACGTGGAATACGTAAGGATATAGCTTGGGCTATAACCTTCCCTATTTAAAAGACTAATCTGCAAAATTTTAAATTTCAATTTTTAATTGCAAAAATCGTAAGGTTAACCCCTCACGATTTTTTTGGGCCCAAAAATGAAGGTTGTAGAAATGCATTGTTAACGTGGAATAACGTAAGGATATAGCCTGGGCTATAACCTTCCCTATTTAAAAGACTAATCTGCAAAATTTTAAATTTCAATTTTTAATTGCAAAAATCGTAAGGTTAACCCCTTACGATTTTTTTGGGCCAAAAAATGAAGGTTGTAGAAATGCATTTTTAACGTGGAATACGTAAGGATATAGCTTGGGCTATAACCTTCCCTATTTAAAAGACTAATCTGCAAAATTTTAAATTTCAATTTTTAATTGCAAAAATCGTAAGGTTAACCCCTCACGATTTTTTTGGGCCCAAAAATGAAGGTTGTAGAAATGCATTGTTAACGTGGAATAACGTAAGGATATAGCCTGGGCTATAACCTTCCCTATTTAAAAGACTAATCTGCAAAATTTTAAATTTCAATTTTTAATTGCAAAAATCGTAAGGTTAACCCCTTACGATTTTTTTGGGCCAAAAAATGAAGGTTGTAGAAATGCATTTTTAACGTGGAATACGTAAGGATATAGCTTGGGCTATAACCTTCCCTATTTAAAAGACTAATCTGCAAAATTTTAAATTTCAATTTTTAATTGCAAAAATCGTAAGGTTAACCCCTCACGATTTTTTTGGGCCCAAAAATGAAGGTTGTAGAAATGCATTGTTAACGTGGAATAACGTAAGGATATAGCCTGGGCTATAACCTTCCCTATTTAAAAGACTAATCTGCAAAATTTTAAATTTCAATTTTTAATTGCAAAAATCGTAAGGTTAACCCCTTACGATTTTTTTGGGCCAAAAAATGAAGGTTGTAGAAATGCATTGTTAACGTGGAATAACGTAAGGATATAGCCTGGGCTATAACCTTCCCTATTTAAAAGACTAATCTGCAAAATTTTAAATTTCAATTTTTAATTGCAAAAATCGTAAGGTTAACCCCTTACGATTTTTTTGGGCCAAAAAATGAAGGTTGTAGAAATGCATTTTTAACGTGGAATACGTAAGGATATAGCTTGGGCTATAACCTTCCCAATTTAAAAGACTAAATTGCAAAGTTTTAAATTTCAATTTTTAATTGCAAAAATCGTAAGGTTAACCCCTTACGATTTTTTTGGGCCAAAAAATGAAGGTTGTAGAAATGCATTTTTAACGTGGAATACGTAAGGATATAGCTTGGGCTATAACCTTCCCAATTTAAAAGACTAAATTGCAAAGTTTTAAATTTCAATTTTTAATTGCAAAAATCGTAAGGTTAACCCCTTACGATTTTTTTGGGCCAAAAAATGAAGGTTGTAGAAATGCATTGTTAACGTGGAATAACGTAAGGATATAGCCTGGGCTATAACCTTCCCTATTTAAAAGACTAATCTGCAAAATTTTAAATTTCAATTTTTAATTGCAAAAATCGTAAGGTTAACCCCTTACGATTTTTTTGGGCCAAAAAATGAAGGTTGTAGAAATGCATTTTTAACGTGGAATACGTAAGGATATAGCTTGGGCTATAACCTTCCCTATTTAAAAGACTAATCTGCAAAATTTTAAATTTCAATTTTTAATTGCAAAAATCGTAAGGTTAACCCCTTACGATTTTTTTGGGCCAAAAAATGAAGGTTGTAGAAATGCATTGTTAACGTGGAATAACGTAAGGATATAGCCTGGGCTATAACCTTCCCTATTTAAAAGACTAATCTGCAAAATTTTAAATTTCAATTTTTAATTGCAAAAATCGTAAGGTTAACCCCTTACGATTTTTTTGGGCCAAAAAATGAAGGTTGTAGAAATGCATTTTTAACGTGGAATACGTAAGGATATAGCTTGGGCTATAACCTTCCCAATTTAAAAGACTAAATTGCAAAGTTTTAAATTTCAATTTTTAATTGCAAAAATCGTAAGGTTAACCCCTTACGATTTTTTTGGGCCAAAAAATGAAGGTTGTAGAAATGCATTTTTAACGTGGAATACGTAAGGATATAGCTTGGGCTATAACCTTCCCAATTTAAAAGACTAAATTGCAAAGTTTTAAATTTCAATTTTTAATTGCAAAAATCGTAAGGTTAACCCCTTACGATTTTTTTGGGCCAAAAAATGAAGGTTGTAGAAATGCATTGTTAACGTGGAATAACGTAAGGATATAGCCTGGGCTATAACCTTCCCTATTTAAAAGACTAATCTGCAAAATTTTAAATTTCAATTTTTAATTGCAAAAATCGTAAGGTTAACCCCTTACGATTTTTTTGGGCCAAAAAATGAAGGTTGTAGAAATGCATTTTTAACGTGGAATACGTAAGGATATAGCCTGGGCTATAACCTTCCCTATTTAAAAGACTAATCTGCAAAATTTTAAATTTCAATTTTTAATTGCAAAAATCGTAAGGTTAACCCCTTACGATTTTTTTGGGCCAAAAAATGAAGGTTGTAGAAATGCATTGTTAACGTGGAATAACGTAAGGATATAGCCTGGGCTATAACCTTCCCTATTTAAAAGACTAATCTGCAAAATTTTAAATTTCAATTTTTAATTGCAAAAATCGTAAGGTTAACCCCTTACGATTTTTTTGGGCCAAAAAATGAAGGTTGTAGAAATGCATTTTTAACGTGGAATACGTAAGGATATAGCTTGGGCTATAACCTTCCCAATTTAAAAGACTAAATTGCAAAGTTTTAAATTTCAATTTTTAATTGCAAAAATCGTAAGGTTAACCCCTTACGATTTTTTTGGGCCAAAAAATGAAGGTTGTAGAAATGCATTTTTAACGTGGAATACGTAAGGATATAGCTTGGGCTATAACCTTCCCAATTTAAAAGACTAAATTGCAAAGTTTTAAATTTCAATTTTTAATTGCAAAAATCGTAAGGTTAACCCCTTACGATTTTTTTGGGCCAAAAAATGAAGGTTGTAGAAATGCATTGTTAACGTGGAATAACGTAAGGATATAGCCTGGGCTATAACCTTCCCTATTTAAAAGACTAATCTGCAAAATTTTAAATTTCAATTTTTAATTGCAAAAATCGTAAGGTTAACCCCTTACGATTTTTTTGGGCCAAAAAATGAAGGTTGTAGAAATGCATTTTTAACGTGGAATACGTAAGGATATAGCTTGGGCTATAACCTTCCCAATTTAAAAGACTAATCTGCAAAATTTTAAATTTCAATTTTTAATTGCAAAAATCGTAAGGTTAACCCCTTACGATTTTTTTGGGCCAAAAAATGAAGGTTGTAGAAATGCATTTTTAACGTGGAATACGTAAGGATATAGCTTGGGCTATAACCTTCCCAATTTAAAAGACTAAATTGCAAAGTTTTAAATTTCAATTTTTAATTGCAAAAATCGTAAGGTTAACCCCTTACGATTTTTTTGGGCCAAAAAATGAAGGTTGTAGAAATGCATTTTTAACGTGGAATACGTAAGGATATAGCTTGGGCTATAACCTTCCCAATTTAAAAGACTAAATTGCAAAGTTTTAAATTTCAATTTTTAATTGCAAAAATCGTAAGGTTAACCCCTTACGATTTTTTTGGGCCAAAAAATGAAGGTTGTAGAAATGCATTGTTAACGTGGAATAACGTAAGGATATAGCCTGGGCTATAACCTTCCCTATTTAAAAGACTAATCTGCAAAATTTTAAATTTCAATTTTTAATTGCAAAAATCGTAAGGTTAACCCCTTACGATTTTTTTGGGCCAAAAAATGAAGGTTGTAGAAATGCATTTTTAACGTGGAATACGTAAGGATATAGCTTGGGCTATAACCTTCCCTATTTAAAAGACTAATCTGCAAAATTTTAAATTTCAATTTTTAATTGCAAAAATCGTAAGGTTAACCCCTCACGATTTTTTTGGGCCCAAAAATGAAGGTTGTAGAAATGCATTGTTAACGTGGAATAACGTAAGGATATAGCCTGGGCTATAACCTTCCCTATTTAAAAGACTAATCTGCAAAATTTTAAATTTCAATTTTTAATTGCAAAAATCGTAAGGTTAACCCCTTACGATTTTTTTGGGCCAAAAAATGAAGGTTGTAGAAATGCATTTTTAACGTGGAATACGTAAGGATATAGCTTGGGCTATAACCTTCCCTATTTAAAAGACTAATCTGCAAAATTTTAAATTTCAATTTTTAATTGCAAAAATCGTAAGGTTAACCCCTCACGATTTTTTTGGGCCCAAAAATGAAGGTTGTAGAAATGCATTTTTAACGTGGAATACGTAAGGATATAGCTTGGGCTATAACCTTCCCAATTTAAAAGACTAAATTGCAAAGTTTTAAATTTCAATTTTTAATTGCAAAAATCGTAAGGTTAACCCCTTACGATTTTTTTGGGCCAAAAAATGAAGGTTGTAGAAATGCATTGTTAACGTGGAATAACGTAAGGATATAGCCTGGGCTATAACCTTCCCTATTTAAAAGACTAATCTGCAAAATTTTAAATTTCAATTTTTAATTGCAAAAATCGTAAGGTTAACCCCTTACGATTTTTTTGGGCCAAAAAATGAAGGTTGTAGAAATGCATTTTTAACGTGGAATACGTAAGGATATAGCTTGGGCTATAACCTTCCCTATTTAAAAGACTAAATTGCAAAGTTTTAAATTTCAATTTTTAATTGCAAAAATCGTAAGGTTAACCCCTTACGATTTTTTTGGGCCAAAAAATGAAGGTTGTAGAAATGCATTTTTAACGTGGAATACGTAAGGATATAGCTTGGGCTATAACCTTCCCTATTTAAAAGACTAAATTGCAAAGTTTTAAATTTCAATTTTTAATTGCAAAAATCGTAAGGTTAACCCCTTACGATTTTTTTGGGCCAAAAAATGAAGGTTGTAGAAATGCATTGTTAACGTGGAATAACGTAAGGATATAGCCTGGGCTATAACCTTCCCTATTTAAAAGACTAATCTGCAAAATTTTAAATTTCAATTTTTAATTGCAAAAATCGTAAGGTTAACCCCTTACGATTTTTTTGGGCCAAAAAATGAAGGTTGTAGAAATGCATTGTTAACGTGGAATAACGTAAGGATATAGCCTGGGCTATAACCTTCCCTATTTAAAAGACTAATCTGCAAAATTTTAAATTTCAATTTTTAATTGCAAAAATCGTAAGGTTAACCCCTTACGATTTTTTTGGGCCAAAAAATGAAGGTTGTAGAAATGCATTGTTAACGTGGAATAACGTAAGGATATAGCCTGGGCTATAACCTTCCCTATTTAAAAGACTAATCTGCAAAATTTTAAATTTCAATTTTTAATTGCAAAAATCGTAAGGTTAACCCCTTACGATTTTTTTGGGCCAAAAAATGAAGGTTGTAGAAATGCATTGTTAACGTGGAATAACGTAAGGATATAGCCTGGGCTATAACCTTCCCTATTTAAAAGACTAATCTGCAAAATTTTAAATTTCAATTTTTAATTGCAAAAATCGTAAGGTTAACCCCTTACGATTTTTTTGGGCCCAAAAATGAAGGTTGTAGAAATGCATTTTTAACGTGGAATACGTAAGGATATAGCTTGGGCTATAACCTTCCCTATTTAAAAGACTAATCTGCAAAATTTTAAATTTCAATTTTTAATTGCAAAAATCGTAAGGTTAACCCCTCACGATTTTTTTGGGCCCAAAAATGAAGGTTGTAGAAATGCATTGTTAACGTGGAATAACGTAAGGATATAGCCTGGGCTATAACCTTCCCTATTTAAAAGACTAATCTGCAAAATTTTAAATTTCAATTTTTAATTGCAAAAATCGTAAGGTTAACCCCTCACGATTTTTTTGGGCCCAAAAATGAAGGTTGTAGAAATGCATTGTTAACGTGGAATAACGTAAGGATATAGCCTGGGCTATAACCTTCCCTATTTAAAAGACTAATCTGCAAAATTTTAAATTTCAATTTTTAATTGCAAAAATCGTAAGGTTAACCCCTTACGATTTTTTTGGGCCAAAAAATGAAGGTTGTAGAAATGCATTTTTAACGTGGAATACGTAAGGATATAGCTTGGGCTATAACCTTCCCTATTTAAAAGACTAATCTGCAAAATTTTAAATTTCAATTTTTAATTGCAAAAATCGTAAGGTTAACCCCTCACGATTTTTTTGGGCCCAAAAATGAAGGTTGTAGAAATGCATTGTTAACGTGGAATAACGTAAGGATATAGCCTGGGCTATAACCTTCCCTATTTAAAAGACTAATCTGCAAAATTTTAAATTTCAATTTTTAATTGCAAAAATCGTAAGGTTAACCCCTTACGATTTTTTTGGGCCAAAAAATGAAGGTTGTAGAAATGCATTTTTAACGTGGAATACGTAAGGATATAGCTTGGGCTATAACCTTCCCTATTTAAAAGACTAATCTGCAAAATTTTAAATTTCAATTTTTAATTGCAAAAATCGTAAGGTTAACCCCTCACGATTTTTTTGGGCCCAAAAATGAAGGTTGTAGAAATGCATTGTTAACGTGGAATAACGTAAGGATATAGCCTGGGCTATAACCTTCCCTATTTAAAAGACTAATCTGCAAAATTTTAAATTTCAATTTTTAATTGCAAAAATCGTAAGGTTAACCCCTTACGATTTTTTTGGGCCAAAAAATGAAGGTTGTAGAAATGCATTTTTAACGTGGAATACGTAAGGATATAGCTTGGGCTATAACCTTCCCTATTTAAAAGACTAATCTGCAAAATTTTAAATTTCAATTTTTAATTGCAAAAATCGTAAGGTTAACCCCTTACGATTTTTTTGGGCCAAAAAATGAAGGTTGTAGAAATGCATTTTTAACGTGGAATACGTAAGGATATAGCTTGGGCTATAACCTTCCCTATTTAAAAGACTAATCTGCAAAATTTTAAATTTCAATTTTTAATTGCAAAAATCGTAAGGTTAACCCCTCACGATTTTTTTGGGCCCAAAAATGAAGGTTGTAGAAATGCATTGTTAACGTGGAATAACGTAAGGATATAGCCTGGGCTATAACCTTCCCTATTTAGAAGACTAATCTGCAAAATTTTAAATTTCAATTTTTAATTGCAAAAATCGTAAGGTTAACCCCTTACGATTTTTTTGGGCCAAAAAATGAAGGTTGTAGAAATGCATTGTTAACGTGGAATAACGTAAGGATATAGCCTGGGCTATAACCTTCCCTATTTAAAAGACTAATCTGCAAAATTTTAAATTTCAATTTTTAATTGCAAAAATCGTAAGGTTAACCCCTTACGATTTTTTTGGGCCAAAAAATGAAGGTTGTAGAAATGCATTGTTAACGTGGAATAACGTAAGGATATAGCCTGGGCTATAACCTTCCCTATTTAAAAGACTAATCTGCAAAATTTTAAATTTCAATTTTTAATTGCAAAAATCGTAAGGTTAACCCCTTACGATTTTTTTGGGCCAAAAAATGAAGGTTGTAGAAATGCATTTTTAACGTGGAATACGTAAGGATATAGCTTGGGCTATAACCTTCCCTATTTAAAAGACTAATCTGCAAAATTTTAAATTTCAATTTTTAATTGCAAAAATCGTAAGGTTAACCCCTCACGATTTTTTTGGGCCCAAAAATGAAGGTTGTAGAAATGCATTGTTAACGTGGAATAACGTAAGGATATAGCCTGGGCTATAACCTTCCCTATTTAAAAGACTAATCTGCAAAATTTTAAATTTCAATTTTTAATTGCAAAAATCGTAAGGTTAACCCCTTACGATTTTTTTGGGCCAAAAAATGAAGGTTGTAGAAATGCATTTTTAACGTGGAATACGTAAGGATATAGCTTGGGCTATAACCTTCCCTATTTAAAAGACTAATCTGCAAAATTTTAAATTTCAATTTTTAATTGCAAAAATCGTAAGGTTAACCCCTTACGATTTTTTTGGGCCAAAAAATGAAGGTTGTAGAAATGCATTTTTAACGTGGAATACGTAAGGATATAGCTTGGGCTATAACCTTCCCTATTTAAAAGACTAATCTGCAAAATTTTAAATTTCAATTTTTAATTGCAAAAATCGTAAGGTTAACCCCTCACGATTTTTTTGGGCCCAAAAATGAAGGTTGTAGAAATGCATTGTTAACGTGGAATAACGTAAGGATATAGCCTGGGCTATAACCTTCCCTATTTAAAAGACTAATCTGCAAAATTTTAAATTTCAATTTTTAATTGCAAAAATCGTAAGGTTAACCCCTTACGATTTTTTTGGGCCAAAAAATGAAGGTTGTAGAAATGCATTTTTAACGTGGAATACGTAAGGATATAGCTTGGGCTATAACCTTCCCTATTTAAAAGACTAATCTGCAAAATTTTAAATTTCAATTTTTAATTGCAAAAATCGTAAGGTTAACCCCTTACGATTTTTTTGGGCCAAAAAATGAAGGTTGTAGAAATGCATTTTTAACGTGGAATACGTAAGGATATAGCTTGGGCTATAACCTTCCCTATTTAAAAGACTAATCTGCAAAATTTTAAATTTCAATTTTTAATTGCAAAAATCGTAAGGTTAACCCCTTACGATTTTTTTGGGCCAAAAAATGAAGGTTGTAGAAATGCATTTTTAACGTGGAATACGTAAGGATATAGCTTGGGCTATAACCTTCCCTATTTAAAAGACTAAATTGCAAAGTTTTAAATTTCAATTTTTAATTGCAAAAATCGTAAGGTTAACCCCTTACGATTTTTTTGGGCCAAAAAATGAAGGTTGTAGAAATGCATTTTTAACGTGGAATACGTAAGGATATAGCTTGGGCTATAACCTTCCCTATTTAAAAGACTAAATTGCAAAGTTTTAAATTTCAATTTTTAATTGCAAAAATCGTAAGGTTAACCCCTTACGATTTTTTTTGGCCAAAAAATGAAGGTTGTAGAAATGCATTTTTAACGTGGAATACGTAAGGATATAGCTTGGGCTATAACCTTCCCTATTTAAAAGACTAAATTGCAAAGTTTTAAATTTCAATTTTTAATTGAAAAAATCGTAAGGTTAACCCCTTACGATTTTTTTTGGCCAAAAAATGAAGGTTGTAGAAATGCATTGTTAACGTGGAATAACGTAAGGATATAGCCTGGGCTATAACCTTCCCTATTTAAAAGACTAATCTGCAAAATTTTAAATTTCAATTTTTAATTGCAAAAATCGTAAGGTTAACCCCTTACGATTTTTTTGGGCCAAAAAATGAAGGTTGTAGAAATGCATTTTTAACGTGGAATACGTAAGGATATAGCTTGGGCTATAACCTTCCCTATTTAAAAGACTAAATTGCAAAGTTTTAAATTTCAATTTTTAATTGCAAAAATCGTAAGGTTAAGTCCTTACGATTTTTTTTGGCCAAAAAATGAAGGTTGTAGAAATGCATTTTTAACGTGGAATACGTAAGGATATAGCTTGGGCTATAACCTTCCCTAATTAAAAGACTAATCTGCAAAATTTTAAATTTCAATTTTTAATTGCAAAAATCGTAAGGTTAACCCCTTACGATTTTTTTGGGCCAAAAAATGAAGGTTGTAGAAATGCATTTTTAACGTGGAATAACGTAAGGATATAGCCTGGGCTATAACCTTCCCTATTTAAAAGACTAATCTGCAAAATTTTAAATTTCAATTTTTAATTGCAAAAATCGTAAGGTTAACCCCTTACGATTCTTTTGGGCCAAAAAATGAAGGTTGTAGAAATGCATTGTTAACGTGGAATAACGTAAGGATATAGCCTGGGCTATAACCTTCCCTATTTAAAAGACTAATCTGCAAAATTTTAAATTTCAATTTTTAATTGCAAAAATCGTAAGGTTAACCCCTTACGATTTTTTTGGGCCAAAAAATGAAGGTTGTAGAAATGCATTGTTAACGTGGAATAACGTAAGGATATAGCCTGGGCTATAACCTTCCCTATTTAAAAGACTAATCTGCAAAATTTTAAATTTCAATTTTTAATTGCAAAAATCGTAAGGTTAACCCCTTACGATTTTTTTGGGCCAAAAAATGAAGGTTGTAGAAATGCATTTTTAACGTGGAATACGTAAGGATATAGCTTGGGCTATAACCTTCCCTATTTAAAAGACTAAATTGCAAAGTTTTAAATTTCAATTTTTAATTGCAAAAATCGTAAGGTTAACCCCTTACGATTTTTTTGGGCCAAAAAATGAAGGTTGTAGAAATGCATTTTTAACGTGGAATACGTAAGGATATAGCTTGGGCTATAACCTTCCCTATTTAAAAGACTAAATTGCAAAGTTTTAAATTTCAATTTTTAATTGCAAAAATCGTAAGGTTAACCCCTTACGATTTTTTTTGGCCAAAAAATGAAGGTTGTAGAAATGCATTTTTAACGTGGAATACGTAAGGATATAGCTTGGGCTATAACCTTCCCTATTTAAAAGACTAAATTGCAAAGTTTTAAATTTCAATTTTTAATTGAAAAAATCGTAAGGTTAACCCCTTACGATTTTTTTTGGCCAAAAAATGAAGGTTGTAGAAATGCATTGTTAACGTGGAATAACGTAAGGATATAGCCTGGGCTATAACCTTCCCTATTTAAAAGACTAATCTGCAAAATTTTAAATTTCAATTTTTAATTGCAAAAATCGTAAGGTTAACCCCTTAAGATTTAATTTAGCCGCTACGGAAGACCAAAGTCAAATTAAAATTAAAACACACTAATTCGGGGTATATTTTCTCTTTGGACACCCGTGACGTCCGAATAAGTGCTCTTGCAACAACCATCTACCAATATTTTGATAGCCCTTTAAATTTTGAATACAATAAGCCCAATCTTCAGTTGGACCTATTCCCTAGTTTATCCGCTACGGTTTCTGAGGGTCAAACTCAAAGTAAACCTGAAAACACAAATTCTGGATATATTTTCACTTTGGACACCCGTGACGTCGGAATATGTACCCCTGGAACAACAAACTACCAATATTTGGATTTCCCTTTAAATTTTGAATACAATAAGCCCAATTTTCAATAAGACCCATTCTCTAGTTTAGCCGCTACGAAAGATCAAACTCAAAGTAAAATTAAAAACATACAAATTCGGGATATATTTTCACTTTGGACACCCGTGACGTCGGGTACCCCTGCAACAACCATCTACCAATATTTTGATAGCCCTTTAAATTTTGAATACAATAAGTCTAATCTTCAGTTGGACCCATTCCCTAGTTTAGCCGCTACGGAGGGCCAAAGTCAAAATAAAATTAAAAACATACAAATTCGGGATATATTTTCACTTTGGACACCCGTGACGTCGGGTGCCCCTGCAACAACCATCTACCAATATTTTGATAGCCCTTTAAATTTTGAATACAATAAGTCTAATCTTCAGTTGGACCCATTCCCTAGTTTAGCCGCTACGGATGGCCAAAGTCAAAATAAAATTAAAAACATACAAATTCGGGATATATTTTCACTAATTTTGATGACTTATACTATTTATATTAAAATACATTTCACCGTTTCTTAAATGCTCGCATGTCTTCTTTTTTATTATCACACCAAAAAACGAAATACAGAAAGGTTTTGGAACATTTCTGGAGAAATGTGATATTACATATTACCTTATGTAGGTTGACAACAGACGTGACACTAGAGTCAGTTAAAAATCACGAAAAATTCACGTATAGTTTCAGCACCGTGTTATTTTTCAGAGATAGAAGTATTAAAGCATAAAAAGGACGTTTTTTAAATGCTTTGATTCGGGCAGGGGAGAACTGACGCATGCGAAAATTAAATGACGGTGGATTTTCTTTATTGAAACCCTAATGAATGACTCATGACTCATGAATACTCATATGAATAATAAATGCTCATCATATGGACTGACTCATTTGTGACTGAATTTTTGTGTTACAAACAAGAGTTACGGAGATATAGAAGGGCTACTTCATTGCTTCATTCTGCTTTTCTTACCAAACTGTAAAATAATGTCATTTTACCGTTTCCATATCTCAGTAACCCTTATCTGGAGAACAAAAATGCATAGAACCTTTTCAGTTAAAAATTTAATGTAGATTAAATTTGTATTGAATAATATTTGCGTTAGACCTCGCGGTTCTCAAGATATTTGAAGAAAAGTGTTGAAACGTACCTACTATTTTAGTATTCCCTCACACGAAAACCCGACTCTTTTTATGGCTTATTACGAGGAGGGTATACAATAATTTAGCGCAAGATAAAACTTTCTTGGGGAGAGTTTGAGGTTTGGATAATTTTCGGGCCAATTTTACAGTACCAAATCCCCTAAATAAATCACCTCACCTGTTTATTTAATTTAAAAAAAAGAACAAACTAGCAAGTCCCCGCAATTAAAACCGTACCTACTTCCCTCGGAACTAAAGAATATAAATACCGGGGGGTGTAAGAAAAGGCAAGTAGGATAACTGTCTTTTAATAGCAATTCGCTAAATAGAACACGTTTATTAAGAAGTTACCAAAAGTTAAGTAGCCCCGAAATTTCCATTATAACTAAGCTAAAGGAGCAATACATGATATCCAATAATTTCAACAATTTCTTGAGACCAACTTTCACGTTGTACTAGAAAGATCCGCCGAATTTCGTGGTTCCTAAAACGGGACCATTAAACAAAGTCAAGTGAACCAAAAAATATCTTAACTTTTGATTGATTGATTTTTCCAATTTAACTTCTTAACGGTTAATCCCACGACAAAACTGTCAAATTCAACTTTGAAGAGGACAAAATTCCCTACAATATTTATTCTATACATTTTGTTTCTATCTGTTACGGTTTCTGAGATATAAGCTGGAGAAAATCCCTATTGGTAGAAAAAATGAATTCTTTTGGTAGACTTCGCTTGGAGACTTTTTTACCGTTCATTTGAGAGAAAATTGGTTCCAAAAAAAGATGTAGGATTTTAAATTGCCTTCAAACCGGGTGTATCGCTGATATTTTAGCTCAACCAGATCCAAAGCTAGAGCAGTTTTATGATAACCTATAAATGTCGAAAAATGAGTCATGAGTGTTCGCAGCTCGCAGTTTTCGTTACACCCCCCCGCCCCCCATATCAACCTAAAACAATTTTTATCACATTTCAACATTTATTCAATTTAAAATGGTTATTGGGGAGGGGGGTAGAAATGTTGAGCGAATTTTCTCGTTTATATTGCCAACAACCTGCCTCATATGTCGACAATTATTATTGGAGGGTAGTGTTTACGACAAGAGGATTGGGGGGGGGTCGACCTCATATAACATTAAAATCGGTTCAGGGGTTTGGCAACCACACGCGTTCATAGATTGCGGTAAGTCGCACTTCTCCATGAAATCAGGTTTGTCGGTACTTTTTGTCCGATCCGCAATTTTCTTTTTTCCATCTCACAGCAGGTTAAATTTACTATCAGATCCTTTATATGAAATTTTGATTAAATCCTATAAAATACCCACACTAGCCCACTGAACATGTAGAGATCGTCATATTTCGCGAAAACGTACACATTTAGCGTGCTGGTGTGAGTATTTCACGGTGTTTAATCAAAATTTCATATACAGGGCTGATAGTAAATTTAACCAACTTTTAAATGAAAAAAATAAATTTTAGATCAGACAAATAGTTTCGGAGTTATTGGGAAAAATGTGCCAAGAAAACTTGGATCCCACAGCAGTACGCGGTTTTTAACGTGCTAGGATATTTATTTTATGGGGCTTGATTAAAATCTTATTTATGCGGTCTGATGGAAAATTTAACCAGCTTTCAGATGAAAAAAATAAACTACGGATCGGACAAATATTTCTGGAGTTATAGCCAAAAGAATACCGACTAACCAGGTTTCATGGAGAAGTGCGACTTACCGAAAGTTAGCCAATCTTTGAACGCGTGTGGTTGCCAAACCCTTGAACCGATTTGAATTATCTAAATGTTAGAGTAACGAATATTATTATTAGTCCCGAAACACCAAAATTTGTACATTTGTATTTGCAGAGCTCACTTTCTGGTTATTCGCCGTCCAAGTTACTATACGAGTAGTATAAAATCTGCGGAATTAAGCGATTCCTAAAACGGGACATAAGAGAAAATCTAATGAACCGATAAATTTCAGAATGCACGAAATGAGAGCTAATGAAGCACTAGTACTTCATGTCTAAAAATTGTAAGAATTGAGGATCCAGTTGTAATAAGTTATTCGCCGTCAAACTCGAAGACCGAATTACTTGTAAATTCCGCGGAAATCCCAAGGTTCCTAAAACGGGCCATAAAACAAAATTTACTAAATCTAAATATTTAAAAACGTGCGATATCAAAGCTGAAGGACTACTACTTCTTGTCTAAAAATAAAAGGATAAAACCGTCGTGATCGGTTTTCAAATTCGATGGCCGTCCGATGGGCTATAATCGGTCATCGGCCTTCGCGACAAACATGGAATTCAATCACGGCAGTTTGTCACAATTACCGATGAGCGATGAAAAATCACAAGATCTGTGGGTGGTTTTAGGCTATAAGTAAAGCCAAGTAGGATCAATGTCCAACAATAATGACACCCTAAACAAATCAAGCAACCAGCTACAGTAGTTCCCAAGTTTCAAAAAACTCCAAAACGTGCCTTTAGTATTTTAGGTAATTTTTTCCTGACTCGGGAGGTTTAAAAATCACGATTGTTCGATTACCAAAAGTGTCTAAGCGTAAAAAAATAAATATTTAGCTCTAATTCTGAAGACTTACCTATTTTATTTGTAGTTGACAATTGGCACTCAAAAATTGCCTTTTTCCTATTCTAAGCTGGATCCATCCATCCAATATGCTTGAAACTGGTGGAAATGTGGAAAGTTTTCTTGTACTTGTCTCCCACAATCTGCAATAATTCAATGAAAAGACATGAAGTGTGTAAATTGTACAGTAACGAATATTATTATTTTTGTACCTAATGTAGTAAACTAAACTATGTATTTACTAACTTGTTTAATTAATTTATTTAATAAATAAGAATAAAACAATCTACAGATTCGATACTTTGCAAATATTCCGGTAAATAATATTTAATGAATTCACTTTGGCAAACTAACGAAACTGCCGTTACTGCCCTTCTGACAACTGTAAACCCAAAAATCTTAATGAACCTTAAATAGCTTACAATATAAATATTGTTACCACCAAAACTAGCCTTAAAAGGCTTAAAATTGAATTTAGACAAGTGCTCAAAGTTCATTTCACCTATTCCTCAAAATGTGTAATTTACACTTTCGTTAGTTTGCCAGAGAGGGGGCAATATGCTTACTGAAACCAAAATTTTTGCCATTGACGATGTAGGCTGAAAGAACATAGCAGATGAGTAACGCAACCCGTCGTTTGCCTTTTCTAAGTGACAGCATTAATTTATAAGAGACCACTCAAGGTGGGTATTTGCTCTTGTTTCGGTTTTTCGCGTATACCTTCAAAACTACACACTTTTTGGAAAAAGTAGATCTATTAGAAAGTAAAGCACATCAAATTTTCCACAAAATATATCTGAAAGGATTTTTCTTAAAACTAACGGTTAAGGCACTAGAGCACGTTAAAGTTTGAAAAATATTACAAAATGGGTAAAAATCGTTTTTTGGATTATCGCTTATAGCTCAAAAGCTAAGCCTTTTTACAGAAAAGTGTTTCTATATAAAAATAAAGTCCATTAAATTTGCTACTAATTATCTTTCGTAGATTGTTTTCGTCAAACGAATAGTTTAGGTGCTAGAACGCGTTTGAATGTAGTGTATACAGGACGTGATGACGTGTCCGGGGGGTGGCAGATATGCTTACTGAAACCAAAATTTTTGCCATTGACGATGTAGGCTGAAAGAACATACCACATGAGTAACGCAACCCGTCGTTAGCCTTTTCTAAGTGACAGCATTAATTTATAAGAGACCACTCAAGGTGGGTATTTGCTCTTGTTTCGGTTTTTCGCGTATACCTTCAAAACTACACACTTTTTGGAAAAAGTAGATCTATTAGAAAGTAAAGCACATCAAATTTTCCACAAAATATATCTGAAAGGATTTTTCTTAAAACTAACGGTTAAGGCACTAGAGCACGTTGAAGTTTGAAAAATATTACAAAATGGGTAAAAATCGTTTTTTGGATTATCGCTTATAGCTCAAAAGCTAAGCCTTTTTACAGAAAAGTGTTTCTATATAAAAATAAAGTCCATTAAATTTGCTACTAATTATCTTTCGTAGATTGTTTTCGTCAAACGAATAGTTTAGGTGCTAGAACGCGTTTGAATGTAGTGTATACAGGACGTGATGACGTGTCCGGGGGGTGGCAGATATGCTTACTGAAACCAAAATTTTTGCCATTGACGATGTAGGCTGAAAGAACATACCACATGAGTAACGCAACCCGTCGTTAGCCTTTTCTAAGTGACAGCATTAATTTATAAGAGACCACTCAAGGTGGGTATTTGCTCTTGTTTCGGTTTTTCGCGTATACCTTCAAAACTACACACTTTTTGGAAAAAGTAGATCTATTAGAAAGTAAAGCACATCAAATTTTCCACAAAATATATCTGAAAGGATTTTTCTTAAAACTAACGGTTAAGGCACTAGAGCACGTTGAAGTTTGAAAAATATTACAAAATGGGTAAAAATCGTTTTTTGGATTATCGCTTATAGCTCAAAAGCTAAGCCTTTTTACAGAAAAGTGTTTCTATATAAAAATAAAGTCCATTAAATTTGCTACTAATTATCTTTCGTAGATTGTTTTCGTCAAACGAATAGTTTAGGTGCTAGAGCGCGTTTGAATGTAGTGTATACAGGACGTGATGACGTGTCCGGGGGGAGGCAGATATGCTTACTGAAATACAAAATTTTTGCCATTGACGATGTAGGCTGAAAGAACATACCACATGAGTAACGCAACCCGTCGTTAGCCTTTTCTAAGTGACAGCATTAATTTATAAGAGACCACTCAAGGTGGGTATTTGCTCTTGTTTCGGTTTTTCGCGTATACCTTCAAAACTACACACTTTTTGGAAAAAGTGGATCTATTAGAAAGTAAAGCACATCAAATTTTCTAAATTTCGAAATTTACCTACCCTTCATGAACAACGTCAGTTTATTATTCAACACGTTTCAGTTAAGACTACGGGAAGAAAAACTACTCAAGCAGCCTCAAGACGCAAATTTACTAAGAAGTACACGTTTACCAAAGACAATGCGAAATGAACAGTGTGCCGTGAATTCTTTTTAGACACATTGAACATCTCTGAAGGATTACTGAGAGGAGCTTTAAAAAAAACCACCAAGGCATTTTAACACCTGAATTGAGAGGTTAGCACGAGCCAAGCAACAAAATGAAAAATGGAGATGTAAATTTTATTAATGAACACATATTATCATTTCCAAGTGTACAATCGCATTAGTCATTTTGAAATTCATTTAAATAGAAAAGACGCTGCTCGTAATTTGAAAAATGTTGCCATAGAAAAAGCAAAGATAGATAAAACTTGCTTGGCATTTGAATTTGATTTGCAAACAGTGTTAAGTACTCCAAAGGGAGCTGAAGGGCCATTTTTTTATGTCAGAAAGCTGGCTGTTTACAACTTAACAGCCTATAATTTGGGTGATGCTTCAGTAATTGTTATCTTTGGGATGAGACTGAAGGGAAAAGAGGCAGTGTTGAGATAGCGACAAGCATTTATACCTACATTATGAAGCATCTCGAAGTTGAGACGGTTTTAATGATGTCAGATAGCAGATGTCAGTGCAGCGGTAAGAGCACATTTTTTTTGAACCAGGGCATAGTTTGATGGAGTGTGACTCTATCCATCAAAAAATATTTATGACTTCAAAAAAGCTCCCTGTTTACACTCCCGATGGATGGGTTCAACAAATCAGAAATGCACGAAAGAATCCAAAGCCTTATGAAGTACATTCGCTAGTACACGAAGAGTTTATTGATTTCAACCCTCAGAAAATCAAATTTACAGCCCAAGAAGACATGAAGTCCGGTCTGCCTTTTCGCAAAACAGTGTGGCTTCGTTATTCCAAATATGTTCCGAACATAGCACAAATAAAAACCGATTATGAAGACGACAACTTCAAGAAATTTATATTTAAAAAACGAAGAGGACGTCCATCTACACTAGTTGAATTTGTGAAACCCTGCTACTTAACAAGATTTGCCATTTCTGATGCCAAAAGGAAAGACCTGAAAAAACTGTGTGGTGATTTGTTAATACCTTCCATCTACAGCAACAGCTAGAGATTGTTTACCAGA
Source organism: Malthinus flaveolus (assembly GCA_950108345.1). Taxonomy (NCBI): domain Eukaryota; kingdom Metazoa; phylum Arthropoda; class Insecta; order Coleoptera; family Cantharidae; genus Malthinus; species Malthinus flaveolus. The sequence goes on along the minus strand of OX467290.1, from coordinate 2,574,954 downwards.
GCCCATCAATATCTCTGAAGAATCAGATTACGAATAATATTTGTACATTATTTATTATGGTATTTAGCTCTTGATTGTACCTATCAGTTTTCGTAATAAAACAATCCACTTTTAGGAAAGCTAAAATCGTCACTTCAACTCGATTTGCAAGGGTATCTTACTTACTCGTTATTAAATTCCAATTTGTTAATTGACACATGTATCTACAATTAAAATTGACATTTCCCTGGTCTAAAATTGAATTTTACAATCAGAAACGTAATTGACGTAAACATAATCCCCAATAGCAATTAGAATGTGGCCTAAATTACTTTAATTTAAATAAAGAAAGCAAAATCCTTTCGGTTTGTTAGGTTTAATCCCCTAAAACGATTAAACAATTAAATTTCAAAAGGTAATTGTAAAATCTGTTACTATTAATTATCATTACAGTGACGTATTGAAGCGACAAAAAGTTATAGAGTAAAATTATAATTGCAATAAAATATTACACAAGATAAAACTACTAAAATATTATAAATAATTGAACAGTAATTTAATTTAAAAATGCGTACCTACCTCCTTTGCTAATTCCTTCCCTATTCGAACTCTTGGCTTCTTTAAACGAGGGTGGAGGGTTGATTTGAAAAACTATATTATTTGAACATATAAAAATCACGTACATACTATGAAAGTAGTTAAGTTACTAACAACTAACAACTAACAACTAAATTGTGTGTATAAATTGCAACTTCTCCCACTCTCAAAGTTTACAGGTGCAGGTGTTATCAACACCTGATTAGAAAATATGCGGCTTTAACGTAAAATAGTTGAAATTAGAATTGGCGAACACAATCAATATTTACAATCAAATAATTTACTATAATATTTCAATTTTTTTTATTCACCTTCGCCCCAAAAATTTCAATGTTGGCAATTTCCAAGATACAAAATAATATACAGAGTGGTGCATTTAAAATAGCAAGAGATTTTCTAAATAGTTAAAAAATAACGCACCAGTCCACCCTTTGTAGTAAATGTAATTTTTAAAAACAAACCCCAATATGAGAGAATGAGAGTATCAGTCAGTAGTTGTTTTGAGAAGCAGGGAATACTTTTAACTAAACGATAAATTCCAAAATTTTAACGATGTAGGTTGAAAGAACGTGTAAATGAGTGATAAAACCGGCCGTCTGCAGCATTAACTTGGGGGAAGCGAGATAAGGGTGGGCTTTTGCTACGTTTTAGGTTTCTTGCTTATAACTCGAAAACTACGTACTTTATGAGAAAAGTACTTCTATATAAAAATATACTAAATCAAATTTTCAACAACTTATATTTCTTGTATTTTTGTCCTTCGGCTACAGTTTAGGCGCTAAAGCGCGTAAAGATTTGTCAAAAATTACAAAATCGGCGAAAAATTGTTTTATTGCCTATAACTCGAAAACGACGTACTTGTAGAGAAAAGTGTTTCTATAAAAAAATAAAGCACATTAAATTTTCTACAAATTAAATCTCTTAGGCTTCTCCATTAAGATGAACGGTTTAGGTGCTAGAGGGCGTTAAAGTTTGACAAAAATTTTAAAATCTGCCAAAAGCTGCTTTTCAGTTTATCGCTTATAATTCAAAACCTACGTAATGTTAGAGAAAAGTGTTTTTACAAATAAATAAAGTACATAAAATTTTACACAAATTAACTATCATAGGTTTCTCCCTTAAAATAAGCGGTTTAGGTGCTAAAGCGCGTTAAGTTTGACAAAAATTCCAAAAGCTGCAAAAAAGCTGTCTTTTCGGTTTATCGCTTATAACTCAAAAACTACGTTACTATTAGAAAAAGCTGCTCTGGTTCAAAATAAAGCACATTAAATTTTCTACATATTAAATCTCTTAGGTTTTTCCCTTAGGATAAACGGCTTAGATGCTAGAGCGCGTTAAAGTTTGACCAAAATTCGAAAAGCTGCAAAAAAGCTGTCTTTTCGGTTTATCGCCTATAACTCGAAAACGACGTACTTTTAGAGAAAAGTGTTTCTATAAAAAATAAAGCACATTAAATTTTCTACAAATAAAATCTCCTAGGCTTCTCCTTTAAGATGAACGGTTTAGGTGCTAGAGGGCGTTAAAGTTTGACAAAAATTTTAAAATCTGCCAAAAGCTGCTTTTCAGTTTATCGCTTATAATTCAAAACCTACGTAAAGTTAGAGAAAAGTGTTTTTACAAATAAATAAAGTACATAAAATTTTACACAAATTAACTATCTTAGGTTTCTCCCTTAAAATAAGCGGTTTAGGTGCTAGAGCGCGTTAAGTTTGACAAAAATTCCAAAAGCTGCAAAAAAGCTGTCTTTTCGGTTTATCGCTTATAACTCAAAAACTACGTTACTATTAGAAAAAGCTGTTCTGGTTCAAAATAAAGCACATTAAATTTTCTACATATTAAATCTCTTAGGTTTTTCCCTTAGGATAAACGGTTTAGATGCTAGAGCGCGTTAAAGTTCGACCAAAATTCGAAAAGCTGCAAAAAAGCTGTCTTTTCGGCTTATCGCCTATAACTCAAAAACGACGTACTTTTAGAGAAAAGTGTTTTTATAAAAAATAAAGCACCTTAAATTTTCTACAAATTAAATCTCTTAGGTTTCTCCCTTAAAATAAGCGGTTTAGGTGCTAGAGCGCGTTAAAGTTTGACAAAATTTCCAAAATCTGCAAAGAAGCTGTCTTTTCGGTTTATCGCTTATAACTCAAAAACTACGTACTTTTAGAGAAAAGTGTTCTTAGACAAAAATGAAGAACATTAAATTTTCTACAAATTAAATATCTTAGATTTCTCCCTTAAGTTAAAGGGCTTAGGTGCTAGAGCGCGTTAAAGTTTGACAAAATTTCCAAAATCTGCAAAGAAGCTGTCTTTTTGGTTTATCGCCTACAACTCCAAAAAACTACGTACTTTTAGAGAAAAGTGTTCTAGACAAAAATGAAGTACATTAAATTTTCTACAAATTAAATATCTTAGGTTTCTCCCTTAAGTTAAAGGGCTTAGGTGCTAGAGCGCGATAAAGTTTGACGAAAATTCCAAAACCTGCCAAAAAGTTATCTCTTCGGTTTATCGCCTATAACTCAAAAACTACGTACTTTCAGAAAAAAGGCTTTCTATAAGAAAATAAAGCACATTAAATTTTCTACAAATTAAATCTTCTAGGTTTCTCTCTTAAGATAAACGGTTTAGTTGTTAGAGCGCGTTAAAGTCTTCGTGGTGTGGCACACGCGTTAGAAGTTTGAAGACAATCCGATCTTCGATTCACCCTTCTCGAGTGGTCTTTCAGATCAAGTCAGAAAGCTAAAATTAAAAGCAACTCGTATAATATTTGCGGAATATCGATTGTATACGCACATTTTAGATTTGTTCTTTAGACATTCCAAATGGCACCTTTGCATAAAATTTTTTTTTAGAAATTAATCAGATACCACCCCAGAAGTAGCTGCCCAAGCAGTTCTTTTAATCGAAAATTAACACAGTGAGCGAGATGTATAACTCGACGGCGGTTCAAATGGTATGACAACGTTTTGATGAGACTTCTTCATTTCATCGCCGACCAAGGAACAGGTGTAAGTGCATCTGAGCGAAATGGCCGCTTTACAGCATCAATAACGCTACAGAACCGACGTCGTCTTAATGGAGTTCAAGTACAACAACAGCTCGATGTAGGAGAGAAACCTGATATCCAACAGATTTGAAACTAGTCCAAAACTATGTGGGTCCGTTTTGTTTTCCTACGAGACCATAACCTACCTTTTCGGTAAGAGAAAAAGAGTATAACGGCGACCTGATGAGAGTTTTTTTGATTTCTGTATCGACGAACTGATCAGTAATCAGCTATATAACGGCAGGTCGTGCATGATCGTGAATGAAATTGAAAGCATAATCATATTAAATCAGAATCAGAATATTCAGCTGTCAAAAACTGAAATGTATGTTTCAATGAAACTGCCTTGCAGGATCTAATTCAACTCATTAAAGTAGCTAATTTTCTCATTTAAATTTCTGCGCTCTATTACACCCTCACTTTCATTTACTATAATTTTTCGTTTCTAAATGCGTAACTACGTTCGCGAAGCCATTAAGTAAACAAAAAAAGTTTTTAATCCTAGATGATGACGACTTGGTACTAGTAGTGGTACTACTATTTATTACTATTACTATAACTGCTATAACCAAACGAAGTTCTCTGAAGTGCATTAGTCGTAATGTCGTAATTTTTTGTGCAAGTCGTAACTTTTTAAAACCCGATGGTCAATTTCGAAAGTATCAAAAGTTTCTTCTTTTGGCGCAATTCCAAATTAGTTTTGGAGTAACCACCAATAATTAAGACTAATTAGCGGCGTCTCGAATTGGCGTTCGACGGTTTAAGTATTAAATACGTGAGCAACAATCAGAATTAGAAATTTATTTAAGGTGCGATAATCGTAAATAATAGCCGTTCTTATCGTTCATTATTTGTGGTGGTGGCGACGCTTGCGCTAATTTTTGCATCCGCTTATTAAAAAGAGACGTCGAGAGGTACGCAACGTGCGCGACGCATCCTTCGTGTGGGTTTATGCGCGAAACTCTTGTAGGACGTTGCTTTCATAAGCATAGAGGAAAGATAAATCAATACTAGTCTTTTTCACAAGCACCTAATGCCCCACATTGAAAGCAGCGCGTTTGATGCCGACGCCGTACGACGTTTCGGCATGGTGTGGTAGTGATATGATGCGTCCGGTACGGTGTTGACTGCGTCATCAATTCGGCATCAGAGGGATGGGATAAGTCATCAACTCGTTCATCCTATTTTCCAGGTAAGGATAAACGAATTATCGTGACCTAATTCGAATGAAGCACATTTTTACGAGCAAAATACAATTATTATCTCAATTCTAATATTTCTTCTCAAATCTGAAAGAAATTCTACAAAAATGTATAGGTATTATTTAAATTATCGATTTTTCTTTTATATATTGTTTATTTTATATTATATTATATATTGGCACGACTTTCTATTACTTATATTTAAAAAAATAGAATCCCACTTAGTGATAATATGTGATACTATACGCTTAAAAGCGCAACTTTTAAGCGGATCAATTTTTCCTAAATGAAGCGATAATTATTTTAATAAGGTGAAACGTGCCAACATAATCTACTTACAAATAACAAAAGGTTACTAATAATAAACTAATACGGTTAGTTCTAACTTAAAATCGATATAATATGCAAAACTACTCCATATAAATACAACACGCGTTATTTAAAAAACAACCCAATTCCTCTTGGAAAAATCCAAAAAAAAGGACTTGGCACATCTTAGAAATATAATTATAGTTTATAACCTATAATGTCAATAGTGGTCGTTAGCTATAAATATCTACGTTTTTTGCGTAAATTACACCCTCATTCACCATGAAAAACCCACGAGTCAAAACAACCACCAATTATTTCTATATCGAACGCACTTTGCTCAATTATATTAAGCTTAAAAGTGACCCTTACTACATTTCCATATCATGATTTAATCTTATATTTTATTAATAAATTCAAAATTAAAAATATCGACCCTCGTGACAAAAACACAAGAAGGTCGACAAAAGAACAGTATCGTTCTGTCGTTTACAAAGTGGTTAGAATCGTTCCCTGTTGTAAAAATATAAGGGTGTTCTATTGAAAATAGAAAATTTAGTCTAATTTCCGGTTAAACCTGCAAAACTAATATCATTCGTATCATTAAACATCATAATTCAATTGTAACCTTCAAAAAATAAATTTCGGTTCCAATCATAATAAACAAAGTATTTCTTTAGAAACTGTTTACAAAATATTCGCTAAGAATTTGCCTCGTTTTCATTCACTTGTTTCTTTTCTTATTTACTACAATTATTCTGCCTTACGATTATTATTGTTATTGCTAACGATCAGTTGAGTTTTGCATAATATTTTGCGATTTGTTTTAAGTTTCTCTAAAATGTTTTCAAATTTTTTTTTTCTCTTCCTACAACCCAAAAAGTACATTTTTGCAACTTCTATAATTGTTCCACCAAACATCACCTCCGGGCATCTTTTCCTTACATTTCGTCTCTTTTTATTTTTTTAACAGTTTATCAATCCATTATTTTATGCTTAGCTTAATATTTTTACTTCTCTTCTGGATGTAATTTATTTACTACAGACGGTAATGATTCGGTCATTTCATTTAGGGGTGTATGTTATAACGGGCGTGCACTACTATAGTACAAATAGGGCATAAAGTTACCATAAACACGAAATCTTTCCTAAGTAGACACGTCACGCGTATACACGTACACACTAACACACTACACAATAGGTACTCTTGAAAAAGGACTAAACGAAAGTTGGAATTTCAGTTAGATCTCGAGAACTAATAAAAATAAAATTCTGAAATTTTGGTCGGTTAGGTCTTTATTTGTGTTTAATATAATGGTCAAAGCGAATTTTAAAAATATTGTTTAGGGCCGTCCTTTTAGGGTGTTTTGCTCAATTTTAGTTTTTTCACTTATAACTTAAAAAGTAGACACTTTCACATAAAAGTGCTTCGATACAAAAATAAACTACATTAAATTTTCTATAAATTATACCTGCTGGGTTTTTACTTCAGACGAGGGGCTTCGTCGCTAGAGCGCGTTTAAGTTTGACAAAAATTCCAGCGTCGACCAAAAAACTGTTTTTATCGCTCGTAACTCAAAAACTACGCACTTTTATAAAAAGTGTTCCTATACAAAAATAAAGTGCATACAATTTCCTACAAATCATGTCTCTTGGGCTTTTAAGCTCAGACACACTTAAGTCTGCAATTTTTACAATGACATTTTTCCTAATAATTACTAATGGAACGTTTTACAGCGACAGCATTATGCCTTATGCCATTGTCTGTAAAAACGTATATGAAAAGAGAGAACTTGCCACACTTACTAGTGGAGAGTGCTTATTATGTCCGCAAGCGTACTACCAATACCCATTAGGCGTGTTAAGTTAAATCGTCGTATTTTCCACTGTGAAATCACTAGTATAATTAATTGTACCCAATGTTTCAGAATCATCACTCTATAGACACAAACAGTTGCAGGTTAATTGTATAATATCATTATTAGTTATTAGATTATTAACGTTGAAAACGCACGCACTTTGTATCCTGTACATAACCGCGTTAATTAGAAAATTAGTAACGTAGGTATAGTAAATTAGGTGTTAATAATCATTATTATTAGTATTGACTTGAGATTTAAGTAGATTTGATACAAATATACAAATTTAAAATTAGTAAATAACTAATACGCTACTTGAAAATATGGTTTTTAGTTTCCTCGCACGACTACATCTCCGTTGCGACGATAACCTGAGTTTTCGACGTTATAATAATGGTTTGCCATTAATCTGTTTGCAGAAAAGTTAATTGTGACTGTTTGTGTCGAGAGATCGTTAATTATAGAGCAGCCATACTGTCATACAATGCAGAGGGTTGCGGGGTGCTTTCTGTACGAAATTGATGTATTATCCGTTGTCTACATTTTTGTATTTTTTGAAGAAGAAATGTTTTCTACGTCGAACTGTCCAAAAAATATTATTTCTTCGGTTATCGTATTCAACAGCATTGGAGAAGATAAAAACCCAATAATTTCATTAGCGATTTCAAATACGTACATCAAAAATTGTAGCTATTTCAATTATCCAAATTTTAGTAGGTGTAGAAAAGAGAAACTCTTATAAATAGAACAGACCGAGCGTTCTACAGTTAATCGAAATACATTTTTTTAACGAACTTTAGGGTCTTCTCACGGCCAAACGAAACATGTTGGCACGTGTAAGAAAGTTTGGTAATAGACAATCAACATATTTTTACCCCAATAACATGTGATTGCTCTTTGCATAACATCCAATGGCTAAATCAATAAGCAAATTAATTTCGCAAGATTTGCAACATTGCAACGCTGTAAATTAGATATGGAAATGCAGATTTCCTTGCAACGGGCAACGATGGGAATTGAATATGGAAATGAAAATTTCCAAAATTACCTCTGTAATTAAGAGTTTCAGGGTTTCAGTCATTAATTAATCTGTTACAGAAATAGACACGCAAATCGAAAATTTTATTGACTCTTATAAGATACTAGGTAAACAAAATGCCAGCCTTTCATAAAAATTACGCCACAATTTATTCCTCTCGATTTCTGAAGTAGTTTTCGATATTTTAATAACTTGTGGCGTCACAAATCGTGCAAAATTTACTTTTCTTTCGACTTATCAGATGCAAAATTGTAAGGCACGAAACTTATTTTAGAAGATTTTCCGTATAAAATAGTTAGGGGAGCGAGAAATGACCAAAGTGCAATTTTATGTATTAAGTCGTACGGCTGAGAACCACGCTCACTGCCCTGTATACTAATCGTAGAAACAACAATCTTTAAAACGTTACGTGCTCTCGAGGCGTGTTTGCCCAAAACTTCGTTAATCGTTAATAAAAATAAGACACCAAGCGAACCACATCTTGCAGTTTTCGGTTTTTCGAATAAATTTATTTTATAAACAAACCAAATTTCAACCTTAAGCCTTAAGGCAGTCGTAAGTCGTAAATAGTCGCAAATACTTTGGAGACTTTGGAAGACTTTCTAAATGTTTTTAAGGGTAGTCAGATTGATGGTAACCGTCACTCTAACCACCTTTGAAAAACTAAAGTTATCTAGATACTTACGACTACATACGACTTACGACTGTCTTAAACCATCACTCTAACTACCTTTGGAAAATCTTGGGTCTTGTCAAGTTATCTAATTAGTTACGACTACTTACAACTTACGACAGTCTTAAACCATCACTCTAACCAACTTAGAAAACTTTTAGAGGGTCTTATTGTCTTAAACCATCACTCTAACTACCTTGGAAAATCTTTAAAGGGTCTTGTCAAGTTATCTAAATGCTCACGACTACATACGACGTACGACTGTTTAAATCATCACTCTAAACAACTTTAGAGAACTTTTAGAAGGTCTTATTGTCTTAAACCATGACTCTAACTACCTTGGAAAATCTTTAAAGGGTCTTGTCAAGTTATCTAAATACTTACGACTACATACGACGTACGACTGTTTAAACCATCACTTTAACCACCTTTAGAAACTTTTAGAGGGTCTTGTAAAATTATCTAAATACTTACGACTACATACGACCGTTTTTAGGAGAAAAATGTTGAACGACGAAACGCCCCAGGAATTGAACCTAAGTCTGCAATATCCAGTCGCATGAACGAACCACGTACGCCAAGCCAGACAACTGTTAATCTCCTAAGTTGTCTGGCTTGGCGTACGTGGTTCGTTCATGCGACCGGATATTGCAGACTTAGGTTCAATTCCTGGGGCGTTTCGTCGTTCAACATTTTTCTCCTAAAAACGTTTTTCGCGCTACTAGGTGATTAGTTTAGGGTTGGTTTACATCATACATTCACCTTGAAAAATCTTTAAAAGGTCTTGTAAAATTATCTAAATACTTACGACTACATACGACTTACGACAGTCTTAAACCATCACTCTAACCAACTTTAGAAAACTTTTAGAGAGTCTTATTGTCTTAAACCATCACTCTAATACCTTTGAAAAATCTTTAAAGGGTCTTGTTAAGCTATCTAAATACTTACGACTACATACAACGTACGGCTGTTTAAACCATCACTTTAACCACCTTTAGAACTTTTAGAGGGTCTTGTAAAATTATCTAAATACTTACGACTACATACGACTTACGACAGTCTTAAACCATCACTCTAACCAACTTTAGAAAACTTTTAGGGGGTCTTATTGTCTTAAACCATCACTCTAATACCTTTGAAAAATCTTTAAAGGGTCTTGTCAAGTTATCTAAATACTTACGACTACATACGACGTACGACTGTTTAAACCATCACTTTAACCACCTTTAGAATTTTTAGAGGGTCTTGTAAAATCATCTAAACACTTACGACTGTCTTAAAGCATCACTCTAACCAAGTTTAGAAAACTTTTAGACAGTCTTATTGTCTTAAACCATCACTCTAACTACCTTGGAAAATCTTTAAAGAGTATTGGCGAGTTATCTAAATGCTCACGACTACATACGACGTACGACTGTTTAAACCATCACTCTAAACAACTTTAGAGAACTTTTAGAAGGTCTTATTGTCTTAAACCATGACTCTAACTACCTTGGAAAATCTTTAAAGGGTCTTGTCAAGTTATCTTAATACTTACTACTACATACGACTTACGACTGTTTAAACCATCACTTTAACCACCTTTAGAAACTTTTAGAGGGTCCTGTAAAATTATCTAAGTACTTACGACTACATACGACTTACGACTGTCTTAAACCATCACTCTAACCAACTTTAAAAAACTTTTAGAGGGTCTTATTGTCTTAAACCACCACTCTAATACCTTTGAAAAGTCTTTAAAAGGTCTTGTCAAGTCATCTAAATACTTACGACTACATAAGACGTACGACACTGTCTTAAACCATCACTCTAACCACCTTTAGAAACTTTTTGAGAGTCTTGTAAAGTTATCTAAATACTTACAACTGTAAGTCTTAAGTCTTAAATTTGTTTGGTTACCAAATAAATTAATTTGAAAACACGATAACTACATAGTTTTGGGAGTATTGCTTTCCTAAGACTTCGCAAGTTCGACGACGCTTTATGTCTCAAGAGAGCACTCAAAGAAAATTTGTCGAAAATTTAATGAGCAAGTTTTTGCTTCGAAAAAGGAAGAATTGAAACGTCGACAGTTAAATAATGGTTAAAATTTTAACACTATTTGCTCGTTGTCACGTACTTTGGATGAGATCTCTTTTAAAACTCGAATTGTATGGAAAGTAGCACAAGTCTCGCTCTCGTAAATAATCATAAAGCTTTATGCAGCGACTAAAAGTTGCGAGTGTAGGAAATTCTTTTGAGTTTTAATTAAGCACCGTTTGTTACTTTACGCCATTGTTGTTAAATCGATATCATTTTTAATTAATTTCGTCGAATACGAGTTTTGTCGTTTGGTACACTTATAACACCGAACTGCCCTAATAGGATTAAATTTCAACCTTTTCGAAAAAAAAATTGGAAATTGACAGAAAGAAATGATACAGGGTGCTCAGAAAGCGATACGAAATACAGGAAGGGATTGTACTTGCTCAATCTCTCGTTCGCCTTTGGATATACTAAAATAATGTTTCTCTAAACAACATTTGATTTCCCTTTGTACTGTGTGCGTAGTCAGTGCTTACCTCTTTACCTAATCCAATTTCAGACATCATGGATTTATTGGCATAGATTTCTTGTTTGGGTATTCTCATTCATCTCTCGAAGGTGGTCGGTGTTCATTCCAAACTCCCCATGTAGACGTAGTTAGATTTGCCAATTGTGCGACAAGCCCGACCTCTAAAGGTCGCTACAGATGATGCGCGCGTTTGGCAAGTTTTTCGTGCGATTGGTTTTCTCTTCCGCTTCTATCGATAGTACGACGTGTTCAGTGTCCAGTTCCTACTTCATACAGATGCAAGTGATTATTATCTGAGGTAAATAATAAATATTTCAAATTTATCTTAAATTTATGTGGTTTGGGAAATCTCGAACTGAGTCAATCTTAAGGTTTCTTTATTTTTAGATTCAAAGATATTTTTGTATTCGAAAAATTTAATCTCAATTTTTTGTTGGAAAAGAATTTTTGTGTGAGTAGAAAGTCTAGACCTAAACATTCTCTCATCATCTCAATCCTGATGAGTGATGACGTTCGAGTTTTTGTATTATTTATAGAATTTCTTTGCGGCAGTTTAAATTTTTAGTGGCGGTACAAAATTTCGCACCATTATGTGCAAGGGGTAAAATTCTAACAGATTAAATTACAAAAATATTTATAAATAAATAGGCGAATGTTTGATCAATTCGAGTAGACTTATTTTAGTAAATTATCTATTTAGTCAATAAATTGATGAAAATACCATAACAAATTGCCGTACAGTTAACTTTTAATTATTTTAGGTGCAATTTTCTTTTTATAATTTTAGTGAGTTTCGAGCATAAATTCAATTTAATTGGGATCCATCAAAATAGTTTACTTTTACGATTTTTAATTTGATTCTATAATTAATTCTTTTGACGAAGTAATAGTTGGGTCGTAGGTAACGTACCTCCGTTAATATCCCGGGGATTCCCCTGTTGTCTTGAAATGACGTTTAAATTGGTTCAAATCAAAAATAAGCTGTTGTTCGATTCCCCAGAAAATCCTGCTGGCTCCGGATTGGCCACCCCACTACAAAACCATAATTACTCAAATGTTGGATGGCTAAGATTTATCAAATTGAACAGGGAGTGTTGAGTTTAGTCCATTACGATGTGTATTCCGCTATCATGTGACGCAAGGCCGTGGTTCTTTGTCTCGATGTCTTATCTTGTCTTTTTAAAGACAGTAAGTGAAATGAGAACTCAATGTAGGCTCTCTCAATGCCACAAAACTGGGCAGCTGCTACTTGCTTATAATGCGTTGAGAAGATTCATTCTTTCCCCAGCAATTTGCAGTCTTTATATGCAGGGTCCTCTCGGATACCTATAATGCCTATAGTATGTAGGATTTGGATACGAGGTTTTCTTTATGGAGCCCTCGTCTATATTACCTTACAAACATCGCGCTTTTATGAAAACTCGATACTCGATACAATGATAAGTACATATTTGTGGCCCACCCTGTTTTCTACAAGCCCTCCTGAACCCTCTCCTTCCCACAAAAACTGATCTAGTTACGTGCCTGATTCTCCACGTTTGTCACTACCGATACGTTCGGATTTCGTTAACACACACGAACGAACAGACATTCAAACGACACATAGACGGGTGTATCGTAAATAAGTAGAGCAGGAAAGAGTATTGATATTTTTAGCTAAAAATCTCTTAAAAACGTAGGTTTTACTTACAAAATATGGGTTCAAATGAAATCGATACAAGGTGGCCCTAAAATTAGGGCATTTCAGAAAATGTTAACTTACATTGTTATTTTGTCAATTAAATTGAATTTTGATAATAGCAAAAGTAAAGAATATAAAATTCCGAAATAGTTGGAAGGAAAGAAATTATTGGGATATCGCTATATCCAACTTAAAGTGGAATGTGAAATGAACGAATCATTAGTATATATGTATGTTGTCGTCTGAAATAAATAAATAAATAATATTTATTAAGGGAAGTAAAAATATGGAGCAAAGTATAAAAATAACTAAATAACAAATCGATTAATGATTAAAAAAATTTAAAGAAAAGACGAAAGGTATTTATAAAGAAGCTGATGCTTCCAATAGTGAAAGTGATGTTTATTGAGACGATTATTTATAAAAGTAGCTGAAATAAACTTGTTGGCTTGTTAAGAACATAAAAAGAAAAATATTTTGAAAACATTTTGGATAAAAATAAAACAAATAACAAAATATTATCGAAAATTCTACCTACTACCTAATTGCAATAACAATAACAAGCGTAAAACAAACGAAAAAGAAAGAAAAAAGTTTATGCAAACTCGGTTTTTCATTATCTTAATGAGTATTTTTTTTATAAACAGAATAAAAGAGATAATAGTTTATTCTTTGCTATGGCTTGTAATTAAAACTAAGAATTGTAAGTTGGCGAATTAATTTATTCTACAAATGATAAAGAAAACTTTCTGATTAAACCGGATATTAGCTATTGTTCGTAGACAAAATAGCATTGTCAATAACTTCTTCTATTCTGCTGTCAGGAGCTCCTTGAATCTAATGCCATTGTGAATATTACCCATTGTGGATTGCTTTTTCTTTAAAGCATGTCCCACACATGCTCTATTGGATTTAGGTCCGGGGATTGTGCTGCTCATGGTAATACTTCAATTCGCTCGTTGTTCAACCAGTTCGTTACAATACACGCGCGACATGAGGACGAACATTCGAACATTGTCAAGCATGAGACGTAAGTTCTCATCAAATAGACGCACAATAGGTCGAAGAATATTATGTTAATATTGCTAAGCGCTCAGAAAACCATTTGGGAACACAAGGTCGGTTCGACCATCAATAATTATTCCACCCCATACCATTACAGTACTACGTCTGTAAGTGTGTACTTCCTGGACGTGCCTCAAACGTCTCTGCACTCTTGTCCGACGAGAATCTGGGGGAAATCTAAATCTGGACAAAACTGTAGCCTAATCATTTCCACTCCAGTTGGTAAAGTTTTGACACCAGTTGTCTAATCGTGCTCCTAAATTATCCTTAGAAAGAGGTAGACATAATATGGGTGGTCGTCGAGAATAAAGATTGGTTTCGTGTAGACCTGTAGACGATTTCTTACAGCATCGCGGCAAACGACTAATTTGTGACCGTTGTAACCTTGTAACTCGAGTGTTGTAAATGCAGGTTGTCGTCAAGCAATTAAAAGCAAAAATTTGTCGTGAGCTGCTATTGTAGTACGTCCTCGTCCTGGATAGTGTTTGACTGGAATTCTACTTACCCTAAAACGCCTCCATATCCGCTTAGCTACATCGATCTTGCCCTACCCCAACTTCAAGAGGTCTACCGCTTCATATCTTCTGAATTTAAATGTTGTCGTTTCATTATAAAACAACAATATTTTCAATGGTCGTAATTAAGCCTCTAGTAATTAAGTATAGTGATTTGAAGCTAACATTAGAAAAAATATGAAAATCAATTTTTTTGCATCTGCCGTTTTTGATGCCTTTTTTCAATATTTTCCACGGCAAACTATCCGGCCTCGAGCCTCGAGTGTATTAATTAATACATACGTTAAAAGTGCCTACAAAGTGAAGTCTTCTCACGGACAAACGAAACATGTAATTACTCTTTGCATAACATCCAATACGTCTAAATCAATAATATAAATTAATTTTGCACGGTTGCGACGCTGGAAATTCGATACGGAAATGAAAATTTCTGAAGTTAGCTAGTACATCTTAAATTAGCAGTTTCAGTCATGGATTTTAAATTGCATTGTAATTGAATTGTAAATATTATTATCTTGAGGGTTGAGGGTAAACAAAATGATTTTCGTTTTAGTTCCACGATTGGAGATATTTCTGAAGTAGCTTTCGGCAATTTAACAATCTGTGGCGTCACAAATTAGGTTTACTTTCGGCTTTAGATGCAAAATTCTATGACACTAAACTTATATTGGAAGATAATAACGCTTTGAAAAACGTCTATTTGCTCAGCTACATCGACTTGCATTACGCCAGCTTGAAGAATTCATATCTTCTGAATTTAAATGCTGTCGTTCTATTATAAAACCCAATATTTTCAATGGTCGTAACTAAACGTAAATAAACATCTGCCGTGTTTATTGAGGTTTTGTTGTCGTTTTTCACGGCAAACTATTGGGACTCGAGTATATTAATTAAACAATTTATTTATTTTTATGGTTTTTTTAACGAACTTTGGGGTCTTCTCACAACCAAACGAAACATTTTGGCACGTGTAAGAAAGTTAATAGGCAATCGACATATTTTGACCACAGAAGTGTGATTGCTCTAGATCAATAACCGAAGTTAATTTTAAACGATTTACAACGCTCGAAATTAGATAAGGAAATGAAAATTTCTGAAATTACCTCTTCAATTAGAAGTTTCAGTCAATGTAATGTTACAAAAATAGATATGCAATAGATATACGAAATAGATACATGTTATTGTTTTGTAGGTAAACAAACTCAAGGTTTGTCATAACAATAAAATAAATAATTTATTAAATTAATAAAATTTTTCATCTTGGTTCCACGACTGTAGCTATTTCTGAAGTGAAGAACTTTACTTTTGGCTTTAGATGCAAAATAGTACGAAACGTATATTGGAAGATAACGCCTATCTGCTCAGGTACATCGACTTGCCTTCAGGCACGTAACTACAGGGGGCCTGGGGTGGCCTGGTCCCTCTGAAAATCCACCTGGCCTCAAACTGGCCACCTCACTACAAAACTACATGATTACGATATTCGATGGATTATTATTATTATTTTGGCGAGGCTGGTTCCTAGTGGTTCCTTGCATCGCGACCTCTTAGGCCTTTTGTGCGCCTCGGATGTAATCTTCCTTTATATGAGTTCTGTGCTTTTGACGGTTCTGACCTTGCCGGTGTTAGGAAAAACTTTTGAACGTTTAATTGCAGATAGACTAACAAAATTCATTAAGGATAATAATCTACTATGCAAGAGACAATTCGGACTCAGAGCGGGTGCCTCCACGGAGGATGCGATTGGGTAAGTCTTTGAGGACGTTAAGAGGGTTGAGGAAAAGTACGCCCTAATGATTCTAGTTGACATAGCGGGAGCCTTTGACAATTTGTGGTGGCCTGGGGTTTTATATCGATTACGGAGCTTTGGATGCCCAAAGGATTTGTACAATGTACTGGTCGACTACCTCTCAAATAGAGTGGTATTTGTAACTCTATCCCAGGGGAATGTAGAGCGTACTATAACTAAAGGATGTTTTCAAGGCTCAGTCCTTTGTCCACTCCTTTGGAATATCGCATTTGATGCATGTGTCAGAGTGAATGATTTACAAACAGCCTATGCGGACGACTTGGCGATTGTGGTGAGCGCGGGCTCAAGAGCTGCTCTAGAAGAAAGAGCAAAAGTTGCTCTGGGTAAGGTACAGGAGTGGGCGGTGAATGCAAGGCTAACAATTGCGAGCGAAAAAACAGTTGCACTATTAGCAAAGGGAATACTGGACCAAGGGCGTCCACCAATTATTTCCTTAGGTAGAGTAAGAATCAAAGTTGTTAAAACATGTAAATATCTTGGAATACAATTTTAAGTGAGCGATTATATATGAATGAACATATGAAAATACAGGGGACTAAGGCGATGAAGGTATTCAACACAATACTAAGGGTAGCTAAACGAGACTGGGGATTGAATTCAAGGACATTGGAAATAGTGTATAAATGTGTTGTGGAAGCAATATTACTATACGGCTGTGGAATTTGGGCACCGCGTATAAATTTTTATGGATGGCGTGCACTAATTTCTTCACAACGTAGGGCACTTCTCAGAATGACTCGCTCTTATAGCACATTGTCAACTGATGCACTTCAGGTTGTCGGAGCAACTGTTCCTATTGACTTGCTTGCAAAGGTTAGATCGCAAAATTACAAATTACGTCGGGGTCAACCTATTGAATTAGGGGACTACCATATAGATAATTACAATGGTGATCGGAAAACGCTACTCAAAATAAGGCAAAACCTTAAAGCAGAGGCAATAAACCTATGGAAAAGTAGATGGGACTTGTCTACCAAAGGCAGACTGGTTTACGAATTTTTACCTACTCCGCTTCACGGGGTTGAATGTTTGGGAGAGATCACACCGGAGGCGATACAGTTTATATCTGGACATGGGGGCTTTGGGGAGTACTTCGGGAGGTTTAGCGTCGGAGGTAGCGTCGGCTGTGGTTGTGACGGAGTTACCATCGAAACTTCGGATCATGTGCTGCGGACATGCCCCCTCTATGCTGATCTTCGGGAGTCCTTTCTTGAGTCCCGTGATAATGTATGGCCGCTGGTGCCTGATATCCTCCAAAACAATAATACAAAATTACTATTCAACACCATGTGCTCAGAAATGGTTTTGCGACGTGACGAGTATAGACTAGCAATAGATGGCGATGGAGCGGATTAAGGTACGTAGAAAGAAATTTGTAATATGAATTAAAAGCAGAAGAGGCACACAACCGGACGCAAGAGTTTCCGGGGTGTGTCAAAAAAAATTGATAAAAACATGAGAAAAATTCAGAAAACAGAAGATAAAAAGATAAAAAGCAGAAAAGGCACACCACAGAAAGCAAGAATTTTCGGAGCGAGCCATAAATTGCAAAAATAAATAAAAACTAGAAGTTGGTAAGCCGATGCCTCCTCGTGGCAGGGACGGAAACGTCAGAAGAGCTATGTTGAACCGCTACCGCGAGGAGGCATGGGCCATCTGACGGCTAAGTAAAAACAAAATAAGTATGAATGCTGACGAAAGAAAGAGAAATACAAGGCCCAGGTATAGCTAGCGCTAGGTACTGGGCCGAGAATGCATGAACCGAATGAAAAAAAAAGTGCTTTTGATAAAATCCAGAATTTTCTCTATTAATAGTTTGGGCAATTCTCTTTGGAGCATCTTCTCTTTTCCGATAATGCTGTCACGATTTCTTGTGAAAGCCTCGCAGTTAGCAGAAGATGAATAGTTCCCAGGTTTTGCCGAACGTTCGTCTACAGGTGCATAAGGTCATTGTAGCCTTGTTTACTCTAGATCTATATGTTTGTAGTACGAAGCGTAGTTTGCTATCGAGGATAACTACTAAGTATTTGGCTTCTTCTACTGCTTTCAGAGGCCTGTCAAATAGGCAGTATACCTTTCTGTTAGCATCAATCTTATTTGTTCTTCTTGTGAAATGGATTAGCGAGGTCTTAGTCGGATTAACTGTCAGGATCTCTTCCAAACACCATTTCTCTACAAGATTCAGGCCTCTTTGCATTCTTTCAAATACAGTAGCCCCAAACTTTCTGTTGTTGTTATGGCTATGTCGTCAGCTCTAGACGGTTGAGAACGAAACTCAGATTAGAAGATAGTAAAAAATAACACTTTGAAAAACGCCTATCTGCTCAGGTACATCGCCTTGCCTTCAGGCACGTAACTACGGGGGGCCTAGTCCCCCTGAAAATCCGCCTGGTCCCAGACTGGCCACCCTACTACAAAACTACAATGATAAGATTTATCATACTGAATAGGGAATTTCTAGTTGGGGTTATTAGATTAACAATTAACTTGTAACTTCTCGCTGATGCAAGACTGTAGCTCGTTGCAAAGTCTGGTCTTTTTAAAGACAGTAAGATAAGCAGAACTCAGTGTAGACTCTCTCAATCCCGCAAAACTGGGCATCTACTTCTGCTGCTCTTTTCTCCGCATAGCCCGCAGTCTTTACATTTGATACCTATTTTGAGACAAGGTTATCTTCATTAACCCCCTTTTGCTGGAAAATATACGACAAGCATCTCTGTCTGTGTGTCGCTTCATAGTACAGCGAACAGTAATCCGACAAATTGGTAAAAAAGCAGTAACTATTTCGTTTAATGGTTTATCAATGGCGTTCTTCCGATCTCTGGAAATTTTTTGGAAAGGTTTAAGCCCCGTTGAGCTCGCCCCATCGATTACATCCCTGATATGACGTAATAAGGTTAAACCGTCCTTCTATAAAAACTCGATACCATGTTAAAATCTACTGACACGACTATATTTTTGTAGCTCACCCAGTTAGTTGTCGGCGAGCCCTCCCGATAGCCTCTCCTGGAAAGATTATCTAGTTACGCGCCTGCTTGTCTTACACTAGCTTTTGAATATAAATGCTCTCGTTCCATTGTAAAATACAATATTTTCAATAGTCTCAACTAAGCCAAAGCGCTGTATAGTGATTTAGAGCTAACACTAGATAAAAATAATATGATAGTCAAATTTTTAACATTTGCCGTGTTTATTGAGGTTTTTTAACATTTTCCATTGTTTCTCACGGCAAACTACCAGGCTTCAAGTGTATTAATTGATACATACGTTCAAAGTATACCCACAAAGTGAACTTCTAAACAGTTTATTTTTACAATTTTCTAAAATATCCTTCGACTTTGCCGATGTGGGTATTTCTACTTCAAGTTTAACCGGAAATGTGGTTAGCTGTCCTATTTTAAACAGAAGGCCCTATATATTTTTACATTTTTGAAATGGGGGAGAGATTTTGAACACACAAACACACTACTGTTTTGGTACTACTTTCTTGTATTTATTTTTATATTTTGAGGCTTGTAGAATTAGCTTTAACACGTGCGAAAAGGTCGTGTTATGGCGACATCACGTTTTCGATTATGTATTATACGAAGTTGTTGGTAATATCGTCTAATATCTGTTATTAAAGTGCGTCGTTAACGATCCAAATCAAATTTGGATACGCGTGTGTTTTCTTTGTTTAATTAATGATAGCTATCTTTTTTGTTTCGATTGCAATTTGTTTCTTATCATCGGAAAAATATAATGAACTAAAATGGCGCCCTATAAAATATATATATATATGTATTGGTTCTCGCATTAACTTCCTCCGTTGAAGTATATTTAGGAGTACATTCGTGTTAGTAGTAACTTTTGAAACTCTTTGAACTCGAACTCGTCCGTTAACTAAAAGGCTTTTTGTTGAACATTTTGGAGTATTTAGTAATTGATTTACAAAATTTTACACAACAAATTAATTACGTAATGAATTTATAAAAGTCGTTATTCTACAAAGTAAAAGTTTACATTTAATTTGGCGTTGTTAAGGTTTCTCAATTATCACTAGATACTTGTAAAACCATAGGAATTAACGTACGCTAACGAAACTACTTAGTATAGTATTTAGGTACGTAGAAAATTTATTTATTTATTTTACTTGGATTTAGTAAATTCAATTTTATTATACCTCGAACTGGTGAAAAATCATACTAATGAAATCACAAGTTAATACGAAATTATTTTGAGAAACTTCCGCTTTAGGCCAGATACAATTAAATAATGGTGTATATGTCTGGGAGACATATTAGAAGACATATTACAGTACTGATCTAATTACTAATTTACCTAAGTTTCAAAATGCATCCTTGCAACTTGAAGAAAATTGCACAACTATAGTCATACTTTCGGAAAGGTTCAAATAGGTTTAAGCGGCTTCCTGCCCAAATTTCTCCAAAAACTATTTTCTAAAAACATTTCTATTCCTATTTTTTTAAACGAGTAAGTACTCGTTGTAGTTGGTACTTATATAACTTATCTGATGGTTACCTTAGCGAAATTAATAGATTTTACAAACCATATCTAAATTTGTCGTTAACAAAAACAAACTTTGGAATATCGGCTTATTGAAGATTAATAATCGTAATCAAATCCTTAATACCTAACATATGGTGAATGCGAATGATTATTTTATTCATGCCATATAACAGCCAATCAAATTCAAGTATTTGAGGAAAGAAGGCGAAATTTCAGCGACTAGAATCTCTAGGTAGTTTGAGCTTTAAAATTTTAGGAAAATTTTCTTCCATCTTCGTGTCTAAACTGTCCAAACCGTCAAAGTATACAAGTCAGAAAATTTTTGACAATTTTAAAGCTCTTATGACATGACTGTCGATAATATTTGTAGTTTATTATACGATCGAATTTTATTTTAGACTGGGAAAGTATAGAAGAGTAGAGTAAAGATGATCGATCCATCTTCGTCTGAAGAAGATAGCGAAGAAGAACACGCACCGCAACACTCGGGACCCCATCACGGAAGCCATTCTCATCATGGGTCCCACCATCCGGTCGGAAGGGTAAGTTAATTAAATTTTATTCCCGATACTAAAAATACTATGTAGCAGGCGGAAGGTTCTCCATATCATCACCACGTGCATTCTACGGAAACCGGTAGTGGAAGCTTGGACGTACCGAATAATTCGACAGCTATCTCGCGCTCCTTGTCGCCTTCAAGTGCTGTTTCTGCAGAAACTCTTAGTCATAGTATCGGCTCGTCGAGAGCTAACTCGTTACCTCGACCTACCAGCCCATCACCATCAGTGGCTTCGGAGAAAACGGAAGTTGACCTCCAAGAAAAACAAGAGCGAGAAGAAGAAGAACGAAAACGTAGAATACAACTTTACGTGTTTATTTCGAGATGTATCGCATATCCCTTCAATGCAAAGCAACCGACGGACATGACGAGACGTCAGACCAAAATTACCAAACACCAATTAGAAACTATCAGTGCCAGATTTCAAGTAACGAAAGGCCAATATGTGTTTTTTGTATAATTAATTTAGTAAGTTGTAGAGCTTTTTAAAGGGGGAGACCCAAATAATGGCCGACGAAGCATTCCAAAATGCGGTACAAAGTTATTACGACGTATTTTTAAAATCTGAACGCGTGGTGAAAATGGTACAGTCGGGTGCTTGCTCTCAGTACGATTTTAGAGAGGTATTTAGGAACAATATAGAAAAACGGGTTAGGTACTAAAATTTTATAATGTCGAAGAAGTATCGGGAATTAAATAATTTTTTAATATTGTTAGATCGTTGCCCGAAATGGAAGGTTTAAGCAAGGAAACTGTTTTTACGTCGTGGATGGCAAAATTTGATTGTATATTAAAAGGTTTGCATTTTCCCTTATACATGTTTTTTTTATTTTCGGTATCTTTGAGTTTGTTTTAAATTTTTGTCAGGATTAGGAGACGAAGATTCAAAAAGACCATCTCGGATGCAACAGCAATCTTTAAATTCCGAATTAATTTTGTCCAAAGAACAATTATACGATATGTTTCAACAAATACTTGGAGTAAAAAAATTTGAACACCAACTTCTCTTTAATGCCTTAATGGTAGGTAAACTCATACCTGTAATCTCGAGGTAATGTGTCTTGCAGTAAATAATTTGTAGCTCGATTCTGCCGACGAGCAAGCGGCAGCGATTAGAAGAGAACTCGACGGAAGGATGCAAAAAGTTTCAGAAATGGAGAAGGTAAACTTTCCACAATTTTTAAATACACCCTGTAGCATTTCGTCTTTTGTTTAATTACTCAAACTAAAATTACCGTCCATCGATTAACCCAAAAATGCAGAAATTCTACTCTGACGCCCAACGTGTGGGACCAGTGTCACATTTCGTCTACGGCCTAATTTCAGTTTGAACGAATTAAATAAAATCAAATAAACGTAGAAATGCCACACAACTCGTATTATATCGGGGGCGGAATAGCTGGAGGGGTGCACCCCTACTATTCTGTTAATTTGTCTTCTAAGTCTCCTCCGATTCTGATGGCTTCATCGTAGCAGACCTTCCAATTGGCTCTCCGTTAGCCACAAAAATGTAGCTTTGACTAATAACTCGACTATATTGCTACGGTGCCGCCATTGGAATCGTTCGAAATTCGGCTGAAAAGCTCAAAGACATCGGCATATTATATAAAGTGGTGGTGTTCTCCTCTTAATCTTTTACTACCTTAGTGGGGGTTATTACATCAACTCCTCCAATTCTTCCAAAATATGGAACTTTTGTTTTAATTGTGAGGGGCTGTTGTTGCATTTTATCCGAAGATAATGTCATAAAAGTGGCTTTTCTTACAGAATCGAAAGTTAATGCCAAAATTTGTATTAAAAGAAATGGAATCTTTATATGTAGAAGAATTAAAGTCGTCTATAAATCTTTTAATGGCCAATTTAGAATCGCTTCCAGTTTCTAAGGGCTCGATGGACTCTAAATATGGCTTGCAAAAACTTAAACGCTATAACCACAGGTTGCACAACCATAATAAACCATATACTATGAAGCATCTTTTGATGTCTTATGTTACTTATTTTAGATCCCAAGGATCTTTAGCAAAATTAGAAGGCGATTCGGCTGATAGCGATACACAACTAACCAAACTTGATGTAGTGTTAACTTTTCAATTAGAGGTAGGTGCTAACTTGAAATATATTTTTTTCGAACGTTAGTTGGATTGGTTCTGTAGGTAGTTGTTATGGAAGTTAAAGGTTTAAAATCCCTCGCTCCTAATCGTATCGTGTATTGCACAATGGAAGTAGAAGGAGGAGAAAAGTTACAAACTGACCAAGCCGAAGCTTCCAAACCCATGTGGGATACGCAGGGAGATTTTTGTACGACACATCCTCTCCCTGCCGTTAAAGTTAAATTATACACGGAAAATCCCGGAATGTTGGCTTTAGAAGATAAAGAGTTGGGAAAAGTTGTATTAAAACCAACTCCCGTATCATCAAAAGTAATTTTTTCGCCCATTTTTAAAATAATACTATGTGGCTTGAATTTTGTAGGCTGCCGAATGGCATAAAATGAACATTCCTAAAAATTTACCAGATCAAGATTTGAGAATTAAAATAGCGTGTCGAATGGATAAACCTCTCAATATGAAGCATTGCGGTTATTTATATGCCTTAGGAAAGGCCGTTTGGAAAAAATGGAAAAAACGTTACTACGTTTTGGTGCAAGTATCTCAATATACGTTTGCAATGTGTAGTTATAAAGAAAAAAAATCCGAACCTTCCGAAATGATGCAGTTAGATGGATACACGGTCGATTATATTGAGGCATCAAGTGGTAAGTTTTTATCAATTTTGAAGACTTTAAACTACATTCTCGATTTTTTCAAGCAAACTTGATGGTTGGGATGGGTAAGCGTAAGTGGACTTTTTATTTATTCGTAAATTTGTTATTGACTATTTTAACCGATTTCTCTTTTAGATCTCGAGGGTGGGAGATATTTTTTTAACGCAGTTAGGGAAGGCGACAGTATTTTATACGCTAGTGACGACGAAAACGAATGCCATCTTTGGGTTATGGCCATGTACAGAGCTACGGGCCAATCCCACAAACCCACCCCACCCCTCACTCTCCAAGACAAAAATTCCACAATTTCGAAAATCCAAGGAGGTAACTATTTTGACCTAATCTTGTGTGGTAACAAAATCGGCATACGATACCCATATTTTTAACTCGTCACCCCGAGGGATCGATAACAATTGTAAAAACTCCAAATGCATGAGGGGAAGAGTCTTCTCAAAGCCCATAGCTCATGGGGCTCTTCGCTTCTTCGAATACTAAAAATGTTTAGTTTGACTCCCATCTACATAGCGAAGAACTAAATTCTTTCGGCTTTCGATGTTCCCGAACAGATTTGGCTCGGAATTGACACGAAAATTATTTTTTAGACGCAGATAGAGCTAGAAAACACGGCATGGAAGATTTTATATCGGCAGATCCTTGTCAGTTCGACCACGCATCCTTATTTAGACTGTTACAAAACCTCACTCTCGAATACCGACTTAGCGATCCTTACTCTTCACTGGTAAAACTTAGTTTTGGAAATAGACTTTGTTTTTAAATCGAATGTTTTTGTAGGGTTGGTTTAGCCCTGGGCAAGTTTTTGTATTGGACGAGTATTGTGCTAGATATGGCGTTAGAGGGTGTTACAGACACTTGTGTTACTTATCCGATCTTTTAGACCGAACGGAGAAGAACGTTATGATAGATCCCACGTTGATACATTATAGTTTTGCTTTTTGTGCCAGCCACGTCCACGGTAACAGGTGGGTATATCAAAAACATTAGAGTTAGAAACCCCTAATTGGTAGATTGTAAAAGTAATGAACTTAGGCCCGATGGAGTGGGAAGTGTCACACACGAAGAGAAGGAAAAATTCCAAGATGTTAAAGAACGATTGAGAATTTTATTGGAACACCAAATTACTAATTTCAGGTCGGTAAATTAGTTAAATGAAATAAAACAAAACGAAAATACTAAGTTTTTCAGATACTCTTTTCCATTTGGACGACCCGAAGGGGCCTTAAAAGCGACCCTTTCGTTATTGGAAAGAGTTTTAATGAAAGACATAGTCACACCAGTGCCTCCGGAAGAAGTTCGTGGGATGATTAAAAAGAGCTTAGAAACAGCAGCTTTAGTTAATTATTCCAGACTGTCCATAGAAGCTAAAGTTGAAGGTTTGGTTATTATTTACTTCTTAATTTAAAAAAAAATCATTTTCATTTTATTCTTAATTTTTTGTTGTCGATTTTAGAGGATTTGAGAGGAGAAACTATGGTACCACCCAATAAAAAATTGGACGACTTAATTCACTTGGCGGAATTATGCGTCGATCTTTTGCAGCAAAATGAAGAACATTACGCCGAGGTAATATAATTGATCAGATTCAAACGTTTTTATCTCAGCCAGATTTTTTATTCAAAAAAACTATACGATAGCTTTTATCGTTGTCGAAATTGTATTTGTGTTGTATATTCATTCTCAAAACTATACATAATGTGCTAAAATTATTACCATTTCCTGTTTCTTGTATTTTGGATACTTATCCAGTCAATACTACTGGCGTACCACTTTATTTTTAAAGTGCTCTTAGTAAACAGCTTAACCACGCATTACCCGAGGCGAGGTCCCTAATTATATTGTACGAACTACGATCCAATAGTTACCGGAATGCATTTATTTCAAAATACACAGCATAATTAAAGTTAATTGGCACTAGGTTCTCTCTGGAGTGGATACACCGCTCCCAGCGAGACTTCAACCCTTCAAAGCACTTTGGGGAATCATTCTTTGTCCAACTTTGTATTCAAAACGTCGGTTGTTACCTCTAGGAGCTTCTTAACCGTGTCAAACCTTTACCCATTGAGTCTCGCATCTTTATCTCATAAAATATTTAAAAAAACAAGCTAAATCGGGGAAGTACAGAGGGTGGGGAATGCTCGTAGAGACCAAAAATTCGTGTACAGTCAAAGACGTGTGAGGTGTGAGCTGGTGCATTAATCCTGATACAAGGAGGATCTTCACCAGATCCCCCGTTCTTCATAAAAACCTACAAGCTTCGAATGACAAACCTAAAATTTCAAAAATCAAAAAAACAGACACATAGTCTGTCGGCGATCTTTAGGAATTTGTTCGCGGATGCGAGCAACGTGTTTACCATTTCTTTTTAAAGACAAACAAACAAAGTGTAAATGAGCACTAAAACTACAAAAACACACACACAGTTCTCGAGGAACTAGAGAAACTATCTAGTGACTCGTGTAACTAACTATTTCCTGCAGAAACACATTCTTGGAACTTTTGGATCGTACCTCGTAGTTAGGTTTTCTGAAACAAGTTTAACAGTTAGAATCTCAAAAAAATAAAATAAAACCCAGTTTTGTGGCTCTTAAGTTAAGGAGGCCCTTTTACCCATTTTTTAAATCTTATATTAAAATCATATTAGGCTTGGGTAATCATGTTACGCGAAATCTAACGGTCGAAATTCAGTGGCATATTTGTTTGTAAAGCCTCCTGTGCGTCGAACTATTCCAAAAATTCAAAAATTTGTTTATGTAAAACATGCCAATTGGCCCAATTCTGTAACTAAAACAGTGTTTTAAGCGTTTTAAATTTCTAGTTAGAAGTTGTAAGTCATACGACATATTATATCATAAGTCAAAATCAGAAGTTCTAGTCATAAGTCCAGACATAAGTCAAAGTTATAAATCAAAGTCATAAGACAAAGTCATAGTTCTAGCAATAAGTCAAGTAATAATTGATAAATCATGAGTCATGAGTCAAAGTCATAAGTCAAAGTCATAAGTCAAAGTCATAAGTCAAAGTCATAAGTCAAAGTCATAAGTCAAAGTCATAAGTCAAAGTCATAAGCCAAAGTCATAAGTCAAAGTCATAAGTCAAAGTCATGAGTCAAAGTCATACGTTAAAGTAACATTTTAAAAAGATTGGGCTGTGTAACGAGCTGTAGTTAGAGAATTGGGCGTTGATAATTTGGATAAGTATCCAAAATACGTAAATCCATAAAAATGTATCATTGTTGTGTGTAATTTGTGTATAACTATATAGCAGCTGCGTACGGCTGAGCGGCGAGCGTCGCCCCAACCAACGGATGCAAACGCATGTACGAAAACAAATTCGGGCACTCAGGGCCGTGAAGCCAAGCAGCAAAGCTCTGTGTTCCGCTATTGCATGCCACCGCATGCCACATACACCCCACCAGACCCTACGGCACGTACATCTTCTTGTCTCTTCTTTCTTACTTTTTTATATTGTCGTACATTTTCGTGCAGAAAAGAGTGGTAGCAAAGTTTTGTTTTTGAATTAAAATTTTAACCACTTTTATTAGTACGAAAAAGAAAATATTTTAAATCAACAGCTTTCTATATTTTGAAAGAAGTTTTTAACAAAGTGATTAATTCGTAGAAAACTGGTGATAAATAAGAATAAGATATCAAAAACAGGTGCCGACTGATTAACACATCACATCATAAAACAACACATTTAAACAAATAAAACTAGTTACTTAACACGGATTACAAGAAATAATTGAAAGTTAAAACACTAGGGTATGTTTAGTTTGGTGTTTGTATACTTTTGTATCTGGTATCTCTAATTGCAAATTGGCTTGCTGTATAATCATTTCATATTATGTGGGATTCTAAAGTCTTACTAAATTGCTTGAGTTTTTTATGTATATATACTTTGCGACCGGTCTATATTTCTATATTATACGGATTGTATCAAATTAAATCGAATATCACTATTAAATCGTTAAAAGTACCACCGCATATTCCAAAAGGCTCGAACCTTTGGCTTCGAAGGGCACCTTAAACGATGCATCCGACCATTTCACTAACGATATCCGAGCTAAATTTCTCGGTCTGTTAACTCAAGTTTCAATTTGCTGACTCGGTCGAGCTCAAGCTATACTCTTTGGCTGTTATAGCTCAAAAGTTGTCCACGGATGGACAAGTATTGCCAGTTTGTTATCCTTCGGATATCGACGTATTAAAGGTATAAGTCGCTCGAGGAGGTCGTAATAAACGCGTAGTAAACGCAAAATATACCAAACTAATTTTTGGAATATTAAGTGGTATTTTTGAAAAGTTTTCGGTCTAAATTTGATGTAACCCTATCGTATATGCACATGTACAGAGTGCTCACTTTTGGAAGCTAATATTTGGTTCAAACTCAAAATTGTGTAAAATAGTACTAAATTAAGTTTTGTTTTTGTGTATTTTGCTTCCATTTAAAGTGGGACACATTGTATATAAATTTGTGTAGTCTTGAATGATGTGCCTTTTTCGGCTATTTCTTTGTTGTCTTTCAGTCTGCGCCTGAAAAAACTGTGCATGTTCGTTTTGTTTTCGATGTACCTATAACTATCGAGGCAAAAATTTAAAGTCAAACAAAATTATTTTAGTAATTAATTAATTAATCGATTCCATAGTAAAATTAGGAGTTCAAAATAGAAAAAAAAATCCTTATTGAGCCCAGGGGACGAACTACGTATATTGTTTTGCCATGCTGTAACGTAACAGTCTCAAGTTTGTTTGTTTTTATTTAATATACTAATTTTAATTCAATTTTTTATTAAAAACTTGATGTGTTTGCTATCGGATTTCAATGGTGATCTGCCGTGCTAAAAGTTCGAAAGATCAACATTTATTTAATCGAATTAATTAATCACTTCTGTACATACCTATAGGTATACGTTTTTCGTTCTCGATATAGTTTTGAAGAAAAACCTTTCTATTTAATCAAACTTACAACTGATAGCGTCTAATAGTTAGTTTAATTAGTTAGATTATGAATTTTTTTTAATTAATCGTAAATAACGAATTGAACAATTATAACAGGCGTTTGCGTGGTTTAGCGATTTATTGGTCGAACACGCTGAAATATTTTGGTCCTTGTTTGCTGTCGATATGGATCGTGTGTTGGCAGAACAACCTCCCGATACTTGGGACTCCTTTCCCTTATTTCAAATTCTTAACGATTATTTAAGAGCCGACGGTACGTTTTGTTTATTTTTTTAATCTTCAACTCAGCTTTAAATTTTGTAGATAATTTGAAAAATGGTCGTTTTCATCAGCACCTTCGAGATACCTTCGCACCTTTAGTAGTACGATATGTCGATCTTATGGAATCTTCGATAGCTCAATCCATACACAAGGGCTTCGAGAAGGAGAGGTGGGATACTAAAGGGTAAGTTTCTTAACAAATACGGCTTATCTCATAAAACTCACCCGAGCATTGACTTACTTCGTTTATCCATCATTTATTCCAGAAATGGATGCGCAACGTCGGAAGATCTGTTTTGGAAATTGGATGCTTTGCAATCGTTCATAAGGGATTTGCATTGGCCAGATGCAGAATTTCGCCAACACCTAGAACAAAGATTAAAATTAATGGCTTGTGATATGATCGAGTCTTGCATTCAAAGAACAGAATCGGCCTTCCAAATGTGGCTTAAAAAGGCGGTAACATTTATATCTACAGATTATATTATACCTTCCGAAATGTGTGCTATGGTTAATGTCATTTTGGATGCCAAAAATCAGTCTCTTAAGTTATGCGCGGTGGACGGAATAGACGTGCATCAATACCATACTAAAATAGACGATCAAATAGATAAAACTTTAGCGAGTATGAATCAAGGGATGATAGCGAAATTAATGTCGGTTTTAGAAGCAACTTTATCGAAGCTTTCCCGATACGACGAAGGAAGTCTGATAGGTTCCATTCTTAGTTTTACGGTATTTAATATTTCTTATCAGTAGCACAGATCTAAAGTAACTTTTCTTCAGAATGTATCGGGATCCGGTAAGGACATGGGACAAGGGTACGTCAATTTTACGCGTAACTGTATGGACCAAATAAGAGGAAAAGTTACGGACGATTTTTGGATTTTAAATTTCTTCGAACAATGGTACACTAATCAAATTAATATGCTTTGTAATTGGCTTTCCGAACGGTTAGATCATTCCCTACATCCATACCAATGCACGTGCCTTGCCGTTATTGTCAAGGTAACTTATTCCGATACCATTTAAAGTCATAACCTAAACTTTTGTAACCGTAGAAAATTTACTCTGATTTTGAACTTCAAGGAGTTATGGAAGATAAACTTAATTCAAAAGCTTATCAAACTATTTCTCAAAGGATGCAAACAGAAGAGGCCACCTGTGCACTTACGATGGGGCAAGCGGAACAAGAAGGGTGAGCTACTCGTTTTACTCATTTTTCCTTAAGTTCCGTGTTCTTTACCAATACCACGCGCTCAACAGACGATTATTAGTCGCACTCTAACGACTCAATGCTCATACGAGCGTAGCGAGTTAAATGCGTGAACTACTACGAGTTCACAAATTTGCAATTTCCTTCGTAAGGCAATGGCCAACCGCCTAGTATTCTGCAATAAATTTGGTAAGATTGGTTAGAAATAATCCATTACATTGGAGACACGCTGGTTTGCCAGTGTCTCGCGAAGTAGAGCGATCAGAAAAATTTCAGTCGAGCTGGGCTTCGACAGAGGTGTCGTTTAATAGATAGTTGTGTACTACGATGGCATTCCAAAAGCAAGCACCGTTTGCTATTCAAAAACCGTTGGCAGCACCGATGGTAGTTTAGCTTTTTAAGTATCCTCTATTGCTTCATCGGGCAACAAACGGACGGTCTGTCTATTTGTTGAATGAGTTTGTCCTTCTAAATACTGGCTCTTCGTCGTGCACGTGTGTACTTTTGAATTCTCGACACTACTATCGTATTATTATTGCTCCGAGACTGGCCCCTAGTGGTTCCTTGCACCGCGACCTCTTGGGTCTATTGTGCGCCTCGGATATAATCTTCCTTTATGTGAGTTCTGCGCTTTTGATAAAGTCCAGAAGTTCCTCGATTAATAGTTTGGGCAATTCTCTTTGGAGCATCTTCTCCTTTCAGAGAATGCTGTGACGACTTCTTGTGGAAGCATCGCAGTGTAGCGGAAGATGAATTGGAGTTTCCTCTGCTTCTGCACATCCTCTGCATAGTGGGTCTTCTTCTAGTCCCATCGAATACAGGTGCTTTTTAAGCTGGCAATGTCCCGTAATCAGTGCCGTTGCCAGTCGTAGCTCACCTCTACCCATTTTGAGTAGAGGGTGGTTTTTTTTGTCAGAGGGTTTCTCCAGTAGAACTTTATAATAGCCCTGTCTGGGAGTCTCCCTTCAGTGTTTAGTATGCCATTTCATACGGAATGCCAAAGATTGGTTGTCTGCGGATGCAGTCCGTTACTAGTCCGGACCCCACCTCACAGGCGTTCAGCGTTTTAAGAGCTGGTTGACTTTCAGATGCTACAAAGGTTGTGATAACCTTGATCTAACAGTATTTGCGCAGAATTTAGAATGGCGTACATTTCTGCTTGGAAGACTGTTACGTGCTCCCTGAGGCTTAAGCTTACCCGGTGCCTCAAGTTGCCGTCCCCGATGATTCCAGCTCCCGTGCCTGTTGAGCTTTTAGAGCCGTCTGTGTAGAACGCAGCTCCATTCATTTTGACTGTCTTGCATTACCACTCTTCCCTTGTCGGAATTTTACTTCCGTAGGTTTCTTCGATGGTATTATATGCTCTGGTTGTTCTATCTCTTACGATTGAGACATATGTCCTTGCAGATTCTTTCCTAGGGTTCTCCACCAAGTGTAAGGGTGGAAAGTTCAGCATTGTTTCCATTGCTGCTGCAGGCGTTGTACGCGTTGCTCCAGTTATTCCTAGGCAAACCAGTCTTTGGATTTTGCCCATTTTATGTTTGCAGGTTTTTGTGTGTGTTTTTATTCACCACACGTAGCCTGCATAAGTGACTATTGGTATGACTATTACGGTATATATCCATTAAGTCAACTGAGGTATCAGTTTCCAGGTTTTGCCGAGCGTTCGTCTACAGGTTCATAGGGCCCTTGTAGCTTTATTTCCTACTCTGTCTATATGTGGTATGAAGCTTAGTTTGCTATCGAGGATAACTCCTAAGCATTTGGCTTGCTTCCAGAGGCCTGTAAAATAGATTTACCACACCATTATCTTACTTTTCCTCCACTCATGGCAGTCTCGCTCAATTCATGGCGAATCTGATTTCTTCTTCTTAAAGATCTGTTACTCTGTGACAAATTAATGTAAATAAACGACGAGTGACAGTCGATAGGGCATCCGGTAGTTGCCCGATGAAACGATAGAGAGGACAGTAGGAAAGCAAAATTGCAATAAGTGGTGCCAGTGGATTTTTTATTAGCGAACAGTTTTTAATTTTGGAATTGTACGTGGGGTAGACGATGAAGAAAGTTACGGTGTGGTTTCTATTTTGTAAATTTGGAGTGTGTTTCAGAGGTGCCGAGAGTGTAGAAGAGGAAAGCGAAAGAAGCAGATCGAGAGCGAATATAATGGAAAGTTTGAGCGAGGACGGAAACTACGTAGCAAATATAAGTAATATGGTGGCGGGAAGAGTGGGTAATATTTTTGGAAAAGGAATAGGAGGACTTAGTACAAAGTTTGGAGGGGGATCAAGTAGTTGGTTTTAAAAAGATATCACATTTAATGCATGTACTCTGCAGGAGAAAATATTTAAAGGCACCGATATATAAATTATACGAGACTTGTGTGCTCCGGGACATTAATAAATCTTTTTAGGACGATGTGTTGTTGACTAACTATATAATAAAATTTATTTTATTCAGATAATATGTAATAATATAAATAATTTTGAAAGGTTTTCTAGTAATTTTTTTACTGTTGCAAAATTTGTTAAAGATGTGTTTTTATATAATATGAACGAAATTGATAGATTTTCCTCCCTATTGCACCTAGTTACGATTACTTTTTGTTTCCTTTACGAGTAAACACATTGTACGCAATAGTTCAAACAAGTCAGATATGTTTATAGCGCAGAAAATAAGTAGCGAGTGCCGTAGCACTAACTGAAAAGCCTTTTATAATACACCATTCGTGTCGATACTGTAATAACGTTTTAATAAAAATGAATTAAATATAAACGCTATCGCTTCGGATTCGGATTAAATAATAATAGTCACAGCTAGTTAAGTTACCGTTACATATCCGACTCGTTAGCACGTTGTTATATTTAATAAAGGACATATTTTCAGTACCTAAGAAGCGATATATTATTTTTATGAAAAGTCCGAAAATACACAATTTGCATATCTTTATCGAAGCGTAGAAAACTTGCGGGTACTGAAAATACTTAAGTGTAGTTAAAAGCTTTTAAGCTCTGACATCGGGTCTAATTAAAACGCGATATCAAAAAAAAATCATTTACAATGAACTCCAGCTACATAAATAATAATTAAGTCGACAATTAAATACAACGATATTTAACTAATAATAATGATACTAATAATGATAATACTAATATAATAAGAGCTTAGAATTAATGTGTTATTGCATGCGATTTTTCTTCTTCGAGCATTATAGAATTCACTATTTATCTCTAATTAAAGAAAATTCTGATAATAAGTACAAATTTAACGTTCAAACATTTTTGCTATACTAGAACCTAATTGTTGTTCCAGTTCTTAACAATTCTAAAAAGTTTTTATAGTAAGTGTGTTATAATTAAACAAATTCTTTATACTAATTAAGTTACTTGTCCACATTTTATAAACTTTTCTTAGTTGGGCTTCATTGTAACTGAAAAATAACGAAAATTTACAAAAAATTAAAATTTTATATAATTTTTTGTAAAATAACAAAAAATGCGCTTTTAAATAAATTTATTGGCTTAAATACACTTTTTAAATTTAAGCTATTAATTCAATTTTTTATTCAAGTTAAAGTTTGCAATAATTAATCTCATTTCGAACGCTTAGGCCTGTGATGTCAAAATAATAAAAGCGTGTGCTAGATGATTTATGCCTATTCTAAAGACTTGAAGCTAGGTCAGGAATATTGTTATGTTTAACTCTGACTTGTACTTACAAAAAAAAACAATAAATTGTTTTAAAACGATACATCTAATGCCTCTTGAAAAATTACACTCCTATAACTATACCATTTTCTACATTTTATTTTAGTTATTAGTTATTACGTATAGGTACTACCTTACAGAGAAATTCATCCAGTACAACACAAAACAATACAAAACTAACTGCTGTAGTTAATTTCCACGACGCAAGAAACCCATCCGATATAATAGCACCCCCTTTTACTTTTTAATATAGCCAGTGACGTGGAAATTGCAACACTAAGAAGGAATTAATAATTAATTAAAATTTTTAAAAAGCAAATGAATATAAGGCGAGTACCTTTAGCAATAACTAACAGGCAATAACTACACGAAAATTAAAAAAATTAATATCTCCGTTATTAATAGGACTATCCCCTTGAAATTTGGTATGCATATTAGACATTCACCACTCTACTACACCACATTGCTAAATTTGTCAACATCCCCCCCGGGGGTGCAAAATTGAAGTTTTAAACATTAAAAACTTAAAACTTTAAAAAATCGTAGCTCCCTTAATACAAAAACTTTAAGAATGAAATTAAGTACGTACACTACTTAAGGTGTCTTCTTTCAGATGCCACCAAAAAATTCGTTTAATCCAATACAGGGGATTCTAGCAATATTACCCTAAACCCTAAAATATTTCTAGAACCCCCTGTACCGGATTAAACGAATTTTTTGGTGGCATCTGAAAGAGGACACCTTTAGTAGTGTACATACTTAATTTTATTCTTAAAGTTTTTGTATTAAGGGAGCTACGATTTTTTTAAGTTTTGGGGTAATATTGCTAGAACGCCCTGTATCGGATTAAACAAATTTTTTAGTGGCATCTGAAAGAGGACACCTTTAGTAGTGTACATACTTAATTTTATTCTTAAAGTTTTTGTATTAAGGGAGCTACGAGTTTTTTAAGTGTTGGGGTAATATTGCTAGAACGCCCGGTATCGGATTAAACAAATGTTTAGTGGCATCTGAAAGAAGACACCTTAAGTAGTGTACGTACTTAATTTCATTCTTAAAGTTTTTGTATTAAGGGAGCTACGATTTTTTTAACTTTTGGGGTAATATTGCTTGAACGCCCTGTATCGGATTAAACAAATTTTTTAGTGGCATCTGAAAGAAGACACCTTAAGTAGTGTACGTACTTAATTTCATTCTTAAAGTTTTTGTATTAAGGGGCTACGATTATTAAGTTTCGGGGTAATATCGCTAGAACGCCCTGTATCGGATTAAACGAATTTTTTTAAGGCATCTGAAAGAAGACACCTTAAGTAGTGTACATACTTAATTTTATTCTTAAAGTTTTTGTATTAAGAGAGCTACGATTTTTTAAAGTTTTGGGGTAATATTGCTAGAACGCCCTGTATCGGATTAAGCGAATTTTTTGGTGGCATCTGAAATAGGACACCTTTAGTAGTGTACATACTTAATTTCATT
Source organism: Malthinus flaveolus (assembly GCA_950108345.1). Taxonomy (NCBI): domain Eukaryota; kingdom Metazoa; phylum Arthropoda; class Insecta; order Coleoptera; family Cantharidae; genus Malthinus; species Malthinus flaveolus. The sequence continues at coordinate 2,539,163 of OX467290.1, read as the reverse complement.
CTTAAAGTTTTTCTATTAAGGAAACTATGATTTTTTTACGGTAGGCGGGGCGGGGGTGCACCCCGTTGTTATTTAAACAATTTAAGGTGCTTACTGTAATAGAAGTCAATTTTGTCTCTTTAACACTAATTTTCAATATGTAAAATATGTGTAAATGTTTAAAACTTTAATTTTGCACCCCCTGGGGGGATGTTGACAAATTTGGCAATGTGGTGTAGTAGAGTGGTGAACGTCCAATATGTATACCAAATTTCAAGGGGTTAGTCCTATTAATAACGGAGATATTAATTTTTTTAATTTTCGTGTAGTTATTGCTGCGTAGTTATTGCTAAAGGTACTCGCCTAACCTATAATTTTTATTAGTAATGGGTTGACCCCACCCCCCTAATTGGTTATACACTGCGCTACCCTTCGTGGCATCGATTCAAGCAGCTGATCGATATTCTCCTATTAGGGTGTTGTGATCACAGCGCCAGTGGAGGTCTTACCAAAATTGTCGGTCTTGTTCCCATTATGTCCCATACAGGCGATTGGATGCCCACGGCAAGACATTGACTTTAGGCCTCTCCAAAACGGTTAGCAAAAGTTCTTGAACATTATACTGCTGGAAAATAGGGTCTTTCAGCTAGTAAAGATATGGAAGAATATGCGCTTCAACAACCTCATTGGTGTAAGGTAAACTAACAACTGCACTAATCACCAAACTATATTAATCACAATAGCAAAAATACACTGCTTTAACACACTGATTCTAAATATCACGAAGCTTACACGTTGAGAACCAAACTATGAATAAATGAACTTAATCTACATCTATCACTATAAAAGGTAGTCACATAATCATAATGACTAACAATAAATGAATAACTAGTAACTACGTAAATGATAACAGTCATACTCCTATCGATGAATAATAGTGTGGTAGTATACTACCACACTATACAGGGTGTTGCATGACGTACTGTACAAACTTAAGGGGCATTTTTCTGAGGCCAAAATAAGTCGATTTAACCAACTTACCCTATATACCAAAATGGTTCCTAAGCCCGTGAGGGTGCTTCAAAATTGAAGAAAATTTTGTCTTTTTCTTTAATAACTCAAAAATGCTTAGTTTGATTTTGATCAAATTTGGTATGTGAACATTTTAATTGAAGTGTTACTTTTTGAAGTTTACAAAACATCAACTAAAATTCCCTAAGAGAGAAAACTACCCTCACTGTTCGATAAATTTGATTATAACTTTTTGGGGGTAGTTTCAGCTTTTTAAATTTGTTTCTAAATAAAAGCCTTATTAATTTTTGGACATTTTATGACTCTTGTAAAAAACTCGTTTTGTGTCTCTAAATGTGATAATTATGGTTACAATATTTCAATCTTAGAGGCTAAAATTGCGATAATACATTTATGCTATGTATGCTTTCTTCCTTACAAAATTTTAAGAAATAAAAACTATCTTAAGTGTTTAAAATGACCACCTTCAGCATTGATACACTTTGTAGTACGATCAAGAATGGACTGAGTAGCTGCATTTAGTACCTCCGGAATATTTTTTATTTGCGGACATGCTTCAATAATACGCTGCGGCAGTTGAGTTTGAGTACTTATTTGTACTTCGTACACTTAGCTTTTAACATGACCCCACATACCAAATTTGATCAAAATCAAACTAAGCATTTTTGAGTTATTAAAGAAAAAGACAAAATTTTCTTCAATTTTGAAGCACCCTCACGGGCTTAGGAACCATTTTGGTGTATAGGGTAAGTTGGTTAAATCGACTTATTTTGGCCTCAGAAAAATGCCCCTTAAGTTTCTACAGTACGTCATGCAACACCCTGTATACACTTCTTCTTACATTGGCGTAACACTAAGGGTTCATATTGTCTAACGACCTTCATTAGCAATTCGGTCAGCAATTGATCTGGTACTGGAGAATTGATCTCTTACTGCCATAAGTTGAAGGTGGCGGCCCTGCACCCCTAAGTTTGCTTTAGTCTTCTGGATCCTCTTATACGACATTGTTGGCCCTCTCTAATCTAAGCTCGGTAACATTGTATGATGGTGGATTGTTTTCAGTTGAGACGGTTGACGATTTCTCTACGCGTAAGCCAACAATTCTATTTCTTACAATTCGCTCAACTGGCGATATTTTGCCCGCTGTCATATTCTAACATTCTAACCATAATCACACTCTCGAAGCAAGTCAACAGAACAGTATAAGAACAATAATAACGAAATTAACGGAAACTCTTAGGAAATGCTCCTGATGATGTACGAAAAAACAAAACCAAGAGTCAGAAATTCCATTACCACTTGAGCAATCTCATCCAAATTTTAATCAATTATTATCTTTGTCCTTTGAGTAGTTAAACGGTTTTGCCAAATTTTATCAAATAATTCTTAGTGCTTTCTGCTCTTGCAATTTCAATGTCACTGAGTATGTGAGTAATGAGTATATACTATACAGTGTGTCCAATAATAGGTGTAGAATAATGCTACATTCGCTTTAGGGAAAAATGTTTCAAATTAAAGTTGTTTCGTTGTTTGGTATTTAGTTTCCCATCACAAGACCAATATTTAACTGTAATTTTTTAGAATAACAAAATCTTTTCAATGATACCAAACTCTAGTACCCTTAGTTAAGTAACTTTTCGAAAAAGAACGCAATAATGTAGTCTCAAAATACTTTAAATGTTTAGTATTAATCTGAGGTGTAATTAGCCCACACAAAACAACAAAAATCAAAAATACTATCTTTTGCACTACTTGTTTCAATTTATAATCCTCAGGTGAAATTTTAAGGAAATAATACGACGATTATAGGAGGGGAGCGTGGCAATGAATCGGACATTTTTTCACATGCTCAGAAGCACGTTTATAGTTTTTGAGGCTCTAAACGCTGCCAAATTTTGGGACCCCTTGTTTGAAGAGGAAGTAGGCGCAAATTCTTGTTTGTTCAAGATCAAACTGCTCTAAAAAAAGATGTTTCACATGTTTTTTTCTACTCTGTTACCACCCGGCAGTTAGTCGTCGAGGGGCTCACGCTATACCCAGTAGAGGGTTGTCGTGAGTCACAAAAAAATGCTATGTAAAAAGTTGGGCGTCAAGCAACCTGGCCCGTGGGCTCCCCCAGCTAGTTGCTGAGCACCGAGCGGTAATGGCAGTTCAATTATCAATTTAACGGTGCACTATAAATAAAACAGGTAAATCGTGCGACAGCAACAATAAATTTATAAATAAAACTCTCTTACAAAAACAGAGTCTCGCCTTCAAAGACGGCCTCCTGTGGTGCGTGTTGGTGACATGAATATATTTATGTGGATACGTATAACAGTAGATGCTCGTGGCGGCGTGGAACGGAAGAAGAAGAAGAAGAAGAAGAAGAAGAAGAAGAAGAAGAAGAAGAAGAAGAAAAAGAAAAAGAAGAAGAAACCAAGAAAGAAAAACGCCTGTGAATCGCGAGAAAAGGTGGTGATAACAGTGAGCAAACACAATAAAACCACTTACCTCCTGCAGAAGGCGGTTCATAAAAATAGTCGATGACCACGTCAATCCCCTGAACGGGCAACCGCGACACGAAGCGAAAGAAATAGATAACCTGGTCCGCTGGTCCCGCTTAGTGGCGATGGGGTTTTAATTTAAAAAACGAAGAAAACTTTAACTAGTGGTTTGCACCCCACGATACGCCAACGTGGATCTACTACTCTCCGCCGTGGCACGACGGTCTCACTATTAGCACCCCCACATTCCCGCGATCCTGGCGAGGCAAAGCTGCATTTCTCAAAGTATCAAAGTGAAAAAATACATTTTAGTTCTCAAAATAAAGACATTACCCTAGGTGGCCTAACGAAGAGTCGCCAATTAACAATCCTATCAATTTTATAATCATCTAATACGTACTGTTGTTTAATTCTAAAGCTTGCTACATACGCTCCTGTGAACCTACCCTAACCTTTGCATTGCATTTTATGTTCGTTTAATTCAAAAAGTTGTACAGACGGGACCTACTACCTTTAGCTGAGTTCCAAACTACCCCGACCAAGAGGTCCGTGAAGCTGGCCCCACCCATTTACGCACACTTTTTTTGGATTGGCGGAAAAAATAGTGCAAAAAGTGTGCCTTCAAATTGTGTAGTTAAAAAAAAGTGTGCACTCATAATAACCTCAAAATCTTAACTTCAAAATGGGTGGTGCCAGCTTCACGCTAGCCCCACCCAGTTACGCACACTTTTTTTTAACATAGTGGAAAAAATAGTGCAAAAAGTGTGCTTTCGAATGGTATATTTTAAAAAAAGTGTGCGCCCTTCCTAAGCCCTTTTTTTCGATAATCTATTTTAGACGTCACCTCCACCCAGTGACGCACACTTTTTCTAACCTGGTGGAAAAAATAGTGCAAAAAGTGTGCTTTCGAATGGTATATTTTAAAAAAGTGTGCGCCCTTCCTAAGCCCTTTTTTTAAATAATCTATTTTAGAGATCAGCCCCACCCAGTGACGCACACTTTTTCTAACCTGGTGGAAAAAATAGTGCAAAAAGTGTGCTTTCGAATGGTATATTTTAAAAAAAGTGTGCGTCCTTCCTAAGCCATTTTTTTCGATAATCTATTTTAGACGTCAGCCCCACCTAGTGACGCAAACTTTTTCTAACCTGGTAGAAAAAATAGTGCAAAAAGTGTGCTTTCGAATGGTATATTTTAAAAAAGTGTGCGCCCTTCTTAAGCCCTTTTTTTCGATAATCTATTTTAGACTACGTCAGCCCCACCCAAAGTGACGCAAACTTTTTCTAACCTGGCGGAAAAAATAGTGCAAAAAGTTTTCGAACATCGAGAAAAACAGCTTTTTCAATAGGTCGGTACATTACATTTTAGGTTAGTTTGATTGATAGATTTTCAAAAAAAGGGCTTAGGAAAAGCGCACAGTTTTTTTAAAGTATACCATTCAATAGCACACTTTTTGCACTATTTTTTCCACTAGGTTAGAAAAAGTTTGCGTCACTGGGTGGGGCTGACGTCTAAAATAGATTATCGAAAAAAGGGCTTAGGAAGGGCACACACTTTTTTTGAACTATACCATTCGAAAGCACACTTTTTGCACTATTTTATCCACCAGGTTAGAAAAAGTGTGTGTCACTGGGTGGGGCTGACCCCTAAAATAGATTATCAAAAAAAAGGGCTTAGGAAGGGCGCACACTTTTTTTAAAGTATACCATTCGAAAGCACACTTTTTGCACTATTTTTTCCACTAGGTTAAAAAAAGTGTGCGTAACTGGGTGGGGCTAGCGTGAAGCTGGCCCCACCCATTTTGAAGTTAAGATTTTGAGGCTATTATGAGCACACACTTTTTTTTATTTACACCATTTGAAAGCACACTTTTTGCACTATTTTTTCCGCCTATCATAAAAAAGTGTGCGTAAATGGGTGGGGCCAGCTTTACGGACCTCCGACCAAGGCATTCAGCACATAAAAAATATCTAGAGCTGCCAGCCGCTTTCGAATAAAAGACCTACGGACCCGACCCCGAACGTTTTTAGCCGCTTGACCACCCCGGCTTCAATACTAAAACGATGCCAATTCGCTGTTAATAAAAAATTTCAATTATTTTTTCAATATTTTCCAAAGTGGGCGATAGGGTGGCGGGACAAATTTATAGGCGGGCTTCTACTTACCCCTAGCACCGCCACTGACGATTGTCCAAACAATTAATACTTCTCCAATTTAACTCGGCTTATAACTTGTTCGCCTAAACAGTTAGTAAGTCAATGTTGGTTTTACAAGTGTACGAATGGTTGCTAACTTTCAGGCGTACAAACCTCCACTGTTGAAACTTTTAGGTGCAACTATCGCAGTTTACGGTAGCTAACAAAGTGAAAGTATTTTACGTTTTATGTAATAATAATTCTGAGTAATAAGTCAAAAAATTGAGCTCGTAGTGCGATTTAGGAGAAGGTTTGTCGGCGAGCGGCGCGTTTAATGGGACCGGACAATTCCTCCAACCTCCTATGCTCATCTTTCGATTGCTTAAGACAAAAAAGAAAAATAATACGACATTTCTATTGTACGATTGTATTATATTATAATTAAGTCAACTGGAATTCAAGTGTATATTGCACATAAATACGTTATGATATATTACAAATTCATGAAGCTGTTACAACTCACTAAATTTGTACTGCATGCGATGCGCTTAACTAACTACTAAAACATTTGGATCAAGTAAAAATAACAAATTAAAATGATTATCACATTCCTATGTTATCAGCACCTTTCATTTTCATTGCATCAAACACTATTCCGAGAACTTATTTGTTTTTAGAAATGAAATGTAGAAGGGGCCACGTAACATTTTATTAATACCACACCTATATTAGTTGTCGATAGGTTTCTTTTTTTAAATGCCCGTTAAATGTGCAGCATATGTACAGCTCTGCATATTTGGTGGGTAGCTATGTACACACAGATACTAAGGGGATATGCAATTCAATTTTTTTTTCAAACGGATAACATCTATCGACAGCGATGGAACGTGATAGAGCGACGATACGTGCGTAAGTTTAAAATAAAAGTTAAATCCGCAATCCATCGACGTCCATTTCTGTTTTCGTTAATAGAAAAACGTAAATAAATTCAATTTTTAACAATAAATATAACAACGAAAATAGTACGAAATAAAACCCCAACTATATCTAGAAAATTATTCTACGTAAAAATAATACAAAAGGTTTTACATGGGTGTGGGCCGTCGATTTAAAATAAAACACTTCGGTAGACGGAAGCACTACTACCATAGACAAATACCCGAATACATCCCTTATTATACGATATTCGAGATTCGATAGCTAGCATTCGAGTGTCGTTCGTCCCATCTCTACTCTTAACAGAATTAAATGTTTTTGATCGTTTAAAATTTTAATAGTTGGCACTTGAAGATTTTTTTTCTAGTATTATTTTTCGTATCTAAACTAAAAGTAATAAGTCATCGGCAAATACACATAACCCAATAAGTCAATTTAGTATCGCGTTCTTTGGTTTAACAATTGTTAATATCATCCATAAGTTGATATCTTCTACACAACGAAATAATAAGTATATGCCATTAATAGTTTAAGGAACACAATTGCACACATTAAGTTTTCTTCTACTAACAGTTTACTATGAAGAAGAGTACCAGTTGGCGGGGGTGGTGGGCGCCGCTTTACTAGGATGATATAAGTGAAAACCGGCACTCGTAGCTCCGTGATGGTAAAATTGCGGTTGATCGACGTAAGAATAAACTTGAGGTTTTAGTGGTAATGGACTATCCGAATATTGATGTCTTAACACGTCTTGATACATGGGAGTTTCAAAAGTTACGCCGCCGTGAAGTTGTTGGTGCTTCTCTCGCGGCGAAACGCTGGACGGAGGAGTCATGGCCGAGTGATAATCCATAGTGTAGCCTGCCGAATAATTTTGATGTTGGGACAATAAAAATTGATGATCGCCGTAAGAGGAAGATCCTTCGCTACCCGGAGGAGTAGGTAAGGTGCCTACTTGAGCTTCTCCACCGTAATACGAGGTCGAATTGGTCGGCCTCGCGGTCGCGCCCGTTATACCGTGAACGTTTGCGCGTATTACACTTTCGCGATTAGCGTATAATTGTCTTAACAAAGCCGACGCGGGTAAAGGGCCTTGCTGTTGAAGTTGTTGATGATGGGCACCGATCCACTGAATCGTAGTACGTTGTTGTTGTTTTAAAAGAGCGTCCGTACTAAAATCGGTGGGTTGGTGAACTGGAGATTTGCACGTGGGTAAATGCTTCGACATGGCATTTTCTAAGTCTTTCACGGAAGTACTCGTGGTATCTTCGTTAAGTTTTGGACTCGTGTCGGTCGCTTCTGCCGGGATTGCGAGATTTCCTGACGTGGAATGACAAGAAGAGGATGAGGGACTAAGTACTACGTTTCGCCGATTGGGTTCTTCTTCGTCTTCGGACGTACCGCTCGTGTCGTGAGTAGACTTTCGTTTGGCCGCTCTGTGAAGTGCTTTACGTTGTTGCGCTTCCGGGGGGGTTTGTAATTGGAGATGTTCTACGCGACGACTTCGAGGGTCTCCCGAATCTTCCGTTTTTCCATCCTCCATTCCGTGAGGTGGGTCTTGCGGCGGGTTCGGTGGGGCTCCACTACTACGATCATCTTTACCAGACATATACATTAGCTCTAGTTATATTCAATTAAACAATATTAGCATCGGTGGTACGTCAACGTACCTCCACGGTCCGCATCTGGTGATCCGTTCTCTGGGTCGTTTCCGCTCGTCTCCTCTCGTTTCACCGTGTGGGAATTATCTTCTAATTGACAGCAATCCATAACGACGTTCTCGTATTCTCGGCCACTGAAAATTGTTTGCGAGGTATTAAAAGAAACGTTTCAAAAAAATTTGACAACTTTTCGCGACATTACCTTATTACGTAATTAACGCAAATGATGTTTTGCTCCTCCGCATTCTTCGAGTTGCACACCACCGTTGCGCACGTCTGAATCCACGTATAACCGGCAGATTTATTCATTATTCGATAATAATGCGTTAACACTTGACCTTTATTGATCACTAAAAATTTTACGATAAAAATAATGCGTTATTATACCTAGGGAGACGATTAAATAAAAATATACTTACGATCGACGTGGCATTTTCGCAATTTATTGGCGTCTTCTCCGTGGCAAAGCGTATAGAGATTTTTTCCCGTAAGGTCGTCTGCAGTATAATCTAAAATATCGGAAACTTTCGGTTCGCAATGAGCTATCCGAAAGTCAAAATTTATTCTCGTTACGAACATATCTGATTCTAAACGTATTTCATGTACACTCGGAGGGGGTAACGCTATCGCTAATCCAACCATTCCCAATATTGGAGGTTGAGATTTTCGGGAATGTGAAAATGTGTATTGAGGACGTAGATGACACAATATCAAAACGACCTGAAAGAAATGTAAATATTACCTCATTTACCTCCTATAATAACTTAAAACGTTTTCGCGCGCAAAAAGGCTTACAAATTTGGCAGGTCGTTTACGTACCGCAGGCCGCCGGCAACAAAAAGTTTATTCCGCGTTTCAACATCGGTTTTCGAGTCGGTACAACATAACCTCAACCGAAAGCCGTTGCGACAGCAGTCGAAAAAAAATTTCAAAAAATGAATACGCGGCTAGACTTGACTCCCTAACGACGATTCGTTTGTTTTGTTATTTTAGACGCTTCGTAAGTTACGGCAGTTTAGCATAATTACCGCATCGCAAATTGGGGAGGTCGTTTACGTACCTCCGGCGATATGCAACTCAATGAACACGTTAAATTAACTAACAAAAAATGATTATAACGATATCGTTGGGATTTTAGAAAAATACTGCGCGTTGGTGCTGGTATTTAAAACAAAAATTCTGCGTCCCTTCTCCGAGGGGGATGCGCTTCCGACGCCCGGCGCCCGCACGAGGTTACAGTAAGAAATGTATATTTTTTAAGTTACTGAAAAGGCAATTTTTAGTATTTTGACGAATTCTATCAGGTTAGGTACCTATATGTGAACTGAACTGAACTGACAAATTAATTACGAAATTATCATCTTTGCAATTAAATCAATTCAACTTACTCTGTATCCCGAAGTTTTAAAATGACAACCTCGTTTTGTTAACGTCGACTTCATTCGCACACAAAAAGCTCTTTCCAGGCCTTTGTATGGTGGTGTCCCGGCCACGGACATCAAAGTAGCCACTGAAAAAATAAAGAAAAAAATTCGTGTCAAATTTTGAGCATTAAGGGGCACAGATTCTAAGTAGCCGTTGCAGTGCTCCAGCTCGTAACTGATTTTGCATTGAAATAGTAATGCTATCAAAATGAAATAAAAAAATAAACGTCAAATTAAAGATGAATCTAGAGTCCTGCTGAAAAATATTTGAAGTAACAAAACAATAATAAAAATTTTCGTATAAGAGCTGAGACTCTGCATCGGACATATTCTTGTAGAAAACGCGTGCTGTACCTACTCTAGCTTTAGAGTCCTCTTAATACAGTTTTGTTTTAAATCAAATAAAATATCCCATTTCATGAAGGGATATTTCAGTATCTGAACAAAATAATTGTCCATTTCATGTAACGGAAAGCTGTTTTATGCTCTTATAAAGGAATTCTAGTAGAAGTTCATGAGTGGATAGATTCAGACTACTTAGCCATGTAGCATCAAGAGTGAAGATTAAAACCTTCCTACTAATAACAATAAATTTCCATTTTCGGCCTTTCATCCCACTACTGATGCAGGTAGATTTCGATAAAATTTTAACTACATTCGTGTTCCATCTCTGCGTGAGAGTTGTTGCATTTTTAGGCCTCTTCCAAAAGATAGTAATTTGCAGAGAATAGTAAAGATTGTACAGCTTCAAGGTTGCCAAATCCGGATTAGAGAAACGATATTGAGAAGATAATACGTCAGAGCGTAACAGCGAGTCGTTTCATTTCATCCAACCAAACAAATCGTTTAGGTATTTCGAACTAAAACTCTCGAGCATTTTTGACGTCTGTAGAATGACTCTGGTATTATAGTTGTCGTCTTGTTTGTCCAAACGCCAAATATTCGGCGTGTAGTAGATATTATGTACAAAATAGAAGTGATATAAGAAGTACATGTATATGATGTATATCGTAAGACAATCGCTAGAAAGTGGGACAATATGGAAACAATCTATTGAAAACACGATTAGAGTTATAGTGACCGGCAGCCACAGCATTCCTGGGCGTGACACTCGGCGTCGCCACAGAATAACAATTGGCCACGTACGCTGGGCCGCCCTTGCTTTGCATGCTTAACCACGGCTTCCTGTCACATCTACAACAAACATCATCGCTTACTGTGCCCGCATCGTAATTATAATTCCAACTATATAAACTTTATTGCGATGTGCCAAGTTTTTCAAAATGTAACACACGTAGATTTCGTAAGTGGTAATTCAATTTGTCTCGCTAATTTTTACGTTCTACTTTCTCGTATACTCGTAGAGGTAAGTAACGAGTCAAATTTATTTCAATATTTCCGTAAAAATATTTCTGGGGCGCTACGGCGCACTACCAGTTGCGGATTCGAACCGGTCACCCTCGGATTTTAATCCGGAAGTTCGGCCATCTGATGGACGAATCAATTTAATTCTTGCCAAATCTTATATAAGGTCAGATAGGGTCAGATAAGGTCAAGTCAGAGCCACCTCTCTGGTAGCAATGGCTAACCGAAAGCAGACCTCGGTTTACCGGTTCGGGTTTCGCGTTAAGCCATATTAGGTTCGATAAGTCGGTATCTTAAGTCTTAACGTCAATGAATTCATAGAAGTGGTCCGTAGTACTTTGCAAAGAGCACATCACGGTACTTTGAGAAGGAAAAGAATGCTTACCGTCGGGATTGTTGGTACCGGTAGTGGAAGCGCCTTCTTCGGAACCGCTCCCTGGCGACGCGAGATTTTGTCCTTGCGATAATCCTAGGCCCAGATGTTCGGCTATTTCGGAATGATCTAAGTGGTGAATGTAGTCGAAGACGCTGCTGCCCGTCATTTCGACCTGTAGCAGAAAAATAAGTAATTTAAGCGTCTCGGTAAACGTTTATTAAATGAAACGAAACAATAACGAAAGGGCTAAAAAGGGTGCCGAATATGCTAATACTTATACGTGGCTGTCGATTAAACAATTGAAAAGAGGTAATTTAGATTTCGAAGCGAGTGGTTCGATTCCACTTGGTATTACTCGACAAATCTGGGCAATTGATAAAAATAACATCGATAATAGTAAGAAGCTCCTTCACGGCAATTAGTATGTGGTGGCGCAACGGAAAAGAGATTTAAAACTATAGGTGATAACATGTACGTGTGCAGCTAAGGTCGGCCATGTTCCCGGCAGTTGCAAACACCCTATCGATTGTAGCTCCCGCCAGCCACATTATGAATGGCAGGCACGCCGCTGCAGAGAACTACGTGAGGAGCATTTCCCAGTTGGGTGGCGGGCGGTGGCGGCGGTCGGCGCTGACGAGTTAGAGCTATATACCCACCTGCGAAAGACCCAAGTATATCGACACCGTCTCGGATATGTACAAAAAGCGGCCATCTGCTGCTAACGCCAAGGCGAAGCCGTCCAGCGACTGTAAAAGACACATAACAAAATCAAAATCCATTTTAGAAAAATTGGTAAATAAATGTAAGTCGTTATTCCAATTTCTACTTCTACCCCGATAAGCAAAATTTCGAGTCAGTTATCGAACTTTATTTTTAGAAAGACATAGCGGCTAAAAACGTTATAGAGAGCAGTTAGTTATTCGTGTCATGTTTTGACGGTCATTCTTTATACACCGAAGGGATCAAACGTCAGTCGGGACAAGCGCAGGGAAAATTGGCCGGAAGAAAGTATAAATAAGGGCGCGTCGGGATGTTACGTTACTAGATGCGTCGGTATTAACTATCGTCAACTTTTATTTATTATTAATCGATTAATTTACCTGTAATATATGAGTTCCTTGATGCTGTTCAAAAATGTCCATCGCCAATCCGGCCGAAGATCTGCTCCTTCCGGCTGCAATAACATCATTATTAGATGAGTCAGGCAAAAGAAAAGGGTAATACGGTGAATATTGGCCGAAGGGCTCGTTAATTTAGGGTTGTTTCGGGTTTCTAGAAGTGGATCATCGAGGGTGTAACTATAGTTGTTATTTAATTCGACAACTGTTTGTATTTTCTCGTTCGAATAATAATTAAAGTTATTTTTATAATAAGAAAGATGCGACTTGGAACGAATGCCCTAAAGCAAACAACCAAGAATGTTCATTGTAAAATCGGCGCGTGCCTAACCTGTTAAGACATTTTATTACATCGCGTCGCTAAGAAGATACTAATAGATTCGAGATCATAATATTTATTCCATTAGAGATTAAGAAGCGGTAGTTAAACCAAAGTTGGGAACAAGTTATGGAAGTCGACGCTATATCGAGAGACACGTTAAGTCAGTAATCGGAATGAGAATTATAGGGATAGGAGTGATGGATGTTTAAACGACATCCTTCGACAGCAAATTAGATGTAGTTTATACCAGCTTACTGACAACTAAAAAAATTAATACCTATACTACTCGCTTTTTACTTAATTCTACTTTAAGTGCTGCACGTCCGATTTCTAGTCACTCCACTACACTCCTAGGGGCAAATCATTTTCTAAACGATTCGTATTCTTAAAATTTATAAATTTACTCGCCCACTTAAACTGCTATAATCTATAGAACTATTTTTTTTATACGACAAACATTCGTCGGACGGTTCAAAATATGACGTCCAGTGTCCAGTAGACGGTGAGCTATGTAAATTCTTTTACAAAAAACCTCCATTCGTAATAATACATGGTAATACCGAAATATACTGGTCGATCTTATAAGTCACAAGAAAGCCTGTTAGTTCTGGAATGTTGGTAAAATATTCGGGCTCTTTATTCGGTGCAGAACTCTGCGACACTGCACTGAAATTCCAGTTACTCGGACATTCGAAAATTGAAGGGAACGAGATATTAGTGAACGGGCTAGATGTGAGAGGCTCGTGGAACCGCACGGTTTTATCAAAAGAAACTTTTGAGGAATTGCTTCTAAATAGGGACCCTGGGACACAAATAGGCTCAAACTAGCGTAATTCTTTATAAAAAGAGCCTTTCATAGTCAAAACCAAAATACGAGAAAACCTGAATGTAGAGGTTATACGGGAAAGAGAACACACTTTTCGCAGATTTCCAACTTTTGCGGAACTGAGACAGCTCATACCAAATGCTAGGTTCTGATGCTTATCGCAAACTTGTAGCCTCATTCGAAGAGACAGAACTGCGGATAGACCCGTAATGGGGGAAACCACATCACAAACAAATTACACAAAACAAGTCTGACTTTCTGGTAGTGCCGTAGGGCGGTAGGAAAGACGTGGGGTCTTTCTACTAAAATCTCCCTTAGGCTATACACTGCCGTTATCAGATCTATGATTTGCTATGGAGCTCTTGTCTGGTGGCTCAAAACCAGACATACCACACTATGAAATGTCTACTACACAAAAAAACAGAGACTCTTTTGTCTCATGCTCATAGGAACTATAAGAACCACACTCTCAGCAGCAATAGAGGTGCTGCTATGTCTTCCTCCACTAGATCTATATGTGGAGAAAATGGCAACAAAAGCAGCTCTTCGACTGCGGGGATAGGGACTATCGTCTGTCAGATACGGAACTTACATACACACCAAAATCCTCTAAAAGTGCTCCACGAAGCTACCTCTCCTGGAGTTGGATGCAGACCGTATCTCTCCAAAATATACATTCAACAGAGACTTTCAAACTCTAATGGATTCAACTGAGAACATCGTGGCGGACATAACTGAAATGACATAACGAAAATACTGATATCGACGGACAGTAAAGCTCCTAAACACCTGCAAGGTAACCTCTGGTCTCCTGCTGGAGTACATAGAGCTGAACTAGATATAAAAAAACAATATCCTTACACTCTGTTGGGTCAAAAGACATCAAGGACATCAAGGTTAACGATAAAGCAGACGAGCTGGACAAGAAAGGTCCAAGCAGCCCTCCCTGTGGCCTGGAGCCCATCATCAAACCAGCCGTAACAACTGTTAATCCCCTCCTTAAAAATAATACCCATCGACTACAGACTGAAAGAGGGACAAGCAAAGTAGGGTCCCGCCAAAGCAAAAGAGCTTTATTTGCTCCTTCTGAAAAGCTGGCAAAATACTGTCTAGAGCTGTCCCGAACTAATCTAATACGAATAATCGCAGGAACACTCAATAGGCACTGTCGACTACACAAACATCTCTACACTTTGGGCTTGGTAGATAATCCCATATGTCGTGGATGCAAACTAGAAGACGAAACCGCTGAGCATATGCTTTGTTACTGTCCAGCCCTAATAACGTCGATAAGAAGATCCGTGTTTGTTCTACGTTATTTATTCATGGGAAAAACTTGAACCTCGATTGGGGATCGAACCAGAGGCTCTCAGTGCCGCGCCGAGCGCTCTACCCACTGAGCAAACTCGCTTCTTGCAATTACCTTGTATTAAGCGCGTGCACACGTTAGTCTTGAGTCTTTTGAGTCGCCACAAGTTTTTAGGATTCCCCATCTTTGATCCTTAAACACTTATACCCATGCCCATTCGGTATAATTTCGGCCAAATGAAACTTGAAAAAATGGTTTGGATTTACCCACCAACCAATTGTATGTAGTGATGTGGTAATTTCTACGTTTTTGGGCGTCTTCACCCACAGGAAATAGCTACACCGAGTAAAGTAAATCAAAGAATAACGCGCCGTTAGTAAATACTTTCGTTTGTTTTAATTTGAATTATAAAATATAGTATTTTACCTGTTCGTAATAATACAGTAACGCAATTTAAAATAAAAATTGGAAATAATTTGAAGAAATCACTTAGATGTCGACACGAAATGACGCTTATATAGGTGTATGTCCCGATGCTACTTAGTATTCTCAAGAAAACCACACACAAGCGTGAGTGTGTGTGATTAGAATTGATATCGTTCAAATTTACATCTATACCCGTCACAAAAAAAAGAAGAAAAAAAAAAAAGAAATAAATGAATATACTACCAACATTAAACAACTTAACTTTTTAAATTTAATTTTTTTTAAATAGCCAAAATTGCTGACCAACATTTTCAATTACTTTTTATTTTAAATTACTAATCTGTGTGTCTATTATAAAACATACAGAAGGTAAATAACTTTTTTCTTCGATACGTGGACACGCAGGAAGTGGAAAAGAATCGATTTTACAATATTATTATATTACATTATTACTTATAGGTAGTTTCAAACCACAAAAAGTTAATCTTTTAAAACACAACTTTTATATTCGATAGCAATAATAACAACAATCGTGTAGCAATAATAAACTGTGGCGTAACAATTTTTTTATCGTTCCGTTCCGGTAGATAAAGAACGAGCGTCGACGTCCCGTGAGCCCTTAACGCCGCTCGGGGAAGCACCGTCCTATTGTCGAAAAAATGAGTTTCAAATATTTAATAATAGTTGGTACGGTGTTGATACAGAGAATACTACACGTACACAGTTACGATACGACGTGCAATTTGCAATTAAGACGATATAATGTAATGTTATTCGGTAGCATCATAAAGTTGATCTTAGCGATTAGAGGAAAGCGTGTCCTGGGGGTTTATTAGTGCTTGCGGGATTATATTATACGTAAGATGTCATTTTTACTCGTTAGTAAAAATTGACAATATAAAGGCTTTCTACAACGGTCCGGGAAAAAAATTTTTATTAAAAATACGAGAGAACAGAAGCAATCAATTCTATAGGAGTAAACTAATTTTTCTTAATCTAAAAGAAACAATTCAAATACGAACAAATTGGAAGTTTTTTATGTAATTTCACGGTCTATAACTTTTCACCACATTATAAAAAGATTGGTTACGTGATGTAATGACCGATCCCCTATAAATACGCATAGTTTCCCATGGTCTATTTTATGGTGCACTTAAAAATTTATTAATAACCGTTTAGAATTAATTTTTTTTTCTTCTCTTTGTGTCACAAATTTGGAAAAAAATTCTTTTATATCTACGTTTTGGACGATAAAAGTTTATTTAGATGTACGCTGTAAGAGTATAAAGAGCCATTATTAAAACCCCCATACGTGAAACATGATCGTGATAAGGAATGTGGGAAACTTGCGACTCTTTCGCTTGACACGAGATTTTACATTTCTCATCGTCAATCTCCCGCTAAAAAAATATTTGCTATCTAGTCCTCTTTCAAGTGTACAAAAATAGGCTCTCGTGGGCTCCTTAGATGATGCAAGTGTGGAGGTAGTCTTGCAATCCTCCCTACTTACCATGCACTTAGATATATTCATATTAATTTTTTGAAACTGTAAACGTCAACATTTTGAGGAAACGGTTAGTCCTACATAAAAATTTGTAATAACCTTTTTTGTGCAGAATTGATGTAGCAATATTTTTTGTATAACACTTTTTTTCCTATCCCCAATTGTTACTTAGATAAATTGAATAGAATGTTTGCAATGTCGGCCGTTTTGTTTTTCGCGCCCAACACTCAAACGCATCATTTTCGAGAGTGCCAACATCGAAATTATGCTTCTCCAAGGTCAAACGAAGAGATTTAGACTACTGCCACACTTGCATCATCCAAGGAGCCCACGAATGCACACTTGATAGAGAACTAATCTTTCTCGCAATGATCAAAAAACTAACAAAAATTTGAAAAAACAAAACTCAAAATTCATGTAAGTGCCTAAGAGGCCCTGAGAACGCTCATTCCCTCCTCTCCTATAAGCTTGGCAGCCCTTATCCTGTCCGTTTAAGACTTTTCTTAACCACGAAAAAATAAAAAGTCACCCAAAATCATCCCCATAGACTATTATATTGATGGGAGATGGTTACAATCGTTAATTTACCTAACAAAATTGGACACGAGCCTACTGATGTGCTCTCGTTCGAATTACTTATTAGTTTGTTGTGCATCGGCACTTTTGCACTTTCTGTTATTTGGAACTTTTGAGTTTATTTGAATGGGGGCAACTTATTAACCTCACATATTGGGGGGTATTATTTTAGTTTTGAAATTTGAAAAATGAATGTCTTTTAATATGTTACTTTGTTTCGTTGTCTAGATATATTAGAAATAATGATAAATGGTGTAAAGTAAGACGTAGTTGCCGACGAGGTCTTATTGAATTATCGGGAAAGGAAATAGTGACCGCTGGCCAGTGTTCCTTAGGGACTCGATCCCACCTACCCAATATTGTTTTTATGAAGGATAGACATTTAGCGATATATTGCAGTATACGTATGTTAACGTTGATTTTATTTAATCCAACACATCCCTCGTTATTTGGTCTAATAATAATTGTACAGGGTGTGGCCGTAAAAATGATAAAAGCAAATACTTCGTTATATACGTCTCTTACGTACATTTCGTGTCGGTAACGTAGGTTAAAGACTGACACTGTCCCGAATCTGAATTTACGGTTTTAGAATACTAAACTAAGCAGCCATCTTTCTCCGACGATGTGCTTTGCATTATAGCCATTTGCATGGGTACGTGCTTCAAAATTAAAATTTGCTACTCGCGACAAGCGACAAAAAAGCAAACACGACGTCAAATAAAATGCGCGAGTAAATTAAGTGTTATTTATTTAGTCACGCGATAGCGTAACCCTAACTATAGTAAATGAAGAGACGTTTTTAAATGAGAGAATCGAACAGATAATAGTTATGAAGAAGCGGTAATTGAGGCGAGGGCGGCTGACATACATATTTGGTTTGATTGAAAGTATGTCATCACGAAAGGGGCTCCGACGAGCACGGAATGTCCCCCCAAACTACAACATGTAAATCTAATCACGAACCCTCGTCGTTCAACTAGCAAATCCAATTCTATTCCCGCCCGAGAATGATAAAATTAGGTGGCGCTTATTGTAAACCAAACTTGGAAAATTTACAGCCGTAATTCGTGTACTTGTGGCGGCGAGGGTTCTAAGTGAAATAATTATGCAGAATTAGGCTGCGCTTGAACATTCTTGCTTATACAGTCTTAATGAATTGACATTGATCTAGAGGGTTAGAAACTTTGTTTTAGATTTCGAATGGGATTCGAATTACGCAGATTTCTTGCGACGCTCCACAATTAACGAAATCGACACCGAACAAAACGAGCTTAATTTATACCGCAATTTTTTTACTTACTTTTAAGAGATTTGCTAGGGGGTGGTCCGTCTCGATTCCACGGTGGATCGCCGTGGCCGGAAAAATCGCGTAGTTTTAAATACGAAATCGTCAACCTTATTATACTAGCTTTATCCAGTTGAGAAGTTATGGCAGCCGGCAACGGTAACATTTTTGCCAGTTCGTAAAATTCGAAATTCTCCTTTCCTCTTCTCGATCGAGCGGCGTCTCTACTTTTTTCTTTCCGCAATTCGAGTATACTGTAACAAAACGAAACCATTAAATCAAATTAGAAAACACTCGAGATAACGCTTCGATTTAAAAGAGTTTACATAAATTGGCCGTTAAACGAGTGTAAACGTTAAATTTCTGCTGCGAAAAGCTCGAAATAATAAAGAGTGGTCCGTATTGAAATCGGAGATCCCAAAGGGACCGGTCGAGAATGAAAAGCTTCGGAATCCGAGCGGCTCGAGTTGGACACCGCTCCCAGAGGATGAATAAAAGTGAAAAGTAGCAGAAGCCGAAGGTTACTACTTCGAAGACGATGATTAGAGATTTCTAAACGAAATGTCCTGCGGTAAATAGGAATAGCGTTGCGACGAAACGAGTTACCTTTCGCGAATCTAATTACGAAAGTGTCGCTCGAAATAAAAAAAAAGTTCGAGGTAATTACTAATTTTTAATCGGATCGAATCGATTTATTTCTTAACGTTAATGTGATTAAAAGTCGACGTATCGTGCCTCGACTAATGTATCGAAGTAAAGCTAGAAAGTACGGTTTATTAAGGGCTTTGTCCGTAACTATAAAAGTAGTAGCGACGCGAGGAAGCTTTAATCCCAGAGGAGAATAGTCGTTAGTACGACACGTCACCGCACGTACGATAGGCCATAAACCTCCATCCGTGGCTGCCAGTCAGCACTCCGGCGAGCGTCTCGCTTTTACCGCTACCCGGACGTGGGCCATTTGGAAATCCAATCGGCTCGGGAGAGCGATCGCTTGCGATGCACACACGAGAAGATAAAAGGTTCCGTCTTCGTTCCCTGGGGTAAAGGCGAGGTGTCGCCAGGTACGGAACGGCAACTAAAGATATGTCGATAACCTAATAATCGTCCGGCGAGGGGGTAAACTCTCGACGGACTAAAACGACGGTCGAACTAACGTCGACCAATTTCTTCCAATTTAACCAAAAAGTTCGGCTTAATTTTGTTTTCGCACGCTGCCCCTTACGAATGCCGTAAATTGAGCAGACGCCTTGCCGACAGAAACAATTCTTTAGACCAATTTACTCCTAAGGGTCCCTCGTGTCCGGTGCGCGGCACCTACCGTTATTGCGGTCGCGTTATGATCACCTCTTATAGTTTTTTCGTTTTATCGAGCTAAAGAAGGGCAGTACGAGATAATACGATTATATCGGGGGAATAACGCTTTATAGGGGAAAAGGAAAATAAAATGAAAACAAGTCCAATTGTCGCGAGCCGGATTTATATATTCGAGATTCGCAGCCACATTTGCCCAGCCCCAAGCGGCACTTTCAATTGCGGAGATCACTGCTTAGCTTTCCTAACTTAGATTTGTATGAATCACCTATGTTCACTAGCTGTTTCTCTTATTTTTATCTTTCCGGATTAACTTTAAACGACCTACACCGTATAATAAATAGGTAATTTAATAAATTCTAACCAAACACCCCTTTATTAACACTTAGTCGTGTCACCTCTTTCTTCGCGTAATACCGCGTATAGTCTAATTTTATAACGTCTTAGCAGATAACTCGGCTAAGATTTATGTTATATGTGAAAATTCTTAGACTCTGTATTTTCGATCATCACGAAAAATTTGAAAAACAATCGAGCATCGCACAGTCTAAATAATTATTTCTAAGTGGCAGTTGTAGCGCGCACATAACTACTGTCTTTACCGATGGATCTAAAAATCATAAGGGATCTGGAACCTCTAGAGAAATATGCCTCAGTTTTTCAAACTGAACTGATTACACAGCGCCAACGAAATCCTGAACAAGAAAATGCTGATATCGACGGACAGTAAAGCTGCCTTGCAAGCCTTTAACACCTGCAAGGTAGTCTCTGGTCTCCTGCTGTGGTGTATAGAGCTGCTGAGCCAGATATCAAAAAACAATGTTCTTACACTGTGTTGGGTCAAAAGACAACAGACAACAAGGAAATGAGGGTAACGATAAAGCAGACGAGCTGACCAAGAAAGATTCAAACAGCCTTCTCTGTGGCCCGGAGCCAATCATCAAACCAGCCGAAACAATTGTTTATACCCTCTTAAAAATAATACGCATAAACTACAGACTGAAAGATATACAAGCAACGTAGGGTGCCGCCAAAGCAAAAGAGCTTTATTGGCTCCTTCTAAATAGATGGCAAGATAGCTAGGGCTAGAGCTCTCTGTCTAGAGAGAACAATCGCAGGGACACTCACGGGGCACTGTCGACTACGCAAACATCTCCACACTCTGAGGTTGGTAGATAATCCCATATGTTGTGTGGATGCGAACTAGAAGACCAAATCCCTGAACATGTGCTTTGTTACTGTCCAGCCCTAACGTCGATATGAATATCCGTGTTGGGGGACTTCTGGCTCGAGATGGCCAGAGTAAGCACCACCCCTCCCGCCAGAATTCTGAAGTTCATCCTATACAAGTAGGATGGCTCGAGATCTGATGGGCACGAAGAAGCTGCTTGGAAGCAGTTACAATGGGCCCGATTAAGTGGCCTAAGTGCAGGGAGCTTGTTCTCCCTCCCTACCTAAATAATCCAGATCCAGAATAGTGGCGACTTTTTCGCTTTTCAGAAGAGACTAGGAAGGCTCAGCTTCCCTAATCAAAAACAGAAGAGGAGAAAACAGAAAATTTACAGTGAGCAGTGTTGTTTGAAATTAAAAACCAACTTGACTATTTTCACAAAAACGAATGAGGCAACGCCTTTTTTTGTCTGCGGCGAGCTCTTTGCCTCGCTTCGCTCGGTGGGTTTTCTTTAACCTCCTCAATTTTTAAATTGATGTTCCGCCACTGCTAAGCGAAATTTCTAATTTCCTTTACAAACAACGATGTAGGATTCGTAATACCACACTTTATAAAATAGGCGGTAAAAACGACGATGGAAATCGTTTTTCATTTAATATAATTATCCCCCACTACATGTCGTTAAATATGAAAATTTATTCTTAGTCATCTCACACAACAGTGGCAGTTGTTTTCACCACCTACTTTGAGTAAAGCTCTATATTTATACCGAAACATTTCGTTGGGCTTGGACTTATGGACGACTATCGCCAATCGCGGAATTGTTGCAAATAGCTAAGACCTATTAAGAGCACGAATTTAAAAAATTATAGGGTCTCGTATAGGCAACTTCACCCCAAATGCATTTAATACGTTTGAGATTTAATGACGAATGAAAAATCCTTACAAATGTTTTGTTTAAAAAGCTCGAGTTACTCCCTTCTATAGATTTTGAATTCACACGTCGTTGTAAAAATGTAGTAAAGCTCGGATTTTGATAGCTTTCAACATTTACGCAGTGTGTAACTGCACCATAAACAGGAGTAACGTACCTATATTATGTGCTATTCACAAATAGAGAGGGTCAGCGTTTTACTATAAATTTGCTTTTAGTTTTGAATTTGTCAGCTGGTTTTAAAATAATACAAAACACGTAAAGTACTCAAGATTATGTTAACTCATTGGTTAGCTATAACAATAGATCAATAGATATTAGAAATGAACACTGGACCAACAAATTAGCAAATTATGCGTGATGGAGTGTATTTATGCAGTTGAACTACTCGTCAATCCCACAAAGGTTTGAAATAAATAAAAAATGAATTTGAAAAATTTAAATTGCTATAATAGAGGAGAGATTACATTCTGACAAGAGACAAATGTTTTAGCTTGGTTCTATAAGAGTTGAGAGTTCCCCTCTTCCTAAATTTTAAATTGAAATATTGACCAACTAAACGATTGATGTGGTATAGGTACTACCTTGTAATGTTTCAGAAAAGGAAATCTCAACTAAATAAGTATTAGGTGGCATAAAAAGTTTTTAATAGTTCGAGCACCCCTCCACTTTAAATAAAAAATGAACAGCTAAGATAATTGTGGAAATTTCAATCACTCAAAGTGCCAACTTTTAAACTTTGATGGTTAATAGAAAAAATATGCCGACACCCTCTGAAATTCAAAATATTAGCCTGAAGCCTGAAGAACGCCCGATATTTAATCAAAACAAGAAAACAACTTTTGCAGTCCAAGCAGTAAGAACTATTATTTATAGAGAGCTAAAATTTGGGATATTTGACATTTGGCTCAACAGCTGGAATTTACTAGATACCTATAAGGGCCATTCAGGTTCGTGGCTCACTTTAGGTTTTGTGCAAGTTTGCACACGACATTTTTCTGTATACGTTAATACGAAAATAATTCTACATCACTCGGTATATTAGTCTAAATTTTAAGGTATAAATACCCAACATATACAAGTAAATAATAATGGTGTCAATACAAAACAAAAGATAATAAAAATAAAGATCAAAATTCCCATTTTAACTATAAACTAATGAGTTTAGGGGAACTTGCACTTGAAGAAATATCAATACCTTGCACCTCAATTTTTTTTATACGCGATTTTGATGATTTTGTTTAATGGCTCTCAAATCTAATAGTATCAAATCTTGATAGTACCGCCTCTATCGAATTCGTTTTTAAATGAATAAAAACTTGTAATTCCAAAACTCGTCTAAAATCATTAAAATTACCTGTTCATCATCATCAAAATCATTAAGAGCTTAAGATGTTTAAAAAATTGGGCGCAACGCGCAAAATACCTATTGGTATTCTTTCGAGTGCGAGTTCCCTAAAACTCATCAATATTAGTTTAAAGTTAAAATAAAAATTTAAGTTTCTGATGTGGGTGCGATAATTTTAGTCTTGTATTGATTACCTTTAACTGATTAACTTTAGTGTTAAGTAATTCCCGAAACTTTAAAAATAAATATGTAGTAATTCCCTCTGAGTGAGCTTTGATGTTGCCAAGTAAGACGCGATTTTGATATTTTAAGAAAAAACGTTGATTTAGTAGACTAACTTGAAGAAGAGCCACCCTTTCGTCCCAAACCACCCCAATTTTACGATTTCAAATGTGATGATATTATTTTAATGAAAACTCGATTTTTTGTGGCGAGGATATGATGACGATCGAGATTATACTATACATAAAGCAACGGCCCTCATTTAAGACAAATTCTTCGAGAATCGAAAGTCATCAGTCGATAAGTAGGTAAAAATGAGAAAAACCAAAAAAAACCTTATATATATTAAGGAAAGCAATATTGCACGAATGGTTTTGAACACCAACTGGCTATATTTTAGTTAATATCAGTTTCGTTCGTAACAAATCGGCATTGCAGTGACTTACACTTAAGTGGTGATCCCATGGTGCAAAAATGAAACATGCATAACACACATAAAATACGTTCAATTAAACGAGGTATATTCGAAAGACCATTCCGTAACATTTTTAAATGTTTTACTCTCGTTACGACGAATGCTCGATCGAATAGGTAATTAATTATTCATGCTACCGTTAAATAAGTATAACAATATTGGCGATTATGGCAAGCTTAAGCTTCTTATAAATAAATTTCTAGTCGAAACTTAAACGAGCCATCATCGGTTTAAAGGAAGTGCTACGGATTGTTGACAGCAACCACCACATAAAGCAGAGACAAATAAGTAACATGCCCTGGTTCGAGGAGAGGAGTCTTTTTGTAGGGGACACACAGATCCGCCGGTACGAACCAGGAGTGCGTAAAAGCTGGATTAATGTTGACACCGAGACCAATAGGTGTTTGTCTTTGGAAGCTCGAAGTAACCGCGTAG
Source organism: Malthinus flaveolus (assembly GCA_950108345.1). Lineage (NCBI taxonomy): Eukaryota > Metazoa > Arthropoda > Insecta > Coleoptera > Cantharidae > Malthinus > Malthinus flaveolus. The sequence goes on along the minus strand of OX467290.1, from coordinate 2,514,507 downwards.
TCCATGGCTACTGCCTGATAAGGCAGCATGATGGTATTCACAACAAGCACCCGCGTTCACAAGAACACGATAGACTGTCGAAGCCTCGTGGTATTTACTTCTTCGAAGGAAATCCCGTCTTGTGATGGGCGGATCGAGGCCAGCCCGTCCGGGCTGGTTGGTCGCGGATACGCAGCGCCAGATAGCGCACCTACGCTTCACGTTGCTCGCGAGGCCATTCGCTTAACGGTCCGCCCCCGCAGTAGCATCAACAAGTAGCCAATATACCACGGATGCCATGCGTCATGTTATCACCTACTTCGCCAAATACACCTGGTATGCACCAGCCGAAAGCTCCCACCTTTCTCCTTAAAATTACCTCACAAATATTTTTTAAAGTTTTTTTTTTCATAAATCGAATAAATTTATTAATCTCAAATCGTTTGTGTAAAAATATAATTTTTGACTACATCAATCTACTACTTATATTAAGTATATTATATATTAGTTTATTAGAGTCAGATAGAACTTGGTGAAATAAGTCGATAGCACCTAATTCACAACGTAAAGAAAAAGGGAAAAAGTCTCTTCGTCTCTCTGTTGGCTATCGTTTTTAATGAAATATTAAAGAAGTCGAATTCGTAAACTTTATTGGTCAAAAGTGAAAATTCAGAATTTTCTTAAGTTAAATATTAATGGGTTACCTTAAAAATGGGATTATTAAGCTGTTTCTATGAAAACATTTGACGTTAACTAACGTTAAACGTCAAACGTTATTTTCAGATTTGACGAAAGACTGACTTTTAGCTTAATAGCTTAACACAGTTGGAAATATAGACACTTAAAGTGGCGTAAATTAGAAAAGAGTCAACAAGGTTAACAAGTAGATTTTTCGTTATACAAAAGGAAGAGTTAGTATACAGGGTGTCCGCATTAAACAGGACAAATTCGATACATTTTTTTCCAAAAGTTGATTTAGTTGTAGTGTAATAAAATAAACTAGTACAACCTTTTACAGCGTTTTGCTAAAAATAATTTTTGATTAAACCTCTAAGAATTTCCACTTAAAATATACAGGGTGTTGTATTTAAAATAGAAATTCTACCCCCAGTTCCGGTTAAAATTTAACATGTTTGGCATCATTCGATAGCTAATCTTACAATATTTTTAAAAATCTAAAAATATACAGAGTGTTTTCAAAAACGCAACATGCTAGGTTAATTTCCGGTTTAACTGGAAGTGTTTTTTAAACCAAAATCGTAACAAATGATAGAAATTTATGAACTAAATTGGTATACCAAGTTGTAAATAGAAATTACAAAAGAAATTGTAAGTTTTTGAAATTATGGCCTTCAAAAAAGCATAGTTCTGGATCTGCTCATAGTAAACGAACCAAACAACGGTGTTTAATTAAGAACGTCGATATCTACAACATATCAAAATATAGACAAAACGGCCAAAGCGCAATTTGAAAAAATTCGTTTTAAAATTTTAGTCAACTTTGGTCCTTGAAAAGTAGTAGTCAATTTAAAAATAATTTAAAAAATCGACTCTAACAAAATTAAAGCCCTATATTTTGCCTATATATCCCTGTTTTTAGTTTTTAATAATAATTATTATCTCCAAAGTTATAATAGCTAAAAAACTATAGTATAAGTAGAAAATAGGCCAATTGTTATACTGGCCGCCATTTTGATTTTAAAAATTTGAGGTTTTTTGAAATTAGCGCCGAGGTGTAGGTATAGTAACTTATAGCCAAGTATAAACACGATTGGTCAAGGTTTTCCGAAATGCGACCAAAATAACCCCCTTATTTTGGGCCACCCTATATCGATTTAGTTAAAAGCTTATTTTGTCAATAAAATTTTTTTTAAATGACTGAAACCAAATTTCAGCAAAATCGCTTTAGTATTTTTTATTTGACGGCGTTACACTCGTTCAAATATTACACACACGCGCACAGACAACAGCCATTTTCCAACATTTTAATTTTTTTAGCGGCTTGGAGTCAGGGGAACCCGAAACGTCGAGAATTTTTCGATCATATAACTCTTTCAAAGTCGAACGAAAAAATAAATTATAAGCGTTCCGGTTTAACCGGAAGTTTAGAAAAATATCGGAGAACGCAGTACCAAACAAAAAATGTGAACTAAACGTGAAAATTTTTTGTCTATTATTATTGTGCAAGACAAATAAGTTATTCAATCTTCCCCCTTCGTTGTCGTTGAACACATTGTAAATGCCAATATTTTATGTACACCTTGTATGTTAGGTGGGAAAAGTGACTCCATCCCGCCAAATTTAATTTAACTCAAAACTCAATTGTGTGATGGCTTTGATAATGGTAAATTGGGTTACATAATAGACTTCTTGCCAAATTTTTTACTGCATCAACCCCCCTCCAGTCCCACCTAGTAGTTTAGGGGTAACATACAAAGCCAAGAATGATTTCTCGAAAACATTTTTATTGTTTAGTTTACCTACTTATTAGGTACTAAGTATTTCAATGTACCTATAATATAGGAAAAGTCCGAAAGTTCGTGGACTGATGAGGGTGGTGAGGGGGGGGCAAAATTTGTACTCAAATTTCGTTTCGTTAGTGTTTTATCTTAAAAAATTTAATATTTTTCGGGTGCAATTTACTACTTACCTAATATTTACGTTTCTTGAGTGATATCTGACCCACATACCCACTGCGAAGTTCACAGCTAACGCTTTCTGCTAATAATAGAGGTAGGTAACTTCTAAGCTAAGCTGAGTCAGAATTTCCTTTAGAAGTGCCCAAAAATCCATCAAGTTTCAGTTTTTAAATAAATAGTAAATAATCATAGTTAAGCTACTAATATAATATCTAATATTTTGGATATAATTAATACGATCGATTTGAAATTTCCCGAGAGATGCGCCGAGAAAACGCACGTGAAAACTGTTTAAAATTAAATTAAATAATTACTTTACTATTATTATTTCTAAGTAACAACTACCTAATATTCGTCGGAAAAGAGCAAACTGTTATTGTAGTTAGTCGTAAATCTGGAAGGGTATATCGTACGATCTATACAACAGTCGAGGCAAATGAAGAACATTTAGGGGTTCTTGTTAGCCGCGCAATTAGAATATCTTAATTTGTATCTGTGCCGGGCCTCAGCTATCGGCTTGACCCTTCTTTGTACTGCACGACTTTTAATGTTAACTTTATTCCAAAGTATAAACATCCAATTGACTCTTTTTTGTATTTAATTAAATGCCATTTTGGTACATAATAAAAAAAAATTCCATCTCCCGGCACGCACCCTTAGCTGTTATTATTTTATCGAAAGCTTGTGGTCTTAAATTGAGTCTAACGAGTTCTATTCAACAGCCGATACGTGTATACGGCCAATCAATAGTGCATAAAGCATCGATTCGCCCTTGCACAACTATAAATATCCACTGCTGTCTACAGGGTGTCCCGTAATCGAACCAAAACATTTTAACCACGTAATGTAATAGGTACGTTGGACAAAAATTACCGAGGCAGACTCACTATTAAATATTAATGCTCGTTCATCCGCCTGTTTGTCTGTCCGGTCGTACATCTATTATAATATAATAATAATGGTCGGTTTGTTGGATGTGCGCCCGCCCTTATTGTACAAACTTACTATTTATCATTGCTGTTCCTTGTGATGAGCGCCAAATAAAATAATTCGAAATAAATTGAAAAAACGTAAAATGAGACGAAGGTTAACAATTGCGAGTTGATCATCCCCTAAGAGAAGAAATGAAAAGTAAATGTAACGATTATCTTAGGAGGAAGGTAAGTTATAACTCTAATGTGGCACGTATTCGCATAACTATACTATTACACTTACGTCCCATATAATAAAAGAACATACAACGCGGCATACAAAATGAACTCGCGATGTTTAGTGAATTCGTGCTTTTAGGGATACTGTGGGAAGTCCTATATGAGATAAATAAACGTCTCTTCTGAGGCAGTTGCAACGGCATATTTAGCTTAAAGATGCAATCTCGTCCACGAAGTGCGCGCTAGAGAATTGATAAGGTTATCTGTAGACCACTAATTGAAAGCTAATTGGGCAACTCCCGCAGTTAAGAGCGAATGAGCAGCATCCCGTAGGCATAATGCAGATTTAGAGACGTGTGTGGCGCAACTTACTGCCCTTAGGGCTTGATAAACTGCCGGTCGCGATCTGAATTACCGCACTGCGAACCAATTGTCTAAAGATTTACTCGTTTCACGGATTACCTGATTTCGATTTAACCTGCTAATACAGTCCATTTAAAATATTAAAAAAAAATTTTTTTAATGCGTCTTTAGGGCGGGCGTATTTCGATAAAAATAGGCGAATTAAAAAAGTATCGACGTATAATAAATTTGTCTGCTTAGTTACACTCGAATCCCCTCAATTTTGTTAAGAATAACCTCTTGTACTTTTCCCCTCTTCTCATTAAGCAATTATAATTGCATTTGTCTTTCCAATTATGCGTGTCACCGAGACCATAAGAAAGAAGGGAGCTCTATCACTTTTGAAAATGATCCCTCTTGAAAGTTTAATTTTTAAAAGTTGATCGAGTCTATCATTCTCCCTGTTTACATCTCTCTTATCTGTATAATAATGAACGCCGAGGTATTTAAATTTAATTCCTCCCCCTTCTCGACTTGCCTAAATAAAATAAGTAAATAGGTATTTCGACTTGCAAAAAATTTTAAATTTGTATTAAATATAGTTCCCTAGCGAATTTGTCTTAAATCTCCAAAGCGAAATAGTTATTTATTTCTTTTATAAACGCAAAAGTATGATTGGATTCGGCTTGTTGTAAAAAGGATGTTGCACAACAGACCCTTTTATCAAAACCATATGCCACGATATGTCTAAAAATGTAATTTTGCGAGATAATGTGAACGGGAACAACCCTACTTTTAAAAAATATATAACGGGAGCGACACAAACAAATGTGAATAACATTATACGTTTACTCGACCAAACTTAAAAGTGACGTTATACACTTCGTTATCTTCTGTCGAGCCACAAGCCAAAAGTTTCTTAATTTTCGTTCAAAAATGCTTCGCAAACAGCAAACACACGAGAAACGGTGTCGCTAAACTTGACAGTTGTTGCAATTCCAACCGAATAACGATCGATAACTGATGAGACAAACTTATGGTTTTAGGCCAATATACACCAAAAGCGGGAAGATTTTTAAAAGATTGAAATCCTATTATACTGAAGAGAGAGTATCCACTCGGAAGAGATAAAGAGCACCACGACAGTTTTCTAGTCTTCCCCGCTTATGTACGCCTGACCTAATATCGTAAAGAACCAGCTGCCAACATCCTTCAAAACGGGCACTTAAGAAAACCCTAAAATTCTCCAAGAGAGCGAAATCAAAATAGTTACAGGAAAATTATCTACAGGACCTTTATGGAGTCGATTTTTTCGTCACTCACATAGAGGCATGACAATTCAAAAGACGCCTCACCTACAAGATCGCAGAAAGCAGAGTAGCTACAGCTACTAGCTAAGACTTGGACCTTTTTAGGGGTCGCTTTCTCGTTCCACCACTATACTTTTGAACTTCGTGTCTTGTGTAGTAGATTTTGGTTACATTTTGGTAAGCAGTGGCCTCAATGATCTGGTTGTCTCATATTTTTCAGTTCATGTCTTGCCTACAAGACCAAAAGATCAGAGTGGCTAACAGCACTAGCTAAGGCTTGGAACTTTTACGGAGTCGATTTTCTCGTCTCTCACTTCTTTCGGATTTCGTGATGTATTGCATAAAACACAGAAGCATAGATGATTCAGAAGACGTCTTTGGCAGTTCACATCTTACCTACAAGTGCGCAGAAAGAAGAGTAGCTACAGCTATACTAGCTAAGACTTGGACCTTTTTAGGGGTCGCTTTCTCATTCCACCACTATACTTTTGAACTTCGTGTCTTGTGTAGTAGATTTTGGTTACATTTTGGTAAGCAGTGGCCTCAATGATCTGGTTGTCTCATATTTTTCAGTTCACGTCTTGCCTACAAGGCCAAAAGATCAGAGTGGCTAATAACAGCACTAGCTAAGGCTTGGAACTTTTACGGAGTCGATTTTCTTGTCTCTCGCATATTTCGGACTTCGTGATGAATTGCATAAAACACAGAGGCATAGTTGATTCAGAAGAAGTCTTTGGCAGTTCACATCTTACCTACAAGTGCGCAGAAAGAAGAGTAGCTACAGCTATACTAGCTAAGACTTGGACCTTTTTAGGGGTCGCTTTCTCATTCCACCACTATACTTTTGAACTTCGTGTCTTGTGTAGTAGATTTTGGTTACATTTTGGTAAGCAGTGGCCTCAATGATCTGGTTGTCTCATATTTTTCAGTTCACGTCTTGCCTACAAGGCCAAAAGATCAGAGTGGCTAATAACAGCACTAGCTAAGGCTTGGAACTTTTACAGAGTCGATTTTCTTGTCTCTCGCATATTTCGGACTTCGTGATGAATTGCATAAAACACAGAGGCATAGTTGATTCAGAAGAAGTCTTTGGCAGTTCACATCTTACCTACAAGACTTTTATGGGGGCGATTTTCTCGTTCCACCACTACACTTTTGGGCTTCGTGTCTTGTCAAGACGATTTAAGTAACTTTTCTTTAAGCAGCCGCCTCGTTGATTTGATTGTCTCATATTTTTCAGTTCACGTTATACCTCCAAGGCTAAGAAAGCACAATATAGCTAACAGCTACATAGCTAAGGCTTGGAACTTTTATGGGATCGATTTTCTCGTTCCCCTACTATACTTTTGGACTTCGTGTCTTGTGTGGGAGATTTAGGTTACCTTCTGGTAAGCAGTGGCCTCAATGATCTGGTTGTCTCATATTTTTCAGTTCACGTCTTGCCTACAAGGCCAAAAGATCAGAGTGGCTAATAACAGCACTAGCTAAGGCTTGGAACTTTTACGGAGTCGATTTTCTTGTCTCTCGCATATTTCGGACTTCGTGATGAATTGCATAAAACACAGAGGCATAGTTGATTCAGAAGAAGTCTTTGGCAGTTCACATCTTACCTACAAGACTTTTATGGGGGCGATTTTCTCGTTCCACCACTACACTTTTGGGCTTCGTGTCTTGTCAAGACGATTTAAGTAACTTTTCTTTAAGCAGCCGCCTCGTTGATTTGATTGTCTCATATTTTTCAGTTCACGTTATACCTCCAAAGCTAAGAAAGCACAGTATAGCTAACAGCTACATAGCTAAGGCTTGGAACTTTTATGGGATCGATTTTCTCGTTCCCCTACTATACTTTTGGACTTCGTGTCTTGTGTGGGAGATTTAGGTTACCTTCTGGTAAGCAGTGGCATCATTAATCATGAATCTCATTGTATCCTTTTTGCATTTCATGTTTGCCTACGAGCTACAAGATCACAGAAAACTAACGAACTCAACTAACTATATATAGCTATAGGACTTAGACCTTCTCTTCTCGTCTATACTTTAGACTTTGTGCATCAGAAGACGCCTTTGGTAGGCGACAGACTATAATTGATCTGTCCGTTTTCTACTCGTATAGTTCGCATCTGGTCTAGAAGACCATATCAAAACCAAACTCGATATACAACAGCTGGGTTCTATCGGTATCGATAACTCGACTCATCGATGTATCGAGTATATTATAGTACCACCCAAATTATTCACAACCCCTTGCCTATACCAGTTCATTAAAAAGAAGGTTCCGTTTTTGAATTAATTTTTGTTTTAATTAATTAAAATGTTGGTTATTAACAAAATCTGCAATGAATTTAGCCAATAAGTAATAGTTGGAAAAACTTTTAGCTTCGGCCGAATAAATGTAATATGTATGCGAGAGGATAGAAAACCCTCGTGTTGTGATTACACCAGCCCCAACCCTAAGCCAAATAAGTCGTGTCTTTAAGTAGGTAAATACATGGTGCTCATAAAGTTCATTAAGTCTAGACGAACTAAATACAAACCAGGAAAAGATGTGATTAAAATTGTGTATCAATATTTTAAGAAAAAATAATAAGAAGTTGAATGGTGTTAGAAGTAACGAAGGAGAAACTGGAGATTTAGATATGCGTTAGGTCCTAGTGTCTTTGGTTATAGTAAGGGTTAGAAAGGAAATTGCCAGGAAGTATTAATATGTATATTAAGACGTCTTCGGCATCTTAGTTCTCCGTTTCGATTATAATGCGTTCAATATTAAATCATTATAACGACATCTCTCGAAATATAAAATAAAATACCCACCTACAGAACAGAAATTCCATTTAAGAATTTGAGCTTTAAGAAAGTCTAGAATTAAATTAAAAGATTTGCACTCAAATAAATGAAGATGTTAGAAATCGTATAATATGTCAATGGAGAATATCAACGTCGTATTATATTTCTCGTAGATTTAATCAATCAACTCTCTCCGGTGAGAGTAGAAAAGTCGAAGAATTCGGAATATTCCGGTTCCAGTAGTTGAATACATGCCTTCGATTGTATTGGCTATTTCACAGTGCATTGGGTTCATTACGAGGGATGCACCGAACGAATTTTCTTCTCCTTTATACTCCACGTACTTATTTAAACGGCCTTTATTTTATTACGTATATTTTGTGCGCACCCGTTCAAACAAAATTTGATCATCGCTCTTGCTAGTCGAAGCGATGTCCATCAATTATTTGCGAACGACAGACAGTATTTCCACCTAATCGTTCCACCACCAGAACGCAACGGGAGTCGCAGTTTTAATTAAAAATTACTTTACTAATCAGAGGCGCAATTTATTAGCTAAAGGTTTGAAAAGTAACAAACAAATTCATTATAAAAGTGCAACATTAATATCGCGACTCTTGTTAATTCATTTTTATTATCATCCGAGGAGCGGTGATAGTAAACGAGAACTCCCCAACGTAAAATAAATATTCCCGTCGTGTTCTAAGGAAAAGTTTTATAGTACTTCGTATGTCAAAGCACCGCATTTCTCGCTTTTAAACTCGTTTTAGTTCTTACAAGGAAATTATAGTCAATTTCAGTTGAAAAACTTAAGTTTAAGAAATCTAATTTTAAATTTTCTTCTTTTTATTAATTCTTTTTCGTTTTTAAAGAATACATTACTCAAAACGTCTTTATAATAATTAAGTTGGGATTGTAAGCAGAGATAGGAGAGATGAAAAATGTTTTAGGAGTTGAAAATGATACAGATACCCAGTACGCTGGAAAACGGAAGAAAGAAAATTAATACTAAATGTGGTGGAGGTAGGTTGCGAGTTGCGACACTTCCGCAAGGCCCAAACTTCATTACTTTCTTTAATCTAACGGACTTATATTGTACGCAGTTCGCGTATACAATTATTAAACGTTACTTTACTTTAATACCACAGATCGAAAATTACAAAATTATTTTTGTCGACCCCGTATATACTCCTATTTAACTCAATAGGGTTTGATTAGTTTTGCTGTGCAAGCGAGCAGTATGACATATCCGCATTATTAGACGTTCCGTCCCTAGAGGCAATTATATACCCGTAAGCGTAGGGTTGTAGCAAGTCGGCTGCATACTGACCATTTGACACCAGCTACTTTACCGACCCTTCTTTTAGAAACTTGTATATTCCTTTGGAACTTTAAAAGAAACATTAAATTTGTAACCAACACACACCACCGTAAAGAATAATTTATTTACTCGAATAACTAACTAAATTATACTCAAAAGTGGAGAGGGGGAAAAATTATAGTTCATAACTCATACTGGAAGCTTCTTCCCTTAAGATTTTTAATTAACAAAAACCCAAAACAAGATGCGAACTTCAGTAGTAAAACACTAGCACTATAGCAGATCGATGAGCCTACTCTTACCAAAGACGTCTGCCATAACTTCAAAAGGCTCAGAAACTAAATAGAGAGTGAAAGGTCAAGTCCAGCAAGTGTCCTAAAGCTACAGTCTGCTGCCCGTCGTTCAGCGTTGCTCTCAGCGTCTTCACAAGTAAAAGACAAGCATCAGATGAATGAGCCTACTGCTTATCAAAAATGTCTGTCAGAACCTCTAAGAGTGGCTGAAACCTAAAAGTATTGATGATGAGAACATCGAGGTTGTAAAAGGTCCAAGCCCATCTATTAGAAGTTTAAAGCCACATCCTGCTTCCCGTCGTTCTGCATTTATCTAATCGTCTAGACAAGCCGCGAACTTCCACAAGTAAAAGACTGGCCCATTGATGAAACCTCTGAAAACGGCATAAAATTCAAAAGTAGTATATAGATGAGAACATCGAGGCTAAAAAGGTCCAGGTCTATATAGCTAGTGCCCCCTGAAGTCACAGCCTGCTCTTCGTCGTTCAGCATTTGAATCATCCTCTACACATCACAAGTTAAACAACTAGCAAATCGATGAGCCTACTTCTTGCCAAAAGAGTCTGCCAAAATCTCTAAGAAAGGCTCAGAAACTAAAAGTATACCTATACATAAGAACATCGAGGTTGTCATAGAGGTCTAAGTCCAGCTAGTGGCGTAAAGCCACATCCTACTCCCAGTCGTTCTACGTTTCTCTCAACGTCTAGACAAGGCGCGAACTTCACAAGTAAACGACTGGCAGTTCGAGGAGCCTATATACATACTGCTTACCAAAGACGCCTGCCGTAACCTTTGAATCTAAAAGTTTAGATGAGAAGATTGAAGCCATAAAATGTAAAAGTCCAGATCAAAGCTGTAGCTAGCTAACTGGCTTCCAGCGAAGATGTTTTCTCCTCTAGACAGGATGCGAAGTTCCAAAGTGGAAGAATGATAAGCAGTCGATGCTAATAGAAAGTCTAAGTTTAGTAATAGGTTTAGCTCCTGTCCAGCTCCTTACCGAAGGTCTCTCTCGCCGCATTATGAAGACTAAAAGTAGTACTACGGTGAATGACGAGAAGTCCAAAAGTAAAAAAAGAAGTCGGGATTAAGTTTTAGTTATTTCTCGTATTCAGAAGACAAACCACGAAATCCGAAAGTAGGTGATGACTCGATGAGAAGTCTGAACGTAAGTAGAGAAAAAGTTGGTCCTTAGAGTGTCAAGGTAGCGCCTAGCTAGTAGCTAACCTGTTACTGGAGGCATCAGCTTAAATGAGACACGAAGTTCTAAAGTACACTACACGCGATGAATAGAGGGTTCAAGCACAAAAGGCCAGAGTGTACCAACATGAAGTCAATAATCTATCGCAACTGGTGTAGCTCTTGGTGTATTACTAACGAAATGTCAAAAGTCTCTAGGAGAATAAACGAGAAGTCTTAATAAGGCTAATCTGTGAGTTAACGGCATGACAAATACATGCTAAGTCAGCTCACGGGTTAGGAAGAGCAGAATTCAAAAGTTCTCTTTTAAGTTCGCGAGAAGTTGTGTTTTTCTGTGAGCTTGGGAGATGTCAAAGGTTCACCGCGGCTCAAGTTTCTCGGTGAGCTAACGAGTCGTGGAAAGTTCCTGAGAGAGCTAACGAGACGTGAAACGTTTCTAGGTGAGCAAACGAGATGTCTCAATAAGGCTCTCTGTGAGTTAATGACATGACAAAGACATGTTAAGTCAGCTCACGAGATAGGAAGTCAAAAGTTCTCGCGAGTTCGCGTGAAGTCGAGTCTTTCTGTGAGCTTGGGAGATGTCAAAGGTTCACCGCGGCTCAAGTTTCTCGGTGAGCTAACGAGTCGTGGAAAGTTCCTGAGAGAGCTAACGAGACGTGAAAAGTTTCTAGGTGAGCAAACGAGATGTCTCAATAAGGCTCTCTGTGAGTTAATAACATGACAAAGACATGTTAAGTCAGCTCACGAGATAGGAAGTCAAAAGTTCTCGCGAGTTCACGTGAAGTCGAGTCTTTCTGTGAGCTTGGGAGATGTCAAAGGTTCACCGCGGCTCAAGTTTCTCGGTGAGCTAACGAGTCGTGGAAAGTTCCTGAGAGAGCTAACGAGACGTGAAAAGTCTCTAGGTGAGCAAACGAGATGTCTCAATAAGGCTCTCTGCGAGTTAATGACATGACAAAGACATGTTAAGTCAGCTCACGAGATAGGAAGTCAAAAGTTCTCGCGAGTTCGCGTGAAGTCGAGTCTTTCTGTAAACTGAGGAGATGTCAAGGGTTGAAGGGTTAACGGTGAGCCCACGAAATAACTCAAGTAACTCGGTGAGCTAACGAGACGTGCAAAGTGTCTTGGTGAGCTCATCACGAGATTTCAAAACCTTTACGAAGCCCACGGTCTTTTCGGTTTGAAAATTTGTCTTAAAATAATAAAGGAGACTCGGGTTAATCGTTAAAGCTCTTTATAGTTATTGAATTGTTTTTACAATAATATTCCGAACGTTTTCGAAATTCAATTTACCTATTAATTCGTCAATTAATAATTCGTATTAGTTGATCGTTTATTCAATTTGTATATATACAACGAGAATTAAAATTATAAAGCGCAATTAATTTTCTCGTCACGAAACGTGGCTATTCACTTCCGGTGATTTGGACAAGCTCACGTATTTACGAGTTGTCAATTTTATATTAATTATGGACACGATTTACATAGAAATTGAAGTTTTTGTACAATACCTGTATAAGGTCTGTCTAAAATTTTTTAAAAAATTGGGACGGAGAATGGTTATTATACGAATACAGAGCTTAAGAATACTCCATCTGATAATAATTTTGACAGTTATAATGTGTATATGTATCAGAAAGTTGAATCAGGTAGTTGTAGGGGTTGAGGGATGAGGGTGCATAATACATAACGCACTCTAGCTTGCTTGTCACTATATATCTCTTACTCCGTTACTTTCTCATTTTAACGACTGATCGTTATCAACCATTTGCCCATTTAAATGAAAATATAATTCTTGGCAGAACCTTACGAACACGAATCTTAATTTCCTAAAATTATCTAAACAAAAAAGCATTATAAATAAGCAAAATTAAGAAATACGAAAGTCGAAAGCTTCCTATACCTATTATAATACTCGTATTTCGTACCCTAACAGTTCGAATGTATTAAAAAAGAAATAAATAGTCAGTATATGGTACCTACGATTTTATGTTCATGCAAAATAAGCAATTTGTAACAATAAAATGTAAGAAGTATGTGACGGGAAATATGTACTGTAAAATTTCATTTTTCCAAAATGATGCGTTTTAAATTATCAGAACAAGATGTCTCTTGGGACCATTACATCGTTCGACCTATTAGGTACACGCTTTATAAAGAAAATAATTCAATACTGTTTTACGACACGCATAATCCCTAAACTAATACAATAAAAAAGAAAATAAACAATAACCCAAATGGTAAGATGTTTATAAAGAGGAAGAAATTACAGAGTGGACTCATTTAGGACGAAGAACGGCCCACGGTCAGACGAGCGTTTTGGCTTCTCGACTAGTCTAACCCACGAACTTTTGAACAACCCCTCTTGATTTATTTAAAGATGCGGCTTACAAATTCCCTGCACCCTAAACTCCAAAAGTTGCCAAACGAGGCCCGCATCAGATAAATAGCAAAAATATTTTTAAAATAGGCAGTAGACTAGTGAGCAAATTGAGAGATGGAATGCCTCATTAAAAGGTAACATAATCTTCGACACCTCGATAGTTTAGCGACCAATGGCGACTTTAAAATGGCCAAAAATTGATCGTCTGGATCCTCGACGACCTATCGGGTGACAATCAACGAAACTGATCGTACATCGGAACTTTAAAGAAGTGAATTTAGGGAAACTCGTACTCGAATGAATACCAATACTTTGCACCCAAATTTTTATTTTTAAGCAATTTTAATTGTTTTGCTTGAAATGGATAATGTCACTAAAAGAGCACGTAATAAAATTGACGTGAAATTAGTCTTGATGAAATCATAAAAATATCGAAGTAATAAACCTTCCGTGCCTATAATCATTTTGAGTTAAAATATAAGGATGAGACGTTTTGCCCTCTTAAGTCTTAAATATAAGTTTTAAATGTAAAAACACTTCTTAAACGATAAGGTAATTAATACGTAAAAGTTATTTAAATAAAATTATAGGGGTTGGTCAAAATTATATTATTAGGGTAATTTTTGATGAAGCTTTAAAAAGGTTTATCTTTTAAAGGGAGAATGGTTTAAACGGAACGTAAATTTAGTAAGTTGGAGTAGATAACGAGCACCTTTTTAGAAAACAAGACGTAAAATGAAGTTTACATTTGTACACCTTTTAAAGGACTAAATTTACGTTTTAATTTCACACGCAATAACGTCTCAAATACGAGAAATCTAAAGGGCTAAAGGGTTACTTTTATATGCCTCCGATGAACAATTTTTCGCGGTAATTTCAAATTACCGGTGGTTTAAAAACATAGCCAGATCTCGTTCGGCGTCAGTTAAAATATGTATACTTATCGGTCACGAGAGACGAAAAGTAGGAAGTCTCGCCTCACCACTTAAGAGCGCCACCGAGCACGGATTTTGTCTACCAAAATGCCCCACAAAGAAGGGAAAATACCGAAATGTTAAAATGTAAATGTAGTAATAAAACTAAATCAGCACAGATCTAGTTCCATCCGAAGTTGTCGAAATAAACGCGGGGATCTGGAAAGATTGCGCGTGTACATCATAAAAAGAAGATCTTTCCTTATGTCGATCTATTTACCTGAGAACGTTCGCAGAATGCACAATTGCAAAATCTCACTTGCGAGATCAAAGAGATCTCTTTGATGTATGTCGCGCAGACGTTCGATTCTCCACCAATCAAAATTCGCATTTTAATTCAAAACCGATTTCGTCAAAAATTTTACATAATTTGACGCATTTTCCTAAACCCTAATACTTGTATTTCGTGTCTTCCTAATACAATGTATGTTAACTACCTCGCTATTTTATTCGAGGGGATGATAAAGTGTGTCTAGATCACCACTGGAGTTTACGGCATTATTCAAAAGGTTCGCCTGTCATGTTCTGCATAATTCTATGCACAAACGCTTTATATAATAGGGGGTGTTCTCGCTCCTATAAAAACCTTATTGTGTTGTTATAATCTGATTACCTGTTGCAAATTCAATTTAAATTCTAACAAATTGCTTCGTATAGTATACTTATTAGTAAGGGAAATAACGTTTTAAATAAATTTTTAAAACCCCATCAAGTCCGCGGGCATTTAATAATTCTTCTTCCCTAAAAAAAGCTTTCACTAATCCACACATTTTACTTACTCTTTATCGACTTCATTAATCACGAGCTGGTGACCAATAGGAAGTTGCTATTTTCATTATTCATGTCACGTGACATGTGACCAATAGAAAGTACTAAGCAAAGTACATTAATGCAAAAAAGTTCGCACTCGACCACTATAACTGTCATAATTAATTTAACAGGCGCCAAACGACGTTAACGAACCGAAAGGGAGTCGTGGATAAAGCATAGTATCCTACTCATAATAATACTAATAAAGAGGTATTGCAATACGTGTCGTAGGCGAGTTCCGTAATGTACCGTAGTAACTCATACGCTCATAAATAGTAGACTATTATTTCCTCAAATAAACAGACAGTACAGAAGTACAGCAACAATGTAGCGTTATACTCTAGAGAAAATAGAGTCTAGAGAAAATCCAATTCGGTCTTGCATCGGCGCATAGATCAATGATACTGTAAACCTGTTCTTCCCTCAACACTCCCACGACTACCATAAATCAAAACATTTGCAACGAGGTCTGAAAAGGACCGATAACAACTGGCCTCGAAGACTTTGAGAGAAGCACAATTGGCGCACAATCGAGGCACAATCGAAACTTCCCTCTGTAATTTCAGTGGAAAATCCGAATTCAAAATATCTGAACTAATTATGTGAGCAATAAGCCAATACGGCCCAAAGAACAGCAAAGCTTGACCATATCCACGCTAATGCCATCAGAACCGAAAGATGTGCACTTAATTTCTATAAGAAGCTTTAGGTGCAACTTCAGGTGTGTCTTGCATCGGGGCATATATCATGGATAATGATACTGTAACCTGTTTTTCCCTTAACACCCCCACAATTTAATTATTGAACATATTATAGACATACACTAGCATAAATCAAAAAATCGGCAACGATGAGGTCCGACAAAGATCGAGAACAGCTCGTCTTGAGAACAATCGAGACACAATCGAAATTTCCCTCCCTTACTAGTGGAAAATCCGAATTCAAAATATCTGAACTAATTATGTGAGCAATAAGCCAATACGGCCCAAAGAACGGCAAAGCTTGACCATATCCACGCTTATGCCATCAGAACCGAAAGATGTGGACTTAATTTTTATAAAAAGCTTTAGCTGCTGCTTTAGGTGTGTTTCGAACTACCCAAACAAGGCATTTGGCACATAGAAGAATCTTAGAAGTGCCAGCCGAATTCGAGCCAAGAACTCATCCCGGATCTGAATCCGCGCGCTCTTAGCCTCTCGACCACCCTGGCTGTTTGGTACATTATTATTACTATTATTTTGATTACTCATTTATATTAGGTGGCATTATACCTGAATGAAAGAGCGCTCAAAACTAAAGTCTACATTCTAAAAGCGCTCCTAATTGGTGGTTTATAAAAATTTTGATGATAACATTGAAAGAAACCAGTACAGGGAGTTTACATAAATTTCGAGTCATAACAATTTTATTTATTAATTTACACATGATCAAAAATTTGATTTAATTCTTATAGATGTGCGCTGTTGATTTTAAAAAGGTTTTCAATTGTATAGAATCGTATTATGTAATTGGGAAAGTTGCGTATCGATGTAAAAAACAAAATAAATTTTTTAAAACAAAAATTCCGGGGTTATTGTATAAAAATAAAGACGAAAAACTTGTAGGAAAAGCGGGATTAAAGCTCGATCGCGAATACTCGACGCCCTCTTGTAGAGCTTCGAGAAAATAGAGTAAGTTCGATTTTCCACCGCTCGGAGTCAGCATCGACAACAGAATGCGTCTATTCCGAACTACTTTATTTGAAAATAAACAACGGAAAAAGTTAATTAATAACGGGAGAAATACGTAAATTTGAAATAAAAAAAGATTTGGCGATTATTCGATTAAGTTGAAACACGAAGCTAAGATCATTTTTTAGACGATAATGCTGATAAATGAAACATTTTTTTCGTAAATTTGCAATGCAAATAGTGAGGAGAAAAATGTAAGTAAGCTATATCGAAGAGGCGTAATCTGTCGTAGGGAATCGCAAATGAGTAATTGCCAACATATTGGCCCTCACAGCATCCGATGCTCGCGATGTAATAAGCGGCGTCGATGTGAGCAGTGACTTGTGACAGGGGTTAGAAAATGTCATACTAAAAGTGACTGACAGAATGACTACGATAAATGCAAATTACCACTCAAATGCAAGCACAATAGCTTTTTGATATGCATCTATTTAAAATCATAATTTGTAAAAGCTTACGGGTGATAAACTGTTTGCTCGTGCATTTATAAGGAAATATTTACAAGTTTTCCTACCCATTTACAACTGTTACTTCGAAATAAATTTCCAGAAAGGGCATTTTTTAAAATACGAGGTCGTATGAGTCGTGTACGACTCGCGTTAGTCTTAATAATTAATGTATACGAACATAACGCTATAATCGAGAATTTGATTAAAGGTGGCATGTGTAAGGATAGTATTAAGCTAATGCATAACCGAACAAGTGGGTCAGAAGAAATGTTGGAAGGTCCCCCACGTCGTCGATATTCGAAGATAGGAACTAGTTAGCATGCAAATTGCAATATGTATAAGTAAAGACGGCAAAGACATCGGCAGATTCACGATACCAACTCAATTTGGAATCTTACGAAGCTATTACAGTAAAGCGTAGCTACTACCCCTCTTACGATATTATTTTCCATAAATTATAATTTAAAAAAAATACGGTAATTTAAAAATTAGAAATAAAAGTTTAAAAAAAGGAGAGGGGGTGGTGAATGTGGCGTAAATTCTAAAGAAGTCTTATTAAGTTCACATTTTGGCGAGGTGTAGATGGAATGACAATGAGAACGGGGCGAGTCGACGAACGGGTCGTACAATTAGAATGAACGTGTAGAATTCTTTCTTTCATCGCGGCACAAGTCATGACCGAATTCCTTCTCACGCTTCGAGTGACAAAGTGCTCCTGTGGAACGCATTTATTGCAGTAGAAACCCTTAATATAAGAGGAAAACGATGCACCGCATAAATCATAGTATTTGTAGGCAAAATCAACAAGAAGGATAGATAAGCCGACAAATCGGGGGGTAGCCGCTATCTTTTCTAACACATGCTCCGATGCTCGACGCTGCCGGCCGCAGACGGACACTGAATTTTTCATTCATATCTACAAATGACAAAGATTTCGATGCATTTCCATATAAATTACATCATATTTCTGAAAAGCGGGGGTTCGTGAGACGCGTCTTCGGAGGCTGTTAGTCATCCTAACAATGATTTATGGAGGCTAACATATTGCCGGGCGGGTCGAGTTCGACCACCGGGTGCCGCCGGCCCCTATATTGCGGAAAGACGCACATCCGAGCCTGGTGTGTAATCACGCCGCGGGCCGCACCGTTCGCCGTCGACCAATTACGTATCGGAACCGTATAATTTAGAGCCATAAACTAAAATAGATTTTCGGTTAATTCCTACCGATTTCGTTTTATTCGCTTCGTTCGGTGACAATTCTTTTTTTTAAATCGTATAGGCGCTCGCGTTTAGTGTCGTACGTCGTGGAATAAAATATAGTGGCAAATTCGCGCGAGTATTCATAAATAGCCAAGATGCCGCAATAAATCGGCAATCGCGCCGGGTCGAATCCCCGGGTGGTCGTGAACGTACATATCGGAGCGGCGTCGGTGCAAGGGTGGTACACTAACCCACTGCCACGGCACCTGGGGAAGCTCTAATCGAATAACGTAACCCCCCGGGAGTCTGGACGAAACCATTACGCGGTGCACTAATAACTTTTTAAGACCGAACTGCGGAATGTCATTACCAAATGACGACCGACCCTCGGGGTCGTAAGTGTTGTTAGTGAGTCCTTTTTACGAGTGGGATTCCACGCCGATGATAGGCATCTCGTGTAAATATAATCTAACACTCCGAGTTGTAAACTTTTAATGCTCCGACGAAGCCGTTAGAGTAAGCGAGAGCTTACATCTAGACATAATCAGATCTTCAATGTAAATATGGAGTGTCGTCGCAGTTAAGATTAGCGACTTAACCTGCTGGGAGTTAAGGAAATGGGTCGCGTCTCGACGCTCCCGGTTACGATTATAAGCTCGAGAAATAACCTCGGATCTTAACAAGAGTTTGCACTCAGCGATCTTTTACACGCCACATGATGGGGATTAGCCGTACACCGTAATACACCACTATATCACGCTTCAACGCTTACCTGAAACACCCCACGTAATATTAACTACGATTTTTAAATTCCCATTCGTCCGACGATAACGCGAGCTTAAATTAAATTACGAGGACGGCCCACGATATACCTAAGTGTCGCAATAAACACCAAAATGTAACTATCCTCGTCCGAATAACTCAAAAAAAAATAAACGCTCGCCGACGTTTTTAATTAAAAATGTCCAATTATATTTCTCCCGTGTTAATTTAAATCGCTGCCTTCGAGAACACGCTGTATAAAAGTCTAACGATGACTAAGCAAAGAGCTACTGGAATTGAGAAACTTCGATCCAGCGTTAAAAAAAAATTTTTTATCAACTGATACTGATACGCACGTTTATAACAAAAGAAAAACAAAGTAGATATTAGAGGCGTCGATAATCCACCTAAATTATCTAAGAATTTAATTCCGAATTAACTATAACATAAAAAGAAGTTTAAGAGCGGTCCCCATACAAGAATATGGCAATCAAATAGCTTACGCTTAATAAAACACTTCATTTCATGGATGTTTACGTGCGATCGAACAAAAAACTTATACCGTCAACGCCCGTACCTACTATTATTTTCTATACCCATCGATCCACGATTCACTTACGATAAAGATTCGAGTTTCAAGTATTTGGTTTTGTTCCAACTTGAAGAACGTTCGGAAAAACTTTAAATTTAATTGTAAAACTATGCTTTTCGATAACCGTTTAAATATATTTTTCGTTAACTATCGTTTATTGCAAACACCCAAATAAAACATAATAATTATTATTTAGCGTGTGTGGTTTCAAGTTTCAATTGCATCAACATCAACGACAATACATCCCTTATAGTGACAAAACACTTTTTTACTTGACGTATTCTTATTAAACCCTACAAAACTACAGTCGCTTTCGAAGTGGTGAAAAACCATTTCAACGGCAAGAACGGCGACGGGTATCTGGATCTGGATTATTAAGGAGGGGGAGCAAGCTCCCTGCACTTAGACCACTTAATCAGGCCCATTGTACTCCTCCAAGCAGCCTCCCCGTGCCCATCAGATCTCGAGCCATCCCGCACATGTAGGATGAACTCCAGAATTCTGGCGGGAGCGGCGAAGAGTATCTTAGCTCTACTTAATAAGGGAAACTATTAGATAATGGTGTTCTTTCAATTGATGAATGTTTTGTGCAGTTGTCCTGAGAAACATCGGACTGCTTCTAACATCAACATCACCAGCATATCTCGAGCCGAGGACAGCAATCCATTTAAAGGAAGAAAAACAAATAAATTGGCCGTCCCACCAGGTGAGAGTTGAACCGTCGACTCGGTTCGTTAACATTCAGAAAAGTCTAGAAATGGCCTCGAAGTCCTCGCGGAATGAATGGAAAGTATAGTCTTAGTTTCGGTTTTGCTAGACCAAAACCAAGACTAACTCTGCAAGATCAAGACCAAGACAATCCCATCAAGACGACATAATGCAAGGCAAAGACGAAGCCTAACTCTGCAAGACTAATAAGACTGACTATTACCATACAAAATCAATACTTAGCTATAGATCAATACTAAGTTACTAAGACTAAGGCTAACGCCCACTTTCATAATCAACTTTAGCTATTTAGCTTAAAAGCTTCAATTATGCATATCCATGGTTCCCTTAGAGCAACTTTAAGTACATCAGTACTTTGTTTAAAGAATCTCACCGAGCACTTCAACTTAAAGTATAGCCTTAAAACTACTAAAGTTGCTCTAGAACACCAATGATATAGTAAAGTAGATTGAAACCATTAAGCTAAAGTTGATTATGAAAATGGGCATAAGACGAAGGCTAAAGCGAATGCTAAGACTAAAGAGTAGGGCCAAAACTAAGACCAAGACCAATCTTGCAGGACCACAAGGTCAAAACTGTTACAAGCAGTTTTTCAAAAGAACAATACCAAGACGCGAAAGACCAAGACTTTTTTTAAGGATAGAAGACCAAGACTTAGCTAAACATAGTCTTGCTCTTGGTTTTGCTCATCGATAATGGAAAAAATGGAATCATAGGTATACCAAAACTTAAGCCGAGAATGTGATAACCATCGTGTTTGATCCTAATTTACCGTTCACCAACAACTAAATTTACACCAATAACAAGTTTTGGCTTCTGTCTTCTTCCGCTAAGCTAAAACCAAGACTAACTCTACAAGATCAAGACTAAGACAACCCCAAGACGACATAATGCAAGGCAAATACGAGGCCTAACTCTGCAAGACCAAGACTACGACTAACGACAAAAACTAAGATCAATAAGTATTTAGATAGATCGAGGCTAAGACTAGGGCTAAGACCAAAACTAAAACCAATACTAAGACTAAGACTAAAACCAAGACTAAGACCAAGACTAAGACCAAGACTAAGACTAAGACTAAGACCAAGACTACCAAGACTATGACCAAGATTAAGACCAAGACTATGACCAAGATTAAGACCAAGACTAAGGCTAAGGCAAATGCTAAGACTACCACCAAGACTAGCCTTGCAGGACCAAGGTTAAGACCTTTACAAGAAGTCTTTCGCAGGAACAATACCAAGACCAAGTCTTTCTTTAAGAATGCAACACCAAACTTAGCTAGATCTAGTCTTGAGCTTGGCCTTGCTCATCGCTAATGGAAAGAATAGAATCATAATATATACCAACTAAAGCCCAGAATCTGATAAATATCGTGTTTGGTCCTAATTTACCGTTTATCAACAACGAACTACTATAAAACAACCCTTAATTTACACCAATAACAAGCAACATTGAGCTTTAGCAAGTCCATTTTGTCTATTGATACGTTAAAAATGAACATAACCGGATTAAGATGACATTTATCGTTACGATTTTACTTGTTCCTGATTTGCGAGCAGAGCAAACACGATAAAACAGGGTAAAAGAGCGCAATTGTTTTGGAAAAATTTCGAAATTGTGACTTTCGTTACTAATGGGGAAAACAAAAAAAAATTTTGAAAACGAAAGTGAAGATTTGTAGATAAATCTTTCGCACACAATAAGTCGTAATAATGTGGAAGCTTATTGTCTTAATGTGTACGACAGATTGAACACGACCACAATATAAATCGGTGAGCTGTTGCAGCATTCGCTAATAACTATTTCAATACGATTACAGGATGGTTCACACGTCCCTTATAATAGCGGTAAAAATGTCACAGCTCGTTAAGCGTTAAGCTCGTAGAGGTTTAAGAACTAAGGCGCATCGTAAAAAATAACAACTTTCTCCGTCCGAATAGGCAGTTAAAGAAAAAAATTTTAACCGTCAAATCCGCTACTTTAATATTTAACGCAAAAGGAATAAACTTATACGCGTTAATTAGGATTTAGACGAAATTAATTCCCACGGGGTGCTTGCGTCAGATAGGTCATATACGTGACCTCTCTTATTACCGAGTAAACCGCCACGAGCCGCCGCTGTAGACAGATAGGTTAACAAGTCTCTTCCTTATTATGAAATTCTTAACATACAATCACTAAAAAACTGTACCAGTTATTTATAGTTGCACATTTCTTCCAAAATATATAGAGAACGGCAAAAATGTGTATTCTTTTTTAAAAAATTGTCCTCGCTACTTACTCGCTGGTACCGCTGGTACCGCTGGTACATGGTAAAGTCGACTCGCGTCTAACTGGCGAACTTTTTAAAATTGCTCTTTTGACGTGTGTGTGTGCAAAATTGTGAGCAACGCGTGAGAAAGTTGAAATTATAAAATTTTAGGTGCATTTTAGTAATTCTCAACAAGTCAACAGTCGTACACTCGTTTAGTTCTTAAATTAAACGATTTAACGCCCACGCGTTCGAGAGGATGATGCATAGCCGGTATAATCGTATAGTACTAATAAACTTGTTCGTTTACTTTCTTTATCGAATCATTTAATTACTACTTTCGAATGTGTGGGAATTTTAATAAAATACATATTCGACTACGATTATTGCTAATTCGTGAGCGGTATAACTGGAAGCGCAATTTTTATTCATAAGTTTCCGTACGGAATATAGCCGACTATTAAATTTGGTCAGAAATGACATTTAGAGTTTGATAGCTTTGGATCTACCCTAATACACTCTCTCGGCGTTAGTAACGGCACTCACTGACCACGAGGGCGCTAGTCTCGCGAAATAAGGTAATAGCTGATAAATGATTCAAGAATGGCCCTGGCTATAGGACTTTTACGATCCACGCCAATGCTACCATTACCGTTCGATAACGTAGACTTCGGGCCCTTTCCCCAAATCCATCCTAATAATATGAATCGGAATTTCGCTTTTGTAACCGACATATTCTTGCACTCTTTTATCCAATTTTCCATTCTTATTGCCCACACATAACTTTATTCCTCCCGTTATTTTCCTTTATAGTTTATTTTATTGTATCGATATTGTTTAATTTCCGCGCGTATTATACAGTGTGTAAAGTGATGGGGTTTCCTATAGTAGGTATAATCCACCAAAAATTCGGCGAAAAACGAATTTTATATCAAAATGAGCCAATATTTTTGAAATTTAGCGTCGAGTCATAATTAGATATTCTGAACAACTTTTCTCAATAACAGTTTGTCATATCGATAACCGAAATGGCACTTTTCCTAAACAGAAACTAGATTTTCCTCAATTCCCACGACAGCCTTGATTTTTTAAAACTAAAAATGTGCTTAAAAGTCTTTTCAGACCAAGCAGGGCGACATCCCAAATCATCAAAACGAGATTCAAAAGATTTTGATCGATTACACCTAATAGGAAACCCAAACACACTGTATGTTAAAATTATTAGTCTTCTTTTTTTTTCCACAGTAGTGCTACGACAACTTTTCTCTGCGTCGACGAACTATACTCTGCGAACCGCTAAATTAAAAAACTTTTCCGACGTTTTACTCTCGGCGGTTTGCCATCACCTTCCGACAAGCGACTTATTGTATTTATCACGAAATCTCACGCTTTAGACGAAAAGGTCGCCACACTATTCGCACTTTTCGATTTTCAGCTAATGATCGACTTATTTTAACATCGACCGTCAAATTTAAAATCATTTTAGCAGTTTTTTTCCCGTTCAGCTCACGGCATTTATTTTTGCATCTACATTTGGAAAGACCACAGATCTATTGGGCCATTAAGACGAGTTATTTGTCGTCGAGTGTATTTATACCGGCGAGTTGTATCCTTTCAAATATTTGATCGGCACAGAATCCAACTAAAAGTGATTATTTTTTTCTCTAAATAATTACGGTGGCTAAGATTAAAATTTTGAAACTACACCCTGTATACTTATGAAGTGTGTAAAAAACGAGTTACCGGATGTTTAGATGAAATCGAATCCATTTCGATTTAAAAAAGTGTTAAAAGAGCACATCAGACACAATATTTAAACTATGAGGGTGAAAAAGTACTCGACTTATTTAGGGGAAGTTTAATTAGGAAATTTAAATTGTAAGACTTCTCGGTGCCCTTACTTAAATTAGTAGCTTAAGAAAAAGAATTTGATGTGCACGCGTGAAACGTGTAAAGCTAAAGTTTATATATCAATCTCTGAATTGCTTTATTGGAAACAGAAGTGGTATTTGAACAAATGTTCTGTCAACAGGATCCCTTATTGGTAAGGTTTCGGTAAGCGATAGTAGGATTAGGTAAAGCAAATGATGAGATGCAGAGTTTGCTACTCTTGCCCTCCGGGACTTCTATTTAATGACTAGGTTGTCGCGCACTCCTCCAATAATTAAGACAAACACTCTCGGGACTCAATTTCTTAACACCGACCGACCAATTCATCCAATACCTTTTCTAATTCCTTCGTCAAATATTATGTATTAAAACACGACAAATTTGCATTTTATGTTTAGATTAAATTTAATAATTAAGCGACAAATTAATGAAGTTAAAATTAATTTTAAAATTGATCGTGCGCTCAGAACGGCTTAGATTCGACTCGGATTTCATCGTTGTTGCGATTTTAACGGATTTTCTATTTTAATTAGTTATAGAAGCGAGGGAGTTTATCGTCGTATATTTGTAAGTATTGCATAACGTATACGATAGTAAATAATCCAAAAGTTACATACGGCCAACTTGAAATGCCCTATAAGCTATAAGATAGTAGTGATCTCAAGCAGCTGGCGACTTAATTCAATAACTTCACCTCGGAGCGACCTTTGGCCCGAGCTGTCCTTTTGCTCCCGTCTTCTTGTTTACATAATGACCATCGTTTAGCTGGACAGCGGTCTGTGCCCCTTTTATTTAACCATATAACTGTCCCAAAGCTGTAATCGATTCTTCAATAATGTTCATCCCTTCGACCACATATTCTGCACGTGTATATCCCTTACCAACCTATTAAATACAAACCTCCTCGAGTTTTCTCTTTGTAATAACTAATTATTTTAAATTATAAAATAGCTCTAGATAATGGTTAAAAAAAGTTTCGTCGCCTAAATTTAAGTCGACGAGAAGATACATGACCCCGGTAAGCCAGTAAAGGTAAACCTTAGCTCGCTCGACTTACAGTTTCCCGTCGTCGAAATCTCAACGCCGCTTAAAGTAAATTAAGTTCAACCAGCTAACAATGTATAAAAGATTTAATTTATCAAACTACATAATTATAAAATCGTGGCATGTAAATTACAAAATTACCGGTGTTTTAATATAAATTAAAGTTGCAACCGCCGACTATTATATTATACGTATACGTTACCTACCTATACACCTAATGCATCGGCATCGATGCTTTTTTCATCAATAATTTGAAAAAAAAATGTTTTTTTTTTCTTAATAATAAAAAAGACTGAAAAATATTGAATAATTGCAAAACCATCCGGATTATCCGGTAGTCCGGATTAGGGAAGGATAGTAATGTGTCCTTAGAAATAATAAAGTCAAACCAACAAACAACTTCTGTGGCAGACATAAGTATAAAAGTATAAGATTAAGCACTCATTAACCCGCAATTATGAAGAGAACGTCATCCGGATTAAACGATACCTTAAAAGGCAAACGAGGTAAACAGACTGCGACTTAAAAACGGCCATCAAAGATGGGAGCGGCGACAAGTTTTACGAGAGACTCCCGATTGACTCACCTTCGCATGCAAAACACCACCAACAAGCAGAAGAATTCAAAATCGGTGCCTCAACGCGCAGAAAAGCTTGTACATTCATAATAATCTCCTACGAGATCATCGATCAAGCAGTATACCTTGGAAGAAAGAAACCAGATACCCATACCGCGTATCGCACAGTCTCGAACCTTCGGAACGAGCTACTCAGCTACTCAGCTACGATACTTCCGTCCGGCTTACCGTGACCTACCGTCGCGCCAGTCTATAATAGAGTTAGCATGTTGAAAAGATGCAGGTCATTGAGAACGAGTCCTCGGGACTATCGTAAACGCACCACGGCAGGTGCATCCAAGTACAAGTGCCATCCAGAGCCGAATCCGACGTTTTTAGTCACTCGCGACCACTCAGGACTTCAAAGTTAATTTAATGAGTGTCCTAACCTAAGGGACCTGCATACCGATTGGAGTTGCGCTATTTATTTATGAGAAATTTTGTATGGGCGCTCTTTCTATTTATCCCATACTTTTTAGGCCGCAAGCGATCGGCTAAGATAATTTTTCCAAACGTCGATTACCGTATTAAAGCAATTACCAATATTAGGGAAATGCATGCGAAGTCCATATTCCATATGCATCAAAGAGCGTTCTGGGACCCGGTATAAGACAAAAAAGCGAATAAAAGTATAAAATTAGAAGGTGGTGGGAAACATAAAATTTAGTACGCACGAATTATAAGAGTCAAAGTCCCGATCTAATTACATCGAGGACAATTGCCTTACAGTTAGGTAATAAGAAGGAAGAATCGAAATGAACGTAGAAAAGATAATGAAAGAGTATCGAAGAAGAATTCGTCGCTCCCCGCTATGGCGTGCATACTTAACATTTTCCATCGGCTTTTACAATAGTTTTTTTTGTGTTCCGCTAATATTTCTACAACATTTAACACGACATTATTCAAGTTGTTTCTGAATGAAAAGTCGCAACGTAATTTGTAGAATTTAAACAAGTTTAAAGCTAAAGAAATAAAAGAGAAACAGTAAAAATTAAGAAGAAAAATGCGACAACCTAAAATAACGGACAAAAAATAAATGACTAGAACGTTATAAGAATTGTAAGTAGGAACTTGTAAACAAATTGCAATACTCCACCGTCTGTAAAAAACCCATAAGTTCTTTTAATTAGTGCAGCAAGAAGCCGAGGGTCGAAAGCTAAGAAGACAAGGTAAGACTCACTAATTTGCATATTACACTTCTCCAATCGGTACCAACGCAGGAAAGCACTTTCATTAACAAAATTTGCAGACGATAAAACTCGCTACATCAGTTTGAGATAATTAAAAATGCTAGTACCGAAGGAAGAATTATGTGATTACTCATTCTTATACCTTTTTTTACATCGTTAATCTTTTATTTCTTTTACTTTAAACTTGTTGCAACAACCCTAACTTCTAACATAAATTTTCATTTTATTATACATATTACACTCGCAGGGATTTCTCATTACCGCCGATTGCATTAAAGGAACCACCTTCATTTCTTACCTAATACTCCAGCACGACTCAACTTACTTAATTGTTCTAACGGAAGTTCATACAAATCCCACATACGCCCATTACACAAAATAGCGTAGTAGAGTCCCAACATCTACTATTCACTTCAGTTTTTGATAATCTGGGAGGTAACTTTTTACTAAACTAGCTACTCTTTGCTTTTTTGACTAAAATTTAGTTCACAATTTAAGTAGAGGCGAAGGAGGTGGCCAAATCATCAAAAATGCGCTCAATTTGTAACCAGATCAAAAATATTTATAATGTCCCTGCGCGGGCGCCAATTTTAATGCGCTAAATAAGTCCCTGCTCGGGCGCAAATAATATTTAGAAAGGTCCCGAGAGGGATAGAATTGTAGTTTTATTACAAAAAATTAAAACTTATGAGCTTACAACGAATTATATATTTAATAAATTTGTCTTTGTGCATTTATCGAATACTGTCTAGTCATGTGTTAGTTAGATTTCGTTGCTATTTTCTAAAATAACCCTCGAAATCGCTCGAGAAATGTAAAATTGATGTATACAGTGAAATAGCGATATATAAATCAAGCGGTAACACCACCGTAATATTGGAAAAGCCACGTTACGAATATGTGAATGTTAAATCTGAATGTTTATCAATTATTTACTAGCACTTCTTGTGTCTCGAGAGACCAGTTCTTTTGCTCTCATCCAAAAACATATTTGCTTAGAATTTAAAAAAAATATTTAGATCGTCAATGACACAAATTCGTTTGCCTCGTCCCAAAAGCCACTTCGTCGAGTGCTTCGTCACGTTGCAATAAATTAACTAGTGCGCTTGGTTCTTTAATATTTTCACAAAAAGTCGTGGAAAGTATTTCGCAGCTTAATAAACGTAAATTTTTTCGAAAAGATTGTAGTTAAATTTTTTTTATAACCCTTTCGGGACCCGCAGCGCATCACGCGAGGGAGGCGCGATTAGTGGGGAGACCAACAATTAATTATAAAAGTGTGGTTAACGTTTAAAGAATGGTCACGTAATCGCCGTCTAGTGATTGTTTTGCTTTTTCACATGTGGAGGGGTGAAATAAAAAGTTTTTCCGCTACCGTTCTTTAGTATAGGTATCTACGTCACATAGTTTTAATAGATGTTATCGGATCACTATCAAAAGCTGGGAGGATTTTATCGTAAGTTTCTACGGTTTCTAGTCTCAGACGTATTGGGCCATAAAAACCAATTACTAATTTAATACGTCATTTTTAAAAGAATCGCAAAATTTGAAAAATATCGAGTAAAACTTGGTAAAACGTAACGAAACGGCATTTAAAATGCATCGAAATGTGGTCCGTTTCGAATTTGAGTATATTTTATGATTGACGTAGAATAATAAACGAGGCAAATAACCCCCATAGTGACCCCTGGACTACGGCCCCCTACAATCCCACTTAAATTAAACCGGATTTCACAACAGGGCGCGAGGAAATTCGATATAACGAAATATACGCACACATTAATCCACGCATCGGCCACGGGTCTTAGTACGAGATTTAGTTTTTAATGTTCGTCGCTAGTTTCCAATCATAGCAGGTTTACGGTGGTCGAAGCCTTAGGCTTAGGAAATGACCACGACGTATTACAAATTTAAAGCAGCAATAGAAAGCGGGGTCGTTTGGAAGGAATAGGAATTGCCACTAACACGACGTAGGGACTCGTGCGCCGTTTTATGTCGTACCAAATGCGTTTTAAATCTTACAATTCGATTCCCGAATGCACTGCAAACTCCGAAATGGGAAGAAGCTCATCTTCTCTATCTGTTTCAATATCCACCGCATTCTCAATTACCGATTTCGTCTAACCGTAGTAGTAGTCCTTACTCCCTCTACCTACTACTATAAAAGAAGGAAACGAAAGCGTCCGCAATAAGGTAAGAAATAGGACGTGGGTGTAAGGTGGAAGTGCGAGGTAAATTCACAAACATTATTAATATTACAACTAGTAGTTATAAAGATAAGAAACTCGGGTGGCCGTCCCGTTAAGGGCGCGCCTGCTCTGCATGCACGATGGACGCGCTGGCCCTGACCTAGGTGTTCGATGTCGAGTGCGACGAATACACCAGACACAAGGTCTATACTTAGTTATCGATAATACCAGTTTTCGTATTAAAACAAACGAAAAAGTTGTCTCTTTCACCAGATCACCAAAGAACGCTTTTTCCTCTAGACGCAACGCTATTGTCTTTCTAGCATATTCCTTTACTACCTACTACATTCTTACGTTTCGTCCGAACTCGTCAGACACACAAAAAAGTAAATAGCCCACAAAAACAAACTGCGGGTAATGAAAGCTCGCCACGTTCTGGAAGCACGGGCGCGATTTAATAAACGCACATTTGCAGACTTAAAAAACAGGAAGTTTTTTGACGAATGTCAACTCTCAAACCGGCTCGACGAGTCGAAAATTCTGTCCAAAAATCAAACTCATACTCGAGAATCGAGGGTAAGTTACCACACACGTAAGGTGAGGCGAAGAATCTTAGGTGGTGGTTTAGTCGACGCTTGAGCAGGCAGGGCACGACCGCCACGGTACGGCGGCGGCTACGTGATTCGCGGAGTACGCTAGTCACGAAGAGGACGTCGTCTGACGTCGGTCGATGGGTCATCAGGAGGTAGATAATGCTTTACAGCTGTGTCACGTCTTCATACGTGTTTGGGGTTCCACCGGTCTCGTACGAGGGATCACAACGTCCATCGGTACCGGACTACGTACTAACCCCGCGTCGAACTCGCCGTAACCCCGCGCTTTAATTTATTAATAATCGTCCACGTTCCTTTAAAACGTAATCGATTCGAGCGCTTTCCAATTTTTTTTTTCGAAACAGAAATAGTTATTTTTTGTAATCGCCTTTATTAAGACCTAAAAAATAAACGAGCGACTCGAGTGTAGTACCAAAGCGCGGTCCCCAAATTATATAGGTACCGAGAACAATTACCACGGGTATAGCTAAAGTTTACTACCTAGAACCACATTAACCGGTAGTGATTTTGACGAGAATAGAGGTCTATACGTAATTATTTATACTACCAAACTCGTCGAAAAACTACATAGAATTTCCCTTACGCTCCGTCGATTTAAACCATAAACAGGATCACTAAGACGTCGTAAATTTTAAAGCTGACAAAAGATAAAAATGAATAAATGCGCGGACACGCGCTATATTAATGTCAACGATGAACGACTTAAAAGGACCACTAATCTTTCGCTACAAAAATCCTCCAATTTTACTTACTTATTAGCTGTGCCATTAGACTTCCTAATACAACTATTAGACTCGGCTTAAAAATTTTAACAAAATTAACTTACCGAGCGTTAACGGATGTCGGATTACCCACTTCATCCACGGTTGGCTTCCTGGAAGCAAACCAAAAATCAGCTAATGCTAATCTGCACAACATTGCACTCTTATATCTGGGGTGTACGACAGTGTACTGCAGCCCCCATGTCGACCCTCACTTATGTACGTTACCCTAAATAACTTTACTATCTTAATATAAAACCCCCACTCTTATCGAATTTTTTTTACTATAACAAAAATTACGGTGATTACATTTTTTTCGTTCACGAGATTACCTATACACTCGACCGATCTACGATTACTTTTATCTCGACAGGTGAACACTAATAATCGAATAACCTTACAAAGAAAGTAAGAAGAAAACTGTTTCGAAAATCGTATCAAACATTCCACGTAAAAATATCCGTTTTGGGCCCTTTTATGTCCAAAAATATAAATTCATCAGAGCAAAAATTGTCTGCATAGCTGCTCGTAAGCATTCGGAAATGCTTGCAATTGAGTAGTATGACGAGAACGGAACCGCAAGTCGTAGTGGAGGTAAAGCGTTTAAGGGAGTGTTCAATTGTCTATTCTATATAATCGTTACTCTGTGAGTATAAGAAACTTAAACTTTCAAGTTTCCGTTTCTCATAAAATACCTTCCAAACTCAAAATAAACTAGAGCGTCCTATACATGTACATACGTAGAGCCGCTGCTGTAGAGAGGCATGGGTCGTTCATCGGCCAAATTCGGCATAAAGAGGTATGAAGTGTTGCACGTATGAATGTCGATGGATGAAAGAGAATTAAACGCCCAGGTAGGTATAGTTAGTTCTAGAAACTGAGTCGAGATGTATGAAATGAAGCATATAAAAGGAAAAAAAATCACACAATATGCGCTTTCAGAAAGAGGCGAGAGTGAGAGATAGAGAGGAGTGAAATACTAGATCGAAAGACGTAGATGGGAGAGTGGAGAGAGAATAAAAGACAGATAAAGAGAAGATAAGAATAAGAGCAAAAACTAGATCAGGGGGAGAAGGAGGGGGGCAAGAAAAGAGGAATTCGAGAAGAAAGAGCCAGAAAAATACCAACAAACGAACGATAAAGTCTGTGATTCTTATAGATATTACCTACAACGGCGATATTGCAACAGACCTAGGTATATCATCTCGAGTCTCAAGTTTCTAATCAAATCTCTAATCTCGAGTTTCCAGTCTCCAGTTTTCAGTGTTCAGTCTCAAGCTTTCAGTGGTCAGTCTCCAGGTTCAGTTCATTAGTCTCAAGTCTCCAGTCTCAAGTTTTTAGTGTCCAGTCTTTAAGCTCAGGTCTCTAGTTTCTAGTCCCAAATCTCGAGTCTCAAGTTTTCAGTGTCCAGTCTCCAGGCTCAGGTTACTAGTCTCTAGTCTCCAGTTTCTAGTCTCCAGTCTCTAGTCTCTAGTCTTTAGTCTCCAGTCTCTAGTCTCGAATATCGAATCTCCAGTTTCCGGTCTCCAGTCTTGAGGCTCAACCCTCCAGTCTCCAGGCTCAGGTCTCCAGTCTCAAATAATTCTGATAGATATTATCTACCACGACAATATTGCAACAGATTTAAATATATCGTCTTAAGTCGCAAGTCGCAAGTCTCAAGTCTCGTATCTCACGTCTCAAGGATCAAGCCAGTTCTGTCCCATTTTTGAGACGAGAATATCCGGTATACTAATAGTAAACTAACCCTAAAAGTCGATGGAGCTTTCAATTATAAACATCAGAGCTGAGCATCGCAGTGTCCCAAGTGTCGCGAGTGCACGTGAAGAAGTTGGAATTGCTATAACTCACACATCTTATCTACGATTAATAATTAAATCGAATGTAAAAAAAAGTGTCAAATAAAAGAATGATAAAATTCTAAATATATGGTGCACTAAAGAAAATTAGAAGTTGTCTACGCTCCCCGACCAGTGTAAATAATATAAGGATAATACTGCTAGGATATGCGCTGGATAGGACTGTCGCATTCGTGACATGCAATATTACTAACAACAACCATTTCTGCATCTAAATTTTAGAATAATTTACGCTCTTTGTATATTTTATTTCGTAAGCGTCTCGGTACTTACTACGAGTTCTTAAATTTTAAGACGAAAGTTGTCAAAAGAAAAAAAAAGTTAATATTTAAAAAAAGAAGTTTTATCGTGGGGGATTATTTGCGAGGAATAATTTTAAGATTTACGAGCAAATTGTGGGGAAACATGTCGAACATTAATGAAAGTAAGTTCATCGACGACTCCGAAGAATGTCGGGTGATCCCATCGAATATGACAACAAGCGTTCCCACTCGACCCACGTGCCGTTTATGAGATCTTTAACTGCTCTATAAATCAACACCCTAACTCGCTAAC
Organism: Malthinus flaveolus; assembly: GCA_950108345.1. Taxonomy (NCBI): domain Eukaryota; kingdom Metazoa; phylum Arthropoda; class Insecta; order Coleoptera; family Cantharidae; genus Malthinus; species Malthinus flaveolus. Next base: position 2,480,893 of record OX467290.1, on the reverse strand, counting down.
GTACGTAATTAAAAAGAGTAGTCAATTCGACACCTGACAAACAAGCTTCGACTTACTTTTTCCATTTTTTTAATAAGTTCATTACCGAATCGTCTCGAGGCTCCAGCAGCTCGAGCTCGAGCTCGAGATGGTAGTTAAATAAACGCGAGCGTCGCACCCTCGTAATACGTAGCAAAGTAGCCGTTCCCGTCCTGTCACATTGTTCATACGATTAATCGTAGATAAAGGAGATTCACGGACATTATCGATCGTATAGTAGGGTAATATATCGCGATGCGAAGAAACGAGCAATGCTCGCGTGCATCGCATCGTCTTGCTAACCACCGTTTACTGTTTAGTCGTTTAGCAAAGAGTAAAGCAGTTCCTCGAAAGAAACACAACTCCATATATGTCACTAGCCTTCCTTCAACAATCTGCAACTACCAATTATGGTCTAATTGGTTTTAAGAAATAATGTCGATTTTCAACTCTTTGTGTCTAGCATTTAATAAATACGATTTTAAGAATTAATTAGGCCGAAGCCGTTAAAAAGAGGTAAAGGCCGGGGAGTAAAAATAAAAAAATAGGAATTTTTATGCGTTAGGGTGCAACATGTCGTAGATATTGTGTCGAAATAAAGTTAAAACGAGTGGAGAGAGGAAAAAGGTATCAAAAGTCCGTTAGCGAGTTGACTCAAGTCGGAAATTGCAATTGGGCCCAACTTCTTTTACGATTAATCTCCCCGTTTAATATTTCCAAGCGCGTTTCTCACTACTTTACACGAATTTTATCATCTCCGCAAAACACGTTAGGCAGGTTCAAATAAGTTTTGTGTAAAAATTATAAGCGATGATCGATCGTAGTCGTATATCTTTGCTCGCTCGAGCCGCATTCTATTTAGAGTCGAATAAGGAGGCATCTAGCGACTAGCGTTTACTTTCTCGTGTTCGATTTCGATAACTACGACAAAGAAAAGCCGCTCATTGATGCAAAAAGCTGGGAGCGAGCACGGGGCCGAGTAAGAGGGATTGCTCATTAAAATCCATGTATGTCGAGAATGTGGAAACGCAACTTCGCGAGTCGTCGCCGCATTCTGACTGCCTGCTGGACACAATAAATATTGCATCTATCTAGTCGACAATACAACGGCACCGTATATTCTCTCACAAAAAATCATCTCTGGTTTGGACGCTCGAGATTTATTCGAGAAGATATCGAAGGTACATCAGTTCGTTACAGGCCGCTATTGTGACTGCGCCCTCTTCGCCCCGCCGTACCGCTAATTTATGCGGCCTCCTAATAAGGGAGTATAAGCCTTCAAACAATGGATATATTTTTTGTAAGTGCGTTTGTAGGCATGTGTACGATTTGCGGTGTCGTTCGCCTCTGCCGCCAAGACGGTGACGAACCGCGGTCGACCCAAACCTCCGGCCCTCCGATATTTTATATATCGCGCCCGCAAATTACCCGCCAGCTTTAGTGCGGCAATCGGTATACGGTAATTTCATAACAGGTTTCGATTTAAGGTTGATAGACTCCGGCTAATCGACTTCGGGATAATTTATAACAGTCTTGTTTTATTTGCCACCCTCATTAGTCGTCGCATCGCGACCGGACACAAAAACTTCCAACGAGACCAACGAGTATCGATGCCTATACCTACACATAATCGCTACCACCAAACAAAAACACACCGACCGCTATAATACCTCGCATCCGATGGACCAGTTCCAGTTCCCTCGCTAAGACGTAACACCACCAAAATACACTCACTTATTACGATAATAATTAGCAACCACCAACCACCCACTCTTCTAACGCCTTTTTCAGTTTTTTTACAATTTTACTAACTTCGATTACTTACCTCTCCGTCCAACACAGTGTTTCGTCACGATATCTGAAACAATACAATTACCGTATTAATTTTTTTAATTCAAACGAGAAACCACAAAATAATTTTATTCGAAAGGACTAACAAAGTTGACGCTTATTGTACGAGCTTAGCTCGTCGAGAAGCATGAAACAATTTTCTCTTTGTGTTTATCGGCGGTTTTCACTATATGCACTAAATAGTTGTCCATTTCATGTTATGTGTTTTGCTCATCGGCATGCCACAGTTATATGAGATTTCACTAAACGCACAAAACAGTTTTTCGTTTCATGAAATGCTTTAATAGTTTGTTCTTATAGTGAAAACAACTTGACACAAGAAAAAACTTCTCGAATTTGTGCCTATTAGGTAGGTAGATACTATTCTACGATCGTTTCAAATTTAACCTTCCTCTTATAATTTTTGCAGTTTGGTAGTTCTCGACTGACAGACCCATGAAACTTACTTTTAACTTGCCGGCTTTACTATCAAAGTTATACACTCGTGTGTCATTATTCATTATATTATTAGCCCTGAACTGATGTTGTCTGTTGTAGGCAAATGAGTGTGGTTTGTTTGCCAGTGCCTTGCGAGGAATGAGTTCGTTTAACCGCCACCGAAGTCGAAACTTTTTTTACGTTCCAGGAGCACGATCAGTTGGATAAGATCATGGAAGTGGAGTTGAGAAGAGTCGACAATCAGTTTTTTGTGCCTAATATTTTTGTTAAATTTCGAGAGATGCGGAATTGTGGAAATAATTCAATTTAAAAACGGTACTTTTCGGTCTTGCGTTAGATGGACCTATAAGTTCTGGTAAACATCTAATTTGAAATCTAATTAATTTTTTTGGAAGTAGAACTAATTTTAAATTCTCTCGAGTGTAGAAATAAAAATAAAAAAGTTTTAATAAAATTGAAAAAAAATGGCAGAGGTAATAAATTTTGGATTGGGTTTTATAGGAAAATTTCGAGGAAATCCATTTTTAGAAAAAGTCGACTAAGAAAGAATAAATTACGATGGGTGAAACTTGAACAGGTTGTATATGACTGAAAATGGTACGTTTTTTGAGTATGTCAAGTCAAATCCGTAAATGGACGTAAGTTATAATGGCTCGAAGTTCAAACGGCACACCACTCGTCTTCTACATAAAATGAGTTTTTCCACAGAATACGATTCTTGTTGTCGAGTTTTTAAAAAAGTAGTTTCTCCAAGTTAGATAATATACTATTAACTATAGATTAGGTAGTGCGTAACCGATCAACTTGATCCTAAACGAACGTCTTATCGAGCTTCTTACTATCCAAGTCCATTTTGAGCACCCGGTGAGTTAAACGTTTCCTGCAGAGACTGGCACTCGAACCGCAATCACCATGTCTAATCCACTAACTTATCGCAGTTTAAACATATACACCGTCGTAAATTATTATTATAAATCATCCGCTATATTTTTGTTACCTACTAACTTGTTCTTGGTAACAAATTAAAATACCAACAAAACAAAATATTTCAATTTTTACCATAGGTAGTCATAAATACTCCCAAACCCATATATCATATGTATTTATTAAAAAAAAAGAAGTTAAACTTTCTCCATTTATTATTTAAATCCTAAAATGTTTGCTCAATTTCGGAAATATTACAAAACGTTTGAAAAAGAACCTTAAATTTTTATTTCTGATCTCCAAAATTTAAAAAGAAGTCGAATTGCCTCCCAAACAAACTCTTCTGATCCGATTGCCTCCCGAGTCAATTAGAATTGCCTGCCGGGCTGCCGGGTCAATTTTACCCGGATAGTAAAGAAAGTACAATGCTATTCAAATTAATCCGCGCAACAATCCACATTCTCGTAGCCGAAAGACCGCTTTTGTTGCAACTTCCAGCAAAGGGTGACAACTGACAAAGCAGCACCTCCGAGAGCTGCCGAGGGTGTAGTTTACGTGGCTCATATTACCGCAGGAGGAAAAAAAGAGGACACGTGGCACTTGACCACAGAAAGAGACGAGTATCGAACGTAATGATTTCTCGCAATTGAACGGGAGAGAAATGTGCGCTTTTTTATTAGATCGCCACGTTAACAGCTGCAATGAAATTGCTTTTGTTATAAATACCTAACTAAATATAACTAAGCTAAAATCCCTTGACAAAAGCTATAGCTTTCAAAATTCGTCTATACTTGCTACCTCGGGAGTCAATTCGGAACGTACAATTTCTGTATCCTGCGATGGTTAAAATCTAACAGTGGGAGACAATTCGACCCTGTGGTCTCAAGGGAAGATATTTTCGTGTCTCTAATTTTTATTTTTATACGGAAAATCTTTTATAAAAAGAAATTTATTGGGGTCATTTCCAATAAAATTTAATTGCTGGTGAACACTCTGTTTAATCGTAAATCTAGGCCCACTACATACGTATAAATTAATGTAACAAGGAACACTTAATTTATGTAAAATTAGTAATTATATATCTCTACTCGGTAATTAGTAATTACTCACTTCCCATTGCGTTCTAAAGGTTTCGTTTATAGCGCTAGGCTAGGGGCTGGGTTATTTTTACTTTACGGGAGTTTAAAGAAATCTTTCCGAAATTATAAACTTTAACCCCTTTAAAAATAAGTCGAAATTACTTGTTTATACTTATATAGAGAAAATATATTAATATTAAACATTTTAGACGTGGGACACGAAGAGAATGTACTCATCACATTGTCATTACGATCGCGACCTCTCATTTCAAATGCGGTACGAGTAAGCGCCGTTACCACCACATGCCCACCGACAACTTTACGAGGAGTACCACTTTCAACCACATGTTACACTTTGGGTAGCTTTATGTCCGCTACATGACATCCCCCGTTGTTTGCATGTCGTTCAATGTACGTTACCGTAAGTACAGGATTCGCAAATTCTAACACAACAAACATCGTCTCCACTCATTTTATTTTTATTCCAAAACAACCCCTGCGTTGGATTCTTCACCCAACAAAAATTGGGGAGGTTTCCTAAAATGTTCGAAAGCGCCTCGGAGTAGTAATTTCATTCTAATTGCGATATTTGCGACGAGGTTGACTAAGAGAAGTCCAACCCCGTCCAAAAATCGTCGCTTAGAGTTATTAGAGGATGAGTGTAAATTTTTTTAAGGGTGTGAAGAGTGTGAAGTCTTTCGCTCTAGCGAAACTGCTTAGTTTTCCAAACGTTTTCGTTATTAGTAGGTACTTAAATAAAAAGTTGGTGTAAATGGGAAATTATAACGGAACGAAAAAAAAATTGTGCGGGAAAGGGGTTGAAAATGAAGTAAATTTCGTTATTACTATAGGTGTACTTATAGGTAGTACTAGAATAAAAATGTTATATTAATATGTCATCCACGCATAAAAGCCAACCCCCGCAAAATGTCTCTACATTACTTAAGAGCGAAATTGTATATTGAAGGGGGAACGAGTCATTCAAAAGCAACAGACCTTTGAAACGAACATGTAAAGTAGCCTTTCAAAATAAATTACGCCATGCAGACAAATGATACAAAAGTACCATGGCACTTTATCAGTTAGTTTGACTTTATACGCGAATCATTTTATTTAAATTAAGTCCATTTTTTACTATAACTTTTGCATTCTTCAGGCGATTTTCAATTGCAGTAAAATACGAAAGTATTTCCATTTTAAAAAAATACTTAAAGCGCTAAATTAATTCGATTGGCGTGAAAAATATGGACAGGCGCTAAAAGCTAAGTGTTTACTCTCGTGATAGCGACCAACACGCAAGGGATAGCCTCTAATGGTCAGTTACAATTTGCAATCAAACCGACATGTCGTACGTGAAAAAAAGTGCGAAAAAACTCGACATTAAGTCTCGATTTATGCACGAAAAAGGTTTTCCAGGGTGAGGAAAATGATGCTATCGATACTAATCGATACTTATCGATGGCATTAATAAGAAGTCAGCGTTAGCATACAAAGCGTTACATTTTGACTTAATTTTTTTTTCCCTTCTTGACCTAGTAGGTATCGGAAAAAAATGAAGTATTTTGAAAATGTTTCCCCTCTCATTTTTACGACCCAGTATAAGACGTATAAATGTGAGGAATTTTTATAATAATAGGTAACCGCGAAATATTTTTAAATTAAAATTTTGAAATTTCGTCTCAGTAATAAAGAATTTAATTATAATTTTATAAGGTTAATTTTTTGGATGTGTTAAATTTGGTGTAGTTAAAAAATAAAGTAATTAAAAGTGATAAAAATGTTTTGTACCAACACGCCATAAATAAAGAAAAAGCGGCGCCATAGGAAAACTACGTTAGTACCTACCCGAGAAATGAACTATAGGTAAGGTTTGTGTTACCTTCGAGTTGCCGCTTTGCCCACCAAAACACGAGATTTCAATTAAAAAGACACGCTTAGTAATGAGGATCCAGATTTATAGCCGGCACCGATTATTATGCCACCACACTAACACGCAACTTGACTTCTTTATCCACACACTAAGTATTTACTGACAGTTTCTACCGTCGATATCGAACAAAAAAAACTACAAAATGATAACATTAAGCTACTTAAATTGCCACTTATTAAAAAAATTTGCCAGTAGCGTATTATTTTATTTTTATTTTATTTTAAAGAGTACCTCCCTCTCGAGTCTCGAGAAAACACTCGGGGCGAACTACACCCGGTGGATACACCGGGCACGAGTCCGAATTGGAGTCCACTAATTTTTCTATCCTTGTAACAAACACGCGGAAAACAAGTAAGAATAATTCGCTAGTAGGTTATGTAGCACGTTACGAGTTCAAAACTGTAAGGAGTTGTATTAGGGACCCCCCCCCCCAAGTGGCACTTGCATGGTACCTACTCGTGCCTATTAATTACTCGAATAAATTAATATTTTATTTATAAAACGAAATCCGGCAAAAAATTAGCGTTTTCAGTCCTAAATGTTTTTATTTACATTTAACATACCTTGGGGTTTCGTTCATCCCACTTCTGAATTGTAAACAACCATTAACACTAATATTTAATTGGGAAATTATAAAACTTTACGTTAACTTCTGTCGTGATGCTTACACTTCGAAACTCAATCTCAGAATGATTAAAACTTAAAATACACGTAGATTTGATTCACATGACTGTTATGCATTACTAACATTTTCAAAATGACTATCAACATTGAATAACTATAAATAATACGCTTAGTGATAATAGCATTTCACTCTCGTTATCACAACATGAATAATTCGTTAGGTAATTCTCACGATAAATAATACATAGGTATGATGTATTTATGTATTGTACATCTTAACATAAACGACTTCAAAACAAAACAAAAATTTTAATCTCGCCGATTTTTTAATTTTTCGACACTTTTAAACCCCCCCAATCCTTAAAAAAGGGCTAAAAAATAAGTATCTTCGAAAAAGTCTGTCAGTCTGCCTGGGTGTAACGCCTTCAAAACATAAACTACTGAAGCGATTTTGATGAAACTTGGTTTCAGTTACTTTAACAAAATTGCATAGCCAAAAAAAGCGTTTAAACGAAATCGATACAGGGTGGCCCAAAATAAGGGGCCGCATTATGAAAAATCCTGGCCCACACTATTTATACACGGCTATAAGTTAGTACACATTTGCCCTAATTTAAAAAATGCATTTTTAAATTTTTAAATTCAAAATGGCGGTCCGTAGGAACGATTGTCTCATTTTCTAGTTTTCTCATTATAACTTCGCAGATAATTGATATTTAAAAATTCTAAAAACAGGGATACAAGGGCAAAACTCGACAAAATACAGAACTTTAGTTCTAATATAATCAATTTTTCTAAATAATTTATAAAATGGTTCCTTTTAAGAGATCAAAGTTGATTACAATTTAAAACAGGATTTTAACAAAATCAGCTCAGCCGTTTTTTCGATTTTTGAATATGTGGTAGAAATCGAAGTAATTAATCTAGCGCCGTTTGCTTAGTGTGTTTGCTAAAGCCAGAACTGGAGTTATGAGTTTTTGAAAGTAAAAATTTCAATAATTTATAATTAATTTTTGGAAATTAAATTTCTAATTGCAAGTTGGCACATTCATTTATTCTATAAATTTCTATTATTTGATACTATTTCAGTTTTAAAAAAACGCCCGGTTAAACCGCAAATCAGTTAAATAGAAAGAATTTGTAAAAACACCCGGTATATTTTAAGATTTTTAAAAATATAGTAAAATTATCTATCTAATGATACCAAACATGCTAAATTTTAACTTCCGGTTTAACCAAAAATGAAAAGAGCTTTTTATTTTAAATAAAACACCCTGTATATTTCAACATTTTTGAAAATATCGTAAAATTATCTATCTAATGATATCAAACATGCTATATTTTAACTTCAGGTTTAACCGGGAATGGGATTCAATTTCATATTTTAAATAGAACGCCCTGTATATTTTAAGTTATTTAGAAAAATGTAAAATTTTTTGTCTAGTGATGCCAAAAAGTTTATATTTTGGCTCCCCGTTTAGCCAGAAATTGGATTAAATTTCCAAACTTTCCTCTCCATCGTTTCCTTAACCTAAATCTAAAATTATACCAGGTGTTCTATTTGATTTTTTCAATTAAGAGATTCTGAGCATACTATATTGTTTGGCATTTCTTTCGGTGTCTTTTCTCGCATTTTGAGAGCTTCTAGAATTCGCTTCAACTCTTACAAGTTCTGTTCGACTTGTAGAGGTATCGTCCCTTAGAAAGCAATACACAAGACCTGAAACGCCTTGTATACGAATATTCTTTAAATTCGTAGGTATTTTAAAAGCGTGAGTAGGTATTACTTGAATAATTAATCGCAGGCCACGGAAATTCATTATGCGGGTTGGGCTGTACGTTGATGGGTATGCTCGCATTATTTGAGAGAGGACGAACAGACCGACGTACTCAGATCGGCGGACCAGCGGGCGTTGAAACAAAAATGTTGAAAAATTTTTGAAAAGTGAACGTATTTAACAAAAAATAATAAAAGTGAATTTATTTTGTTCGTTACATCGTTACAAAGTGAGCCTCGTGAAAAGAAGTATAATAGTTAGTTGTACCTATACCTTACCTCTAATTAGTTTAAGTGTGCAAATTTTGTAATTAAAAAATAGCAAAATATATTGTTTACACGTATATAAAAAAATTCTAATTTGTCGAGACACTGTTAATTTCTCTTCTAATGTTTTAAAAAACTTGTAAGGTTAATTTAGGTTGGCCCGTAAAATATTCGAGGCCGACTTCTCATGTCTGTTTATTATGTTTTTTAAGTGTTTACTTTCCATTAAGATTTTTTTTAACTTAAGGTAAAATATACCGTTGGTTCGAAATAAAAATTTTACAAAATTTTAATTTTTTGACAAAAATGTACTAGTAATCTTACATTACCGTCTACCCTAAACTCACTAATATTTAAAAACAATCACCCTCGTCTCGCTATTTTTCGAAAACAAACGATTTGAACTGGGGACAGTAGTTGGACGAAGACTATCTCGGTCGATGAATTCAAAAATCAAAACCAAGTTAGCCAAAAAGCCCCCAAAAAATTATGCAACCCGCTTAGTCCCTAGTATTATGCATTAGAAACATTTTGAACAATTTGGAAATTTTACGGTAAACCAGGGGCACTCAATCAATAAAAAAGCCTAATCGTTATTTGTGAAAGTATTTATGTTATAAAAGGGCATATATGGTTATAATAATTGAATAAATAATGTAAACGATTTAATCGAGCGAGTATAATTATCTCCGTACGCCCACGCTTACAAGAATGTGTCACACGTTTCTGACTATAAAGTTAATAAGATAAATGACTCGCACAGCGACAATTTTCCAGCAGTGGCAAGAAGTCGGTTATCAAAAAATTGTAATTAATAAAATGTTAGCGTACCGAATAAATTTAACTAATATGAGCGCCTTTTTTTATTACATAAACTTCGAGACTCGTGAAAAAATCCTAAAAGTTGTATAAAGTTTGTTTTAAAAAATAATTCATAGGTTCGATATCGTTTTCGTAGCAGTGGCGTAGCTTTAGTCGTTATAGGGGTTGCAGTGCAGCCCGGCGTCGAAGCATCGTAGACGCTGGGTGCCTAACGGAACGGCTGAGTAATAATAAAATACATAGACTACTCTTGATTTGCAATGTCACGCATGCATAAAGCTCCTATTAAATAAATAAACCTTATCTGTGTTGAATTTTAGTCTTCGCAGAATTTAATCTACGGTTTCTAGTTTCTGCAAGCATTTTCATCTATAGTACGTAGTACTGTAGTTTTTTGTTTTTAATCTCGCACGGCACGATTAAATTAAAATAGCAACGATCGAAGATCGGTTTACATTCAAATTATTGCACTGCTCAGATTAGTTAACGACGCGTATTTAATTCCTTTTGTGTATACTGTTTATTAGTGTTTATTAGAATCTTAAAAGTTCTTGGAAAATGTTTTTGATGAAGTTTTAAAATTTAAAATTCTGCCCTAACTGTTTAGGTATCGAATTTAAATCACCCTGTATTATAGGTACGTATACCCGTTCGACTTGGCGGCGTCCAGGCAATATCAAAAGACAAAAGAATTTTGTTTTGTTTTCGTTAAAACACCTTCCTTGGAGACACTATCAATTTTCATTTTAAGCCGTTTGACCTTGAACGACCCAAACTTTTGCAATCCGCCGCCTTGACTTCTAGTTACGCCACTGCTCGAAACCTATTAGGTGGTCCACACAACCCCTCATTGCAAATCACCACTATACTTATTAATTTTCATTTATATCGAGCCTTTCGATGCCCACATCGTATAAACCACGCGCTTCGTTTGACTCGCTGGGGCCGGTCTTACCCTTCGCGAGGGCACATTTAAAAGGTTGAAAGTTTAAAGTTTAAAGACCACTCGGGACTTGATAGTATTATTTAAGTATCGAAATCTATAGTAATTGCGTGACCTCTATGGTAAATGGTAATTAGTACTGCTCTCGTTAGTTGGCCCGCGTGATCGAGGCACTTGACACGCCGTGGGACACCGTTGACTTACACTTCTAACAAGGTTCATACTATCGTTACATAATGTAAAGCGAATATTTTAAACTTTAAATCTGCCAAAAACCGTTAATTTTCGATTATGTAACGTTTAACTAAAGTTCTTTTTTAATTTTACAAGTTATTAATGATTTTTTATTAACTAAGCGAGGGTGGACTTTATGGTTAATTAATGCCAGTCTAACTATTAGCAATTGGCTATCGTGAGCGATGGATCTACAACATTATTAGTACCTAACACTATTAAGATTTTATCCAGATTAAATTTTTCCCACTCGTCGATTAAATTTTTTTTAATTAATTAGCATTTTCGACTGCTTCGGAACTTGATCGATTAGTAAAGTTTTTCATTAGCAATTAGCGATTAGTGCTATACGCCACTTATCGAAATAATATACTAATGGTAAAGTAATAATTGTGAAACTCGCACAAATTTTAAATAAAATTTGTCGTTAAAATAGGCGAAGCGTATGAGAATAAAATGAATAGAGAGAGGGTAAAGGTCCAATGCATATCAATAGAGTTGGCGCGTTGTCCCGATCAAGTGGAGCAAAGATGAGGATATCGGACAATCGAAGAGTGCTTTATTAAATCCGCCTGGAACGCTATTGTACGATACCTATCTAATCGCGTAAGCATCGCGCCTGCCTCCCTCGAGATTGGCAGCAATTTCCGGATACATGTCAAAGTGAGGAAATTGTGCACTGCAAACAATCACACTATTATGTTCATTCATCAGAGTCAACTCCATGTTTTATAAATATTTACTTTCATAATAACCTTAATTATTAATTTCCTTTTATTTGAATTTAATCTTGAATCGTTTCATTTTCAACATACTAAAAATTAAAAAGTCCCAAATGAGATCGAAATCTTCAGAAATAAGTCGGAAACTATTAGTACTATTGTGGAGCTTCCTGCTTCCCGATCCAAATGCAAATTTTTATCGAATTTCCTAATTATTTTCAAGCCCAGAATTTTCATAAAAATGAAAATGTCGAGATTGGAAATTGGGGTAAATTTTCACTTTTTATGGCGAGAAACAGTCTTTCGGTCTGTTGTCTGCATGTAAACACGTTAACTTGCTAACGAAATAGATCTAATCGACGAAGAAGACGAAAGATGATGAAGGTCGGATGTATTTGAAAAGAATTTTCCCGTTAAAAAGGATCGAAAAGTGAAAATTGAAGTAAACGAACAGGCGAAAGAGACCCATTTTTTTTCAGTGAAAAACGCCACGTTAATAGTGGGACTCGATACCCGGCTCCTCGCGATTCTCTTTTTTGCAATAAGTAGTATTATCTATAATAATCATCTTGTAATTTCCAAATAAATAAAAAAGAGCACTCGTTTCTTTTTGTAAAAAAAAAGTTTTAAATGACGAAGTCGCCCTCCTCGGGAAGTAAAGAAAGATTTATGGAAATTACTGCGTATGTACAACTGTTGCTGTAATTTTTCTCTCGCAAAATAATTGAATGCGTTGAGTTTTAACAGTAGCAGGGGTGACGGTGTAAATGTAAGAGGCTAATATCTTTACAGGCTGTGAAGGGTGCAATCAAAAATTTGCAAGTCTGATTTTTTTTCCTACCGAGGGGGTATGTTAGCTGATTATTCTTTAAAACAGTCGGCCCTTTTCTCCTTTTAAAAAGTCTTAATGCTTATACTACAAGAAGTCGTTTAGTTTAAAAGCTACTTATTAACGCACTTATTTATAGTAACATTTTTCTTTTACTTTCATAAATTAGTTAATTTAAATTTTGGTTTTATATTAAAAGAAATTTTTCTTTTTTGACGTTTTTAAAAAGTCAGAGAAGTTTACTGTTTTTTAATGTACTTAGGAAAATTTAAATATTCACGCGGCATTTCGGGGGTGACGCGAACTGCATATATTAGTATACTATCAGATATGGAGTTTCATTTTAATTTCTTCTTGTTGTTTAGGCCTTATACCGAGCGAACCACAAGCATAAGCTATGCATTTTGATTAGGAAATCCCCGTTCTTATGCTATCATATTCATATTAGATGTATTTGTGGGGGTAAAAATCATCATTTTTCTTAGATTCCTCATGAATATCTTACAAAATCTCCCCGAATTTTAAGAATCCTTCCTAATCTTGTATTCGATGCCGTACAAACTTTTCAAATTAAACATTCTTCACTCTTTTAACATAATTTACTCAATATTTGCGCCACCTAACAGTTTGCGAGAGCTCGGACCTCGCAAGAAAAGTCATAAAACTCACGCTAGGCCCCTTTTTTAAACCGCCCTTGGGTGCATTTTAGCCTCGCTACGCTCGGCGATTCCTTTACAAAACAGCTTATAGCACTACGCCCATATGTATGGTTCACGAAAGGTTCCAGATTGTCAATGAAGCCCTCGATACAATTTTTAGTTTGCCAGGCCTGTCCTTACCGCATCCACCGTCTACTTATACGCATTTTAGCCTCGCTACCCTCGGAGATTCCTACACAAAACAACTTGTAGCACTACGCCCATATGTATATGGTTCACAAAAGGCTCCAGATTATCAATGAGGCCTTCGATACAATTTGGGTTGTCCAGGCCTGACCTTACCGCATCCACAGGCCCATTAGCTACTTAACTTTTCTTAAACAGTTCGGTAAAGTAAAAATTGGAAGGTCAACTTTAAAATAAACAGCTTATGGGGTCTCTTCACGTAATATAGGTACTCCTACAAACGAGGGCCCCAAATTTAAAAATCATGACTCGAATGATAGATAGGCAGATACTTCAAAAAATGTAAAACAAAACTTTTTATGGGTTTCTTCCCATATTAACTGTATTATTTTAAAAAACTATAATAATTTGAAGTTCGGTGACAGTATATACTTATTCAATTAAGTGGTTTGTTTGCTAGAATTAAATATTGAAATAAAATAAGACACCTGTTCTAACTTAGCTCAAGTTTTACCTTAATGAAGAGAAGCTGTTTGGTGATGACTTTTGAATTTATTAGATAAAACTTTAAATAATACGTTATTATTACTTATTACTTATTTTAATTAATTTAAAAAAATTTGGTGAATTAATACTTTGGAAAAAAATAGTGCAAATGGTGCACTACGATTTTCTCCACTTTTCCAAAATATACAAATCGAGAAAATAAATAATTTCATTTTTACGGAAAATCCTGGATCCTACATGGAAGCATTCTCATTATTATAATCCCTAAGCTGCGTCGCGTATACATCGCCACCCTGTATATCCACCTAAGTATAAATTAATATTTGGCATATAAGCCCACACATCGCGTCAAGTCATACGCTGAATTAGCACTAGCTTAATAAATCTCATCAGCCTGCACACATACTTTAGCCCTTGCCCTTATGTAACTTATTAATTTTAAAAAAATTAATTGGGGGAGTAAATTAGTATTGAGGTATATTAGGTACCCCTATCCGTCAGAAGCTTGATGAACGTCATCTCTCGTGTGTCATAAGCTTGATGGACATTAGTTCGAAGCTCGTAACTCATATAAGCCTCTGCCCTCTGCACAATACACATACACCATCCCCCAATTTCATGGTTAATCTGAATTTATGAACTAACAGAAAACTATATAAATGTATTAAGTATATAGGTAGTAAGGGTATCTTAGACGAGGCAAAGAAAAGCTTTGGAAAAATCGTTTTCCACGAGAACTTCTTTTTAGTATAATAATATATATCTTTAACTTTAATTTTTATTTTAAAAAAGTTCCAGGATATTAATGAAATAAAGTAAAATAAGTACACACTATAGTCACTTCGAACCAAACGTGATAGTTTAAATAATGTTCTGCAAAAGATGTCGTTATTCACGCTGAGCAGATTAGCGCTCAGAGTGGTAAAAGAAGCTGCTTTAAATATATAAGTTTGTTGTTAACCCAAGTTAAACGATGGGGTTCAAAACCACAGGAGTTGGTACCCCGTGGATCGTTTTGATATGCGATTCAATTACATACGCTTATAACATATAGCATCTTTATTGCCATCGAGGTCGGTGCATGTACAATTTAAAATTTGTCCGGCGAAGTGGATATTTATATTAACGTGCAGTCCTGCGGAGAAGTTGCACTTAATCTTTCAAGTATAGGTACACGAAGGGAGAGTTGCGAGTTGTGGAATAAATATTACAAACGTTCGGGCGCGGGTGGTAAAATGAATTTTAATAAGACGAAAACGAATTATAGATATGTCGCGGTTAAGGTAGCGTATTCCCGAAGGGTCGCTCGACCCTATCAATCGAGTGGACAGCACGTGCCCAACGTTCAATATCACGTGGCAGTCCCGATGCAAATGAGCAACAAGTGGCCGAATTGACTTACCGGTAATACGGAAAAGCCTGAGGCATATGCAAATCCATCGGTGCGGTAGGATGATGAGCTGATCCGTATCCATGATGATCCGTAGTTTGCATCATGCCACCGGCGGCGGCCGCCGCGGCGGCCGCAGCAGCCGAATGGTGGTGACCTAGTACGGCCGCCCAGGGCGAGGACGCAAATCCTCCCGGATGATCCAGCTCGAAGCCGCGGGACACACTCGAGTGCATGTATGTAAACAACCACAACACCTCACCACAGCATTTCACCCGCGGCGTACACGTGTGACAGCGAACGCGGACACTCGGCCATTGATCGTGAAGATGCTGAATGACTGAAAGGTCCTCCGGAGGCGGAGTTGTGTTGCCGCGTGCGTGTCCCTAGAACCACGTGATCGTGCAGGCGGCTCTCTCTTAAGCGTAGTCCTACCCACGTTCGAAGTTCGCAGTACTCCCACTCGAGGCGTCTCTCACCTGCACTTTGCGTTCTGATACGTCATAACCACATTATAGAGCAGTGTAAAATATTAAACATCTTACCGTAAAATTCCTTATACATATTTTTTCCTCGTACTCGACGAGTATCGATCGTTATCACTATCACAAATAATAGAAATTTTCACTTCTTACAGTATTACGTTGTAAAATTTCAAAATTAATTTCTTTTGCCGAAAATTAATTTTTTAAGAAGTACATCACCCTTCGTGATTTATATTAAAACCTCAAAAATATCAAGAATCACTAGTTGGTAGTCGTTACGACTAACGACTATGAGTCGGAAATGAAAAACGTTAAATGTGTCCTATATAAGTCCTAGGTAGAAAAAGTGTTTGATAGGATAACTGAAAAAAAAAGTTAATCGCTTAAATATTAATTATAATTTAACAAAGTAGGTAGTATCTATATATATTATAAATAAGGTAACAATTGGGGTCTAATTTAAATTTTGGTTAGCTTTTACATAAACGTTCTCTAACCCTAACCACTTGTTACGTCAAGGATTAAGTAGCGACCAACAAGTCTCAATTATCTCCAAACCGCATCTTACAGTGTTCTACTGTTTACAAAACTAGTTTTTCCGCGTATTTTAATTTCCCGTAAGCATAAAAATCAGAAAAAAATTCATTAACACAATTTTTGAACATTACCTATAGGTAGATTGGTAGATAAGGTACCACCTCGAGTTAAATTAATAAGTCTTAAGCTAACAACACGACAACAAGAGAAGGAATATGAGATTGATGGGCTTTTGATTATAATTTCTACATTTTTATAAAATTATGGGTTCTGCTTCCCTATTTAATTTGTTAAATTAAGAAGTTTAATCTTAGAACTCTTTTGCACGTGATAGTTTAGGTACCTATAACCAAATCCTAAAGTACTACAACAGCAATCGAACTGTGATGCAACTAAACCGAAAAATACCAAAATTTTTAAAAAGTGGTCATCGATGGTTTCCAATTTATTTCTTTGAAATAAAAAGCTTTACCCCAGAACTATTTTTCACGTGATATAGATTAGGTACCTAATCTAAGTACCTACTACAACAGCAATTGAACTGTGATGCAACTAATGAACCGAAAAAAACCTAAATTTTTAAAAAGTGGTCATCGATGGTTTCCAATTTATTTCTTTGAAATATAAAGCTTTGCCCCAGAACTATTTTTCACGTGATATAGACTAGGTACCTATAATCTAAGTATATAGTACCTATACTATACAACAGCAATCGAACTGTGATGCAACTAAACCGAAAAGAAAACCTGAATTTTTAAAAAGTGGTCATCGATGGTTTCCAATTTATTTCTTTGAAATATAAAGCTTTGCCCCAGAACTATTTTTCACGTGATATAGATTAGGTACCTATAATCTAAGTATATAGTACCTATACTATACAACAGCAATCGAACTGTGATGCAACTAAACCGAAAAGAAAACCTGAATTTTTAAAAACTGGTCATTAATAGCTTCCAATTTATTTCATTGAAATAAAAAAGTTTTGCTCTAGATCTTTAGAGCTATTTTGCACGTGATAGATACTATATATCTCTACGTAGATTCGTAGATATCACACATGATGCAACTATATACGGGGGGACCTGGGGTAGCCTGGTCCCCTGAAAATTCTTCTAACTCCGGACTAGCTACTGATGGCTATACCCCATTAATACAAAGCCATATAATATAACGATAACAATAATCGATTGATAAGATTTATTCGATTGAAAGGGGAGTTTTGAGTTTGGTTCATTACGAATCTACAATTTACTCGTAACTCCTCGCTATCATATGACGCAACGTCGTTAGCTCCTTGCACTTAGTATTGTCTTTGTAAAGACAAAGAAGTAGAACTCAGTGTATAGACTCTCTCAATGCAACAAAGCTGTGAGCATATTATACTTAAAATAGGTACGTTGAGAAGGTTCATTCGTTACCCCGCAGTTCGCAGCAAAGCCGTAGCCAGAAAAAATTTTTTGGGACGGTGAGAGCCGGTTAAAGAGCAATCTATACAAAATTTGTGTCTCTTGTGTTAGAAACCAGATGAAATAGCGCCGTAAGCAAAAATTTTGGATTGTTCAAGGTCAACAAGGTCAAACCGGCTTAAAACGAAGTTCCCCAATTTTAGTAGCCATTGATAGTGTCTCCAAAAAAGATGCTTCACAAATACAAGGGATGAAAATTAAAGATAAACAAACAATCTTGTGGAATAATTACGGGTTCCCTTTCAACCCAGGGCCCTAGGCTAATAGGGCCCAATTGAATTACTTAATTATTTTACACGCAGTTAGATTTTTATTTTAATATTCTTAAGTTTTTTCCGAAATGAGGACAAGATGCAGAAAAGTATACTAAACTGTAAATTATTTCGCATTTTTTTAAATCTCTGAAAATATTTCGGGGAGGTTCAAACCCTGCTGATTCCCTCCCCGGCTACGGCCTTGGTTTGCAGTCTCTAATATGTATTATGACCTTTCTGTGGACACCTATACTGACTATAGTAAGCATGTAAGACTTTTGAGACGAGCTTCTCTCTAATAATATAATAAGGAGCCCTCATTGCGGGAAAATAGGAAAGTCTCTCTATTAGAAAAATGTTACCCCAGCAGGGCCTGATGGTTACGTGAGTAAAGCTGAAATTCAACGGAAAGTCAAAAATTTTCAGAGGGGGTTCGCCCCCCCCCCCCCCCCCCCCCGTTACGGCTAAGGTTAAACCGAGCTTCTATGAAAACTACAGGTACAGAAATGAATAATCTCTTTCGATTCTTTACTTCTATTGACTTCAGTGCCAGATTTACCTATAGGCCAACTAGGCCCTGGCCTAAGGCCCTAAGACCTTAAGGGCCCAAAACTCCAGCGGTCTTTTTAACTTTAAACGACAAGCTGGATCAGAGGCGGTTTCTGTTACCGGGCGATAGCAGATTAATTTCACTAAATTTCACAGTATCCAAAAATATGTTAAAAAATTCCAAAAATGGATCTAATGTTGACCTTGAAAATTAAAAAAAAATTGTCTGCGGCGCTAGGTGACCCGTAAAAGATTAAAATTCAGAAAAATTGAAACTCTTGAACTCTTCTGAAAACCAAATAGACGCATCGATTTTTCTTGCTCCAGGGAGCTGAATATGTAACTACACCACTGAACATGCTGTTAGAAAACAGCAAAATATTTTAAAGTAAATTTGCAATTATTTGGGGGCCGCCAGTATTTAATTCGTCCGGGCCGTTTCTCCTCCAGGATCCGTCCCTGGGTCGGATCACCTTTTTAAGAGGCATATTCTGTTCTTTTAGCCTATGGCCTATAAAAACCGTAATCCGGCACTGATTGACTCTATTGAACCTCTCTATGGGTAGCGTAAATTCACCGGTGCCACAAAGGAGTGGTTCCTCTATACTACTCTACTACTTATCTAGATTATTTTTATGTTTTGGTTTTTGCATTTCATGGATTCCTTGGTCTAATGATCACGTGAAAAACGTTTGTTATACTATATTACGTGGTTTACTGGCGAGAGGTCTGGCGGATGCTAGAGTTCCGCAGAAAAATACCGAAATATACTCATGCTCGCCCTGTAGCAGGTATATATCTACTTACCTATAATATATTTATATGCAGAACTTTGAAAACAATAAATTTGGGTTGGGAAGCGTAATTTGCAGTTTATCCTAATATAAATATATTATCTACGTATTATTTAAAATAAAGAAATGAAGAGGTAAACAATAAAAGGCAAGAAACTTAAATCTAATCTTTTAAACATATCTTGTTTGTTTGTGTCGTTTAATTGTACATCATATTGTGATGAAAGAAAGATACCACTTTTGACGTTTACAAATGCCTTAATATTTAAAGTTGCGGTAAAGAAGCAACTTAGTTTCAAATGTACTTTTTTACTTTTTTACATTTTACCATCTGATTCGTACGTTTTGGGTACAGGAAACGAGACACTATCTTGATGGTTATAACTATAAAGTACATTTACGTGTACCTACTAACCTGAGTTATTTATAAACCTATGTTTCTACTACGATTTTTTTTTTCATTCACTTTTCCAAAATATGAATCGAGCGTTATGCGTGACTTGCATAGTTTACACAAGATGCATTCTTAGAATACAGATGAATTTTAGGGATTGTACAAACTTTTAATTTTTACTATAATTTAAGGACACTTGTTTTAGCCTTTTGGGGTATAATAGGTAATATTCAACTCTTAATTCTTTCAAAAGTTAGTAAAACTTTCATGTTTTGTAATAATCGCTATTACCAATTGATATGCACACGAGAAATTTTCTCTTGTATATATTAGCTCGACCTTTACTGTGATTCCCATTCTAATGTCGTATTTATTTATTTCTTTTTGATAATTTTATTCGGTCAGAAACTTTATAGCAAATTTTTATTCTTTCTAATTCCAACATCATTTTGAGATCTATTCTCTAGTAGAAAAACTAAAAACAAGTGTTAGACGATGCTTGTTTTTATCATTTGATATCAGCTCACGATCATAGCACTGGCCGTGCACAAGAAATATCCGGTGGTACGCACGTACACTTATACTTAACATGCGGACCCTGAGCTTCGTGCTAGTAGCCTACGAAATACGCAGCTTTTACGAGGAGCGCATGCTAATATCAATATTGAACTCCACCTTGTCATACAATTTCACTTGTTGCGTGTCTAAAACAGTAGTTGATGAAGTTAAAAAAATATATTACATTACGATTTTAATTAACTTCTGAATGTTCATCCCCTCCACCATTTAAAATTTTATAATCGTTAGAAATAAATAGAAATGGCCTAAGCATAGTTTAAAGGGGTAAAAGGGGGTTATTGAGTTCGTAATCTAATTTACACGTTACAGTTTAGTGTTAGGCTTGATTGCTAGCAACATCCTTAATTCAAAATTAATCTCCAGCCCTCGAAAAACATCATCAATTCGTCCCTCAATTTTTTTTTCAGTTCAGGGAAACCAACTTCTCTGCACGTCACTCCTTTGGATCTCTCGTACTTCTTAAGCATTCACCTCGATATTTTCTCTCTTGTCTAGCCGAGTGGGTTGTGGGGAGGATTCAAAGTGTAAATGTGGTTTTGGTTCAGGATTCAGAAAGTTGGGAGTCGTGTTTTTGGCGACTATAGCTTCTTAGATGTCCTTTAAAATTCCGTCCGAAGTTTCTTCCGGCTCTTCCAAAGTATCTATCATCGCAATCAGGGCACGATAGTTTGTGCCCTCCTGATTTTTTCAGTGCCTGCTTTAGGTTTGGTTGTGATGGTGCTGAGAGTGTTTACTGTATTTAATTTTACTTTTTTTGTTGCAGTTTTAGCGATGAAAAACATGGGAGAGGTTTCATTCATTCATTCAACATCAGACTTTCAAACTCTAATAATGGATTCAACTGTGAGAACTGTAGTTCATCCTACAAGTAGGATATGGCTCGAGATCTGATGGGCACCGGGAAGCTGCTTGGAGGCAGTGCAATGCGCCCGATTAAGTAGCCTAAATGGAAAGAGCTTGCTCCCCATCCCTAAATAGTCCAGATCCAGATCTCTAGTACTTCTTAGGCATTTACCGCGATCTTTTCTAAGGCTTGTGGGGAGCATTCAAAGTGTGAATCTGTGGTTTTGGTTCAGGAGGCATTTCGGCATAGTTGGGAGTCGTGCTTTTTAGATGTTTTTTAAAAATGCTATTCAATTTTCTTCCGACTCGTCCAAAGTATGTATCATCGTAATCAGGGCAGGATAGGTTGTGCCCTCCTGATTTTTTCAGTGCCTGCTTTAGGTTTGGTTGTGATGGTGCTGAGAGTGTTTACTGTATTTAATTTTACTTTTTTTGTTGCAGTTTTAGCGATGAAAAACATGGGAGAGGTTTCATTCATTCATTCAACATCAGACTTTCAAACTCTAATAATGGATTCAACTGTGAGAACTGTAGCTCATCCTAACAAGTAGGATGGCTCGTGTTCTGATATGGGCACCGGGAAGCTGCTTGAAGGCAGTGCAATGTGCCCGATTAAGTAGCCTAAATGCAAAGAGCTTGCTCCCCATCCCGAAATAGTCCAGATCCAGATC
This sequence comes from Malthinus flaveolus, assembly GCA_950108345.1. Lineage (NCBI taxonomy): Eukaryota > Metazoa > Arthropoda > Insecta > Coleoptera > Cantharidae > Malthinus > Malthinus flaveolus. The sequence goes on along the minus strand of OX467290.1, from coordinate 2,459,121 downwards.
CCTAGTGCTTCTTAGGTATTCACCGCGATCTTTTCTAAGGCTTGTGGGGAGCATTCAAAGTGTGAATTTGTGGTTTTGGTGCAGGAAACATTTCGGTATAGTTGGGAGTCGTGCTTCTTAGATGTTTTTTTAAAATGCTATTCAATTTTCTTCCGACTCGTCCAAAGTATGTATCATCGCAATCAGAGCAGGATAGTTTGTGCCCTCCTGATTTTTTCAGTGCCTGCTTTAGGTTTGGTTGTGATGGTGCTGAGAGTGTTTACTGTATTTAATGAGAGGTTTCATTCATTCATTCAACATCAGACTTTCAAACTCTAATAATGGATTCAACTGTGAGAACTGTAGCTCATCCTAACAAGTAGGATGGCTCGTGTTCTGATATGGGCACCGGGAAGCTGCTTGAAGGCAGTGCAATGTGCCCGATTAAGTAGCCTAAATGCAAAGAGCTTGCTCCCCATCCCGAAATAGTCCAGATCCAGATCTCTAGTACTTCTTAGGCATTTACCGCGATCTTTTCTAAGGCTTGTGGGGAGCATTCAAAGTGTGAATCTGTGGTTTTGGTTCAGGAGGCATTTCGGCATAGTTGGGAGTCGTGCTTTTTAGATGTTTTTTAAAAATGCTATTCAATTTTCTTCCGACTCGTCCAAAGTATGTATCATCGTAATCAGGGCAGGATAGGTTGTGCCCTCCTGATTTTTTCAGTGCCTGCTTTAGGTTTGGTTGTGATGGTGCTGAGAGTGTTTACTGTATTTAATTTTACTTTTTTTGTTGCAGTTTTAGCGATGAAAAACATGGGAGAGGTTTCATTCATTCATTCAACATCAGACTTTCAAACTCTAATAATGGATTCAACTGTGAGAACTGTAGCTCATCCTAACAAGTAGGATGGCTCGTGTTCTGATATGGGCACCGGGAAGCTGCTTGAAGGCAGTGCAATGTGCCCGATTAAGTAGCCTAAATGCAAAGAGCTTGCTCCCCATCCCGAAATAGTCCAGATCCAGATCCCTAGTGCTTCTTAGGTATTCACCGCGATCTTTTCTAAGGCTTGTGGGGAGCATTCAAAGTGTGAATTTGTGGTTTTGGTTCAGGAGGCATTTCTGCATAGTTGGGAGTCGTGCTTTTTAGATGTTTTTTAAAAATGCTATTCAATTTTCTTCCGACTCGTCCAAAGTATGTATCATCGCAATCAGGGCAGGATAGTTTGTGCCCTCCTGATTTTTTCAGTGCCTGCTTTAGGTTTGGTTATGATGGTGCTGAGAGTGTTTACTGTATTTAATTTTACTTTTTTTATTGCAGTTTTAGCGATGAAAAACATGGGAGAGGTTTCATTCAACAGAGACGTTCAAACTCTAATGGATGCAACTGAGAACTGTAGTTCATCCTACATGTAGGATATGGCTCGAGATCTGATGGGCACCGGGAAGCTGCTTGGAGGCAGTACAATGTGCCCGATTAAGTAGCCTAAGTGCCGAGAGCTTGCTCCTCATCCCTAAATAGTCCAGATCCAGATCTCTAGTACTTTTTAGGCATTCACACCGCAATCTTTTCTAAGGCTTGTGTGGGGAGCATTCAAAGTGTGAATTTGTGGTTTTGGTTCAGGAAACATTTCGGTATAGTTGGGAGTCGTGCTTCTTAGATGTTTTTTTAAAATGCTATTCAATTTTCTTCCGACTCGTCCAAAGTATGTATCATCGCAATCAGGGCAGGATAGTTTGAGCCCTTCTGATTTTTTCAGTGCCTGCTTTAGGTTTGGTTGTGATGGTGCTGAGAGTGTCATCTGTATTTAATGTTACTTTTTTGTTGCAGTTTTAGCGATGAAAAACATGGGAGTATTCCGACGTGTATTCTGAAATCAATTATTGTTTATTCCATTCCGTTTTAAGTAAACAAATTGTCAAATTAGAGAGGGGAGGCACTTTTTTAACCAATATGTTAAAACTACTAAACTTCCCGCATTCGATGCAAATTAGAAACGTGACACGTATTTAAACTTTTTTATGTGGGAATGACTAAAATAATAATGCCATTCAAAAAATAATTCTGTACCTTAACGCGGCAAATGTTCAAAAATAGAAAATTTTACATTCTTTTTTTAGTGTAAAAGAAATGTACGTATATTAAAATTTTATAAAAATTGATTGTACTGTTGTTATCGTAGAGATGAAGTCTAATTATGTGAGATAATACAGGCTAACAACAAAATCAATTATTTGAAGAATGTATAGTGACCGCAGTGGGTGTAGCATACCGGCACGGTAATGACAAGGTAGCGTTCGCTTCGCCAGGTGTAATTTTATGCAGAACCGTATTATAATTTTATCCTAATACTATTTTACCGATACGCCACACCGACTTACTATTAAATTCTTCTCGATACGGGCCTTATAATACGGTGCAGTTATTACACGGAGCAGGCACTTATCTCACTTCGACTCGCGATTAGATTATTTTTTATGTTGTTCGTTGTCGGTACATCTTTTGGTCTTCTGTACATCGATATGTAATGTGGAAATTGAATTATTATTGACAATAAAGTCACAAACCACCCGTAACCGATCGTTTATATATTTTTTCAATTATTACCTTAACGCTATATACGGTTCACCGTATATACACTTTTTTAAAGTTCCCCAGTTTCCGAATCCGAACAGCTAAGGTAAATCATCCACCTCCTCTGGTCCTTCGATTTTGAAATGTTTGTTCTTTAGCGATTAATATTCCGAGCTATTTATAGCGTTTGTAAATTACAAACCAGACTTGATGTTTTTATCGAGAACGGAGAACATCAATTTGCCGATTTCACAACAGTAAAGGTAAGTATTTGATTTACCGGTCTTCAAACAATGTTGCCACAGTGGCGAGTGGCTACTAGCTAAAACTGCTAGTCGCTAATAAACTCTCTCTATGTACAATACTGATAAATAAATTAGTAAAATTACGTTTGATTTTACTTATAACTCATAACTAGTACATCAAACATCAAGACTTTGAATCGACCTCTTTGAATCCAAAACGAATTAAATTTTGCATAAATAGAAAAATAAAAAATGTAAAGCTGAATAGTAGTCATTTGTTTCACTACAGTCCAAAAACTCCACAATTATGAGTGCCAGTAAAGGTCTGTGGACAGAAACATAATAGACGCAACGCCGCGAGGCCTGCGTAAAATTTAAATATGTAGATATGCGGCATGGGACATTTACTTGTCAACTTATTTAAAATAAAATAATTTAATGAATGTTGCTACCGAAAAAACAATCTAATAATCAACTGTGCAATCAATGGGAGATGAACAGCCAGTTTCAAATCTAAGTAGTATAGGCAATTAATCGTTTTTGTTCTTAATTGTCTCCGATACAATTAGTGTAAAATACTTAAGGTTGCGATATGCTAGAGTGAGAAAGGTATATGCTCGTTTTGAAAAGTAAGCAACTTTAAGAATAACGACGACTGTTATCAAATAGCTACATTAAAATTGACATAGTTAGGCGAATTTATTCCCAATTTCAGAAGGCCCCTGTCCTTATAATAGAAATATAAAAATTCAAAAGCGTTTTACTGGAGCGGTTGGTTCAGGATCATTATGTTAATTATTATTCAAAACTAAGTCTTAAAGTGAAGAAGAAAGTATAGAGTACGATATGTATATCTCAGAATTTTCATTTTTTATTTAAAAATGGCCCAAAAGTGGGTAAATAAAAGCAAGCAATTTTCCTCACTTTCAGTAAGCCTTATCTCTATTAAATATCAACATTTCAGCAACAAAATTTAGCTTACATTGTAGCCCAATCTTTCTACTTTATTTTTTATCTACATAATTTTTTTGTAACTTCAATAGGTTTCGCTGCTCAACCGCTCCAGTAAAGCACTATTTGCAAGATTTCTAACATGGACAAAATCGCAACCTTAAGTTCGTCGTTTAACCGAAAATCGTGATTTATTAGGAAATATATGAGGACTTTAGAGATAGTCAACGTACTTTAGAAACATTTTATGCAATTTAGTCGATACAGTCGGGTCCGGCTATAACGAGCACGCCAGTGCCAACAAAATGTGCTCGCTATATCCGACCGCTCGTTGTAAAAGGTCTTGGTTATAACCGATTTATTAATTATTATCTACTGTGTTCAGACTTGATTAGATGATTAGGGTAGTGTAACACTAAGCAACAAGAAACAATGACGAACGTATGTGATTATCATACGTTTAAAATCGCTTACGAGGAGTTCCACGACGAGCTACAATAAGTTTGTTATCAAGTTATCATTACCGTGCTTTATTTTAGAAGCTAACCGCTCAATAAATTATCAAATCATCCACAAGGAAGGAAGTAATCGCACCAGTTAAGAACGTTATTCAAGATAAATCCCTGCAGCATAGGGTGCACTTGACCCCAAAGATTTCGGATCACTCGATTATATCGGTGAACCTTGAGGTTGCCATGAATATCAAAAACAAAGTGTTCTACGTTCGTGATTACAAATGTTATAATACAGATGATCTACAAAGTGGTATACTGGATGTGGAATGGAATGGAGGAGTTGTGGATGTAAATGTGTTTGAGAGAAGCCTTATAATGCCTATCGTGGAAATGATTAAGGAAATGTGTCCAATGACCAGAGTTGAAATTAAATCAAACAAAATTAGGATTAAATGGATAAATGATGAAATTCTTAGAGTTATGAGAGAGGGGGACAGGCAATATCAGGTAGCAGTTTTCACTGGGGCGGTTGCGGAGTGGAATAGCCATAAAACTATAAGAAATCGCGTTACCACCATGTTGCGTAATGGAGAAAATGAATATTATCGCAATCTGATAGCGGGAAGCAATCACCAGAGCATATGGAAAAGACTTAAGCCTCTTTTACCTAGAAAAACTAGTGACATACCAAATAAAATCAAGTTTCCCGATAGGGTTATTAGTGACGAGCATCTGATTTCGGTGAATTTCAATAAATATTTTATAAAGAGTATTAAAGATATTGTGTCTCAAATCATCAACGTTCATGGAGAAGAGTATTATTTAAATAATATTCAAAAGTATGGAGAATTTAAAAAGTTCGAAAAGACTAATCTTTATGACTTGCAAAAAGTTGTAAATACGTTGAAATTTACGGGTGGTTTTGATGATGGGATATCTACTACGATTTTTAGAGATGCGTTTCAGGTTATTGGTAATAGGATGCTGGATGTAGTTAATTCGTCTTTGGAGAGTGGAATATTCCCAGAAAGGTGGAAGACATCTATTGTTGTGCCAGTGGAAAAGATTGCAAACACATTTAACTGTGAAGAATTTAGAGGAATAAATATTCTGCCAGTTCATGAGAAGATATTGGAAATGGTGGTAAAGAAGCAGTTGCTATCATATTTTGATAGATGCAATATCATTGTTGAGAATCAGTCGGGTTTTCGCACTGGACACTCTTGTGAATCGGTTGTTTTAAACATATGTGACTTATGGCTGAAAGAGCGTGAGAAAGGTAATTATGTGCTAGCAGTGTTTCTGGACTTCAGACGAGCTTTCGAGACTGTAGATAGGGGTCTTTTAGTGCGCAAATTGGAACGTATGGGTATGAGTGGTACCGTTTTAAAATGGTTTGAAAGTTATCTTTTCGGTAGATACCAGAAAGTGCGGTTAGGAAATGCTATATCGGAAGAGATTGAGACGGAGTTTGGGGTGCCTCAGGGTTCAGTTCTCGGCCCTTTATTGTTTATTATTTATACAGTGTGTCCCCGGATAGACTGCACGATAGGTGTAAATGACCAAAATTTTTGGAATTTCATTTTGATGTTTTGGAATTCCGCCTTGCTGAAAGTCTGAAAAGAGTTTTAAGGATATTTTGAGTTTTTAAAAATAAAGGGGGCCATGACAATTGGGAAAAATCTATTTACTGGTCAGGTAAAGTGCCTTTTTGGTCAATATTACGGCAAAATTTTATTGACAAAAGTTGTTCAGCATATGAAATTATGGCGCTGTGCAACATTTCAAGAAGATCGCCACTCTTTTATTAAATCGGTTTTCTTTTTGTTTTTTGGTAAATACAAAAATTGTAGGTTGTTTGAAATTACATTGAATGGAAAGAAAATTTCTCAAACTAATTTTCAATAAAATAACGGAATTTAATAACAATCAATTATTAAGTTATTCTATTTGACGTCCTCCAAGATCGGCACATTTTTCTACTCGAACTCGAAACTCTTCATATACTTTTCTTATTGAACTTCGATTAATTTCGGCAATAGCATCCCTGATTTTTTGTTTCAACAAGTCAACGTTATCCTGAAGATCATATGCATATACTATTTGCTTTAAATACCCCCACAAGAAAAAGTCTAAAGGGGTCAAATCAGGCGATCTCGCTGGCCAATGAATTGGACCATATCGTCCAATCCACCTTTCAGGAAAGTGCTCATTCAATAAATTTGTAATAAGGCGACTTGAATGTGCTGGACACCCGTCTTGTTGAAAGTAAAAATTTTCTAAACCGACGTCTTCCATCGCAGGTAAAAAGAAGTTTTCAATCATATCTCTATACGAGTGTTTAAAGTTGTTTAAAGTTGTGTCAAAAAAGTATGGGCCAATGATTTTATCGTATGTTATTGCACACCACACATTCACTTTTTTGTAACGTTGACTATTAGTTACTATACGAAAATGTGGGTTCTCATAAGACCAATATCTACAATTTTGAGAAGATACCACGCTATTAGTTGTGAATGTCGATTCATCCGAAAAAATTATATTTTTAAAAAAATATCTGTCGTTCAAAATTTTTTCCCCGGCCCATAAACAAAACAGCAGTCGTTGAGCATCATCTCCATCTTCTAATTTATGAATGAACGAGGGTTTAAATGGTAATATTTTGTTTTCTTTCAGAATTCTTTGTATGTGTGTTTTACTGATTGACAACTGATTAGAGCGTTTTCTCAAAGACAGTCGGTGGTTAGTGTTCACGGATTCTCTTACCAACAGTGTAGCAGCATCTTCGTGATCCCGAACAAACTTCTTTCTCTTCAAATTCAGCACACTGCCGGTTTCTGTAAACTTATTTACCAGATTTTTTATCCCATTAACCGAAATTGTTACCATGGGAAATCGCTCTTGAAACATATCAATTACACGACCATAAGATGTTCCTCCCAGTCCGTAACACTGTATTAGGAAAACACGCTGTTCCAGAGTCAACATTTTTAATTCAGAAAACTGTAGCGAAAGAATAACTGAGAAACTACTTAGATAAGTAATAGATTTCAAAAGTTTAATCTAAGATAATGACAGCTAAGTAATTTTTTGTTTTACTTTATCAGTACCTACCTACCTGATTTAAGGAGATTTTTCGTTTACATATCCAAAGAAAACCGATTTAATAAAAGGGTAGCGATCTTCTTGAAATGTTGCACAATGCCATAATTTCATATGCTGAACAACTTTTGTCAATAAATTTTTGCCGTATTATTGACCAAAAAGGCACTTTACCTGACCAGTAAATAGATTTTTCCCAATTGTCATGGCCCCCTTTATTTTTAAAAACTCAAAATATGCTTAAAACTCTTTTCAGACTAAGCAGGGCGGAATTCCAAAACATCAAAATGAAATTCCAAAAATTTTGGTCATTTACACCTATCGTGCAGTCTATCCGGGGACACACTGTATAAATGATATGCTTAAATATGTTCAATATTGTGAGGTTTCTGTATTTGCTGACGACACCATGTTATTTGTAGCAGGTAGTGAAATTGATCAATTGTTTCAACATGTAAATATTGATATTGGCAATTTATACGAATGGCTTTGTGACAATAGCCTCTCGGTTAACGTTAAAAAATCCAAGTACATGATAATTGGTAGTCCATTTAAAACGGGGAACTTGTTGTTGCATAATAATTCAGTAAATATCAATAATCATATGCTAGAGAGGGTTTCTATGATCAGGTACTTGGGTTTTGTTTTAGATGAAAACTTGAACTTCAAAGAACACTGCGATTATATATGTAAAAAAATGTCAAGAAAAATTAACTTTATATCAAGGTTAGGAGTTCGTTTGAATTATGGAACTAGGTTGTTGTTGTTCAAGACAATTGTATCTCCACATGTGGATTATTGTACATCGTTACTTTTTGGCATACAAACAAACTGTATTGATAGGATGCAAAAGGTTCAAAATAGGGGTTTGAGGGTCATCCTACGATGTCATAGGAGGACTCCGATAATAGTCATGCTGAATGCTTTAGAACTTATGAGTGTCCGACAGAGAGTTATTTATAGGACTCTGGATGTAATATTTAAGATTAAAAAAAATATGTTGCCAAATTATTTAAATAATAGATTAAAATATGTTGATAATATCCATGACCATAACACAAGGAGTAGAGGTGACTTTTATATAGAGTCCGTTAGGTCAAGCCTAGTTAAGGGGACAACATTTTATGATGGTCTGGCGTTGTTCAACTCTTTACCATTTGATGTGAAGAGTTGTAACAATTATGTTGCCTTCAGGAGGATCTTGAAAGAATATGTAATGATGCACCACTAGGTGGGTGTGGTTTTCCTTATATTGTAATAACTAGCAATTGCTAAATAAAGTTGATTATTATTATATTATTATTATTATAAGTATTAGAAATTACTCGTTATAAGTGAAGTTAGTCCGCAGTTTGACCGTGTTCCGCAAGGGAAATATGCTCGTTATAACAGACCTGCTCGTTATATCCGAGCTCAAAATGTATTAAGTTAAATGGTGAATTTTTCGTGCCACGAGAAATTACTCGCTAAAACCGAGATCTCCCTATTATAAGCATAGCTCGTTGTCGGACCCGACTGTATTTTACTCGTGAACTGAGCACATAGGCAAAATACGGATTTGTTGTTAAAAGAATACTGGGCTCTCATTAGAAAGCAAGCATTTTTTTAATACGATTTACGAAAAACATTGTAGATGTATGTGCCGAGCAACGAGAGCTTCTCGTAGAGGTAAAACGCTAAGATTCTGACTGAAGCGACCCGCTCTACACCCCTCTACACCATCAGCTCACCACTCACCACCCAACGTATACAGGCCCACAAAACCCTATTAATATTTCTAATCAAGGTTATTTGGGAATATTATAATAGACTGCTAAGCGAACCAATTTTAGCTTAGATCGCCTTACAGCAATTCATTATCTTTAAGATTACAGATCTGCCTGAAGATCTTTAAATCATCATCACAGCATCACACATTAAAAAATTGTACTCGAAACTCGTAATACAGGGCGAGTCGGGAGAAACGCGCCAAACTCTACAAAGCATATTATTCTACACGTAAATAGGTAGTATAAATAAGACAAATAAACTCGAAAGTTGATTTTCACAACACTTCGAATTACAGCGTTTTAGAATTTTACAACAAACTTTCAAATACACAGAGTGTGACGTGTGACAAACTTAAAGGGGGAAGTTTGGTGCGTTTCTTCAGACTCGTCCTGTATTAAAAGAAGGGGTCCCAAATGACTCTTATGAAACTCTAGATGATAGAAAAAGTATCTATCATCTGAAAAGATTTAGCACTTTCCGAAGCCGGCATTCGCGTTGTAGTATAATCATCTGTCCCAAAACAGGGCGGTCAATATAGGTACTTACTCTAAGTTGCTTTACGAAGCCACTGCGTGGCTATCATCAAAACCATACTACTCAAAATTGCAAATTAGCATATCGTGATTGGAGGAGCATTCAGAAAAGGCACCACTCGACCCCCTTCCAATTTAAGATTAAGAGTTAAGTCTACCCACTTTGGGGGTGTATTTAGAGAGAATGCAAACACTCGATTAAAGTGCCCCCCTTAGTAATAAAATTGACGGGGTTCGTTGAATTGCGATATTTTATACTAATAAGACGAAGATATTGGAGGCGAGGAGTTTTCAAATTGAACACGTCATTTTTCGAAACTAATCCAAAACTGACAAATTAACATATCGTTGTAAAGGCAACTGAAGGGGCTTTCAGAAAAAGTGCCACTCGACCCCCTTCAAATGTAAGATTTAAGGGGTAAAGTCTACCCCTCTTCGGGGGTTGATCTGAAGAGAACGCAAATACTAGATTGAACTGTCCCCTCAGTAATAAAATTGACGGGTCTCGCGGAATTTAAATATTTTATACTTAGGCGAAGATATTGGAGGTGGGAAGTTTTCAAACTGAAAACGCCATTTTTCGAAACTAATCCAAAAATGACAAATTAGTATATCGTTGTAAAGGCAACTGAAGGGGTTTTCAGAAAAAGTGCCACTCGACCCCCCCCCCCCATTTAAGATTATATGGGTTAAGTCTACCCCACTTGAGAAGTTGATCTAGGAAGAACTCAAATGCTCGATTAAAGTGTCCCCATCAGCAATAAGATTGACGAATCTAGCAAATTTAGATATTTTATATTAAGGCGAGGATATTGAAGGTGGGAAGTTTTCAAATTGACACCCTGTATATACGGACCCTGGAAAATAGCGGAAGTGTGCCTCCTAATTTAAACCTTCTCGTCGAAGAGAGATGTAGTTCAGAGACGGTAGACGGTACTTAAGATTGGAACAAGAACGAGGTCTCTCAGTGAACTAGTCTTCGATCACCGATGTATAGGGGCCGAATACGGGCTTCAAGAGGTCTACGCACTTAAAACGTTTTAAACTCGGAGAGTTGGACAAGTGCATCCGGTGAAACCTACTCGCTCGAAAATAAGTAAACTGGCGGGTTTGGTACGGCACAGGGTGTCATCTGGTCTCGTTCCATCTGTGTCGAGTAGTTACCTACATACTTGGAACATACATAGTAGAAGAACAGTTGATTCCTTTAGAGTTTAGAGTACCTACCTTTTCCCGATTGGTACTTAGTTGAACTTGGACTATTGGGTGCTTATCGTTCACGAAAGACTCCAAACAGCCTCTGAACTTTAGTGTAAAGAGGATAAGATATACAAGTCATAGTAAAAAAATGATCAGCGATGTACTTTATTAACACAAAATCAAAACATATTCATGTTGTATACAAAGCATGTATAAGAGCAACTTAATAGCTTTCTTACTTAATTTTTTTTTGGAGCCTCGACTATAAGACTATAAGTATCTATAGTAGTTTTCTTTGCAGGTACAAAAATTATCTATGTTATACTTTAAATTGAAGTAATATACTCCCGTAATTTTATTAAAATACATTTTTTATCATAAAAAACTGCTTAAAATATATAAGATATATTTATAAGTAACCGACTGTCTAAAAACAGTCATTCTTAACTCGCTTAACTTTTCTCTGCGAAACACCGACTTATTGTAAAGTCGGCGTAGTGGAAACGTTTTGGGAACACAATCGTCGTTTTTGCCCCATTAGTAGACAAGTAACCAAGAAGGCAGTTATAAAGTTAATGCAGATTTAGGTAAAATTAAAATAACCCCTATTAGTGACTGCCCTTCCCAAAACGAATCCAATTTACTGAGAAAACTGTATTTTTAGTTAATACCACGGTTAATACATTATAGCACTAAAAAAGGCATTCACACTATTACAGTAGTAATATTTTAAGGTTAACACTTAACACTTTTTAAAGGCCACATATTTTTGATTTAATTTTCCCTGACACACTGTTTGACCCTCTATAAATACGGCACTCGATAAAGATGTAAAACCGCATGTGTGAATAAAGAAATGTTTATCTGATTCAAAAATGTGAAAAATTAATATAGGCGAAGTTGGACCCCATAACCAACCCCGTGGCTCTCCTTGAATACCATAAATCTCGCCCGGTTAGTTAGTCTAATAACTTATTTACCTTTTTAAATTAAGTCCATACGCATTATTATTTAAGTAATTAATATGTGGGTATTTTAAAAAAAACAGCGTAATAAAAAAATCAAAGAAAGCTGCGTTTAAATAGAACGTTCTTAGTAATTAATCGTAATTAATGTTTAAATATTTACATTAATTAGAATAAAAATTGTATTAAAAAAATTAATTAGAAAAAAATAAAAAAGTTGTTAAAAGTGAGTGAAAAACGTATCGAGTTTTAAGTTTTTTTTGCCCTAAGGCAAATAAGGGCTTAATACAAAAATCTTCTTAATATAAGATAAAGTTGACTTCTTAAGTTTTCAACTTAAATTATTTTAATTTACACATTAACAACATGTTAAACGTATATTATAAATATTGTAATAAACGAAAAATGGTAATAACGCGAAACAAAATTAAAATTCAAACCTATGAAAAAATAACGAAAATAAAACATAAATAAATGCAAAATTATTGCAAAAATTCCGTAATGTTTACCTATATAGGTGGTGGTCCACGAATGTGGCGTAGTTGAGGTGTTAAAGACCAAGCGAATGTGTTCATATTATCGCAACAATTGGGTTCTATAAGGTAAAGTATACAAATAAGAGTTAACATAGCGAATTCGAAAGGTATCGCTACTCGTACGACACGCTTAAACCAACTCGTCCACGAACGACCAGGGTTGCCGTCTGGATCACCAGGATCAGAACCGACCACCTCACTTACTTCACTGCAACAAAATATTTAACAATAACTAACCAAAATTTAAAAACGGCTGATGTCATAAGAGGACTTTAGAATTTTAGTCAACTTTGGCCTTTTAAATTTTGAAATTATTTTAAAAATCGACTAATATATCAAAACTAAAGCCCTATATTTTGTCTATACATATATTCCTGTTTTTATATTTTTAAAATAATAATTATCTTGAAAGTTATAATAAAAAAACTGGAAAGTGGGGCAATCGTCGCGACATGTCGCGGCCACAATAGTCGCCGCGACTTTTCGCCTCGTCACTGCGTTTCTATTGCCAACTGTTCGGAAAGGAGTCGAGACGAGGACCCCTATCACCATTGTTTAATTACATGCTCCGGCATAAATATCTAAAGTTAAGAACTACCCTCACTGTAGAAATAACGAAAGATCCAAAACTCTTTAGCCGCAATTTACGGCGTAGAGATTCTAATGTCAATGAAGAAAACGTAATTTTTTTAACCTATTTGAAAATTATTAATGAGAAGAAATAAACTAAATGACGTTAGGTACTTATTTTATTAAAAAGTTAAAAAAAAATTATTAAATCGACCTCGTAATTCGACCGAGTTAAAAGATTAATTGTCCTCTTATCGTCCCGTGACCGAACATAACGACTTGTTTTAATTAAGAGCAAATCGGTTCCTGTTTCCTAAACAAACGGTTTAACAAAATGAAGTGGAGAAAAAAAGCGAATAAATTTCGTTAAAAAAATAAATTTTCGTACTAACCACGATGGATTATTAGCGATGACTTTCGAACGTACGACAAGCGAGCGACAGCGTTCCTGAAGCATACGCAACTCATCTTCTGCAGCCGTAAAACGTTCGTTCACATCAACCCTAACAAACGATTTGGCTCCAATATTGTTTTCTAGCTGCATCATGAGATGACGAATTGATGCCAACCGTCGTTCTCGTTCTCCGTGCTCGTGTTCGGAACCTTCGTCAGATATACCACTGTCCGAGTAAGAGCTCTCGCTAAGCAATCCAGGTAAGTTAGAACCCTGTAACAAGTGAACAAAGTATAGCTAGCGAGTCTGGGTTATCGACGTCTTCGACGCTCCGGATGAACCGCCCCAGTAATGAAAAGCGCCGTGCTGCATACAAAGCAGATTTCAGACGGTCAAAGCAATCACCAACTTATACGTTACAGTGGCGTTACGCTTTCGTACTACAACCATTTTATCCTTAGCTACATCGTTAAACTAAGATTTAAGAGTCTTAATAATTACATTTTTTATTGTAATTATTACGTAAGTGTAAGTTGTTAGTGGGTCATTTGAAAAAATTGTTTTTTGGCTTTGCCTTTACGTATTGTTGAGACACTGAACTTAAGCGGCGATATTAAATTTGTATTTTTACGCTGATTCCATCGAATATCTCAACGACGTGACCAGAAAGTTGATAGTACTACGATTAACGATTCGGAAGTAGCACCATTACCTTGGTAAAATTTTCGCGGTATTATACGGAAGCAGATGGATTTTAAAAAAATTTCTTTTCTTTCACGCGCGCTCAGAAATTATTCACAAATGTAATAAATTTATACGGGGAATTTTAAAATCGACGTTGCTGAAGATGAGAAAAAATTTATTAATACGTATAGTTTCAAAGTTGTAAAATTTTGATCTTTTAAAGGCAGTTTTACACGTGAGAATCTCACCGTAATATTTTTTTAAATAAATGGAATTTTGTTCAATTAAAAAGCAAACTTCACCTGTCGTCAAAGTGACAAAAACATCGCAGCTTGAATTGCAACAAAATTTTCGTTTAATTTTAGGACTACTCTATTAGAGAACACTTACAGATACTCTGTACGACGCTACGAGAAATAATGGCCCGAAAGTTTGGCTTAAAAATCTAAAATTTGCGTCTTACCTGATTTGTTTCGGAAAGTACTTTGACGACTTCTCTAACAGAAGAAGTGATGCGATTCGACAAGACTCCGTTCCGCACTGCCGAATCTAGTGTCGCTAAAGTTTCTTTATCTTCTTGTAAGTCCCCACAGAACTGATCTAACCTACTGTCCAACGTCTGCCAAGTTTGTAAGGAACACTTAAGTTGATTTAAGCGTCCCGCGGTACTAAAACAAAAAAAACGATTAAAATGTGGAAATCGTAACCAAACTAGCAATATTAGAAACCCTTAGTTAAGGGTCTTCGGGCTGTACGAAAAATAAACATTTAATCAAGTAATGATTCCGACGCTTCGCGTCGCTCCGTGGTGTTTATCAATCAGATATATCGTCCGTTTACTTTATTTGTGGACAAATATTAATTTAGAATTACTTTTCGTACAGTCACTTTTTTATAGCTGCCTATAATTTACCTGCTATGGATGTCGTACCACATACGATATAACTCAGAAATATCGGCTTTTAAGGTGGTCGAATTATAATTGTTATTTTCTATTACAAACCGATGAACCGTTACATTAATCGTCAATAATTTTGCTCTTCTTTCTTTGATACTAATCAACCTTGTCTGAAACAAAAAAGAAAATTGTTAAATTTGTGTATAGAAAGAGAGACAAAATTAATCGGTATACAGAGTGTTTACTTTTATTTATTGACAAACCGCACATATTTGCCCCTTTTAAGGAGAAATTTAGATTTTAGGCTTTTTATTAGCCCAAAAAATGAATTTTCATAAAAACAATTGCCTGTTCGTCCGTCTGCAAACATACAAACTACCGACCTGGACAAAATACTTAAAAAGGAGGTGCTATAAACGACACGAGAACGAAACGGTGGGCGCACAAGTGTAGATGGGGGACCCGGGGGTAAATCAGAATTTAGCTTTTGAAAGACAATCTTTTTTGTTGGTTCTCTTTTTAGTAGACTCCCATTTTTAAGCACCTAAAACCACGAACAAGCCCCCTTTTGTTATCCTCAAAAACCCCTTTGCCCTCGAAGGCATTTTCCTCGAACACATTTTTTTTCGGACACCCATTTCATCGAAGCACTTTTGTTAGAATTTCCTTTTTATGGAACACCTTTTTCATTAGTTCTATCTTTCTTCAGTTTTCAAGTTCTCCTTGCCCATGCTGCCCAAACGACTCATTTACCGCATTAAATACTATTATTGAATCTCCATGTTTTCTATGAATTTCAAATTGGGGCAACGTAAGATTAAATCGTCATATCTTCTTAAGATGGTCTCCTTGGTTCTAGTCCTAACCAAATATAGGCTCAATGTTCCAATGTAAGTCGGACATAAGTTTTATACAGATCGGCAGAGGATGTCCATTGTCCATGGTATGCTTCGATATGATTTGTTCAGTAAGCAGATAAGGCACTCTTAACACAGGATTGCGAGTCTGCGACAAAACCGAACCCACTGGAACTCTATCAAGAACTCGCTTAAATTGCGAGTAATTGGCCCTTAGTATTAAGACTTTCACGGTCGGCGTCAATAGAACTAGAGAGTCTAGGGCTATTCATGGTCCTGTGCGGTAGTTCAAAAGTGATCATCAGTCACTCCCGAGCATGGGCGCCGGCAGGAGAGTGCAAGGAGGTGCACTTGCACCCCCCGGCTTTTGAAAAAGTTTTTTAAATTAGACTTTCATTTTTATTTATTAATAAATATAACCTATAACATAACAAATATGTCGTACAGCGACAACATCGTTAAATTCGGCGCTGGGTCACATACCTAATAAAATAGGCCCCCCGTGTTTTTAAGGGTCCCAAAACAGATCATTTTATAAGAATTGTCCAATTAAATTTTCTTTCTACCCATTTTAATTGTTTTAATTATTGGAAAATGCGTAAGAGCTTTTTCACCCGGGTTTGTCATTTAAATGTAAACTATAAATTAAAATTGATACCTAATAAGAAAATAGAGCCCAGGCCCCATTTATCATAGGTCAAAAAGAGTCCCGGAATTCTCCAATAATATTTTTTGTTTACCTGAAATAATTTTCCTACTTTGTTTTCGTGAAACTTTTTTTTTGGAGACACTATCAATCGCTCCTAAAATTTCTAAACTTCATTTTAAGCCGTTTGACCTTGAACAATCAAAAATTTGCGCCTGCAGCGCTATTTCATTTTACTCTTTTCTTCAAACGAGAGGCCCCAAAATTTTACAGCGCCAAGGCCTTCAAAAACTATAAACACGCTTCTAAATAGGCCACGGCCCTTGCCCGGCTCTTAAAAGAAATTTGTACCCCCTTGCAAAAATTTCTGGCGGCGCCCATGCTCCAGAGCCACCGGTAAGAATACTACGACCGCCACCAGACAAGATTCACCGAACTGCCCTTTGAAAATGCCTACCACAGTAGTGGGCAAAACGTCAGAACTCGCAAATAGAACCTTTAGACCACGGTTCATTAGGCCTACAACCTCTACTTCTAATTGGCTCCTACTCTCACAGTTTCTGTCCGAGAAGAGATGGTCGACCCAGGAGTCCCAGAATAGCAAAATGATCCAGTTTAATCAAGCCTTGACCTGTGGGCACGTGGGCACCCGGTCAAAAGCTTTGGAGGGGAGTCTATTTTCCATACAAAATTTTGTGATATACAGTGTGTCCACGGATGGACCTAACTATACTTGTAAACTTCCTTATTTTTCATTTTTTGATAAAAAGTCGTTCTTTATGAAGAGTTTTGCTTCTCTTGAAAAGTCCTTTGCCATAGTCAAAATGTCGATGTAATGAACAGGGTGTTTAGAAAATAGAGAAACGTTAATGATGATAAAAGTAAAGTACTAGTTATACGAGAAGAAATGAAAAACGTTAAAGGAAAAAGTTGTTTCTAATGCTAATATAAGCTCAGATATGAAATTTGAACATTGTATCTCAAAATGTGTATTTTTGACTTCTTTAAAATAAAAGCAATTAGTACTCATGTACTCAATGAAGTTTACCAAAGTGCATAATTTAATGAAATATGGACTCAAACAACAATAACATCGCAGCTCTCTTGCATAAATATTACCATTGATAGTACTCAACATAAGATCCTCTTACTTCTACACAAATACAAACTTTGAGATACAATGGTCAAATTTCATATTTGGGCTTCTATTAACATTAGAAACAAATTTTTTCTCTACCATTTTTCATTTCTTCTCGTATAACTAGTACTTTACTTTTATCATCATTCACGTTTCTCCATTTTCTAAACACCCTGTACATTACATCGACATTTTGACTATGGCAAAAGACTTTTCAAGAGAAGCAAAACTCTTCATAAAGAATAACTTTTTATCAAAAAATGAAAAATAAGGAAGTTTACAAGTATAGTTAGGTCCATCCGTGGACACACTGTATTCGCCGATTATTTATTCCACACTTTTGCCGGAACACAGACGGGTGGTACCAAGTTATCAGCTCTGGAGTTTATTCCCTCTTTTTTGTATATGGTTGTAACTGAAGTTCCACTTCGCGCCTCGCACTTGGCAAGAAGTTTTGGGTTATGTTATAATACAAAAGTTGCATTATTAGGGAGATGGGATTTACTACAGATCCGCCACATTCCTTAAGCAATTTTGTATTAATCCAATCCTGGAATCGGGTCCGCTTTCAGATGTTTTATGCATTCCTCGACCTTTTGGGGTGAGAAATCCGGATTCTCAATTGATATAAAATTGCGAGGGGCGGTAATTATTGGAAATGGAGCGTCCATCGGGTCTGCTGTAAAGATTTTGGGGAAAATGTTGCGAGGAGCTCTGCAACTTTTAAATTTGAAGTGCAAATTCAGCAACGAAACCAACCAAAATAAAATAAAAATTATTTTTTGCACGAGCTGCTTATGAGAAGGGTAAAAAACATCAAACAGGGAAATGTTTCTTTTACTAAAGGACGAATTATAAAAAAGTGAAGAAATAATTTTGGGGGTATTGGCATCCTCGTAAGAGTGAAACTATAAAATTTCGACTCTCGTGATCAATAATACCTCATGTCGAAGACGATAAATACAAATTAATTAATATTTCATAAGAAAAGAGGATATAAAGTTTTCCGGCAAGGAAAAAGTAACTCCGTAACGTGCACATCGACTTGAGTAATTTATACACATACGACTATCAATGTCAAGAAGTAACAAAATATGGGACGACTAGAGGGTTTTACAGTAAACGTAAGAATTCGCCATTTTTATTATCTGAGAAAAACCAAAAATCGATTATTTAAAAAAAATTTTTGTTTTGTTTCAATTACAATAAAACAGGCACATTTTTAGAATAACGAATAGATAACGTTAGATCGTAATTGTGTGACGTGCCGTACAGACTTCCAAATCAATTGATTGGCCGTTGATTGTAAATTGAATTATGCGAGAATGCGTGTCTGTAGCGAGTTTAGCAGGAGCATACCAATGTTTTGGAAACCTAAGTTCCTAAGTAAATCCCCCTTTTACGATTTCATCGTACAATCTGTTCGTTAACCGTACACACATACGTGGTTGTTATATTTACACAAAAAAAATTTAAATTTTATTTAATTTTACTTCGGATTTCTTTGTTTGTGAGGAAAGTTAAAAAAAAAAGTTTGTGAAAGTCGCGCTCATATGATGTGTGCGATCGATATTAACTGCCATAGAGTAGTAGCATTTGTGCCCCGTTTTGGGCACCTCGAGATTAAGACGTGGACGTGGTTTCGACGAAGGCGTGATGGAGGCCTATATTGAGAATCCCGTCACGTACTGTGCTGGAGCAGTAGCGCGACACGGGTACGCTTTTATCGTCATTTCAAACTCGGAAAATATCACACACCGACAGTTTTTAGGTCGAACACACTAAAATTCCTAAGTACACCAAATAAGTGAGAATTATTCCCCGTTCTTGCGAAAATATTCTCATCACTTTGATGTAAATTAAAATAAACCAACCGGTCAATATTCGTCTAGAAAAAGCTGAAAACCTACAACTGTTCCCACAAGGAGAATCGATAAGCTCAAAAAATTCATTAGTAACCCGTTTCTTAAACTTTCCATTTTTACGACTTATTGCAGTTTTAGCTTATTGGCCCAATACTGCGCCCAAAATTGTACTTCAAGAAACTTCAGACAGTTGTCAATTAGAACTCGCGTCAAAAATTCAAGTTTCAGTGTCTTAGAGAGGTTATTCGACGTGCACACGCATAAATTATAATTTAGTAGCAGATCACGAGATTAGTTTGTTTTCACAATTTTTCAAACCCCATCAGTTGAGCCTATTTGTGCGTTCATTACGATGTTAAATTAAAAAAGCACTTACGGAATAAAATTCTATGTTGTTATGAATGTCGTCCAAAGACGTAAGTATCACTTCATCCGATGGCGTAAATACGAGAAATTCTTCTTTAAGTTGTAAAATTTCTTGCGTTAAATTTATGTACTCCTTCATTTTCTTAGCCTTCTCTTTAAGCCCTCTCCACTGCGATAATAAATCTGCAAATAAAAAAGAAAAATATTGTAACAACGTAAAGAATTAAATTAAAAATTTTTTGAATTCTACAACTTACGAAGTTTATAAAACACGTAGAACAGTTATAACTCGGTAATAAGTACTGCCGTGAAACAAAAATATGATGTGAAAGTTAATTGTATTTTAATGATTTCTCTGCTCCAAATCTTTAAATCATAATTTGTATTAATTAGAAATAACTGCAATTTAACTTAGCATAGTTCACGAAGTGCACTTAAATTTATCTTAAAATAAAAAAAGAGAAAATAGCAACCTTCTAAAGTCATCAAAGAAAATCGTAGGTTGCAATTAATCCCACGTGAACTACCTACCAAAAAAAGTTCAATCGTAATTATTATAAATTGTATTTTTATAAATTTAAATTTGGCGGCTGTTGCGCCATCTAACAATTTCTTTCACAACCACCATTTACAGAGCACTTCAAATACACTAAATACAGTCAGCTTTGCTCTCATCATTGATTTTGTTCAACTTTTAAGCGTATCCAGACGTATCTACTTATTAGAAATTAAAAATTGCTATATCTAATAAATATAATACACAACCGAGTACCGAGTACCAAAAAAACGACAGGAGGCTTTCTGACAACTTCTAACTAAAGACGGTTTGCGAGTACAAAAGAACGAAATAAGAGCTAGAAGCAACATGGTCACATGGAAAAAAGTAAACTGGGTCCGTCAGCATTAAGCGATTGCTTCGGAAAGTCCGTTACCTGTGAGATACATCTCCGGTTGAAACGATATAAAAATAGACCCTCCTGCAGAAAAGCAAGAAATTAGATTTTGATGAGCTGGGTTTCTAATAGAAACACCGTGCCCAAAAAAGCCACTATTAAGGACGCGAATGCACAGCTTTCAACAAGGATATGGAAACTATTACCAGTTGATGCCATACTCAATGAGGTTAACTTGGAGATTTAATACCGCCTCGAACGTTTTTACCGGTTTTTACTAATCCCTTCTCATCAGCTCACCCTACAGAAAAATTAAGAGTAACAATGGAAAGGTACAATCATTACGCAACCGATAGGAGCAGTTTTCAAATTTCATTGTTCCGAAAACGTACTTAGATGAAAAACGAGTACTCTTTACAGTGGCATGAGTGTGTGGGAGATCACAGTTCGATATGTCTGCTGTTTAATTTAATAACAGACACATCCCTTCTACAAGTGTAGGTAATTCAAAAATACGTAAAGAAATTAGAAAAAAATGCCAACCTGTCTGTAGAATCAGAAGTACGAGGTGCTTATTCCTAACATTTATTATTTTTCTGAAACGAAATTTCTCAATATCAGAAATCGGCAGAAAGTTGGCAATAGCGCTGTTTTAGAAGAGTCTAATTTAGTATTTGTTCAAGTTAAAAAGCATTTAGAAATCATATATCAAACATAGAACTGTCAAATTACAAAAACAATTAAAATCATGGCTAGTCACATATTTGAATCTTTTGAAACGTTGACAAGTTATAATTAATGCAATCGTGATCTTAAGTACCACTACGAGCCCAATAATTATACCCTTCCATTGTTAAGTGCCATTTACATAGACAGTAGTCTAATCGTTTTGGTAAGGGCATGCGTCGTCTAAAAGCTTGAATAGGGTATTTTCAATGAACGCGTTTACAATGAAGTATAGTTGGCAAGGTCGTTGCTAACAATGGGCAAAAAGTTTGTAACGTTTAAGCTTTTAGACCACTTAATCGGCACCAGCCAATCATAGAAGCGCATCTCTCCCACGTCGCCCAGCTATTTGAAATTTAAACAAACAGCTGACAAAATAGTTGCTTTGATTTTATTTCTTCATTTTGGTTTTCGGTAGTACTATTTTAATCTCATTGTTCAAGTTTAAGAAAAAAAATAAGAAAAAAAAATAAGGAAAGAAAAATAATTGCCACTAAAGTCTATGTAAATGGTTTTACGCCACGTTGCCCACTTGGCGAGTTCTAGACCAGCAAACTACACCGTCAATCTGCACTAAGTTCTATGTAAATGGGGCTTAACTCTTAGTTTTCCCTGAACTGGTGAGCAAGAATCAGGAAAATTGTAAAATCCCAATGTTCACTTTACACCTTGTTTACTGATTTACATCACAATGAGATGCTTATAAAAGTAGGATCTTCCATGGTAGTCGTTATTTTGTACTTTCGGTTCTTTCAGGTGTCAACGGGTCATCCATTTGTTTCTAGTCAAACTGTCAAATGCCTGGACTAATATTGTAACACTCAGGTCGCTGTTAGATTAAGCAAAAATGAAAGAAGTTTAATACCTCACACATAAGAAAATGCTTTCTACGTCGTGTAATTGATTAAGAGACAAAAGAGAGCAGCTCATTATAAGAATGATCTACCACATAGAGCCCCTTTAATGCATGCTAAATCAAACTTCAAGTTCGTTAGAAGCACCAATTATTTGAAAGGTAATGGATTATTTGCAAGTTAGTACCTTGCATTGTACCTCGTCGGGTCCACCACGTATAGAGCCAGAAGTCCCTAAACACGTCTTACGTCTTGTCAGCATAAGAGCTCGACAATCACAAGGTACAAGTTTAGCTATTTCGTGTGCTAGATGGTCCCATCCACTGTTCATAGGTAAACTGCAGATCTAGAAGTGTTGGATTACTCTCGAACTCTATGATCTCACTAGCATAAACCCAACATGGTGCTAGTTCTGTCTGCACTACCTAAACTACTAAAGCTTGGTCCCAAATTGTTTAAGTAGCACAAGAGCAAAGTTGTATGACCCTAAAAGCTACTTCACCTACGCATAGAAAACCATGCTACGATTTGGTACTTTATATCCAGATGGGTCTACTCAAGAAAAAGTGGGGAAGGGGATTAAAATAATACTTATTTTCTAGGGATGGGATCCCAAGTCGGCGATATTGAAATCAAAATTGGTGCCTACCTGTTGTTTTCTGTTTATCCAGTTTCGATAAACAATATTCTTCTGGCGACTTTTCTATGAGACTCAAACAGTGTAAATGGCGCTCACAAGTTGCAATAATACCACACTACAACAAAAAAATAATCATTTTATGAAGAGACAATAACAAAAACACAATTTAACTTACATCACTCGTAGCAACTTTATCTTTACAATTTCCAGACGACAATTTCTTAAATGTTTTGGCAGCTTGTAAAAACTCTTCGCGAGAAGCCGTCAGTAAATTACGTAAATCTTCACTATCGCTCTCAGATTCTAATACTTTAAATGAAGATAATGTCTTGCGTTTGAACGGTGGGGAAAATTCAGGATTTGTAGACTGAGCCGACCAATCAGATTGACTATCTATGAAATTTCTGTAATCTTCGCCAAATTCCAACAGCCTTCGTGCAGCATCCGAATCTTGCGCTTCACTATACACATCCGAGAGATATTTCTCCTAAAAAAAAATTTGTTAGTCACTCCTAGTTTAACGTTAGTAAATTTAGCGTTTTACTTGATAACTATCCCAGGCTTGTTCTGATAAAGAGCTCGATTGTTCTTCTGCATTGTGGGCACTTTTATCGGGACTGTTGTCTCTATCGACGGGTAAAAGGTAAGTAGTCGGGTCTCCAATTTTGAAAGTGGGTTTTCTGCAAATAAATAAAATATTTAGATAAATGAAAAAGGTTGTTGATTTAATCATAATAAAACACCATATAAGTTATTAGAGATCAAGAGATCGCCATTTCGATCTTTTTTTACGAGTTTTTCGTTTATTATTAAAATTGCGGCTTTCTCCTTACTTGTTACTCTTTACAACTTACATTAACGATGCAAATTAAACCAAAACTTAATACGATATTCGTATGGGTGATTAAGAGAGCGCAATTGCTTTAGGTAAATAATAAAACCCACGCAAAAAGTAAAATTTTCGCAAATTTTTTTAAAAATTCAAATTGCTAATTTATGTGCATTTCACTTTCATTGTGTTTTTAAAATATTAAAATCAAAACGATAAAGCAAACACAAATATAACGGCATCTTTCGACTAATAGAATTATACAATTAAAAACAGATCGCTATCTGAAGCCAATTTTACCAAATTAAGTCAATCAAAAATAATTAGGATCAAATATATTTCGCCTAAGCATAAGAAGTGCATTTCATCTAGTAGATCAGATTGTTATCGAACTGCCAAATCACTCTTCTTTTTATACTTTTATAATTAAATAGAAAACAAATATGCTATTGGACTGTGGATGAAAAAATGCGTAATCATGCATGAAATTACAATTTGGCGATTAAGGCATTAGGAAGCGGAAGATTAATTAATGATCTATCGACGCAACAATTGCTAATGAATAGATAAAATCAAAATTGGTAATTCAATTTGCACAAAGTACGTTTAAAGCAATTAAATATTTCCAAAACTTTCAGGCGCGCCTCAAAATTGTCTTGCGACTCTCTCAATCCTTGATCCTTGATCATCACTCGCCACTCCATAATATAATAAGTGCCTTAATTATTTTTTATTTTACAATAAACGCGAGAATGCGATTTTGAGCGAAAGCAAAAACATATACATATGTATACATTTTACCTCCACGATTTATTTTTAAATTTCACTCAATTGTACTAAACAAACTCTCATCTGCGTAACTATAAAGCTTTGTACTTCTGTAACTCATTAACATTAAAATATTGACAATTTCCGGTTTTTTCATTTCTGGACAAAAACCACAAATTTTCTTCTTTAATCAAACCAAATTTATACTTTTGTACTTTCTATTTTAATTGTTACATATAGGGGACGGTCAAAAATGAGCCCGTTTAAGAATAATCTAGCATGAGCATATACAAATGGCCGAATAATCCGGAAGGCAGCAAACACATTTAACAAAAACTAAACTAAAAAAATGTGGCGGCTCTTTTTGGTTTATCGCTTATAACTCGAAAATTACCTACTTTATGACAAAAGTGCTGGTATATGAATATAACCTACATCAAATTTCTCACAAATTATATCTCTTTGGTTCTTTCCCTCAAACGAACACTTGAAGTTCTAGAGCGCGTTGAAGTTTAATGTATATCGGACGTAGCGTGATCGGGAGGCAGAGTGCAGAGAATGGGTTTTTGCTATTTTTTCAGCTTGTCGCTTATAACTTCAAAACTACACCCTTCTAGAGAAAAGTGGCTCTATATAAAAGTAAACTACATCAAATTTCCTACAAATTATGTCTCAAAGATTTTTACTCTCATACAAGCGGTTTAGACGCTAGAGGGCGTTAAACTTTAACAAAAATCCAAAATCTGAACAAAAAAAAGTTTGCTTTTGGTTTATCGCTTAGAACTCGTAAACCACACCCTTTGAGAGAAAAGTGTTCCTAAGCAAAAGTAAACTACATTCAATTTCCCACAAATTATGTCTGTCAGGGGTTTTCCTCAAACGAACAGTTTAGGTGCTAGACCGCGTTGAAGTTTAATGTACATCGGACGTAACGTGACAATAAACTAAAATACATTTTTGACGTTGACGATGTAGGCTGAAAGAACATAGCAAAGGAGTAATAAAACCGGCCGTCTGCCACTGCTAAGCAGGTCCCTCTTTCCCACTGGGCACTCTAGGCACGTGCCCAGGGTTCAGCGATCTATAGGGGGGCCCCCTTGTTCCTGCCAGATCACCAAACGAGAACCGATATTTATTACCTTGCTTATCTACTTTCTACGTCTAATTCTAACAAAATACTGCTCTGTTAAGGTCATATGGGGTCCCAATATCCTTATGTGCCTAGGGCCTTTAATAGGTTAAAGACGGCCCTGCTCCTAAGTGACAGTATTAACTTGTAGGCGGCTCGAAAAAAGTGGGTTTTTGTTATTTTTTCAGTATTTCGCTTATAACTCCAAAACTACACACTTTTAGAGAAAAGTGGCTCTATATAATAGTAAACTACATCAGATTTCCTCAAATTATATCTCGAGAACTTTTACCCCCAGACAAGCGGTTTAGACGCTAGAGCGCCTTAAACTTTTAACGAAAATTCAAAACCTGGCCAAAAAGTTGTTTTGGGTTTATCGCTAAGAACTCTTAAACTACGAGCTTTTGGAGAAGTGTTCCTACGCAAAAATAAACTACATTCAATTTCCTACAAATTATGTCTCTTAGGTTTTTTTCCTCAAACAAACAATTTAGGCGCTAGAGCGCGTTGACAACATTAACTTGGGGGTGGCTCGAAAAAGGTGGGATTTTGCTATTTTTTCGCATATATCTTCAAAACTACACACTTTTTGAGAAAAATAGTTCTATATAAAAGTAAACTACAACAAATTTCCTACACATTCTATCTCGGGGGTTTTCACCCTCAGACAAGCAGTTTAGACGCTAGAGCGTGTTAAAGTTTAACAAAAATACCAAATCTGGCCCAAATCTTTTTTGGGTTTATCGCTTATAACTCGTAAACTACGCGTTTTTGGACTAAACTGTTTCTATGCAAGAATAAAGTACATTTAATTTGCTATAAATTATGCCTCTTAGATTTTTTTCGTCAAACAAACAGTTTAGGTGCTAGCGAGCGAGTCTCGAGAAGGGCGAGTTTTTAGACTTAGTCGAGGGAGGTGAACTCATGAAAGGAGGTGTAGACTGTAGATTCGCTATGCAACTATTTTAAGAGTAACCCTCAATGCTCAAAAAACGATAGTGTAGAAAACATATTTAACTCTATTCTAATTCTAGCGATATTATTTCACGATTCCGTTCTTGTGTCGTTAAGAATCCGCACCAAATTGCTTGAGTTCATACAAGCTGAAAATTGCTTAAAGGGTACAAAAACCCAAAGTCTCAGAATGGATATTTCCATAAACAAATTTTTTTCAAAAATGGAACTTTCCCTATCCTTCGAGCTGGAAGCGATTGGAATTTTTTAAGAAGCGGCAAGGTAAAAGAAATAAATATTGAATATTTTTTAATGGATATTGATGCGGCGCCTTAAAAAATTAATTTCACGGAGTTAAATTACCGGAGGGTACTTAAAAAGATGTTCGACACATCATCAAAACATTTATTTTCAAATGTCATGTAGTAATTCGTGCCAATGATCCAATGAAGAGCGAACGCACTACACACCAAACTAAAACGCTCGCAAACTTCCGCATTTGACCATTTACAGTTAAAATGGGATTAGTTTTAGATAGTGCTTTTAAAGGTTATACAATTTAGTGTAAAAATTGTTTTTTAGGGATTAAAACTAAAAAAGTAATTCTGTAAATATTTCGCAAGCTTTAAAATGTGAATGAAATGTGAGTTGCTATTTTAAGCATAGGCAAAAGTTCAAAACATTTAACAAGGTTATACGATATGTACAATGACTTGTGCTGTATATTTAGACAATTTAGACTAACGGCTCAATTACTACGCTATTAGCTAGTGTTATAATTTAAATTTTTTAAAACGTCCAAAAAGAGGACAAAACTAAAATTATTTTATAACAAAAAACCAAAAACCATCGACTGCGTTAGGAGAAAGGAAACTTTCATATAATTTAACAATGATTCGAATACAATAGCAAGTTGGTTGCCGAACATAAAATTAATCTAATTTTACTTGTTCATTAATTAAAAGACTCCCATGTCCTAAGTGGCTTTGATTGAGACATCGTTATTTCCAAGAGAAACGCCCAAATTCGCAACGCTGAGAAACCACCGCCCGCCCCTATTGCCTCGTTATCTCACATGTTACGATCAATTAATAATTAATTTTAGGTTATTCACATTTAATTAATCACTTTCAGTTTCTCGATTGATCAAATATGACGATTACTACATTCAAGACGAATCAATTCTTCCACTGTTCAACTAGTCGACTCACTTTTACTTAGTCGATTATTCCGTCAATTACTCGTTGCTCGTCTCATCTAAAAATTGTGCAATTCGATTAAAGCTTGTCCCATTCATTGTACGAATAATATTTTTTGTAATTTCTCCAATTACTCACCAACCCACATTCGATTAACCTACTACTGCACTGTTGGATTAAGTATTTACGTCATTTTGCGTTTTAGAATATAATTAGCTTGTCCCATTCAACGATTACATAATTTTTGATTAAATCGTCTTCCATTTATCAATTTTGTTATTGTTACATCTTGTCCCTTTACCCATTACGCGACTAAACACTCTTTTCACTTTGCGATTATTAAATCAAACGGCGCTCGATTAATAACATAACTACATAACCGTCGCATTTTACAATTAATCGATCGTCCCGCTCTTCGATTAACAACGAATCACTTTCGATACACTGATTATTACATTGTTGGATTCATTGTTTGCCCCATTATACAATTATTATTAGGTTGTCGCATTCTTAAGTTATTAACTTGTCCCACTTAAAAATCAGTCAATCATCACACAAGTTTCTCGTTCGTAAATCGATCCCTCTCCCAATGGCAATCAATCGCGCTTACAATTCTTTGGTTAAAAACTTGTCCAATTACACGAGTAATCAATAATAAAGGCAACTTTCGGATTTATTTCTGATAATGGCGAGTTAGTTTTACAATTAACCACCGTCCCATCATTTGGTTAAAAGCTTGTCCCATTGTAAAACAAAATTTTCACTTGACGATTACGTAATTTGACATTTCAGTGTGCGATTAATCAGTCGATCGATTAACAGCCTCTCCGATCGTACGCCACATCAATTGTTTCTTTTTAATTTTTTGAATCTGCCCACTTTCGATTAACTCGATTGTTGGATTAATTATTTATTTGTCCCATTATACAATTATTAGGTTGTCGTATCCTCAAGTTATCGGCTTGGCCCATTTAAAAATGAGTTAATCATCACACAAGTTTCCCTTTCCCAATTTACAATTGCTCGCCTTTAACTCCGGTTAAAAACTTGTTTAACTACACGAGTAATCAATCCAACTTTATAGAATATTAAATTAACTCATCTTAGATCTTCGACTATCCTATTACTTTTAAATGCGAGCCAGTTTTAGAATTAACGATGGTCCCGTTGTTTGGTTAAAAACTTGTCCCATTGCAATCAATGCACATCACGTAATAAAAAAACATTTTCACTTGACGATTATTAAACTAACCCCAATTAATTATTAGGTAGTCGCATTTTAAAAGTATCGGCTTGTCCCATTTTAAAAAAGACTGATGAATATTTAAAAAGATATTAGAAATAGTAGTTCTCCCTGATTTTAAAAATCTAAAATTATACTGGGCGTTTCTATTTGAAATGGAAAAGCTAATCTCATTTCCGGTTGAATCGTAAGTGAAAATGAACAATGTTTGGTATCACTAGATAGATAATTTTATAATGATTCCAAACCACTAAAAATATATAGGGTGATGTATTTAAAATATAAAGCTAACCCCATTTCCGGTTAAACCGGACGTTCAAATTTAACATGTTTAGTATCATTAGACAGCGAATCTTACAATATTTTAAAAAATCATAAAATATACAGGGTGTTTTCAAAAATTCCATTTCCTTGGTGAATTTCCGGTTTAACCGGAAGAGCTCTTAAACCAAAATTGTAACAAGTAATAGAAATTTATGGAGTAAATTAACATACCGACTTGCTATTTAAATTTTGATCACAAAAGAAAATGCAAATTTTTGAAATTTTGACCTTCAAAAAATGATAGCTCTGAAACTAGCCGTTAGCGAAAAGTGAAACTTAATTTATGAATTAAGAACTCCGATATCTACAAAATATTAAAATATAGACACAACGGCCGGAGCCGATTTTCAGAAAACGAGTTTTAAAATTTTAGTCAACTTTGATCATTAAAAGTAATCTATTTTGAAATTACTTTAAAAATCGACTCTAACAAAACTAAAGCCGTATATTTTGTCTATATATTCTTGGTTTTAGATTTTTATAATAATAATTATCTCCAAAGTTATAATAAAAAAACCAGAAAATGGGACAATCGTTATACTAGCCGCCATTTTGAATTTAAAAATTTAAAGACATTTTTTTTTAATTGGAGCCGATAGCCGAGTATAAAACTATGGTTCAAGATTTTCCGAAATGCTTTCCCGACTCTGCGAGTCCTCCAGCGACCTGAACGTCATCCAAGACGAACAATTCGGATTCCGACCTTTCCACTCCACCGTCCAACAAGCCGTTCGAGTAGTAGAATTCGTCGCCGATGCAATCGACCACAAGGACTGCGCCGCCGGTGTGTTCCTCGATGTATCCAAGGCATTCGACAAAGTGTGGCACCAGGGGTTGCTATACAAGATGATCACCGCCCGATATCCTTTATCCATGGTAAAGTTAATACGTTCATTTCTAACTCGCCGTTCTTTCAGGGTCAAGATCGAAGACGAGAAGTCCACCCCCAGACGCGTACTCGCAGGAGTGCCACAAGGAGCAACCCTTTCTCCCCACCTATTCACCATCTTCACCAGCGACATGCCCAAGACAGAAGCCACGAGCCTCTTCATCTTCGCCGACGACACAGGTTTCATGGCCAGCTGCAGGGACCCTCGACTCGTTCGAATTCGCCTGCAAAACGCCGCTGACAGCCTGGAGCGTTGGTTCAAGAAGTGGAGGATCGCAGTCAACGCGACCAAAAGCGCCGCCGTCTTCTTCACGAAGCGCCCGAGCCTCCAGCGACCACCCAACATCGTGATCTTCGGCCAAGATATACCTTGGAAGGACGACACACGATACTTGGGACTCACCATCGACAAAGGCCTCACATGGAAGCCCCACATCGAGGGAGCAGTCGCCAGAGCGCGAGCCGCCTACTCCGCCCTCTACCCGCTCTTCTCAGGAGCAACTCTGGACCTCAGGAACAAGTTGCTGCTGTACAAGACCGTCATCCGACCCATAATGACCTATGCCGCTCCCGCCTGGGGGTACGCCGCTCCGACTCACATCAAGAAGTTGCAGACAGTCCAAAACAAGATCCTACGAACCATGGTCAACGCACCATGGTTCGTACGGAATCGGAACATCCACGAGGACCTCCAGATGATCAGCATCAAGGATTTTATCCGAGAAGCCGCCGTCAAATTCCACGACTCAACGACGGACCACGACAACCCCACCATCCGAGGATTGTGGGGTTACAACGTCAACGAGACGAGACTCCGAAAGAGGCCCAAGCTGGTCCTGGACAGAGTCTAGTTTTCGGACACCAAGACCGACAAGGATTAATGTTCGCCTCCGGCGAACCAAGTAAGACGCGTATCGTCAGCGACTTCGGTCGCACTTCATTTTTACTGTAATTCTAATTACCCATGTTTTATCTTTTCAGATCCATCCGATGAAGAAACAATGGAACCAGTTCCCAAGTTTCGTAGCCATTTAAGATCCACGATCCACGATCCGAAATGCGACCAAAATAACCCTCCGTATTTTGGGCCACCCTGTATCGCTTTCATTTAAAAGTACATAGACTAGTCTCCTTTTCCAATTTACAATTACTCGTCTTTATCTCCGGTTACTAAACTTGTTTAGTTACACCAGTAATGAATAAGCAATCCACCTTTATGGTTATTAAATTAACTCATCTTTGAGTATCCTCTATTATATTTAATGGAGAGTCAGTTTTCCAATTAACCAACGTCCCGCTCTTCAGTTACAAGCTTGTCACCTTGTAAGATTAAACTTTTTGATTCAATTTACGCAACTTCAGTTAATGGCTATTCTTTAATTAGCCGTTGGTCCCATAGTACAAATTACGGATAGGGCAAAGAGCCTATACAGAAGTACCGTCCCATTTTAATTCTCGATACTTCGGTAATAAAAACATGTTCATAAAATTGTAAACACTTCCAATTAAAAGTGTAAATAAAAGAGAAATATTTATGGGCCAATAAAATTAAATTTCGATCTCTGAATAAATTTTAAAAATTTGCAAGTTATAAAGTTAATTCCAATATATACTGGACGAAAAAAGTTTTAATTACGGACGTTCGTTAATTAATTTTTTTTGTCGCGAATAAAATTAGTAGGCCCCAATTTAAACTTGCTACGTGATTAACTAAGTTAATTAAAATTAATCAGTGTTCGAGTGGCACAATTTTAAAATATGAAACACCCTAAATATTCGGTGCAACTTCTTAAATAATCAACGTCTTGAAGAATTTGGACCAATTCCAATTCAAAATTAATTTCTAGGCCGACCCGATTGTAATTTTGCAAATTTAATAAATTACTCAACGTTGCTCTTTTTTACTATGTTGTGTAATTGTCTAAATTTAGAATAATTTACTTTAATTTATACATTTTACATTATAGGTACTACATAATTAACTTTTTTTTTAAAGATAATTACATACTTGGTTTGCGAATAATAATTAGTTAGTCACTATTCCTTTATTTAATAGACAAAAGAATAAACGTCGAAACTTTTAAATTACCAACCGTTAAAATAATAAACAGACCACGAGAAGTTTTCTGTTTTGGTAGCACTTACATCAGAGCAAATTTGAGTTCACCAACAAATTAGGCAATTCAAATCAGCAACGCACTAACAACCGTTACAGTAACTACCCGCCACCCACCCGCCCTTTGAAAACTCTCAACAACGACTTTTCTGAAATTTATGAGGATGGGACGAGAAGCGTCTATGATCGGAAGACTGGTGGACTGTATATCCTTGAAAATATTTATGAAAAAGCCTTGCGTTTAGTGTTGCGAAGACACCAGCACCAGACAGAAATATCTGTTGTAATAACTTGGGGTAGTTTTAAAGAAATTCGGGTCGCCGGGTATATATTAACGCAAGAAGGAAATGAACTCGGAAAACCTTCAAAATACATTTTAAGCTCTCAAAAAACAAATTTAATTAAAATGTAAATCGAAATTTAAATTAAGTAATTATAATTACTACTAAACATTGCGAATTGTATTTTTTAGTCGTAACCAATTAAAATTCCTATTCAATTAATAGCGTACTCAAAATTAGAAAGAAGCGAGAGCTGAAATTTTTTTCGAAAAAACTCACCTTTTATTATGCCCATCTTCGTCAGTTTCGACTTCGCTTGTATTATTCGACAACGTACTCGTCTGTCCGTGACGAATGGTAGGTGGATCGCTAGCAGTGTGTCTTTCAGAATTAATGATTTTTTGACTTGAGCCGGAAAATGAGCCAGATTTGACGAGTGTCCCCATTGTATCGGAATACGATGGTTCAATTGATCTTCGTCGACTCTGTTAAATTAACAGTTGCGTTAGACATAATAATGAGCCTAAATTTAATTAACAAAAAAATAATTAAAAGCTTAACGCTGATCGAAACTTACGTTACTTTTTTTTTTCAACTTCAAACGCCTACGGCGCATTGGTGTACTGTTATGCTCTACTAAAATAGTTCCGCCATCGTCCATTGTAGATGAAGTAGAGTTGTTTTGATACGAACTATTACAGTTTGCGATAGTTGTTAAACTTTTTGAATATTTCGGACTTAAAGGTAATTGATGAAGTGCGGATTCTGATATCGAAAAGTTTTCCTCCTTATTTACTCTGTAAAGAAAACGACCACTAATCGTTACATAATTATACACCACGTATCGGTCCTGTTATTTTGATTAGATTTTATGTTTTATAGTTCAATCCAGACCTCGATTTTTAATTATACCTATACTAGTAATAGGTATGTAATGTATCGATATACTAATAAAAAAATAACGGATCATTAAAATCTTAGGCAATAAAATGCGCTTTAGGAATTGACACGGTTGGGACAAAATGCAATTTTAAAGCAAAAATTAAGTCCACCGATGTAAGCTACGCGTAAGCTTTGCTTTCCAAAAAAACATATTTTTGGAAAAAAAATGTTTTCGCTTTCCAAAGAAAAAACATTTTTTCGCGTGAAAATGTTTTTTCGGAAAAATATTTTTTTTACTTCGTCCAACTGTATCTTCTTGGGTCTTTGGACAACAGCAAAACATGTTTGTGTTTCTAAAATGTTTTTCGCGTAAAATTTAATAAAGTGACGTACGCGAAGGAAATAAAAAAGAACAAAATTCGCGTAAAAATAATACAATTTTTCAAGCGGAACAAAACAAAATAAGAAACTTTAAAAAATTTTTAGAAAGCAATGTATAATGAACAATTAGAAAATTCCGTTCTAAAGGTAATTTTTCTTGAAAAGTTTTGTCTAGAAAGTTCCTTTTGCAGTATTGTAACTAAAAGTGGTATTTTACAAATCGATTTTTGTTTATCAATCTCGATAAACTTAATCTACGACCAATGTCAATAATTCAATATCAAAGATAACAACAAACAAAAATATCGCGAAGTCAATAAAAAAAATTGTGGCCCCCTAAATTTGAGTAAATGTTTCGGGTATGGTAAGGTAGCACCTGGGATTCCCCGGGTTTAGTAACAAATTACTAACGACCCCCTAATTATAAAAAGGGGGCTATAGGTGGCAATGCCAATAAACTAATTTTATCCGACTTTGACCTAAAATGCATTTCTACTCTTAAAAAAATGCCCGCTGTCACCGTCAAAAAGGAAGTTATTAAAAAATGTTTAAAATTTGATGGACGTAACATGTTAAACAAAAAAAAATCACACATTTGTGTTCATCCATTGTAACTGGGACAAGAATTTTTAATAGGAAATAATCGTGCGTGCGTGTCCAATGTAATAGCTAAATTACAGTTGTTAGAACTACAATATTCAAAGCAAATGTGAAACGTTTTGTATATTAGCATTTTTCGATCTATCAATATTAAGCCCTAATTTCTTTTTTCATTCATGTGTTATGTGTGTATACTATGCGCAAACATACAGCGTGCCGTGTACGAGACGAGACCACCTGAACGACTCGCATAGCATTATACAAATAAAACTGCCTCATCTTGCAACACACGGTATGTTTGCACGCAAATAAACAAAAAAACTTACCGTAAAGACGCATAAGGTAATTGAGAAATGCACGACATGCTCCATGGTCTATTTCTTTTGAGATCTGTTCGTTTTTGTCTGAATAAAACTTTAGGCGATTCTTTTTCTGGAGTCGAAAAACAGTCTTGCCGAGCCAAGCACGTAGCTACACTTTCATTTAAATCTTCCGACGATAATGAGTCCTTTTCTTCCTCCTCGCAACTAGCGTCACAACTATCGCTAGGTTTTTCCATATTTAACCACTGTTTTACACGCGACATTTTATTTATTGGCGCACCGGTGCTCGACTTTATTCTTTTAACTGGAGATTCTCGAACTAGCTCTTCTGCTTCTTGAACTAATCTTAGTATATTTTGGCAAGACGTTTTTGAAGTTGTTTTAACGTTGTTTTTGTTGCTAGAGTAAGTCCACTCGTCTTCGGAGCTTTCGTCGATCGACTTCTTGAGCCCAAAGCTGTTTGGTAATTCGGAGTCGGTGGTGTCGTCATGTTTGAAGTAGTAATGCCCCACATTTGGAGCATTACGATTAGATCTAATTGGAACAACAATTAATTAAATAAATTTTTATTTTGCTATACGTACTTATTAAATACAGAATTGTCTTCGGACGATTTAAGAGGTCCAGGTGATGAATTCGTTTCGTTTGTCGGGTTCGTTTCCTTAAAATTATCTTCTTCTACTGACTTGACCATCGTGAGTTTGTGAGTGTTTTGGGGTTCCTTTTCAAAATTATTCTACAAAATAGGAAATTTGTAGTTTAAAAAAATGGCGAGAAGTGCGAGTGTATACCTCGTTCGGTGTTTTGTCGGTTACTTCATAAAAACTATCGCCCATTCTAGGATACTTATTTAAAGGCTCATCGTAGTTCTCACTATCTGAAGATTCCGTTTGTGTGCGGTTCTAGGAATAATTATACTCATATAATAACGAAACTCGGGTGATTGCACAAATACTCACTTTTCTAAATATTTTTTTCGATTCAGAATCGATGTAGCATTGCCATTCTAAAGACCTTAAAAAAAGCAGATGATAGCGCTTTTCTAAACCTTTTGCAATTCGTCTTGCATTTACAGCTTCAATACCATGTTGTTCGGAACAAATTTTTATCACTGAGGTCACTAATTTTCCATGACTTTCTATATCACGGTGTAAACTCTGAAAAAAAAATTTAACAATTGAAACCTTTTGTGAAACAAAAAAAACTGTAACAAATTCTAACAATTTCCGCAATACATTTGAAGGTTCCTTTCAGTACGTTACACACGCACGTGAAATATGAATACACCCGGAAATAGAACACGATTAGCTAGGTGGCTTATTTATTTGGGAAAGGGCGAACTTCGCGTAAAACATATCCCCATTGAAAGAAAAACGGTTATTTAATTTTAGACTACCCCGTAACTACGCGACACAAAAACTTACGACACCATATTGGACACAAACAGTATAATTACATTCTCCCTACACCGGAAAAAAAATGACAACCCAAAACAAATTATTAATAGATATATATTAGTCTTAAATTAAGCGGCATTTTAATTAGCAACATACCGGATAACAACGGAAGTGTTCGGAGCATAGTTTTGGCTTCCCGTGCCAAGTTTCGGAAAATATGTATTTACTAAATTACTGAAAAATGTAGGTAGGGTATGTTTTTACACTTTTTACAAAACAAAACTTATATCATACACAGTTCGCCTGTATATAATCACAGTTTGAACAATAAACACTTCAAATTTAGCAAACACACAAATATCTAACGACACGAGAACGGAAAGTGAGGTTCTGGTACAATTCGGTGTTCGCGGTAAAGAAAGGGGGTCTTGGTACTACCCTTATAAGACTTCTCACTTCTCTATCTTCGCCTTTTCTTTATTAGTTGACAACAAACCGTTTTCAAGAGCACAACAATTATAGATTTGGTTTTTTTGATATATTCTCAATGGGCTACGTAAGTTTGGGCCTAATAGAGAACTATTCTGGCTTCTTCGTGAACACCAATTTTAACGATTTTAAAAAATGATCGTTCGCAACAAAGATCGACGACTTCACGTGCCCTCCAAAACACAGGGTTAGCTTCTACTAAATTAACAATAGCCAGCGTATACACGGTCGTCGAACTCGAGAACTTTAAAATAATAGACTATACCGGACTAGCCACTAAAGCACGAGGGAAATTTCGTAATTATTGTAACAATTAAAAGTGTGGATATTAAGAGGGTGGCCGTTCGAACGATGTTATGTGGGGTCCAGGTCTTATATCCATCCATCGACTTTTTGTGTAGCTGGTACCGGTTAAAAACAATCTCCAACGCTCGTTTTGATCGTTACTTTTGAAGCACCCGGTGTTTGGTGTTAATTAAAAGATGGGCGTTGAATACAATTTAGCCAAAAGTTTCCGTTCACGCACTATGCAGTGATTCAACAAAAACAAAAAAAAAACAAGTCACGAGAATATGACACTCAAAATGAGAAGGTACCGTTACAAGCAAAACAAAATCAAAGATATTCAATTTTGATTCCTGCTGAGATTACAATGAGTTTTATGTAAATTAAAAACAAACACACAATACCAAATTTTACAACAAGTAGAATTAGACAAAGGATATTTGAAAAAAATTCGGAGAGGGGATGAATTTAGACAAATCATTTCGCTAGAGCGCAAGTTGGTAATATCCGCTTCTTCATTAATCAAAGTCTAAAAAGAGAATATTTCCGACCCCTCGCGGATAACACCAAAAATACTTTTAATGACTTAGGCGTTAATTTTGAACTAATTATTTATACATTGAGTCCATTCTAAAACAGTAAAATGAAATAATAATATTTTGGTTGTTAAAATTTTTAAACAACCATCCACCTAACAAAACTTCCGCTTCTGGAAGATAAATTTAAAAAAATATTAGTACACAAGGTTGTCTAATTATCTCCTAAATATTAATTTATCATTAACAAAATTTGAGAAATTATACCTCTCGTTAAAAATATGATTGGACAGGAAAATTATGCATTTTAAATTGTTAAAAAGCCATTTTTAGACAGACTCGAGGTTACAAAATAACAATTTTTTTAAGTATTCGCTCCTCTTTAACTTTTAATTGTATAGGTACTTTGGATTAGCCTTGCTACTATAATTCGTCATTGCCAAACTAACCCACCGAAACAGGCACTGACATTTCGATAACAAATCTAACCTTTTCACAACTTACATACATTTACTTTGAAGTCGACAGTAAATCGAGAATAAATTCACCGGTTCCAATTACTTTAAACAGCTCCAATACAGACCTTTGAGGGCGCCATTCAGATCTACCGGCTAGTAGATGGATGTCGGCAACACGCTATAAAACAGCTATGGGGGAAGAAAGCTTTCTGACGACGCGTTGAATACAAGCAAATTGTAAGAACCGAGCTTAGTGGTGGAGCACCAGGCGCGACACCTTAGATAGCGCAGCACGGACGTCTAACATCCACAATCACCTAACGCGTGCTAAATAGGAGACCTCCACGTGACGAGTCAGCAGTGCTTCCATCCAACTGCGATCGTAAGATGAAAGACGCAGCCCGGACGTATCACAACGAACGCGTCTCTGAAAGGGGACTCAGAAATAACTGGTGCACACGTTTAATACAAGGGAATTGCAAGGACCGAGGCAGCTTAGTGGTAGAGCATCTGGTACGCCACATGCAAGACTAGGGACTAACGCAGCACAGACGTGTACCGTACTACCGTCCCCGACCGCCTAACGCGTGCTAAAGCTTCGTTCTAATTTAATTCGCCGACGCCGATTCCAACGTGGTATAGTTTACTACCAAGAGACAAGGGGTCGATGGCACGCACATGCTAGGAAAGGCTGCAGTCTAAATCAAAAATCCAACGATTTATAATATTGTAGAAGATTTGCGAAGAGCGGCAGCGAAGAAATTCATGTTGACAGTTGAGAACTACTTCTTGGGTCGAGTTTGTTATACCTTTTGTGGTGACACGCTATCCATCTGGTAGCGAAACGATAGTAAAATAATATGTCTGTACGATTATAAAGATATATTTCTTCAATGCTCGAAGAAACCCTTGAAGCAATCGGAGTAGTAGACATCGGTTTGTCCACCGAGGATGGACATGATGGGGAATAGAAGCCCAAGGGTATACAGTGGTCTTCCGAACTATTTATAAAACTCCCAACGGCCAATTAAAAGCAAACGCTCAAAACGAGCCTGAAAAAAGTCAACCCTTTCTTCAACTGCACGATACGGATCGAATGGCGCCCGAGCACTTTTTTAACGAGTAACCAATGAATTGTTTACATGGAGCTGTAAACTGTTAACTCGACGTACATCTGCCAAACTGGCCGACATCTGCGCTTAAGCGGAGGTTCTATCAAAGTAACAACTAATAATTGAAACTAGAACTGGTGCAATCGTTAATGTTAATGATTCTAGAATTTCATCCGTCTTCCGAGGTTTTGATTTCATACGCATTTCTTCGGCATCGTTTAATTTACATATAAAAATCAAACAAGCGGTTAGTGGTCGAGTGGCTATAACAGCATTCGAAGTCAAGTCTGTGGTTTGCTGGTTCTAATCCGGCGGGCACCTCTAGATTTGTCTGTGCTAAATACCTTAGTCGGGTGGTTCGAAATCCACCTTAGCCTTAGCCGGTGAACGGACCCTTGAATTCGGTGTTTTTACACAGCGCTCATAGCCACAACAGTATGGTAAATTCTTAGATGGTTACTCGCAAGAGCACTTTAATATTACGATGAGTCGATGAGCAATTAGTGAAAGTTTCATTACGACATCGTGAAAAAAAAAGTCTAATAGAAATAAAATGATAGAAAAGTGCCTGTAATAAATAATGACTCTTAGTTGATTATTTTTTTTATTACTAATCCATCTTGATCAATCAAATTTTACTAGTGTCGGTATAATTTTAGCCGTAGGCGGATTACATTAATCTCAATCACGTTCAACCATATGTGGTGTTTAATTGTGTACGTAGAGCTTATTTGGTTTATTTCTATACATCTACAAGACCTAATTGGAAGTCGATATAAGTTTCTCTTAATTCGATATTAACATAGTCAAAAAAAAAGTCGGATGGTTGTTAACTAGCAAATATAAACCGACCGTTAAATTACACTCTATATAGATACACTCCGTACTTCGTGGTGAAACGTTAATTAACAAAACGTGCATTTGTGATTTAACGATTTTAGTTTAGTTCTTATGTAACTCAACACGAGATGGTTGGTAGATATTTGAGAATGAAAAAAACTAATTTGAATAACATCCCACACGACGAAGAACCTAAAACTTTCAACTCGATTAAAATAAACTCGATTAAGTAATTGCTAACTTCTGAGACAACGTGCGATCTAAACAAACTTGAAGTTAATTCAAGACGACCAATCGAGTTTTTCTTAATTCACGCAAATACGGATTAAAAATAATATAGTATCCGGATTAAATTATACATGATGCAATAACGACGGATTTATAATTATGAAGAAAGAAATTTAACGATGAGTACATGACAGTCGGCCACTTCCGTTAACCAAAGTGTCGGTTTACTAAATTAAATATAGTGATCAGTGAGTGAGTGCATTACAAGCCACTGCTGAATGAATAAGATTTAGATCTATAAAAATAAATTTTGTATAAATTTAAATAATTCTTAATAAAGCTCCCCCTCCCCTAAATCGCACTTCTGTTAAATTTTATTCCATTGTTTGCAGACAGGTCGACAGACAGGCGAGAAGTACCTATGACTTATTTGCGTACGTAATTGAACGTTTAGTAACATTTTAGATAAGAAAATTCCGATTACACAAAAGATGAGTCTCAACTTCATACTTCATACCACCCACATTAGACAGACGCTCCTTTATTTCCTATATAAAATTTTGTGCCGACCCTACTCCGACAATACAAACTTGGGAAAAAAATGAAAAAATTATAGTTTTAAAACAAAATTTTAAGAAGAGCGACAATGCTACTTAAAATCCGGTTATACTGCAAATTAAAATTTTGTTGCATGTCAAAAATTTTAAGTTGCGCCCACCATCTGCTTCGCAGCTTCGAAGATTTCGGTTTTTATTAAATAAATTATTTTGAAGAAGGGTATGACATTGCTGTTGTTTAATTACCAACTAAAAATAACTCGAAATTGATATTTTCAACACAAAAAAAAGGAAATCGCGGTTGTTTAAATTTCACTTCCAGTTTCACCACGAGCGGTACCATCAATAGTACCTCGGATGTAGTTGAGTATTCCTTTTTCAGTACCAAAATTTATTATACACGTGAAATTCTCTAAAGGAAGTAGGAAAAACTAAAGTTTCTTAATATAGAAATAACCAATAATACTATATTAACAACCGACATACTTATAATTGCGTATATCGTATGTCTAAGCACGGTCTAAAATAATTTCTCTCGAAATATTTTCAACGATACAATAAGATTTAAATATATAGAAGGAACGAAGGTCCAAACATTCACAATTTAAATAACAAAAGACTAACCGGCTTGTTAAGTTAGAAGTCAGAAACTTCTAAATCCTTGGAACAAATTTAGTCGGCACCTTAAATATACATCAAAGTATACATTTCGTGCCGTGCAGGCACTTAAAAAAGTTTCTTTCACACCAACATAATAATAAAGACGTATTTCTGTTAAGAAACTATACTACTTCACACAAATTTTTACCACCGCAAACGAACACAAACATCACATCTCGTAGCACGTAGCGATTTTATTCGAGCTTAAGCCTACTAGATCTATAACTTTTTGGTTCGATACGAGAATACGCGAATACACACGAGTAAACTAACTTAAATCACATTCATGAATCATACTTTAAAATACACGGATATGCAACCGGCCACGCGCGCGTGTAACGATGGTTGCATACTAGCAAACGTAAACAACAATACAAGCTAATCGTATCCGTGCTCTAGTGCTAATGTAACAATAACTTTTTTATAAAAGGGCCCTAATGTGTATTTTTCAATTTTTGACGTTTATTGTTGACTGTAGTAGGCTGATATAAAACAATTGAAGTTTAGGACCATCAAATTGTTCGTTTCTAAGGGATGCAATTATAATGAGCTTATGAGCTGAGAACCATAGGTAAATGCGTAAAATCAACTTTTTTAAAAGGTTTTAAAGATAAACTTAAGGTACAATTTCGTTGCTATGTCCAACGGTCGTGGCCGGACACGACGTCCAGCAGTAACGGTCAGCCGTTACGATAGCTTGGTTTGGTTGAAACGTCTGGCGTCTGCGATTTGTCAGTCACATTTAAAGTTTTGAAGTGAAAGGTGGTCCAATATGGACAAGGAAACTATGGATATACTTTTATTAGAAGAAGAAGAAGAAGATGACGATTTACGGCTTTTGCTATCCATGCAAGAAGAAACTCACAAATTGTATAAATCTCGAAATGATGAAAGATACAAATTTCTTATAGAAAAGCATCTGAATGTTGATGACGAAAAATTTAAATTTCGTTGTTTCTTCCGGCTGAATAAAAAACAGTTTAATTTTGTATTAAATATCGTTTACACAGCTTTAAAAAAGCAGCCCACAAATAGTGCGAAAACACCTCATTCTTATATACATATTTATACTCTCAGATTAGATAATAGCTTTGAACTTGATTGCCTCTGGTAATTTTACTTTTATGACATATTTTTATTATAAATCATAAAGTGTGCGTGGACAAATACGAGCGTCCACATCTCGACATGCTTTTGAGCAGTCGGGATGTGACCGTTGACGTCTGGTTTTTGAGCCACCAAGACGAGCCGCTTTAACGAAACCACTTACATTAAAGTGCATTGTAGCAGTGGTCGAC
The DNA here is from genome assembly GCA_950108345.1 of Malthinus flaveolus. Lineage (NCBI taxonomy): Eukaryota > Metazoa > Arthropoda > Insecta > Coleoptera > Cantharidae > Malthinus > Malthinus flaveolus. The sequence continues at coordinate 2,416,505 of OX467290.1, read as the reverse complement.
TGCTGGTCGTCGCGTCCGGCCGCAAACGCTGGACGTTGCAACAAAATTGTACCTTTAAAAAGCCACACTTAAGGCTCAATATACCGCGTATTACACGTATTCAAATTCATATTGGTAACATTCCGGAAAAACTTTACAAAAACTCACCTGATGTATCAAAATTTTGTCTTCTAATTCAGTTTTGGACCATTTCATTTGGAAGTCTAAAGGTTGAAGAAGTGCTTCGGTTGTTTTTATCCAAATTCGCAATCGCTTCAACTCATGTTCGATATCTGAAATCAGGTAAAAAGAACACACTACAAATTATATCGAGTAGAGTTCGAAGCATCGAAACATAAACATTCAGATACTTTTAATGATATAAAATGCGTATTTAATGTAGTACGAAGCATTTTTTCGAACCGATGCTGATGCATTATCTGTTCTAATGTGATTCAAGTTTAATATGGAAAACTAATTAAAACTCGGCAGCTGACTGATACTGACGTTAAAATCTTTTTGATCATCATCCTTAAAGATGCAGCAACCTAACTACTAAATTTGGAAAATAGACTTGGCAATTTCACTCTAGTGGCTAGAGTGAAATTGGCAAGAGTCTAGCCGATTGCATTTGCCTTCTGAGAAGCGACTTGATGGCCTTGCAATAGGTTTCAATACTTGTTTCTTTAGTTCTAAATGTTCTGTTAGGTACTGGTTTCCAATACTTTTTTAAGCTTCCAGTTCCAGGTTCAATCAAAATTATTTGAGAAAAACGTTGTTTATTTGGTTTATTTAATTACAAGGAAACCAAAACAAAAACAGTGCGCGATTTAAAAAAACAAATGACAAAATAATAAACAAACGATTGTGATTTTGTGTTTTACTGCACATCAGCTTTTGCTTTGTTTTTCGATAAACTAAACAAACCTTTAACAGTATTTTTCGAGTATTTATCTTTAAAAAAATGTTTCAACCTTATGAGAACTTTATAAATCTGCAATACAAAAAAGTCAAAAAAATCTGCGTCGCAATTTGAAAAGAAAACAAATATCGGAAACCAGTATCACAATCGTACAGAAAATTTGAAACTAAACAGAAAACTATTTTAACCTGGCTTGCGTATGTTGCAAACTGAACAAGTTATTCAAACTTCCCTACTTAGTTGAAGGCACTGTATACGATTTAATAAGCCATTTATTGTATTATTTAGATCTCGGAACTCAAAACCGAAGATGCTCTCTTAGTGAAACTGTGCGTATCATGAAAAGCTGTCCAGATCATGAACGCGTCCGTTTTTTATCCACTTCGTGCAACAAGAAAACTGTTTTAAGTTCTTATAGAAATCTAATACAATTTCATCATGCGAATGACTGATTTAATCTTTTCACGTAATGGTCAGCACGCTTCATGAAAACGTCAGTGTTAAGGATTACAACAAGTTTTTAATAAGACTTAGGTTAGCTCACAAATTCTCTAATTAATATTCTTGTGTAAATTTAGTTAAAAGGGATTTGATGGAAAATCCAACGGTAGGTAATCGTAAATAGTAATCAAATTACAAGCCATGCCCCCACTGCGCTAAGCCGTCTTCACTTCCTTACAGGCTGGGCTTTGCTCATCCACATGGTGAATTTACATGAAAGATCTCTAAAAGCATAAAACAGTTTCCGTTACATGAAATGGATAAATATTTTGTCCTTATACTGAAAACCACTTGGTCTAACACAAAGGTCTTCTTACGGGTGGGTTCATTTAATATTGAGAATGTCAAATAATCGTGTTCTTGAACTTCGCCGAGTTGAAAAGAAAAACTACACAACAAGGTAGATGGGCTAACCAGGGATTAACTGGTTCGCCTTTAGAAACTCGGTAGCCGGGATTGGACTAGCTTACTAGTAGATCCCTATCCTATGTTAAAGCTATAAAGTTCAAAGAGTGTTCCCAAAAGAAGCGCAGTAAGTATTTGAAACCGTAAAACCTTCAACTATAGTTGGAAATGTCGGTTCAAATATACAACTTTGGTATTAAATTTAAAAATTTTGTATTTTATTTAAATTATTTATGTAACAAAAATAGCTTTTTTGCAAAAATAAATTAATTATGAATCAATATGGTATTATAATGCGAATAATTTAAAATGACTGGTTTTTAAACTGGTTAGTTGCTTTACCGTATATACATTTTGTAATGCAATAAAAATGTTCTCGAGCGAGTACAAACTACAAAACTTCCTACTTTAGCATTTAGCAAAAACGCAGTCTGATCTCACCAGAATCAAAAAAAGTACAAAAGTGCCAAATTGATTAATCCCCTCTTTTAATACTGCAGAGCAATAATTGGTTCACCTGAAGATACAATTTATCGAAGACTTATAACTTTATAAAGCGGGGTCTTTGAGAAATAAAGGGTTGTTTTTTTACATTGGGGAAATAATATGTATGGCTTCTATTAAATTTATATAAGTGCCCTAATCAAAGATCCCCCCAATTTAAAAAAATTGATTTTATATCTACTACTAATAGCAACTTTGTAGCTATAACAATAAGAAAGTTGGCAATGGCGCCGAGTTAATTAAAACGCCCCGTATAGCGACGAAGGAAGCCGTTGGTATTTAAAGAAAATTTTTGTTTCAATTTACAAATAACTTGCAGTCTTTACGAACGAGAAGAAAATAGTAATGTTAAATAATTTTCTTTTTAGTTCACGAATTGTAAAGTTAGTGCATTCTTTATGCAAGTAACTACATTCCTGCAACACTTATTGATTATCATGACTTACAATTTCAATAGCACTTTAAAAGTGCATAAAATAAAAGAAAATCTCGTTAAGTTAAATTAAATTATGAGATTGCAATTGTATTTTTTTATATTTTCTATATTTAAAAAAAATTTATTTTTAATGTGTATTATGTATATATTCGTTATTACTATTTTGGCTAAATTACATCCACTTTTACCGTCATTTGTGTAGAAATTTTGGGTAGTTTTAAACATTAAACGAAGGAAAATAAATGGTGATTAAACGCTAATTTATAAACAAATAATGTTATGATAAATAATAAAAATAATAGTGTACGATGCGTTTTGTTATGTTAATACACTGGTTGGTTGATCATGCAATTGCAAAAGATACGTTTCGTACAATATAAAACGTTGACCTTGAAAGCATATAATAGAAGAAAAAATAACGTTTTTCTAAAAAGTTAGAAAAACAAAGTACCTGTACAAGTGTGTAGATTACAGTTACTGCAATCGGATAATCCTAAAGCTGCTCCGACAGATTCCCATTTTGAGTTTAATTTCATTGCACGCCAAGTAACTTCTTCTTGTTTCTCTGGATGTAATTGCATTAAGTGACTAGCTTGTTCATTAAAAGTTTTAAGAAGCGACTGTTTGTGTATCACTTCACTAATATATCGCTAAAACAAGAAAAAAACGTCGAAAAAACACTCGCTACAGAAATATAAATGAAGCGCGATATTTTTAATTGGCGCAGTCGAGATAAAAATTTCTTACATTTTTTAAAGATTCCTCGGGATTTATGCGTCTGCAAAATGTCTCTTGAATACTATTTAACCAAGAATAGAGTTCAGAGAATTGCAAGTAAAATTCCTTCAAAGACCACGTACGAGTATCCAAAGTTAATTCGCCATTTGCCTCCTATTTTAAGAAAAAAAAGTATTAAAGAAATTCGTTACCTACATATTTTATAATAACAGGCAAAATATAAAATTGATTAAGTATAAAGAATTAATAGTAATTATTTAATAACCGCTTTATGTGTTGTCTTAAAACCGTTACAAAACATCTTCTAATAGGTGACAATGAATAAATAAACACCATTTAACTTAATGTGAGAAACTCAATTTGAGTTATGGGAAACGTCAAATCTTTCGATAAATTTTATTTAATAGAAATCATTAAAACCCATTCACATTTTAATTATTTACCTGTATAGGTACGTTAATTTATAGAAGTAACTGTTACATGCGCGTATTGCGTATATTTCACCAACGTAATGAGAATTTTTGAACAATTTTCCGCATTAAAGCAAAATATGGAACGCATTAAAAAAAGATTTCAAAAGTATTAATAGAGCTCACCGTATCGCATTGTCATTAATCAAAACATGGTAGATACTAATTTTTCAAAAATTTTTTTTTACCAAAAACTACACAACTTTCGCACACTGGACTAGTATTCGGAGGTCATGAGTTCAACACCGCTAATGCACTTTATTCAATTTGTGACTAAAGTCGTTCCGGTTGTCAACGATTACGATTGGCTTAGCAATTGTAAAAAGGAGCCAATTTATCTAATTTATCGATCTACAATTTGAGGCTATCAAAGGACAATAGTAATGACAAACGGGTCTATTTTGAAGTTGACGGCTAACTAACGAACTCAAAACGGTAAAATACAAAGAGGTTCGTGAAAATGGACATAGTGAAGGATAGATATAAGAGATTCCGAATGTGAAAGCTAGAAAACTCAAAATGGCGGATCAAATATGACGGCCAACTTAGTCATGTTAGTCCCTGCCCAACACAGACTTAAAACCTAAACCAGAAGCTACAAAGTGGCTTCTAAGCCTCAGTGGAGAGAAGTGAAGTGGAGCTAGTAACAGAAGCCATCGCGAACTGCGCAGTTACAGCAGCACAGTATTGGACTCTCTAACGACTTATTGTTCAAGAAAAGACAGCAGAGCACGTAGTATATACACTTGGGACTTGGGCATACCCTTTACAAATCGCAAAACTATCGGAGAATTGCTCATGAACAGGACAGGCTTTTACGTCACAGACCTGTTCAAGAAAACCAGAACCTTTTTAAGGACAGTTTTCAAAATCGAGCACCGTGATGTGTCTGTCTGAAAGAACATTAGTTTTTTTGCTTCTTGGCATTCGTGCACCCTCTTCAATATTTGATAAATGTTTAGCCTCTAAGATTTTGTATTTGAGAGCAAACTCAGGCACAAAATGTAATACATGACGACGCCGATCTGTTTTCAAAAAACGTTCAGAACGTAGATATAAATATCAAAACATGGAGAGTTCAAAATGGCAAACTAGAGTTCATTCGTGACCACGTATATTAAAAACGGAGTTCACGAGCTACTGATCAAAAATTACCGTTGTCATTTTCTGTTTGAATTGAACTGTATCAGATTATTTTGCGGTTTCGTTCTCATATCGCCACGAAATTTCTAGTATTTTGCACAAATCGCTCGTGAGGAGTTTAAGAGCTTGTGAAAGAGGACCCCCTTAGTAACAAAAATTTATAAAATGAAAAGGCTTGGTACTGGAAGTCTGAACAACAATTAATTTTTTTATTAAATAATAGTTTGTTTCAATTGTTGTACTTCAACTTCGATCGCGAATCCAATATTATAGTATTACGCGATTTATGAGTAGTATTATTCGTAAGTTATGATTAACCTTTGGATTACTTTATCACCACTACATTTTTTTAAAATGAATACGTACTTTAAGAAGTGACTGTCAATTAGAAGTAATAGACAAATAAATGTGAAACTCACAACGGCGGATCTAATATGGCGACAGCTTTAATCTGTAGTAGTAATAAACGTTAAACGTAGACCATTCAGTAAGAAACCTGGCGTATATTATTCGCGTACAGATTTTTGGTCCTATAATTCAAAATGGCGAGACGTAAAATATTACAGTTACAATTAAATTAAGTATTTTTGTAAATATTTTTATTAAATGGAGTGAATGAACTCCTCCAACTTCCTTAAAAAAATTTAATCCCTAATTATTAAAGCGTTACTTTACTTCCTTGCTTCATTAATCCAACCCTGTACAATTACATCATTTAGTTAATACTATTAGAACAATTTAAGTAAGTACCTACATAATTTTGCTTATGAGTCAATCAAACTTAAAAGTGAAATTCGGCAAATTAAGCAATTTATTTAAATTAAAAAATGTTCGAACTAATCATTATTATTAAATTTTGTTTCCATTGTGTATATTATTTTAACTTTTAACTAGATTTATTTCAATAATTTAAAAGTAACGATTCGAGTTTCTTTAAATCTTCCTAGGAAATAGGTTAAAACCTTTCCTAAACTTTATTAATAATTATTTTCATAATAAATAACGACAAATGGATGATTATTTTAAATCGTTTGCTATCGAAGATTCCGTTAAGTATGTACTTGTGTTAACTCGGTAAATAAATTATACGCGACATCGATGATTTTCAAGTCCATTATTTTAAACTTTCTGCTTTTGTTTTCTTTCTGCCTTTTAATACCTATTAATAGAACGGCTTTCATTTAGACAAAAGTCGATTAAGAGATTCTCAAATATTGTGTCACGAACCTTCGTGAGGTTATCTCACTTTAAAAACTTATTTAAGAGATTTTTTAAAAAATTTCTTGGCAGCCGCACAGAAATGAATCCATCAAGATTTATAGTAGTATGTATGTAGTAAACTTAAGCCATACTCGTGATACAACGTAAAAATATCACCCGAATCCCGAATCACATCCTGTCCTGAATTAATTGAACAAGAGCTGTGCAGATTCCCATATACAGGGTATTTCCCATATGTGCGTCATAACTTCAGGGGCTGTTACAAGAACTCAAAAGAAGTCGTTTGACCCCAATTTTCTTATACCGAAAGTTCCCCCATTCAGAGTTACAGGGTGTTTTAGCTGAAATTTTCAAACTTTTTGAAAAATTATTGTGGCGAAACAAAAGCAGTTGAGAAAATAATTTTTGTGGAGATGCCCTATTATTTTTAACTCTATGAGATAGATGTGGTACTTTTGTTTTTCAACTGCCAATATGGCGGATTCAAGATGGCGCTAATCGAAATATTAATGGGATTGCAATAAAATTTTAGATACATGGGTTTCTTGAAAATTCGTCGACAAATCTGAAATTAGAATTTTAAAATTTAAAAAAAAATGACAAACGCGTAACCTGAGAAAAAAATTCTTTTTTTCAAATTTTATTAAAATAAATTTTACTGTTAGGTACTTTCAAATATTGGCTTTCGAACTATCAAGTTAGAGTTTCTAAATTTCATCTAGAAATAAAAATACAGCTATTTGAAAATACTTATATCAGTACAAATACAAATAATAATAATAATAATAATAATAATAATAATATCATTTATTTCGCCAACAAGTACAATCCGAGTACAATCATCAACCACCACGACCGAAATAAATGATTAAGAGGGAAAATATTTTATAAAGTAGGCACTTGATTTTAAAATTTATAAATTAATTACTTTCAAATAGCTGTATTTTTTTTTCTAGATCAAATTTTGAAATTCTGGCTGGATAGTTCGAAAGCCAATATTCAAAAGTACCCACAGTGTACTTTTCATCAAATTGGGTAAAAAGAATTTTTTTCTCAGGTTACGCGTTTGTCATTTTTTTAAGTTTTGAAATTCTAATTTCACATTTGTCGACGAATTTTCAAGAAACCCATGTATCTAAAATTTTATTGCAATCCCATTAATATTTCGATTAGCGCCATCTTGAATCCGCCATATTGGCAGTTGAAAAACAAAAGTACCACATCTATATCATAGAGTTGAAAATACATAAGGCATCTCCACAAAAATTATTTTCTCAACTGCTTTCGTTTCGCCACAATAAATTTTCAAAAATTTGAAAATTTCAGCTAAAACACCCTGTAACTCTGAATGGGGGAACTTTCGGTATAAGAAAATTGGAGTCAAACGTAACAGCCCCTGAAGTTATGACGCACTTATGGGAAACACCCTGTAGAGCTAACGCTGATTTGGTCTTATCTCGCCCTACGAAAATTTTCTTGGGTTTCTCGCGAAGAACGGCAATTGAAAGCCAACCTTTTTATTTCCAAACAAATACGAAACGGGCGGTGTACGATTCGAGCAAATCGGCAAATTTCAAAATTTTCGGCAACTAACTACGGTCACAAGATTTCATTTATATAATTGAAATTTTGAAGAAGATACCGATGCAGAGTTCTTTAGACGTATTTTTTTTTAAATAAGCCATATTAAGCGAACAAATGGGGTTTGAAAGTTACCCTAATTTTCCTAATAAAACGCAAGTGTGTAATTTTTTTCCTTTTAAATCGAAAAACTTTTTGGAACACTCAATCAAGAGCAACTCTACAGGGTGTCAACTGTAACTTGGCCAAGAATGCCAGGGTAGGTCGAGGACCGATAGGCAAGTATTTTAAAGATAGGAACCCATGTTCGGAAATGCACCCTTACGGAGCTACGGCCGTTTTTAACTTTTGGTTTTGCACCCGATGTACACGCTACATGTCGTGTTTTAAAATAATTGTCTGCCTAGAAACCTATCGTTGTGCCTAGGAAATACATTGTTGTCGCTCGGGTGTACCTGTGGCGCTGTGCTTCAAGTACATTGCAGTTCATAGCCCCATACGCCAGATGCACGTCAGCGAGCTCCAGAAAGGTTAACCTGTTCATTGTTCAGCACACGTTTTATTGACACAATGTTTCTGAGCTGACATTCAATGTATTTCCTAGGCAACAATGAGTTGCCAGGCAAACAATTGTTAGCCACACGACATGCTGCCTGCATATCGGACGATAAAACGTAAAGTTTTAAACGGCCGTAGCTCCGTACGGGTGCATTTCCGGACATGGGTTCCTATTCTTAAAATACTTGCCTATCGGTCCTCTACCTACCCTGGCATTCTTGACCAAGTTACAGTTGACACCCTGTATAATAGTTAGTTGGAATGTACCACATATATGTTTTTCATGTGAATGCGTCTAGTAATAAATACGCAGTTTTTTGGTAAAAAACGTCAAAATACAATAAGTTTTCAGCTAGGAAGAATCCCCTTAAGTTTACAGTAAACAATTGTGGCTAAGGTGGAGGTAGTGGTTTGACTTGTATGGTGGATAAAATTACTACTAAATGAGGATAATAATTTCACAATTACAATATTTCATTGAAAGTAACCGCATAATATGTATCGCTGCAAATTAACGGCTATCGATTTAATGTTTAATGGAAATGCCCATGTGGTGAAAGACAAGAAGAAATATAATATCAAATCGTATCAAATAATTTTCCTTAATGAATAGTATTATTCAAACTATATTTACTATAAATACAATATTAGTAGCCAAACATCAAAAGTTTAAAAGATACTAATTATAAAAATCAATTTCCTGTCCTAAACCTTTCGAGTTTAATTTTTTTCTCGTCTACATAGTGGTTTTCAGTTTCTATTTACTATATACTTAGGTAGCGCCTACTTTCAGTTTTCAAGTTTGGGTGTACATATTTCTAAATTTTCAAAATATTGCAAAGATTTCCAACTCTGTACGTCTTCGACGTTGGACTAATTTAAACAAAATACGGGGTTATATGGGAAAAAATAAAATTTATTACAAATATTTTTTGAACAAGTGCTATTATTTACTTTCTTTTTAAAAACATTTAATAGTATTCTTAGCCTAATTAGCAATCTATTAATCATTGACGAAATTTACATTCACTATAACATTTTTATGCACGAAAAAATACTTATACCATGAGGCAAATAAATTTTTCTGATTATACGGCACATTTATATTCAAGGAAGCATCTTTTTCCAAGTTTTATAACGAGAAATATGTGAATCTACTCCTGAATGTTAAAACTTTGTATTTGCTAAAGATTACACTTGGTATATTTGTTTAACTTTATTATTTATGTTTTTATGTTTTTACAAGTACAGTCTCAAAATTTCTAATTTTTAACTTCGCCTAGTTTTACAATATGGGGTCAATACCATTAGTCCTAAAAATACAATTGAAAAAAATTTGGAGTGGTCCTAACCTAAGAATCGTAAAGTACTCAATTTGAAAAATCCGCAAAACTTTTTTGAAACCGCCATTTTCGAACTTAGAAGTCTCAAAAAGCTCATTTCGGAAAAAAAATTCTACATTGCACTCCTACGCCACTTTTATTACAGAAAATCGACTTTATGAACGATCAATCAAGTAGACAGACGAGCACTTACTTACAACTTATTTAAAACTGCTGATGTGGTCATAACAGGATTTTTGCGTACGTGTTGAAGCTCTACAAGCTCGAAAAAAAGATACCAAAAGTAGTATCAAACAATAGTATGCTCAGAATCTCTTCCTCATTCTCATCAAGTTCTAAAATTATACGGGGCGTCCTATTTGATATAAGAGAGCTAATCTCATTTCCGGCTGAACCGAAAGGCAAAATATAAAATGTTTGATACCACACCCAGTGGCGGATTACCCACTAGGCTAGTGAGGCTGTATCCTAGGGGCGTCAAGTCAAAAAGGGGCGCCAATTGCCAATAGTAAAATAAAATTACAATAATTAAATTATTGAAATAAAAGTTCCGGTAAATATTAACAAATAGTCCATTTTAAAAATTAGCAAATTATAGTACGGATAACACCTAAGTCGAGAAGAAGTGCCCTTCAAAGATCTTTAAATTTATAATAACAAAATATAAATTAATATAAATAAAATTATTTGATAACATTTTTACCTCCACTTTAACCGGATTTTTTTTATTTAACTTATTAACAAGTTATAAAGAGGAGGCAACAGTGTAGTGTCAAATGAAAATTTATTTCCACTCATTTAATTGTTTATTGGAAAATGCGTAAGATAGCTTTTTCACTCGGGTTTATCATTTAGATGCAAACTATTATATCAATTAAAATTGATACCTAATAAGGAAACAGGGGTCCATGCCTGGATTTAACATTAGGCTAACTAGGCTAAAGTCTAGGATTTTAGGATTCGCGGAACTCTTCAACAATATTTTGTGTGTATCTGAAATAATATAGTAATTTTCCTACTTTGTTTTTGGGAGACACTATCAACTGCTACTAAAATTCCTAATCTTTATTTTAAGCCGTTTGACCTTGAACAATAAAAACATTTTGCCTGCGGCGCTATTGTAGCCCATTTTCTTCTCAAATAGAAATTTAAAAAAGGGCACTAGAATTATTATAGCCTAGGGCGCCAAAGTCCATTAATCCGCCGCTGACCACACCAGACAGATAATTTTACCACCTTCCAAACCACTTAAAATACACAGGGTGGTGTGTTAAAAACTGAAAAGTTAACCCCATTTTCGGTTAGATCGAAAGGCAAAATATGTTCTGTATCATGAAATGGATAATTTTACGTTTTTTCTAATCTTAAAAACTACAGAGTGTTTTCAAAAACTTTTTTTACTTGGTTAATTTCCTGTCCAACCGGGTGTTTTCTTAAAATTAAAATATTATCAAATAATAGACATTTATAGAATAAATTAATTGCCAACTTCCAAAAAATTACAAAAATTGAAATTGTGACTTTCAAAAAATTATAACTCGGGTTCTGGCTATAGTAAACAAACCAAACAAACGGTGTTTGATTAAGAACTTCCATATCTATAACATATCCAAAAATATATCAAATAGTCGGAGCCAATTTCAGAGGCGCCTTTTGGGGCCTTTTCAAGAATTAATTAGTAGCAGTGGCGGCTGGTGAATTTTTTAATGAGGGCTGAAGTCTAATATTGATTGTCTCATAATGCATATCGCCGCAGACGAAAATTTTGGATCGTTCAAGATCAAACGGCTTAAAATGAAGTGCAGAAATTTTAGTAGCGATTAAACAAAACAAAATTTTTTTGTCTTTTGATATTGCTTGGGGGACGACGCCCCTGCACCCCCTCACGAGCCCATATTTTAAATTCAAGAAAGCAAAAAAAACAAAATGAAATTATAAAAAATTTACCCAAATGTCTATAATTGATAAAGTTTATTTCTTTATCCGTGCGTATGATATCACGTTATCCGATACCCGAATATGCCAGTACATTAATACTAGTACACAAAATAATACGACTTTTGCTCGCTTGCAAAAGTGTAAAAATGATTATCGTATTGCTACAACCTACATAGCTAGTTTATAAAATTGAAATTTAAAACTATAAACAGAATTAATTATTATTCGTTTCCTCTCCTCTAATTTCTTTTGTTTTTCAAAGCTTTTTGTGTTCAAATTGAAGGTCCTTTTACAATCAGAGGCCCTGCGCGGGCGCGGAGAACGCACACTGATAAATCCCTCTGGCCAATTTTGAAAAAACCTTTTTCAAAATTTTAGACAACTATAAATTGGGACAATCGTCACACTTGCCATCATTTTGAATTCAAAATTTTTTAAATCTGGGCTGAAGCGTACTAACTTACAGTCGAGTATAAATAGTGTGGGTCAACATTTTCCAAAATGCCAACAAAATAACCTCCTTATTTTGATCAACCCTGTATCGATTTCATTTAAAAGCTTATATTATTGTCGATGAAATTTTGTTAAAGTGACTAAAACGTTGAGAAATTAAAAAAAAATTGTTTCTTCAATACTTTTCAATTACAAAGGAAAATAGGAAATGAGAGAGTTCTTTCCAATAATCTTGTGACCAAATTAAAGTGACGTTATACTTTTATTAGCTTACTTTATTACTATAACATTAGTAATTAAAAGAATGTTCGAGATAAAATTAATTGGAGTATAATACGAAGTCCTTAATCAGTTATATATAAGTTCCAAGGCGAAATGCCATTAAGAAAAATTTTTAAATTTGAAGCCATGACTTAACGGGCTTAAATAACACCAACAAGATTCGGTACAATAAGAGCCCTAATTTGTTCTCAAACTAGTGTTCGTTATTTTAGTCACACAATATACATTATTCAGTCTGTTTTTATTACTACACTGTTTCCTCGAGTAAACAGACTCGTTTTGACAATCGAGTTGTGGGATATCGTGACACGACGGTATATAAAACATCGCGACTAACGGTGAGAAATTTTTAATATCTGATTCTGATTATTGATCAACGACTAATACGAGGGTTTTTCATGTTTGATATCAGGAAGTTTTGGTTAAAAATAAATTGAATTGCCGCAGCCCGCAGATCTTTACCTGCAAAGCAAAGGTTTCCGTATAGATCGTCGACAACTCGCGCCTGTTTTACCGAGGAATAATATTATGCAAAACAATTAGGTATATAATTTCACCAAATTACGAAAACTTGAATAGTCTTTAAGTGCAAAAATGAACACAAAATCACAATTGTTTTAAGTATTGCACCCCCCCCCCCCCACCAAGTCTTAAAAAATTCGTCTCCGTTAAGATAAGCCTTATAAGCGCAGTTTTATGGAGTTTACCAATTACCATAGTAATACCTTACGGTTTCGTTCTTGTGTCGTCAGGACTCCATATATTATACTGAATTTCAAAGTTTTGTTGAATGAGACACGGAACGACAGCGAATTAAGGAGATAAACATAATTTCTTTTCTCCAAATTGCAAATAGATATTTAGGTTTGTCTCTAAATGGATATTTCTGAAAACTGAAAACTATTCGGGATAGTTAAATATTATATTATGCAAAATTGTTATAGGTTATAGGTACGCCCCTGGTTCGGTTACTTATAAATTAACTACTTCTATTATATGGAGCGATCAGAAAATCTATTTTAGATCTCATCAAAGAAGAAATTATGCATTGTAATTTAAGCAAAAATAAGTATCGAAATCAATACTTCGACCTTTTACTTTTTGCAATATTTATTATGTGGTACTTTAAAATTATTAAATAATGCATTTTGAAATTTAATAAAAACACAAATTTAAATTTTTGATTTTAAAGAAATACGTCGAAATCTACCAGAGGTAAGATAAGAAGTTCGCATCCCACCCGGTGGCAAGAATATGTAGAAATAATGTGGGTCAAGATAGTAGGATTGAATGTACTTTATTTTTTGTATAATATGAGTATTTTTCTCTATTATAAGTGCCGTAGTTTTTGAAAAGCAAGAAAGTGAAGAAGTTGTTTAATCAATTTGAGAGCTTTTGCCAAACTTTAACGCGTTCTAGCACCTAAACCGTTCACCCGAGGGAAAAACTTAAAAGACTAATATGAAGGAAATTTAATGTACATAGTTTATTTTTGTATAAACGCATTTTTCTCTACAACGCGTAGGTTTAGAGCTATAAGCGAAAAACTAAAAAAAAGTTGTTGGACCGATTTTGAAACTTTGTCCAACTTTTTAACGCGCTGTAGCACCTAAACAGTTCGTCTGAAGAAAAACCCCAAGTGGTATAATTTGTAGGTAATTGAAAGGAGTATAATTTTGCATAAGAGCATTTTTCTCTAAAAGCGTATAGGTTTTGGGTTATAAGCGAAAAACTAAAAAAAAGTTGTTGGACCGATTTTGAAACTTTGTCCAACTTTTTAACGCGCTGTAGCACCTAAACAGTTCGTCTGAAGAAAAACCCTAAGTAATATAATTTGTAGGTAATTGGAAGGAGTTTAATTTTGCATAAGAGCATTTTTCTCTAAAAGCGTATAGGATTTGGGTTATAAGCGAAAAACTAAAAAAAAGTTGTTGGACCGATTTTGAAACTTTGTCCAACTTTTTAACGCGCTGTAGCACCTAAACAGTTCGTCTGAAGAAAAACCCTAAGTAGTATAATTTGTAGGTAATTGGAAGGAGTTTAATTTTGCATAAGAGCATTTTTCTCTAAAAGCGTATAGGTTTTGGGTTATAAGCGAAAAACTAAAAAAAAGTCGTTGGACCGATTTTGAAACTTTGTCCAACTTTTTAACGCGCTGTAGCGCCTAAACAGTTCGTCTGAAGAAAAACCCCAACAGGTATAGTTTGTAGGTAATTCAAGAAAGTTTAGTTTTGCATAAGAGCATTTTTCTCTAAAAGCAAATAGGTTTTGGGGTACAAGCGCAAAACTAAAAAAAAGTTGTAGGGCCGATTTTGAATTTTTTTAACGCTCTGTAGCGCCTAAACCGTTTGCCTGAAGAAAAAACCCATCAGATATAATTTGTAGGAAATTGAATGAAGTTTATTTTTGCATAAGCGCATTTTTCTCTAAAAGTGCGTGGTTTCTGAGTTATAAGCAAAAAACTAAAAAAAAGTTGTTAGGCCGATTTTGAGCCTTATTGTCAAAATTTAACACACTGTACCGCCTAAACCGATCGCCTGAAGAAAAACCCAACAGATATAATTTGTAGGAAATTGAATTAAGTTTATTTTTGCATCAGATCATTTTTCTCTAAAGAGCGTAGTTTTTAAGTTAAAAGCGAAAAACAAAACAAGCCTTGATTGACTGATTTGGGAATTTTTGTTAAATTTAAAGCGCTGTATCGTCTAAATCATTCGACTTGAGAACAACTTTCGAGACAAATTATATAGGAAATTTAATGTAGTTTATTTATGTATAGGGGTATTTTTCTCTAGAAGCCTGTAGTTTTTGAGCTATAAGCGAAAGACTAAAAGAAAAAGTTCGATCGATTTCGACACTTTGTCAAACATTTAACGCGCTGTGGCGCCTAAACAGTTTATCTAAAGTAAAAACCCAAGAAATATACATAATTTGTAGGGAATTTAATAAAGTTTATTTTTGTATCAGAACACTTTTCTCTAAAAGCACGTAGGGCTTTGGGTTATTAACGAAAAATCAAAAAAAAAGGTGTTGGACCAATTTTGAAACTTTGTTAAACTTTAACTCGCTGTAGCGCCTAAATCGTTCGTCTGAAGAAAAAACCCAAGAGATACAATTTGTAGGAAATTGAATAAAATTTTTTTTGTTTCAAATAATTTTTCTCTAAAGCGCATAGTTTTTACGTTATAAGTGAAAAACTAAAATAACTTGTTTGACCGATTTGGGAATTTTTGTAAAATTTAAAGCGCTTTAGCGCCTACATCGTTCGTCCAAGGAAGAACTTAAAAGACAAAATATGTAGGAAATTGAATGTAGTTTATTTATGTACAGGGGCATTTTTCTCTAAAGGCGCGTAGTTTTCGAGTTAAAAACGAAAAACTAAAATAAAAGTTGTTTGCCCGATTTTAAAACTTTGTTAAACTTTTTAACGCTCTGTAGCGCTTAAACCATTCCTTATAGTTATTGGGAAAATCCTAAGAGACAAAATATGTAGGAAATTTAATGTAGCTTATTTATGTATAGGCGCATTTTTCTCTAAAAGGGCGTAGTTTTTGAGTTACAAGCGAAAAACTAAAATAAAAGTTGTTTACCCGATTTTAAAACTTTGTTAAACTTTTTAACGCGCTGTACCGCTTAAACCATTCTTTATAGGGAAAATCCTAAGAGACAAAATATGCAGGAAATTTAATGTACTTTATTTATGTATAGAAGCATTTGTCTCCAAAAGCGCGTAGTTTTTGAGTTACAAACGGAAAACTAAAAAAAAAAGTTGTTGCCCGATTTTGAAACTTTGTTAAACTTTTTAACGCGCTGTAGCGCCTAAACCATTTCTCATAGGGAAAATCCCAAGAGACAAAATATATAGGGAATTTAATGTAGTTTATTTATGTGTAAGAGCGTTTATCTCTAAAACTGCTTAGTTTTTGAGTTATAAGTAAAAAAGTGGTTCAAATCATATTTCATTAAAATCGCTTTGGTAGGTTTTGTTTTAAAGCATTACACACACGTGCACACCTATGCAGACTTTTTCAAAATATTTTTTATTTCTATTTTTGGATTCAGGGATCTAAAAACTAATAACGTCGAGAAATTAAATTGAAAATATATTTTACGACCCAGTAGATGGAGTCAATGAAAAAGTAAAACCGCGATTTTATCTAATTCGATATTAGAAGGGTAAAACCAAAGAAGACCTTATTAGTATAAAAATTTCTACTAGTTCTAAATCGATCAAACTGTCAAACGCACGCTCAGGTTAGTAAATCAGGGGTTAAGAGAAAAAAAAATTTATTTTGAATTTATTTAAAAAAACGAGAAGAAAAAAAATTGTTACGCCACTGTAATTATTATTACATTCCACTTTTTGAGTTATTAAATTGATTTTTTATTTATGGTGAAATGAACATATTTAGGTTAATTATTTTTTTACAAACTATAGAAATAAACAAACGAAATTGTTTCAATTGTTAGCTGGTAATAAAAAGGTTGGAAAAATAAGTAATTAATTTGCTAAAATCTTTTTATCAGTTTCTCATCGATTAATTATTAAATTACTATACTTAAATGTTTTGGTTGTTAAATTTATTTTCATTTTCGAGTAATAGACGAGAGTGTTGATAATTACAACCCTTTTTTCACTAAATTCAAGGCGGGGAGAACATTTTCTACCATCACGTTCGCTCATCACTCATAACGACCTACAAATATTACGAGTCCTATTGAATTTGAAATTTATGTTTAAATTTAAACAATAAGAAACTTGCGGAGAATTTTTAAAATTTTTAACTCAGACCACAAGTTTTCTCTCAAAATTTGACCTTAAAAATTGTTTAATTTGCACATTTGCTATCGACAATGCGTCTCAGAGTAGCACCGACTACACCTAATTACTCGCAAGACATTGAAAAGCTTATATGGAAATGAATTCTCAAAACAACCTTGATTCGAAAATTGTTTAAATAAATAAGTTGCGAAATTGTCATCTTAAGTTTATTTTTACGGAGAAACTAGGTGGATACTAAAGACTAACAAGGACGATAAAAGGGTCAGTATTGAGTTCAAAAAAAGAGTATTACTTAGGGTTAAACTTAAACTTAAAAAATAAGTTTCGGTATTAACCTGACAGTTGTCGATAAGTTGGTTGTCCATGATGTAGTCGTAGTTTGCTTGTAATGCAGACCAAAAGTCGTCCTTCTGGTCGCTGAGGGTGCTACCAGCCGTGCTCCCCCAAGATCTTCGCCAGTACTCTTGGGTGCGTTTCTTTTTGGTGTTGAGACTATTGCAAGTTCGTACTATGACTCCCTTATTGGGGGTCTCGATAGTAGTTTGCAACGACGACAAGGAAAAACTAGTTTTCATGGCAGAATTTTCAAATCCTAATTTAAAGGTTCGAATTAGAGTTGGGTAGGTACATAAAAAGTTTTTTGAAACTTACCAGTTCCGATGGGCATGGTGGTGGGTTAATGTACACTATTTTACTTAAAAAATGAGTGTAATTAAAATGAATAAACCATTTTTGTAAGTATCGAGTGAAGATCTGAAATTATAGAAAAACCAGTTTACTTTGGAGTTTCTCATGCATGGAGCATGGAACGACTAAAGTTACAAGTCCATACCATAATTTGTCTACATGGCTTTTCATCACTTGTAATTTTACTTTCCTTACATTTCGATTTAACCTATTTTTAGTTCCAATTTTCAAATTAAGTGGATGCAAAGAGAAGGTTATTCAACTATTAAATTTAAGCAAAAGAACGACTTAAAATACCTTACTCTTCAATTTTTTACACTTTTTGTTTTATCGAAACTATTTTTAGGTTAGATTCTTGGACGTTTAGTAACTCGCCTAAATCTCAACTTTGGACTTGGTACATTAAAACTTAGTCAGCAACCCGTTAATTGCTGACGAACATTTTTCCAACTTTTATCGTGGAAAAAATTTAAACGTTACGTTTACTCTTTTTAGTGTAAAACGATCTTCGCCTATCTGACGGCTGCCTTAAGCGACGACTTACATTAAACTTCTTTTTTTCTTCACGATTTGTCTTGCAGTTTCTTGTTGCTACTCTCTTCTGTTACATTATCGCCTTGTTGGTCACTTCGTTAACTTTGGACATTTTCCACACTTACCGTCACTAAACTTTAACAAAAATTAAAAGCAAAAGCTCACGGTTGCCACCAACACCAACCATCTCTAGCGATGACGGTTAATACTAACACACACCGGTAACATTACTGCTGGAAAACTCACGCATGCGCACTCAAATTACAAATACGAGATTGGAATGTTATTCACGATACTATTTTTTTATTATTTTTATTTCTTCGATACAAACCTTCGTTACTATTAATTATTAAAGGTCGTTAACAATTATTTTTGTATATTTTTATATGACACTCATTAAACGTGCCATTAACTCGACCACTTCACGTAAGGGATTTCTCACCCTTTTTACGAAAAGGCAGGGGAGCTAACGTCTCTGAAACTACCTTATTTATATAGGGTCACTTTTTTGTAGTTAAGGTAATTACGTAGGATTGCAGATCGGATTTGTTATCAATGACTCATGTCTCGTACTTAAACCTAAAAAGTCGAAATGGGGACTTCAAGAGCTAATGCGAACAAATAGGGTCTTGAAACTTTGACCGTACATTTCCTTGCCCAGAAGTACGTACGTGAGTAAGTTAGTATGATGCTTGAAGTATTTAAAAATTTGATTTGAAGCTCTTCGGTCTCGAGTAGTAAGGGTAGTAAAGTTTGACAAAAATTCCAAAACCTGCCCAAAAAACTGTTCTATTTGTTTATCGCTTATAATTCAAAAACTACACGCTTTTAGAGAAAAGTGTTTTTATATAAAAATGAAGCTCATGAAATGTTCTACAAATTAAATCTCTTAGGTTTCTCCCTTAAGATAAACGGTTTAGGTGCTAGAGCACGTTAAAGTTTGACAAAAATTCCTAAACCTGTCCAAAAACTGTTCTTTTTGTTTATCGCTTATAACTCGAAAACTACTTGCTTTTAGAAAAAAGTGTTTTTATATAGAAATAAAGTACATTAAATTTCCTACAAATCAAATCTTTTAGGTTTCTCCCTTAAAACAAACAGTTTAGACGCTAGAAATTTACCAAGAATTTCAAAATCTGCCCGAAACACTGCTTTTTTGTTTATCGCTTATAACTCAAAAACTACTCGCTTTTAGAAAAACTTGTTTCTATAAAAACTAAAGCACGTTAAATTTCCTACAAATTAAATCTCTTAGGTTTCTCCTTTAAAATAAACGGTTTAGGCGCTAGAACGCGTTAAAATTTGCCAAAAAATTTAAAATCTGTCCAAAACACTGTTTCTTTGTTTATCTCTTAAAACTCAAAAACCACCCGGTTTCTGAAAAAAAAGTTTCTATAAAAAATAAAGCACGTTAAATTTCTTACAAATTAAATCTCTTAGGTTTCTCCTTTAAAATATAGGGTTTAGGCGCTAGAGCGCGTTAAAATTTGCCAAATATTTTAAAACCTGCCTAAAACACTGTTTCTTTGTTTATCGCTTATAACTCAAAAACCACTCGGCTTCACAGAAAAGTGATTCTATAAAAAATAAAGCACGTTAAAATTCCTACAAATAAATATTTTAGGTTTCTCTCTTAAGGTAAACGGTTTAGACGCTAGAGCGTCTTACAGTTTGACAAAAATTCCAAAACCTGCTCAAAAAACTGTTTTTTTGTTTATCGCTTATAATTCAAAAACTACGCGTTTTTCGAGAAAAGTGTTTCTATAACAAAATAAAGTATATTAAATTTTCTACAAATTATGTATATTAGATTTTTTTCGTCAAACAAACAGTTTACATGCTAGAGCGCGTTGAAGTATGAGGCCTCAAGAAGAGAGGGTTTTTAGGGATTAAACTAAACCATAGGGTACACCAAAAATTAATATACCAACAAATTGTATATTTTGTGTAGGTTTTAAATATACTGTGTAGACGGTTTTAAGTGCACTCTTCATGGTGTCGGGCAGGCAGGCGCCTTTGAAGTGCGAAGACGGCACTAATACATAATGCTGGGTGGGGGAATAGGAAAAACTTAGGTTTCAATTTCAACGATAAGATAATAAGTAGATTATTATTTAAACACCTGAGAATTCCAAAAATGGAATTAGAACTCTTTGAACTAACATTAAAGTCTTCGTGAAATTTGCTTCAGTCCACATCGTCAAGTAGGTAAGAGGTATACGCAAAACATTCGAAGTTTGAACATCCTGCAACTAATTTATTTATTTAAAAATAACATTTGTCGCGCTTTTATTTTTATTATTCATTAACATAAATATTTAAGGTGTAGAAAAATTATTTTTTATCGTTTTAACCGACGGTCAAAGAGCTTTCGTTTTATAAAACTTGGCAACTGATTCGAACACCTCTTGTTAAAATTTCTTTAATGAATTTTCCTAACTTAATGGTTCGAGTTGAAATTAGACGGTTTAGTATTTATTTATGTCTTCTTCTTTCGAAGTATACATCCGCTTTAAATTTTTATTCTTATTTTGTCATCTATTTATGAAAATTACGAACATTCTTCTCTCAACTATTTTAATTATTTACGCTTCATTCTAACTTCTGCCAACTACAACTTTTTTTTATTAAAAAAGAGAAAAAAATGTAAACGAGGAGAAACATTAAACAGGACCCTCTTGACTGTAATAAACTAAGGGGACGAATATTGCGCCATTAAGCTAATATTTTAAATTTTAATATTGCTTTAGTTTAAATATTCCGCTTATAACTTATAACGGTTCATTTAAAAATAAAAAACAAATTCTAAATTTAAAAGTTGTGCACGAAGGAAGGTAAACGAACCACACTCGAATTTATTATTTCAAAAACGTGCAGTAAGCTGCAAAAACTAGTCGCACTCTCATAATTAATAGTTATTTAATCAAAAATTAAGTATTTTCTAAACCTTTTTAAAAGTAAACGTAGTAAATACGCACTGAATTTCAAATTTCGAAAATAAAGTTTTGAATCTGCACACTAGCGCCACCAAGTGCGTCTTATTTGAAACTGTTTACCAAATCTAATTATCTTTTTGTTTTTGAATATTTCATAAACCTATTTTAATTAATAAAAAAATAAAAACCCAATCCTCGGCTTTAAAATAACCCAAGATTCCACGAAGAGAGTCAAAGAAGTCATTGTTGACTTTTAACTAATGCAAGTTGATCGTATTATTATAATTGTTAATTTTTTAATTGAAAAATTGTTTTTTTGTAGCTTTTCTTAGTGAAATCAAACAAATGTGCACAGTGCACCAATAATAATCCAATTTAAATTAAAAATGTAACCGCTAGCGCTATCTATTATTAATTATTTAACGAACGGCTAGCGGTAATCTCTAAAGTGAGGTTATAAAGACCCTTTTGTTATATTAAGTTGGTAATAATTTTTTAATCTTGTCACTTTTTGCTAAGCGTGCTCGCTGCTCATGGATAGCACTTCCAATTGAAATTTAACAATGGCGAATAAGTGTTACGAAGTAAACGTTTATGTTGTAAATAGTGACGGTGATTTAACACCTAAACTTCCTAAATGTGTTCAGTTAAACTTGGATTATGACCCAGAAGGTCTTATTATTAAAATTATAAATGGTAAGATTGTATTTTTGAAAATTACTTTGTTTTGGCATGGTCTAATAACCAACAATTACTACAACAAAATAAACCGGCATCCTTAGATTACTCGTTTGTGTTGAAAACACTTCAAGTTTTATTCGCTCCAGGTTGCCTAATAAGTAAACCACCATAGCTTTTTACCCATGGAATTTAATTAACGTATTTTCTAACATTCTATTGAGTAAAAAAGTTTGTAATTGCCAATTACTAATTGGCAGTAGTTGTTAGGCCTTCACAGTTGTTTTCAATTAGTGCATTTGCAAATCTTACCTAAAAGGGGAAGGAAATTAACTAATTTAGCTAAATTAATACAAACGGGATATTATTCGGAAAAGCTATCAATCGTTCGAAAGGGTGTTGATATGCCAATTTGCAACCCTCGACTTGTCGAAGTTATTGGGGTTAATTAGTCGGAGGCTAATTTGTGGCAAATTTTAGATGCGACGGGGAGGATTTACATTTGTAATTGAACAACTAATTCACTAACGAGAAATTTTATTTTAGGTGACAGTGTTTATATGGAACTACCCGTACATTTGAACAGTGACTGTTGCCAGGTGTCTACTAAATCGTTTGTTTTTAATACAGATAATGAGACATTATTTTTTAAATTCCGCACAGAGGAAGGTTAGTATCTACCCTTAATATGGTTCATTTAAGGAAGTGTAACATCTTTCATTTTTTCTTTAGATGCTTCTAGTTTTACGTTGGCTGTTACTAAAGCAAGATCGGGAAAAGATGCCTCAGTATTTTCGGTTAGAACCGAAGACTCGTCGGCTACACAGTATTTTCAGTTTTATGGGTATTTATCGCAACAACAAAATATGTTACAAGATTTCGTTCGAACTTACACATACCAACGAGCTATTCTAAGTAATTTAAACGACTTCAAAGTACGAATTTGAGTTTACCGTTTGAGGTTTAATTTTAAGTTTTTCTTTTTTAGGATAAAGTAGTATTAGATGTGGGAGCCGGGTCTGGAATTTTATCTTTTTTTGCCGCACAAGCAGGAGCTAAACGAATATACGCAGTTGAAGCTTCCACTATGGCACATTATGCGGAGGTTAATAAAAGCCTTTTAGTAACGTAAAGTGCCCTACAATATACTAATGTTGTTTTAGAAATTAGTAATAGCGAATGTTTTACAAGACCACATAAAAGTGATACCCGGTAAAATTGAAGAAATAGAATTACCCGAACGGGTAGACGTTATCATTTCCGAACCTATGGGATACATGTTATACAACGAGCGCATGTTAGAAACTTATCTTCACGCAAAAAAATGGCTTCTTCCTGGAGGGAAAATGTATCCGTCCCGTGGAGATCTTCACATTGCTCCTTTTACCGACGACGCTTTGTATATGGAACAATTTGGCAAAGCTAACTTTTGGTAACATCACTAATCATCATCATTGGGGGACATCATTTTTTACTCGAAATTATTTTTTACTTGCTCAAACTTGCAAATTCTAAGTAATTTCCGAAGAAAATCATGTCCCAAATAGTCCACTACCTAGTGAACACTTAACGTCATTTTGCTGGAGAAAATAGTACAATGCATTCCTATTCTAAACTCTGGACTAAATTAACGCACCATCACACCAATTTATTAAACTTACATAATTGTCATTTTATAATTTAAATTATAATTCTAATTACATGAAAACTTATAAATTAGGTTTGGGGTATCGTAATCCGCAAATAAATGACCTAATTCTCCATCATTTTTGGGTTCAAAAACTCGTCAAAAGTAAAAACAAACAAACATTGAAAACAATGGAGTTAATGAATTCACTCTATTTTCAATAACTTTCTGGGACATTTTCCCATTCTGCAATTACTGCGTCTACCAGTTGATTGTGGGTAACAGGGGGGAGTGTATCACTTCGAACCGTCTTTTCAAGAAGTATAGGAAATAAATCAGGACTATTAGGTGGCCACTCCATTAACGAAACATCTACAGCATTCAAGTAATTGATGACCTATCTAGGCCACGTGGGGATGAGCATTATCTTTCATCAAAAAATTAGAAAAGGGGCGGATGGCATCACTTGTTTAACTACGATGTTTTTGAGATAGTCCGCATTCATAGACCTCCCATGTATTTGACCAAACTCTGTGCGACCATTGAAGCAGATTCCACCCTAAAAAATAACAGAGCGACCTTCTAAAAGGATCCTTGGAGAGATGTAGCAACTTGCAAACCTTTCCTACCCTTCACCACACACGCTCACGTCCATAGAAAGATTTAAGACTCGCTTGCGTTTAATCTGGCAACGAAACCCTCCAATCATCAACAGTCCAATGTTGATACCTGGCAAAACGCAATCTTTGAATTTTGTGCTGTGTGGTAAGCAATGGTTTTTGCATGTCTTCTGCTGCTTAATCCGCTTTCATTTAAGCGTCATTTGATTGTTCGAAACCATATTACAAGGTTTTGAACAGTTGCAAGTTCATTTTTTATCTCTTTACTAGTGACTCTCCCATTTCTTAAAGCGGGTTGCCTTGGTTGTGCGTTAATTTTGTCTAGGAGTACTATGTCTATCCGATACCTTGATATAAGTGACTCAAATCGCGACAATCGGCATCTGATAAACTTGCCAGTGCGTTATTTTCTTGAACAAATTACGTAAATTTGATGTTCACCGGCTTCTGGATGAAACGGCGCTTCGTAGAAATGAAAAAATCGCCGATTTTAATAAATTTTTTTTTAGGTTTCAAACTTGCTTTCATGGAGTCAACTTATCTGCGATACAAGCTTGTGCTTTGAAAGAATATTTTAGACAACCTATTGTAGATACTTTTGATATACGTATTTGTATGAGCAAATCTGTACGACACGTAATCGATTTTTTAGATGCCTCTGAAACTGATTTGCATACAATAGGTACATTATCAAAGTTATTGGTTCGAACTTTGACTAATAGAGACGTTTTTTCAGATATTCCCTTAGAGTTCCATTTGTTGGAAACTGGTACTTGCCATGGCTTAGCATTTTGGTTCGACGTTGCCTTTGCTGGGTCGCAACAGACCGTTTGGCTAAGTACAGGCCCTACCGAACCTTTAACTCATTGGTATCAAGTTCGATGTTTATTAGAACGACCATTGGTAGTGAAACAAGGCCAGTTACTTACAGGACGAGTTGTTCTCATCGCAAATAAACGGTAAAATATTAAAATCGCGTCTTTCGAACTTGAATTAAGTAAAAAACACCTTACAGGCAAAGTTATGATGTGACAATCGAATTGTGCATAGAAGGTACCATCCAAACTTCATCTAACACTTTAGATTTGAAGAATCCATATTTTCGATACACCGGATCACCCGTTCAACCACCTCCAGGAGTTTCAAATATTTCACCGAGCGAAAATTATTGGAACCAATTGGACGCTCAAGGTGCACGTAATGGTTAGTTAAATCGTTAAGTATATACCCTTCTCTTTTCAAAATCATTTTTTAAAAATTCAAATAGGTATTCTTCGACTTTATGCTTGTTTTTGTGTTTATTGTTTACTTCAGATCATTGCTTTAAAAAATTAACAAATGTTAAATAGTCTTGAACAGACCTCCACTTGCTCTTTTGGCCCTCATAGGCCGTAGGTCTCATTGGCGCTTTTGACCTACAAAAGGTACGACTTCTTCGACGATTTTAAATTTTAACATTCCCAGGCCGTTGTGTAGATGTTCTAATCAATGTTTGATTACGTTTTTAAAGTAATCTATTGTCTGATTAATCGATTATTGTACGTTTAATCAATGGCTCTATTAACGATTGTTAGTTTAAATGATCATTGGATTATGTAATTGGATATTTTGCGACAACGGTTTTATTAAATTGGATCTTACAATTAATTAATCGATTTTACTATTAATATATTGTCCAATTTATTGATTGTCCGCTTAATCGATTGTTTGATTAATCCATGTAATTTCTAGAGTGTTCATATAAGACGTTGATCAAGGGTGGGTGAAAAAATCGAGTATCGATGTTTTAATCGATGTTCGATTAGGTTTTGAAAATAATCGATTGTTTGATTAATCCGTGAAATTGCTAGTGTCTTCATAAGATGTTGATTAAGGGTGGGTGAAAAAATCGAGTATCAATGTTTTAATCGGTTTTAAAGGTTTTAATCGTCATTGAATACCTACTTGTATGTACAGTTTATATTTTTTTTATTCAAGTTACAGTCGAAGGTATATATTTTGCGATTTTATTATTTTTCATTTTGCTTACTCTTTATTTGAATTACGTTTTTAATTTGTAGCCGTTAACATGGTGAATGGGATGTCGGTGAATGGGTTAGGAGAAGTTTCGATGGATACAACTCAGGCAGTTATAAATAATAATCTCATAGCAAATAACTTAATAGCTTTAGGTAAAAATTTGATTTCTTTTTAAAATTATTTTGTAATTTAGCGAAATTTTAGTCGATCCAAGTCATTTGACCGAATGTAGTCAACCAAATATTCATCCTGGGTGTATTTCGAGTACAGGTCGAGGTCGTGTCGTAGCTAGTCCGACTTCTACTCATACGGCACAGCTTATCGGTGGTGCTATATCGCCTTCGTTGTTTTCTTCTCCAAATGCACCTCAGGTATGTGAAGTAAAGTTTTGAGCTGTTTCCAAACGATTTATTTGTAATTATTTCTTTATGCTTTTATAGCAGCCGTTGGTGATGGCTAACTATCCGGTGAATGCCAATTTAATGATTGGCGATTATGTAACTCCTGGTAGTAATGTAGCTATGCCTACATATCGACAGTAGTACAACATGATAATAAATTTTTTAAATGCTCAATAAAAAATATTTACTCTGTAATATTTGTTAGGATTGGGATGCGATTTGTATCAAGGCCGCTATTATTTTAATTGCGAAATTTTGTATCTATTCAAATTCGTATTTTTAATTGATATCTTATAGGGTGACACTGTAGTGAAACCGGGTCTAATATCTCCTTTAATAAATCGCTTTTAATGACAGTTTTAAGCGGTCGATTATATTTTTGGAAAATGCGGCTTATGATAAAACGCTCCGCTTATTTATCAAAGTTTAATATTTTATAACTAAACGGTTCTTGAAAAAAAAAAAAAAAGTGTTTGCCATACTAGTGCCAATTCCTCAGTTTTCAAAGGCCATAACTTTTGACTTTTCAAATGGAATGGCTTCTTGCTAATTGTTTAGTCCTCGAATTTTGAAAAAAATTCTTGAGAGTGCCCAATACCTTTCAAGCCTTCTTTGATACGGGTGGTGTTTAAAGACTTAAATTTTAGTAAAAAAAGTTATATAGTTGAGCGTTATATCGTAACTCGTAACCCGTAGGTAACACTACCTCGAAGGAAACTACACACAATTTAATTACAAAAATATTCAGAGTGATCTGTTACCTCGCCTACTTTTGCCAACGCTATTTTTAAGTAATTTTTAAATGTGTCGTTTAGTCTCCTACAGATGGAGTATTATTTGTGTTGCCTACTGTAAAAGAGATCTCAAATTTGGCGCAGTACTGAGTCACCCTATACAGAAAAAAATCGTTGTTTAAGTCAATTTTTGTAGTACCTATTTGTACTGTTTTTAGTGGTTGGGATTCCACTTAAAATTCCTTTTTTATATATAATTGTGTCGATTTTTAATTAAATAGCGGTTTATTATTTTTAGCGAAATTTTTTATTAGTAATTTTGCGTACCTAGATGAATCTATTTAATAATGGAGTTTAGGAGTTTTATTTTTAAATGTGTAATTTTTGATGAAATGGCGGAAATAAAATTTCCCATCCTTAAGAGTTTGGCAGGGATTTACTATTTATACTTTTAACTATTATTTTTGTACATGATGTGGTTTAATTTGTTGTTAGATAGCTCTCCGAACTACAAACGCTTATTTTTTAATTTATAATTTTAGCCATTTAAGTGTTAGTTTTATGAGTTATTTGGGCACATCACGGTATGAGTTAAAAAGCAAATTGTATGTGATTTTAATGTAGGTTATTAGTTTACGTAGAGTATTTGTAATTTATTTCCGAAAAAAGAAATCCAAATTGTTTTTTAAATTAATTCGCCTCTTCGATCGTTTTTATTTCTATCGTACTATAATTGATTGCGAAACAATGAATATAATTGAAGTTAATTAATGAAGCATTTAAGCTTAATGATGTTTCAAATTCGTCACTCAAATGTTACATCAAATGAAACCTTCACAATCGCGGAAATAAGGTTTATAGCTTCATTAATTTTCTTTTATCGATTTATAAATTAAGGTATTAATTTATTTTATTTCAAAATGTGATAATAAATTGTCTCAAGTTCGATTTTAAACGGGTTGTATCAAGAGTACTCTACTTAAGTATTTACAAAAGTTTCAAATAGCAATTTAAAGATAAAGATAAAAATTTTAATTATTTGCAACATTACACGTCTAACCGAATACTAGTTACTAGTTAGTCTACATCTTTCAAAACCTCAACGTCCTGCGAAAACAACCAAATTTCGTACAGCGACGTAACCAAGGTTGCACACCAACCTATACACATGGATTGGGCATCTCTTTTAACCACTTTCTCACTTCTGCGTATCTAGGGTCTGTGAGGTTTTGAAAGATGTATAACTAAATGGCTCGAATTTCCTCTACATTTTTTTAAGTGCTGCCAATCTTGCCATCGAGGCTTTCCCGTACTGACATTATAGCCTAAGCTTTATTTTAACAACCTCTAAGCTCGTCCCTCTTTCACAATTTCTAATTGTTTACGGTTGGAATGTTAGCTAAGTTTAACCCTCTCCCTAGTCACTCCCTTTCAACATTTGTTGCTTTTTTAATCAGAATGTTAACCAGCCACACCTTACTTTGATTTCTTTTTAGGGCTGTTTTAAAAAAAACGGGTGAGAAACTTCGGTTTTGTGAAAGGTATTTTGTATTTGAAACAATTAAGCACAATTAATTAAAAACCCTCTCGCCTCTCTTACACCCCTTGGCCCACTTTAAGTGTACGAAAATATTTTTTCATTGTGTCGTTAAGAATCCGCGTACGTTCTCAAATGCTCAAATTGTTTGTGAGCTATAGTAGCCACAAACTCACAAAGTGTGGATGATAAGTGTCGAAACGGATATTTAATTTTCGAAAAAACGTTTTCCTTCTGTACGGAAAAGCAGTATACTCGACTTGATTCACCCTGTTTTAACTAAAATCTGAATTTGACAAATTGCTCACTGATTGATTCACATTATTTTAATTTCTAGCGTATAATAGATGATAATCATTCCTCTTAGATGTATTGTTATTTAACTACTCATTAATCTATAGATACAAACAGTTGCTATGAAGTGATTTTTGCTCTACAGATTAATGGCAAATGATCATTAGAGTTGGTTTACTTACTACACCGGCTATTCCTTGGCCGAAGAGATTTAATAAGGTCGAATTGGCCATCAGGGGTATGTTGTATGAGTAAATCAAAAAAACATTTTTTTCGAGTATTTATTTTTATTTAATTCGACTGATTTTTATTTAGTCGAAAAACAACATTTTAAATGTCTTACTTAAAAACAAATTTTAACTAGTAGTAATTTTGCTAATTTTAGAATTCTTATTTGTCCGACTATTTATTATATTGTACACTATGTTATTATTTACTTCTCACTTAGTTACGTCATATAAAGTAAATTGATGAAAAGTAATTAATAATTGCTATAAATAAGTCGTGTGTTTTATAAATTACCGTAGTAGTAACGGCCATTATTTTTTTGCCGACTTCATTGAATCCTCTCTCCCTTAAATAAAATTTGAAAAAAACCCCTATTTTTAAGTACTATAAAACATGCAAAATATGTAATAGTTATTTTATGATAAATTTTATCTTGTAAAAGTGATTTTGAAGTGTGATTTGTGTTTTTACAATTGATCTTATCTTTTTTAAAATAAAAATATCACTCAAGTTGGGTTTTCTTTGGTTCTTATATAATTACATCGAAAATTTTAAATTAAAAAGGCGTTAGAAAATATAAATAATATTAAGTAAACTCGACTTAACTATCGTACAAATCAGTTTGAATAATTTTAAATCAAAACTGATTAATTATGATAGTGAACGTCGAGTTTTGTTACTTGCATCAAAATATTGTCTTCCATATATTCTCAATTTTTTTAAAATTTAGTTTATAAGTGAAAGTTTTTAATATTTATTTGATAGCATTACATAAGTATTTAAAATGACAAAATGACGAGCGCTTTTGAGTATTATAAAAATGTGTAAAAAGCTTTTTGCAGAATTATCACAGTCGTTATTTCACGCTTTATTATTTATGAAGTGGTTTTCAATAAAAATATGAGTACAATACTGCTTTTTACTTTTGAGTATTCAGAGCGACAGTACCCAAACACAGCTGCTTCCACCTTCACGACGAGAAGCGACTTAGCTCACTTACGAGAGCCTTGAGTATGTCAAGCCAATCTGGTCACAGATTTCTTTTCCTCGCCGAGCAGCAAAATTCACAAAACAGAGGTTAGACAAAACCGTTTGAGGTTTAATAAAAAATTTAATTCACATACGCAATAAACCAACTAACAAAACGTAGCGACACTTTAGGAACCCCGGCTAGAGGCTATAACAATCTAAAAACCTACCGTAAATTGAAATACGAAATTTATGGGCGCCACGCTATTTGGCAAAGTCCTAAAGTGTAAAACTATAAATTTGACGATAACTATAAACTTAAAAAAGCGAAAAAAATTGTACAAATTATCAAAAAAAAAATTGCTTAGCACCGAATGTGCAAGAGTTATACATATAAAAATATAATACAATTCGAATGGTTAACAGGGATAGGACAAAGGTAGGAAAATTGAGCTCAATTTCTCACCTGTACTTAACCCTGTTAAAAAAAATATATGAATTTAGATTAATAAAAACAATATATAACAAAAAAAATTAATTAGGTAGCGAATATGCTTCTATTCCAAATTCCAAGTTCCAAATTACGGCAAATATAAAAAAAATCGAAAAAAAAACATCCAAGCAAATGAGATGGCCGTGTCACCAGTAGATGCTAGTTTGGTTAGATTGAACAAATTCTCGCTGGTTCGACTCGGCTGATCGACGGTTAAAGACACGGACCAGATGACGATGACGACAACAATCAAGTTAGTCCGAAGTAATATGTCCAAATAGGACCGAAAGTGATAATAGCCTGTTACTAAGACCCTATAAGAAATACAAAGAAATATAAAGGGCACTGACGGAATACTTTTAATTACCTTTCGGGCTGATTATCACAAAAAATTAATGGTCGATTGAAACACCGACGGCACAAATCCGGAAATATCCGTTTCAAAATTCTCAAACACCAAAAAGAAAATTCGAAAAAAACTACCCGTGAACCACGAAGAGATTAAAAAAAACTATTTTTAAAAACGACTACTAATAAACGAAAATTCGTGGCCACGGTTTCTTGCCACCTTCTTCAATATCACTCCACCATTCAAAAAGATCCAATCAGCCCCAGATAACAGATAAAAGTCGAATTAAAAATTGAACAAACCGAAGTCTCATGCCCTCTATTATTAATTTAACCAATTATTAACCAATAAATATACTGTAACAAGTAATTAAGTCTAAAATGTGTGTTTATCAAACTTAGGAGACATTTTTACAGGTTCTTCAGCACAGACACACTAAGAACATATCTGCTAACTTATTGCTGCTTTAGCGACTGCAATTAAGCAATCATTTATCCTGGCTGCTGGCTACGACTTTCAACTTGGCCCAAAGATGTTATTCTAGCATCCATCCCTCTCCAGATCGACTCCCATAAAAACTGTTACTTTTAACTAGGATGGCGAACCTGGTAGGCTATTGCGAGAACAACAAGGAGAGTCTCATCATTAAAAGCAGCTATCCCTTGTATTCAGGGTGCTTTAGTGAAACTAGGTAAAGTCCAGCTCTTCCATCGACGAAAAGATCAGTGTTGGGGGACTTCTGGCTTGACATGTCCAGAATTAGCATCACCCTTTCCGCTAGAATTTTAGAGCAGAGTAGCTTAATGCCTGATGGGCCTAAAAAGACTACTTTGAAGAGGTACAATGGGCTCAAATAAGTGCTAAGCGCTAGGCTCTAGCTCCCTCTCCTCAAATAATCTAGAATCGAGTTTTATATGGCTTTGTGTAATAAATAATATCCGTAATATTGTCCGAGCACTTTGTAGCCAGTGGCTCTTGATTTTTCCCAAATGTTGACTTAGAGTGCCAATTTTTGAATACCAAAGCTACCATGCATTATAAAGGATTTAATAAAAAAAGCTACGCATTTATTGTATCGTTTGTAATTTAAGAATAAAATAATAATATAATAACAACACTCCGTACACTCGACACAAGTCTTTCTCATTAAAACAATACAATTTAATATCTACAAGTAGTTTAATAAAGCGTTTTAATATGTTTTCAGGTGTTGCTGTTGATAATTTCGATGTTCTGGTGTTTGATGAGTGTTGACGGTTTTAGGCTGTGTTTCGTAATACAACTGTCCACCACTGTTTGAAGGTGACACTGTATTGGGCGGTTTTGAATTTGGCAATTGTCCTTGATAAGCGTACAGTTGATTGGGGTCTTGACCATTATAACGTTGTCCTTGATTCGAATTTTGATTTTGATCTAACGGGTTAAAACGATTTCCTTGATTAACGGACAGAATTGGATCTTGACGATTGTAATGATTACCCTGATTTCCAGTAGCAGCAGGCTTAGCCGGAATATCATTAAATATTTCCTGAGGACTGTTCAATCTTCCTTCGAATATAATATTTTTGTTACTAACTTGATAAATAAAGAATAAGAAAGGTCGATCGGCTATGACACGAGCCATCGAAGAACCCATTAATGGGATTACTATGACGCCAGTTGCTGCAGCGGCCGTCGAACCTTTTTCGTTTACTTCTAATCTCGTCTTGTGAACTATATTATTTACTTTCAACTGGCCTTGAGTTACGATACCACTTAAATTAGCGTTTGAACTAAATATGTCTTCAATGCCCAACTGAAAATAGAGAAAAATTTTAATTCGAGCAATTGATTTTAAAGCTATACGAGGCTCTTCTAACATGCTTTCGAGCTCGATATCTCGGTTCCTAGCATAGTTAGAGAGTTCACTCAAAAATGACACTAAACTAGATAGAACGCAAAACCTTTTGAGAAGTTTTCTTCAAAGTAGGATGTTCCGCAAAAATTTTGTTTTGGAATTTCAATGGAAATTTATAAAATTGATTTTGCCCACCCTGTACATTCTAACGTAATGAAATTTTAACTGGGGCATCTAAAACCCTTTTCAGACGAAGCATTATAGTGGAGACGAAAGTGCTCAACTAAAGTTGGCTAGAAAGATGAGACGAAAGTGCTCACTAAAGATGACGAGGGACGAGCCGTTCACACGCAAACTTTCGTTTAATCTTTTAGATGCACGGGCATGCGCAGTTTGTCTGCATTTTCGCGGTTTTTCAAGTTTAATTGCTCTATTACTGTCACATTTATTTCCGTAAAACTTTTATGACGGACGAAGATGAAACTTTCAAGTTATTATCTGTGGGTATTGGGGTGTGTGTTGTACTTGCAGTAAGTGAGATCGAAGACATTAAAAAAATCCTTGAAATGGTAGTTGGTGGTCTTTCAAAATTCACAATAATAAAGGTATGAGTTCTTTGTTCATATTTAAAATATTTTAAATCTTTCCAAATTACCTATTTGAATTTTATTTCTTCTTTGAAGTTTATTTTTACTTGTATACAAAACAAAACTTTAGGTTAGGTTCCAATATCTTAAAATAATTCTTGTAACCTTCAACTGTTATGTGCACGTAATTTACACAAACAATACACTTCTATAAACATGATAATAGTGAAAAAATTGCATAGTTTTCGATTATTTCGGATAAAATAACTTCGAGATGAATACGCAAAGTACCCATGTTGAAAAGTGCTCAATTTTAGTGTACACTAAGTCTTCGAAGTAGAAACGTGTTCTATTCCGTTGACGGCATCTAAAGTGCTCAACTTTTTACTCGACCGGCTATTTCACACGTTGCACTTTAGTTGACTCAACTTTTGTCTCTACTTTAGTGCTTTGTCTGAAAAGGGTTTAAGAGCCTACAGAATTATTTTGAATATTTTTTAGGAAAAGTTTTATCAGAAGCTCGTGCTTTTTAAAACCTCGGAACACACAAGTCGTTTTTATAACAAAATAATTTTTGCGTCAGGTTGAAATAATATTCTAGACCCTATAACCCTATACAGGGTTTCATTAAAAAAATTTTGGTACAGGCCTCGGAATACTTCCTAAACGCAATTTAGAATTTTACATTCTGAAATAGTTTTGTGAAATGCTGTTTTGTAACGTACCATTTGTAATGCCGCAACCATATCGCTACTCGATTCGATATTAAACCTGGGCAAGTTTATGAGAACTTCGGAAGGTTCTAACGTATTAATGATGGACGCAAATATTTGGTGTTGCAGGTCTTTTTGTAAGTCATCGGCCGAACTTTTTTCACTCGGAACGAGAATTAACATCGCGTATTCTCCTCCCTAAAATATTATTGCATATAAAACATTTTATTACGGAAGTCTAAAAGCTTACACTGTATGGCAATTCGACAGCTTGAGCGTCTAAATCTTCTATAAATCTGTATCTATAATTATCTATGGTTTGCATCATTTTTGTAGGAACGCATCCTCGGAGTGTTCGGAAGCACTTAATTTGAGTACTACTTTCGTCGAATTCGTTTTTCCATAACCCTTTAAAGTATAAAGCGTTGGCTATAACGAGTCCAGTGTCCGAATTAAAGTTTGCTAAAAGAAAATGGTCTTATTAAACGTTTTCAAACTTCGTTTAAATAATAACCTGAGTTTACTATTTCCGTAATGATTCCTCTCGTGACGTTGGAAACCCAATTGTTTATAAGCTTTGCAGCCGTGTCGCTATTAGCAAAATTAACTGACTGAACTGGAGTTTGGTAATATTGTTCTAAATTCCTTCTATATTCCGGTACGACATGGAACAAGTTAGATACGTAAGCAGCGTTTGCCGATTCTAAAATAGTCGGTCCTGACTTTGACTAAAAGAATGAAGTGGATTTTTGATTTGGGTTTTAGTATTTGTGGTAACTCACCGAAAGGTCGTAAAGTATATTTTTTAATTTTTCTCTTAAATTATCCGGATTTACCGGAAGTCGTAGAAGTTTAGCTATTTGTTCGGCAGAACGTCCTTTAGCTCCCTCGAGTATCATAGCTAGAGTTATTTTAATGCTAGCTGGCGAAATGAAATAGTTGTCTTCATTACCGAAAGCCTGAGAAAGTTAAGTTAAAATTGTGTCGGTTAGTGATTCATTTGAGCGTCATTACCCTTAAAACTTCTAAATCGAAATAATTAAACCTAGAGGATATGACATTTTCTTCCATTGGAAATGGACTAAAATTAGCTTGTTGACCGGTCGTGGCTTGCATTACTAAAATTGATAAAAAAAATGAGCTTCCTTATCGGTATTAAATAGGGATGATTAGAAATAATAATTTAAATATGGAAGGTGGGACCTGTTATTTGTCGGTTTTTCCATCTGCAACATTCTTTACCCAATTTGTAGGAAAAGATAATATAACCGGTTTTATAATTTAATAATAGCATAAAAATATTAAGGATGTCCTTGATATTTTTAAATTATTTATACAAATTTGAAAAAAGCAGACATATTATTATAGATTACCTGAGAGTATTAAAATAGTCGGAATAATCATATTGGCTCCTTTATATTTTTCCTTAACTTAACTACTGAACGAATACTTTGTACTATTGTCTAACTGTTAGTCAAAAATTATCGCAAATAATATTGTGAACTAATGACACTTGTT
Source organism: Malthinus flaveolus (assembly GCA_950108345.1). Classification (NCBI taxonomy): domain Eukaryota; kingdom Metazoa; phylum Arthropoda; class Insecta; order Coleoptera; family Cantharidae; genus Malthinus; species Malthinus flaveolus. Next base: position 2,380,487 of record OX467290.1, on the reverse strand, counting down.
ATCTTATGCATTTGTATACTTTGATCAAACCTTACTTAATACCAAATCTCACTAAAATAAGAAGCGCGATGACCACAAATAGACGTGGTTTTAAGACCTTGGAAATCCCCTGCTGATGGTCGGTGGGGGCAAGTGTCAATAACACGTCATATTAATTTTACATTTAATTTTTTTTCAATTCTACGTTTAATGCATTTATACTATTTTTCCCGATATTTCCAAAATCCCCAATAAAATGGCGCATTTCGTGTAAAGTCGCGCATGCGTAAGTATCCAGAATGACCCCTTTCTTAGCGCTTTTACTTAATATTCATCGCGTTTTTGACTATTAGATCCATTCGCTCGCTCATCGTAAATTCGTCGACAAGCTACGTATTTTTCTGCCTTCCCTATAATAAATGCGCGCAGAACGCTTTCCTCCTGGAAGTGGAAAGGACGCACGCAATAGTCGAGTCGGTGGAACAAAACTAGAAAAGCGCATCCTCGCGTGTAGCAGTAATTGAATGTCAAATAGTCAAGTAGCCCCCCCCCCCCCCCCCCCGCCCCCACCACACGAGGGGATTTAAACGAGAGTTTGTCAATTTGCCTTTTTGCCGTTTCTTTGAACATTGAACCTACTGCTTCTTTTGAGAATAATCGTCACTCTGACTAACTTGGGTAAGTCATCCCACATGCGTCGAGAATTAACGATGGAGGTACATTCGTCCATAGGTCCATAGCATAGCTACTCCCGCAAAAGTGGACGCAAATTCATATTCTGCCACTTTTTTTGTCATCGGAAGAATTTCATGTTGGGCCAAGCAGTTATTTGGTAATGAAATACAGGGTGGCGCGTACATCACATCGTGTGGAGGGTACAGAGAACGGTTTGGGAATTAATCATTACTATACTGTCATATTAGTCGAGTCAGTTTTGGCTTCACTAATCCGGATTACTATTTCCATCACATCCGAATTAGCAAGAATTTACTGTTCCAATTAGAAAAAAAAGTTGTATACGATCGCATTTAAATAAACGAAACGGAATAGAACGATAGAACTAAACGAGTTAAAGTGTTTATTTAGAAAAAAGTATTTCTTTTACAATTTACCTAATTTAATATACTTAATGCTTAAGTCAAGCGTTGCTTTTCGTCGTTTAGTTAAATTAAATTCGTAAAATTAATTAATACATTTAAAAGAGTTTTATCATCATTTGCTGGATTGGGCGGCTGAAAAAAAGAAAAGTGAAATTCCGAATTTAAGTTTTTCAATTGTAAATAACGAGCGGTTCAGTTTTAGGTAAGAAGGTTGAAGAGATATTAGTAAAAGAAAAGAGAAAGGTATAAGTTGTAAGATATATTTTGTTGCTAATCATAGTTCGTTTCTTTCAAGTGCGTACAGAGTAGTATAGACTAAAACCCCTTCTAGTCATATTTAGTACGTGAACATTGTCTAACGTACCTGAAGTCGCAGGAGATGGATTTACGTCGTTTTCAGCGTTACCACTTGGAAATTTATGAACATGTTGAGTTTGTAAAGGATCGACAACTTTTCCAGTAAATAAAATAGTGCCCGTAATTTGATCTTCTAAGAAAAACAAAAATGGATGCGTAGCGTTAAAATTATAATCGAACTCGCCAAATTTATTTCCAAGTTGGATTTCTAAACAAATTTAATTGTAATTACTCGCATTTTCCGATTAGTAATTAATTACCGGTCGATGCAAAAACTGTGCTCCCATCTTCGTTTAGTTCGATTCCAGCTTGTTGCTTAATTTCGCTTACAAACAACCTGTTCGTTCCAGAACCGACTCCTTTAGCGATGCCAGGAAAACTGGCCGTGTTTGAAAATATCGAAGTCAAACCAAACTAAAAATTCGAGTAGTCAAAATGGGTGCACGAGAGTCACGGAATAGTCTTTCCAAACTCAAACCCGATGTAGATGTAGGTAATATGGAGACGTTTGATGATTAATGGATTAAATTTAATTGTTACCTACCTCTTGTAAAATTTCTGCCCAACTAGACGAGAAATCGAATTTAAATCTCGGAATGACCACGTTAACAGTCCTACGATCCATTAAAAAGAGATGCCTCTTCAATGTTGCTAAATTTATATTTTTCAGGAGTTCGGTTAAACCTCCTTTAGTGTTCGGTAATATGACGAAAAAAGAAAAACGTCCACCCTATAAATTAAAATAACGTCTCGTACGCTTTTACACAGAAATGCAAAAAAAATGTACTAACCTTATAGGGCAACCTTAAAATTTTCGCGTCCAATTCTTTGGAGTCCATATAATAAAATTTATCTGTATTCGACATGAAAGGAACTTTAACAATTTCGGTCGGCGATACGTAAAATCCTCCTTCATGCGAATTATTCTTAGGAAATTGGCTTCTCCACAAGCCTTTAAAGAAGACAGCATTTGCGACAAATAGCAAAACGTCGCCTTGTAATTCGTCTAAAATAATTTGTTTTTAAACTCATTTATTTATTAATACCAATTTACCGGCGCTAATTAGTTTATCGATGTGGCCGTTCGACAAAGCATCGATCCAAGAATTAATTTTACCGCTCGCTTCTTCGCTATTCGTAAAATTAGTCGCCTCAATTTCCGTATCGTACGATTCTTTAATAACATTTCCGTAGTGAGAATTTGGCTGTAATTCAGAATCGAGGAACAATCTTGTGCCTACTTTTGCTATATAATCTTTATTGGTACCCTATTACCAAACAAAAAAATTTTTTAATTAAACTATTAATTGTAATTAACTGATAAATACTTGTAATCCTTTTAGTAAACTTGAATATTTTGCCCTCGTTTCATTTTTTACTTCGTTAAATTGCAAAATGGATTGTAATTGTTTTTCCGTCGAACCAGCCGACCCTTCGTATAACATAACCAACGCTAATTTTAAACTTAGTGGCGACATTAATAAGTTTCCAGGCTCCTTACTCGAAACTGCCTACAAAAGAAAAATTTTTACCAACTAATTATGTCTTAATATATGAACATCATCAGGATATCATTAGCTATAACAAAGGGTCTTTCCGAGAGAGGACTACTAAAGATGGCCGATTGGTCGATAAATAACTTGGCAATGGCTAAACTAAGTTATCTACAAATAATAATAATAATAATACAGCGTATCTATTTCTATAATATGTTCTCTTCAGTTGACAAGAAAACGTTTGGCATATCTACAGAAGTACCTACATCCATATAAGATGAGTCTCGTGGAAAAGAAGGTCTGACGTAATATAACAGAGAGGTTTGTGGTTTATTACTCACAGTATGAGTCTCTGAACTTAAATTAAAGGCTCCAGATGAGCGTAATAAGTTCCACCCCATCCCACCCCATACTTCCATATATTAAGACGGATTGAAGACTGAACCAGTGCAAGATACAGCTAGTTAAAGACGAGTAGGAGTCAAAAAATCACTCCCTTGGCAGCTCTGGGGGTGCTGGCCCCACTGGATCTATATGTGGAAGAGACAGTAATAAAAGCAGCTCTTCGACTGCGTGGATGGGGCTTGTGGTCCATCAAATATGGAATTTACGTGCACACCAAAATCCTCGAGGAATGCTCTAAGAAACTACCTGTTCGGCAGATGGAAACAAACCGCATCTCCCTCAAAATACCCATTCATTAAAATAGGCACTCTCAAACGGAGAAAATCGTAGCAGACTCAACTGTCTTCACCATGACATAGACTCCTCAAAAGTAATACCAATAATTACACATTCTAAGCGGGTTAGGATGGCTGAGCGAGCCATCGGATTCAGGTCAGGATGTACTCTGTTCGAGACCGGTTGGCACCACTAGATTTTTCTCTGTGTCAAATGCCTTGTCCCGGGTGGTTTGGAACCCAACTAAAGCTATAGGTTCCTTCTGTAAATAACCTGTGCAGTTGAAGCGGACGTTGAATACCATGTGTAAAAAAATTACACACTGTTAGATGGGCACGAAGCACCAAGCTGTCGCCAGGGTAGAAAAGCCATTCCGATATCCTCTAAAAAGGTTGCACAATATTGCCTAAGGCTGCCCCGGACTAGTCTACGAACAGGGATTCAAACGGAACACTGCCGACTAAAGAAGCACCTCCACACGCTGGAATACAATAATTCCATAAGTAGTGGATGCTAACTAGAAGACGAAACAGCTGAACATGTGCTGTGCTACTGTCTAGTGTCGACAAGAAGATCTTTTTTCGAGGACTTCTGGCTCAATAGTATGGCCGGAATTCTGAAGTTCATTCTGCAAGTAGGATGGCTCGAGATCTAGTGAGCGCAGGGTGGACTCTCGAATGAAGAACAATAGGCCCGTATAAGCGGCCTAAGTGCAGGGAGCTAGTTCTTCCTCCTTGAATAACCAGAATCTAGATTTGAGCTGCTTAAACAAACTCCTATCAAATTAAAAGTGCAGACTTCTCTAAGACGCAGTGAGCACAGCCCACTGTTAAGCCCATCAGATAACCTAATACGGATTTCTTTCTTATGATATGGAAACAGTCACAGTTACACAGTTCAGTTCTTCATCACGTTCATGTATTAGTTTTATTTCTTGGATATCTGACGTTGTTTTAGTTGTGGTAAAGCACATGAAATGTGTTGGAGGTTAGAACTTAAGCAGTTTCTTGCTATTTTCAGGTCAATTTTTGCGTTATCGTTTTGGTTTGGTTATGAAATCCAATACCGAGTCGTTCGCATATAGGACGACTACGTGCATGCACCTAAACAGTATATGCCCTAGTATGATACCTTGCGGTACACCACATTAAACTTTTGCGTGTTTTGTACCACCTTCTCCAAGAATGAGAAGCACCTGTTTTCTATTCTCAAAGTAGTTCTCGAATAGTCTCATTTTAGAATTTTGTGAGAGACTATCAAATTTCAAATTTTTCACTTTTTCAAATTAAGGAACACTACCACCACTCGTATTTATTTTTTTAAATAATAGGTAAGTGAATGCGGTATCTCTCGTGCTTAGCTTCTGACTTCTTAAAGCCGAATTGATTCAGAATCTCATGATATTACTCCAAAGAGTTCACTAGTCTCGTCTTGAGTGGCAGAGTGGCCAGAAAAGTCTTCACTTTTTGCGATCTCTGCGGCTTTTGCCATTTCTAGCTCAGTTTCCTTAAACTTATAGAGATGTTTTGAGAGAGAGAGCAAAAAAGGCGTAACTGCATTTCTTTAGATGCTTGCACCCAGTTTAAAACTATAGATGAGAGGATGGTAATGATACCGATAAAAAGAGAATTTCTTCCACTTCCGACGACATCGATTGAAGATACAAAGATTCATGGAGTTAAAAAAATTACGCGCGTATTTAATTAAAATTCTTCAAAATGAACGATGGAGAAGGTTTTTTCTTAGAAAGAATTTGTAATTGTCAGATCTTAGAATAATTGTAATAGGTAATTCCTAATTCCCGATGAAAAACGAGTGTATTGTATTGGGTAAATATTAAAATTTTCTAATAAATAAATAATGACGTCGAATCGATTATGCAAATATATTAAAAATGAAAAAATTGTTAAAAACAGTTATAAAATGCAAATTATACTTTGACCCCTCTGTTGACCTAAACAAAAAAGGCGGCGAAACATTTTGAGCTAAGTAATTAATAATGAGGACGTCGAAATTCTTTAAAATTGTAAAAAACTTCATTCTTGGAGAGACTCATTGTGCCCATAGAGATGGCAAGCGTTGCTATGTCGACGTAAGTTTTACTTCAATCCGGTTTAACAATAAATAAACAAGTGGGTATTACTCGCAAGTATAGTTAATGGGTGTTATCCAAATCGAATTAGTAATAAATTAATTTAACGCTTTACCTTGAGTAACTGCCAATCGAAATTATCCGACCAATCCAAAGGAGGATAGTATTCATCGCCGTTATCTTCTAAATCGTTGTCCAGAGACTTCAAAGTTGAAATTTCTGGTTGTGCTCGAGTAATGAGCACACATAGTGCCCCTGCAATGAAAATTACATTTTGAAATTACTATAAAAATAGTATTGGACTTATCACTACCGAGGGGTCACTGGGGTCGTTTAGGTAATGTAATACAAAGCGAACTTTCGTAATTTTGTAAATATTTACGCATCAGTATTACATAATTTTATTAATTTTAAATAAATTTATTAATTCACTTACCGATCAATGCGTGTAACTGCATGTTGCAAAACGGTATAAAGTATAAAGCAATACTAAATTAAGAAAGACGTTTAGGTATATATATTCTCTTTACTACTTATATCTTGTTTTAAGAATGAATGGTGAAGTCTTTTATATCGCTGACCGCGTGATGCGTTTAATCGTTTTATTTAAACATTTATAAATAATTTAATATGGACGTTTAAAATCGAGACTTATTCGACTCAAAATGAAATATCGTTTTATGTTAATTTGAACTTCCACGCTTCCACCCAGCATTAATTAAGTTTTACTACTAAGGTCGACTTTTACGCTTGACAAAAACTGTTAATAATTCGTTCTGATTAAACGGATTTTGTCGATAAGTCGATACATATGCATACTGGTTTCTTTTTATGTCTTTTACAAAGATTATATTGGTATTGGAACTGTATAGAAAAACCCTGACCCTAGGTGACGATATGCGAATTAAAAAAATGTTTATTCAATTTTATTATTCTCCATTAAATAAGTCATAAGTCAGAATTTAATAGTTTAACGTAATTGTTTTTATTTACGATGATGTTAAAATAATCGTCTTTTTTATTGGAATTAGCCGCTTTTCTTACGTCGCTAACTTCGTGTCGCTTCAACTTTTTGCCGCTGTCGATTCGACGCGGGCGTTTTGCCGCCATGCCGTTTAGCCACTCGCTCAGTTCACCGTCGCGCTCAGGAAAGTCAAAATTACGATGGTTGTCTAATTAGGAAGCTTTACAGTTGTTTGCGAAAAAAAAAGACCTCTTAATTGAGTATTATACAGGGTGTACAATTTAAAATTGTGTGATTGTAAAAGTGTAATTGATGATATTGTGAGGGCTACCGATCAGAATAAATTGACACTTCTGACGCTGCTTGACTATTCTAAGGCTTTTGACACCATAAACCACAAAGTTATGCTAACTATACTACGTTACGTTGGTTTGGACCGTTTGTCGTGTGAGCTGTTTAAAAGCTATCTTTGTGGGCGAACCCAGAGTGTCAGGGTTGATGGCTGTGTTTCGGAGCCGCTACAACTTACTTCAGGTGTCCCCCAGGGTTCAATCCTGGGGCCTCTTTTATACTCGATTTATACCTTTGCCCTGCAAAGAGTGGTAATCTTTTGTTCGTCCTATTTTTACGCGGATGATACCCAGATGTATCTGTCTTTCGGTGAGAGCGATTTCTATACTGCCACAAGCAACTTTAATACGGATCTAGCTGCACTACTTGACTTCTCGCTTCGCCATGGTCTTGTTCTTAACCCAGATAAGACCGAATTGTTATTGTTTGGGCCTAGGAATTTGAAATCTAGATTTCTCCAGCTTAACCTGGGCATATGTCTTGATGGTAAGTCTTTATCGTATGCTCCACATGCAAAGAATTTGAGACTTGTAATAGATGATAAGCTTAGCTTTAACGTGCATGTGAATAAGTGTCTTCAGAAAGCGTACTCCTCGCTCAGGGTTGTCTACTCGAATAGAAAATACTTATCGATAAGAATTAAAGCCACATTGTGAAATTCTTTAGTCACTTTAATCATTGCGATAGCGTCTACGGACCGTTTCTCGATTCCCAAAATCAGCGAAGGATACAACTGATGCAGAATAGCTGCTTGAGGCTCGTCTAAGGCATCCGCAAGTACGACAGAATATCTTATAAGCTTTCGGAAATAGGGTGGTTAAACATGTCGGGAAGGCGCTATTATCATTCGGCGTGCTTGAATCATAAAATTATTATTTTTAAAAATCCACCCTATTTGTACAACAAGATAACTTTTAGGACTGATGTGCATAGTCTGTCTTAACATTAGGTTCAGGGGGACTTTAACGCCTCCTATGCGCAACTCTGAGATGCTCAAGAGATGTTTCAGCTACCAAATAGCTAAGGGATACAATGGCCTAAGTGCATCTCTGAAAGTTCTACCCTCTACCCTTGAGCCAGTTTAAGAAGCAGCCGTTTTTGCGGTTGACGTCGTGATGCCTTCTGCAGTGCCCGTGTTTATGTTTGGGTGTGGCCGGGGTTGGCCTGACTGGGGGTCGGTTTGCGGACCGGTGTGCACACGATCATAATCATTAGTTTTGTTTTGTTAGTTTGGTTTGGTTCGAATAATGAGGTGAATGGAAATTTTTCCTTCACAGATTTGCCAAGGTTTAAGTGGAAGAACAGCAATGTGCTGAACTTCACCTTGTGATTCTCTGCACATCTCTTTTTTTTTGTTTTTTATTTATTAATATTTCTTTTGCTATATAGTTTGCGGTATTGTTTGTCATTCTTTTTGTTGTAAATTGTTATAGTAATTTAATTTGCAGAGAATAAAGACAATTATTATTATTATTAAAAACTCCCCACCTCTATTATCTCCGCCTTAGAATAAAATATTAAAATTCTACAAGACCCGTCAATTTTATTACTGAGGGGGACACTTTAATCGAGTGTTTGCGTTCTCCCTACATCAACCCCCCAAAAGGGGCAGGCTAAACCCCTTAAATCTTAAATGGGTAGGGGGGGTTGAGTGGTACACTTTCTAAAAGCCCCTTCAATTGCCTTTACAACGATATGCCAATTTGTTATTTTTGGGTTAGCAGTTTTGACAATATTGAGCATCTTCAAAGCGAATTACAGCACTACAGTTGAAGTACGAGGACCGATTGATATATTTCCAGAAAAACAAAGAAAACGCAACTTTTTGCCTCTTTTATTTTTTATTTTTCAGCATAGTCTCCTTCCAGCTCAATACAATTATTCCAGCGATGTTTTAACTTTTTGATATCATCCGAATAATAAATCTTGTCAAACCTTTCAAAATATCGATTACTTCAGCATTCGAGGCAAATTTCCGTCCACCAAGCCATTTTTTAAGATTTGGAAACAGAAAGTAGTCGCAGGTGCCCAAATCTAGAGAATATGGTAGATCTGACAGCAATTAGAAACGCAGTTTGACCAATTTTGCCATCGCTATTCTCGATGAATGTAGCGCTGCATTATCATGATAAAACAGGACCGGACGATTTTTCTTTATTTCGTCACTCAATCGATCCAATAACGATACATAGTTTGTCATTGTTATTGTTTTTCCTGTTTCAAGATAGTCAATCAATATCGTCTTCGCTTTCTTAGAGGCTTTCCACCATCTTCTAACCATTGCTTTGACTGTTATTTAGTTTCGGGTGTATACCTATGATGAATCCATGTTTCGTCAACAGTTACGAATCTACGCAAAAATTTATTAGGATTACGCCGAAACAAATCCAAATAACGCTTGGAAGTTGTCAAACGAGTGGGTTTTTGATTGAATGTAAGCAAAACATCCTTCTTGCTGATAGCCTTTTCATTTTTAAATGTTCGTGTATGATGTTAAAAACGCGTTCATATGAGATGCCAGCAATCTCGCACAACTTCACTCTGCGATCTTTTAATACAATATACAATATCATGGATTTTTTCAATTATTTCTTCGGTAGTCACCTCTTTTGGTCGACCCGAACGTTGAACATCATTTGCGCTTGTACGACCACGTCTAAACTCAGCAAACCAAAAATAAATCATAGATTTCGATGGAGCAGAGTCGCAAAAAACATTAGTGAGTTCTGTAAGAATTTCTTGTTGTGCTAAGCCTTTCAGAAATAAATATTTAATCACTGCACGGTACTCAACTTTTTCCATTTCAATAAGAAACATAAAATACTTTACTTCAAGTGACTGTAGCTGGCAAATTAATGGAAAAAATGATTGGAAATTTTGACAGCAGTTGACTGAAAGGTTACACTTGTCAACTGTCATATTAGAATTTCGTTTGTGTGGCCATCTTTTGAAATTCTGGAAACTTATCAATCAGCCCTCGTACATATTTAGAAAATGTAAAGTTTCCAAACAGAATTTATCTTTGTTTAGAACATAATATCATGAAAACTACTACTCCAACAATAACAAATGAGCATATCGTTGTAAAGACAATTAAATGGGCTTTCATAAAAGGTATCACTCGACCCTCCTACCCATTTAAGCAGTGCAGGATTTACGTATAAGCTACACAAGCTATAGCTTAGGGCCCCTACTTTCTTGGGGCTTCCAGGAAACCTTCTAGGTATCCGAAAATCATATTTGGCACTGACATATAATATCTGGACTTATAAAGAGCTCTATATCTCAAATAACTTAGAGCCTTATCAAGTCTAAATCCGACGCTGCATACTTGAACTATGTATTGTGTTTTGCATGAAATCCAAGCTTTACTAATTACACAACTACACAACCATCGTATCGGGACGGCGAAACGGTTGGTGGCGAAACGCCCGTGATGAATCGACTGCAGCGAAACGTTCCATACTGAGTTAGTGCATCTGGTGTCCCGGTGTCCGGTAGAAAACCCCATTAATGGTGTTTATGATTAATGATTAGACACCGACATGATGTAACAAAACCACACGAGCGAAGTTGTAGCGGACATCCCGTAAAAATCGTCGCCTTGAATTGAAAATTGTGTAGCATTATAAATGGTTTAATTTCTAGAAAGATTGATGTTAATAAAAAAGCTACGCATTTCTTGTATCGTTTGTAATTTAGGAATAAAATAATAATGTACAGTCAAAGAAATAATTATTGGCCAAGGCCAATAGCCCGAACAAAAGCCATAGCTAGAAATGTTTGGCCCACATGCAAGTGTAATCTAGGGACCCCGTGTCTCTAGTTAACAAAATAAAGATTGAATAACGATTTTTAAAAATACAAGGCGCAGTATTGTTTTACAATAAATGGACAGTTGGAGAAATAATTATTGGTCACTCCAGTCCGCAATTTTACTTACTAGTGCCCAATAAAGTTTTCTGCCGCTGTACAGTATTCACAAAAAATGAAAATTTTATTAATTTTTTAATTTGTGTAATTTAAATGTTCAAAATGGCCACCATTACGGTGCAAACAACCTTTATAACAATTTTGCAGATTATTGAACACATATTTATAAAGAGTGGTTGGCGCAGTTGCCAAAAATATGTTATTATCTTTTGTTGTAGTTCTGCAATATTTGCTACCGAAACTACTGACTGAAAAACTGACTCTTTTAGCAAATTCAGTCTGCCTCAAATGTATGCGTCAGGTGATGTGGTGGCGTCAGACCAGGAATGGAAATGGTCTATTCTAAGAGAAATTATTCTGTTTTCACGATTCATGAAGTAAGGCTAAGGAGCGTAGGTATGGCTGGTTGCGTCATCCAATTGAATTATTTTTTAAAACTTTTACAAAAGGTGTAATAGTAATAATTATCTCTCTGTAACGCTCTTGGTTAATAATAACTGAATGCCCGCCCTCGTCCTCAACAATATAAGGATCAATCATCAGATCATCACATGACCAGATACAGCTCACCAAATGGCAACTTATCATCGGGCATTGAGGAGTCATTTTCCTACAATGACATCTGGACGTTCAAATTCAAAAGTCTCGAGTTGTTTGTCGATTAATATAACCTGACTTTCGTCTGAAAACCACACGTTTCTCAAGAAATTGTGTTTTTTGGACACTATACGTTCAACATTCGTCCCCAGTAAACTAGTCTCGCACGTTGGTCTTGGCGTTGGATAACCATCAACCATCACAAATAGATTTCACTGATATTCAGTGTATACGCAGTTCGTCGAAGGTTTCTTTTTGGAGACTTACGACCTGGGCAAGAACGCATCCTTGATTATTGTTGGTAAAAACTGTTATTTGACGACCTGAAGAGCCCTTGCGCTGATTCAACACACTACCAGTGTGACGAAACTTCTGTGTTGCTGTTGATAATTTTGAGATTTGTTGTGGTTCGTAATACAACAACTGTCCACCACCGTTGGGGAGAGATGACACCATACAGGCGGTTTTAAATTTAAATGTTGTTCTTGATAAAGATTGTTGAAAAGAGCGTTGATTGAAATTTTGGTCATTATAACGGAGTCCGTGATTAACGAAGTGAAGTGGGTCTTGATTGCTCTGATTTCCAATTACGGGAGGAGTGTTCAATCTTTCTGAGGAGGCCTCAGAAAGATCAGAGGATTGTTAAATCTTCCTTCGAATATAATATTTTTGCTACTAACTTGATAAATAAAGAATAAGAAAGGTCGATCGGCTATGATATGAGCTCTCGAAAAGTTTATTAGTGGGTTGTCGATGATGGAATGTGGTACAGCTTTCGAACCTTTTTCGTTTACTTCTATTCTCGTCTTGTGGATTATATTACTGACTTTCAACTGGCCTTGGCTTTGAGTTACAATACCACTTAAATTAGCTCTTGAATTAAATATGTCTACGATGCCCAACTGAAAATGGAAAAAAAATTTAATTCGGGCAATTTTTCTGCCATACTACCGAGCTCGATATCTCGGTTCTTAGCAGAGTTAGAGAGTTCACTCAAAAACGACATTAAACCAGATAGAACGCAGCATTTCGAAAAGTTATTTTCGAACTTGTCGGGTGTTCGGAAAATTTAGGGGGGTGGGGGGGAATTTCTGTGGAATTTTATAAAATTAGGTTTGGCCACCCCGTATTATACACTACAACTACACTCTACTCTATTAAGCTATTAATGAAACTTCAACGAATACTATTCTAGCGAGCACTAGGTACTTGAAAAAGTATAAACCGATTTGGGGTTATTTTCTAAAAAAAAAGTTTGGTTATAGGGCTCCCCGAATTATACTCTAAAATAGTTTGGTGAAATGCTCCTATGTAACGTACCATTTGTAATGTCGCAACCAAATCGCTATTATTCGATTCGATTTCAAACTTGGGCAAGTGTATTACAACGTCGGAAGCTTTTAACTTATCAATGATAGACGTAAATAATATGTGGTGTAGATCTCTTTGTAAGTTGTCAGCCGAATTTTTTTCACTCGGAACGAGAATTAACATCGCATATTCTCCTCCCTTAAATATTGTTACGAATAAAACATTTTGTTATCGAAATCCAGAAGCTTACACTGTATGGCAATTCGACAGCTTGAGCGTTTAAATCTTCTATAAATTTGTATCTACAATTATCTATGATTTGCATCATGGCTATATGAACGCATTCTCGGAGTGTTCGGAAACACTGAATTCGAGTATTTCTTGTGTCGAATTCGTTTTTCCATGTCCCCTTAAAGTATAAAGCGTTGGCTATAACGAGTCCAGTGTCCGAATTAATGTTTGCTAAAAGAAAATGGACTTATTTACCGATTCAAACTTCGTTTAAACAATAACCTGAGTTTACTATTTCCGTATTCATGCCTCTCATGGCGTTTGAAGCCCAATTGTTCATAAGCTTTGCAGCCGTGCCGCTATCGGCAAAGTTAAGCGATTGAACTGGCGTTTTGTAAAATTGTTCTAAATTCCTTGTATATTCCGGTTCGACATGGAACAAGTTAGATACGTAAGCAGCGTTTGCTGATTCTAAAATAGTTGGCTCGGACTTGGACTAAAAGAATGAAGTGGCTTTTTGATTCGCGTTTTAGTATTTTGTCAACTCACCGAAAGGTCGTAACTTATATTTCGTAATTGTTCTCTTGAATTATCCGGATTTACCGGAAGTCGTAGAGCCGTGGCTATTTCTTCGGCACAACGTCCCTTAGCTCCTTCGAGTATCATAGCTAGAGTTATTTTAATGCTAGCTGGCGAAATGAAATAGTTGTCTTCATTACCGAAAGTCTGAGAAAGTTAAGTTCAATTTATGTCGGTTTGCGATTAATTTGAGCGTCGTACCTACTACCTACCCCTAAAATATCTGAATCGAAATAATGATGTCTAGAGACTATGTCATTTTCTTGGTCAGTCATGGCTTGCGTTACTAAAATTGATTGAAACAATGAACTTCTGTATCGGGATTATTAGAAATAACTATTTAAATTTATAGAAGGTGGGACCTGTTATTGTGTTAATCGTAGGCTTTTCCATTTACAACTTGTCCTTGTTATTTTTAAATTATTTATACAAATTTGAAAAAAGCAGACATATTATAGATTACCTGAGAGTATTACAATAATCGGAATAATCATATTGGCTCCTTTATATTTTTCCTTAACTTAACTACTGAACGAATACTTTGTACTATTGTCTAACTGTTAGTCAAAAATTATCGCAAATAATATTGTGAACTGATCATGACACTCTTGTTATATTATGTATTTATATACTTTGATCAAACCTTACTTAAATACCAAATATCACTAAATTAAGAAGCGCGATGACCACAAATAGAGTAGACGTGGTCCTTGGAAATCCTCTGCTGATGGTCGGTGGGGGCAAGTGTCAATAACAAGTCATATTAATTTTACATTTAATTTTTTTAAATTTTACATTTAATGCAATTATTCTATCTTTCCCGATATTTCCAAAATCTCCAATAAAATGGCGCATTTCGTTTCACGTCGGGCTTGTGCCTATATCCTCGGTAAATGCGCGCAGAACTGCTTCCTCATGTAAGGAGAAAGAACGCAATAATATTTGGAATCGATGGGACCAAATTAAAAAGCGCATCCTCGACTCCCTTCCACGATGGGGTTTAAATGAGAGTAGTTGGCCAATTTGACCTTTGGTCGTTTTCTTTCTATAAGTGGCTATATTGCTATTTCTACCTACTTCTTCTTTCGAGAACAATCGTTACTCTAAAATTTGAAAGCCCTAAACTTAGATAAGTCATCTCAGGCGTCCAGGCTTAAAACTAACTACTTAAAGTATTCGAATTAGCCGCCGTTTTTCCGTTGATAAAGCCTAGCTTACATCGGTAGAGTAGTTGGGAAAGTACTAACTAATATATTTATTACTTTCCAAATGTAAACAGTTGGGTTAGTAGTTGGTAGAGTAGAGTACCAGATTTTGGTAGAGTTATGCTCTAAGTTTGGGGCTACTCTATTTGAAGTATGCAAAGAGCCTCGAATCTTGTAGAGAAATGGTGTTTGGAGGAGGGCCTGACGGTTAATCCGGCTAAGACCTCGCTAATCCATTTCACAAGAAGAACAAATAAGACTGATGGTTACAGAAAGGTATACCTATTTGACAGGCTTCTGGAAGCAGTGGGAAAAGCCAAATACTTAGTAGTTATCCTCGATAGCAAACTAAGCTTTATACCACATATAGACAGAGTAGTAAATAAAACTACGAGAGCTCTATGGATCTGTAGACGAACGTTCGGCAAAACCTGGGAACTGATACCTCAGTCATACCAATAGTCACATATGCAGACTCTGTGTACTGAACAAAAACACACAAAAACCTGCAAACACAAACTGGGGAAAATCCAAAGACTGGCTTGCCTAGGAATAAGTGGAGCAATTCGTAGGACGCCTACAGCAGCAATGGAAACAATGCTGAACTTTCTACCCTTACACTTGGTACTGAAATCCAATGCATTAAAGGAGGCTTACTGATCTAAAATTTAATCTTTGTAGCATCTGACAGTCAAGCAGTCCTTAAGGCGCAGACTGAACTGGACGAGCTAAGGGGACAAAATTTTGTCAAGCTGGTATGAGTGCCAGTTCATTCAGGCATACTAGGGAACGAGAAAGCGAAAACCTTATCGGGCCAGAACCAGCTTTTGGCATTCTTTATGAAATGGCAAAGAGAGAAATACAGTCACTTCTAGCAAAATGGCACTCTAAAGTCTTACTGGAGAAACCTTCTGACAAAAGAACCCGCTCTATACTCAGAATAAGTAGAGGTGAGCTACGACTGGCAACAGCACTGATAACGGGACATTGCCAGCTTAAAAAGCACCTGTATACAAGGGGACTAGAAGAACACCCACTATGCAGAGAATGTGAA
Organism: Malthinus flaveolus; assembly: GCA_950108345.1. NCBI lineage: Eukaryota > Metazoa > Arthropoda > Insecta > Coleoptera > Cantharidae > Malthinus > Malthinus flaveolus. The sequence continues at coordinate 2,364,557 of OX467290.1, read as the reverse complement.
GAGGCAGAAGAAACTCCAATTCATCTTCTGCTACACTGCGAGACTTTCACAAGAAGTTGTCACAGCATTCTCGGAAAGGAGAAGATGCTCCAAAGAGAATTGCCCAAACTATCGATAGAGGAAATTCAGAACTTTATCAAAAGCAGAGAACTCACATAAAGGAAGATTATATCCGAGGCGCACAATAGACTCAATGGGTCGCGGTGCAAGGAACAACTGGGGGCAGCCTCAAAGCAATAATAATAAAATAGTACTACTCTATTCTATCAATGTAAACTAGATTGAAGTGGTAGTGATGTAGTCGTAGAGTGACGCTCTAGACATTGGCCACTACATTGGTGAGTAGGACCAGGACTTACTCTTACTCTACTAATGTGAACTTAGCTTTATGGGTCGGTATCTGTACTCTGTACGATCGGCACGTAAAAAATACTTAAACCATAAACATCAACGAAGTTCTAGTGTTACAATAAGTTAATCTTATTTTCGGAAAGACTGGAAAGGAGGTCATTATTTTACCCTATTTCGAAACTCACGTAAAAATAGCCACTTTCCATTTAAAATTTTGTAGCAATTCAAAATGTACATTTTGAGGTTAGAAAGTGAAAATACGAAATGTAAAGACTTTCCTTCTGTAAATACGTATTTTTGATGTACTAATAGTATGGAACTTAACTTTTCATGACTAAATCGAAACATCGAACATGGGTACGGTGCACTGGAAAATAGGAGGCTTACCCAAATCTTTATAGTAAAACTTCGACACAAAAATGAAATATAAATAATAAAACTTTTCTTGTAGCTCTTACGGTAAATTATTTTGTCATAAATGTGCTTTTACGATCAGATCTTTGACGTACAACAGCTTCATGAATCAGAGTTATGCTGCCGATATTTGCATGGAGCCGATGTTTTGGCTGGTCGACAATTTTACAAACGCCGTCGGTCCCGTAAGTTTACTCTTAGTAAATTAACGCTTACTACTAAGTTGTTTGCAGCTGTTCGTCATAGCAGTAGTCGGTTTGACGGCGTCAGTCGTATTCATCGCTTACTGGATTGGTCTTCCTTATTGGTGGCATAGAAGTCCACTAGTGTGTGTAATTTTAGTTATTTTTGGGCATTGGTTGTTGATTAATATTATTTTTCATTATTATATGGCCGTAGTCACATCACCGGGTTGTCCTCCACAAGTAAGATTGCAAACAAATTAAAAGACTTGTTTTCAACTGTTTTTTTAGGGAGAATTAATAACCGAGGCTGTGAGTATTTGTAAGAAGTGCATAGCTCCAAAACCGCCGAGAACTCATCACTGTTCTGTGTGTAATCGTTGCATTCTAAAAATGGACCATCATTGTCGTATCCTTAAAAGTGTCATAACTTGTAGTAAACTAAAGCAATGCATTGGGGCTCGTGGGTTAAAGGAGATTGTTTTTGACGATAGAGCATTTTGAAATGTATACAGGGTGATAAGTTTGTATTTGCTCCATAGGGAAAGACATGGGAATTTAAATTTATAGGTTAAACTCATAACCATTATATGTTGGAAAAAGCAAAATATTGTTTGAGGTTTTGGAGTATTTTTAACGAGAAATTGATTGGTAGCAGTTTGGAGTATGTACGATTAACTCTTGAAGAGACGTATGTTCTAGATGATTTTTATTTTTTTCCACATTGCTCTTTATTGCTAGAGGAACTAAGAACTGCCCTTTTAAAAATCAACAATGGTTAATAAGTGAATTCAAATAAATATGTTGTAATATACAGAGCTCTCTATTTAAAAAAGTCGTGAAAACAGTGTTTTTATGAAAAAACATCGATGGTTAATTAGTGATTTTTATATTTAGTTCTAGTGACAATACATATCTGACTAACGGTTTATTTTAGACCTACTAAACCCTTCACCTTTCTTACTCTTTATAGACTTATAATAAAACAAATTTATTACCGACTGGAGTGGCCAATAATTATTTCTCCAACTACATTTATTGTAAAACAATACTGCGCCTTGTATTATTTTAAAATCATCCAATCATTATTTTGTTCACTAGAGACACGGGGGGCCTCTGGGTTACACTTGCCTGTGGGCCAAACATTTCTATATATGGCACTTGTTCAGGTTATTTCCTTAACTTCTGTAACTTACAGCGTGGTTAAATAATTGCGTTGGTTTCAGAAATCATCGCTACTTTTTTCTTTATAGTATTTACATGGTTGTGGGCGTTATATTTATTGTAGTTTTTGGATTCGATCTTGCATACGATTCTATATGGTTAGCTATTGAAGAACCCGAATTAGAAGGGCATCCTGTTAAATTTAACAAATCCGGTGCTATTATAGCCGTTGTAAGTTATGACTTAAACTTATTAATAATTAAAAATTCGAGTTTTTCTAGACTGATATACTATATTTGGATGAAAGTGCCCTGGTAGACGATAGTATCAGTCAGGAAATGGAGCTAGCCGGTCCATGGAGAAAGCGCGCAATTATTTATATGGCTCTTATCAACAGTGGTGAATAACAATTTTTTAGGGGGCAAATTTGACCCTCAACAAGGATGAAGTTAGGGCCCTAAAAAATTTTTCTTACCTACCACAGTATTACTCTCCAAAATTTTTTTAAATTTTATCCCTGCAACATCCCCAACTACCATCCTTGTTGAAAGTTGAAACTCCATATAATTTAAAAGTTTATTGATGACAAAATTTTTCATGTCAATTGAAAATACAGTCCACTCTTTTAATCTGTTTACTATTTGTGATTGTTTCAGGCGTATTAATAGCTCTAGGAGGTTTGACATCGTGGCATAGTCGACTTATAAGGCAGGGAGAGACGAGTATCGAAGCTAATATTAACAAAGCGGAAACCGTTAGAATGGCAGCTTTAGGTAAAACTTACATCAATCCATACAACTTCGGTAATAAAAAGAATTGGAAAATATTCCTCGGTTTGGTTAGAGGAAGGTACGTATTTTAGTACTACTTTAAGAGAAGTTCATCTTGACAAGTTTTATTTTTAGATCTTGGCTGCGACACGTACTTTTACCGTCTTGGCACGAACCTGTCGGCGACGGTTTAACATGGCACACAATCCACGACGACGATATTGACGAATGGCCTTAAGTTTTTAAAAATATTTAATGGGAGGCGACATCATCAGGACACATACCGATTATAATTTGTGATTTAATAATAAGTTCTTTTTTAAAGTAAATCTTTTATTTATCTACCAAATTTTACTTTCGATCCAACCAATGTACTCTGAGACCCTTGTGTAAACTGCTACTTGATTCTCAAAACCACACTTTTTACCTAAAGACGTGATTCCCACGGCGTAATAAATACAAGACTTATCTCTAGGTGTGGTTAGGAGTGGTCCACCAGAATCGCCCTAAAAAAGTTCTCTCAAATTTAGTTAACCAATCGACCATCATACCTGGCACGTGTCCCTTTTACTTTTGAGATCGCCAGCACATAACATAGTTGGCTGAATTCCTCGTGGTAGTTTATCTTTATCAATTGGATCGTTATAACGGGACGAACATTCCGAGTTATTATACACTAAAAGTTGAACTTTTAAAAGAGTTTCGCTAGCTTCTTCGACTAAAATTAAGATTAATTAGTTGGCACTAGTCGGAAAAATAGCAAAGTTATACTGTAGCCCGTTGCTCCCCATCCTGTGGCAAGGATTTTGTTATTTTCGATTTGCGGTTTTGTCCAAAGGCAGGCCGGTCTAATTTGGTCTGTGAATTCCACTTTAGTGGATAATTTTATCAGAGCTATATCGTTGTATAAAGCTGGCGTGTCGAAATGTTCGTGGACGATTTTGTTTTCAATCTCGTAATCTTTATGGTGAGCGCCATCTTGATCGCTTTCCAAATTGAGATCTCCTAATCGAACTAATACTGGGTCTTGTCTGAAAATATCGGTTTTAATTAGCTGTCACTGGTCAGTGAGTTCGTTTACTCGTGGTGCGTTATGCAATGTGCCGCGGTGAGTACGTAAAATTCGCTGATGAGTGTTCCACCGCATAACCACTGATTTTTGTTACCATCGTCGGGATTTCTGTAGCCAATAGCTGCCTGTAAGTATCAAAATGAGTCAAATGGTTGTGATTTTTAAGGGGAAGTACCATGAAAGGAAACTCTCCGACTGCGGCGGGTAGTCCTTCTGATATTAAAGCGACTCCGTCGTTGCTACAGTTTGTGAAGCTAAAGGTCGTTGTGTGATTTATCGAATCTATTGTTAGTGGACCCGCGTGATAAGTCGAAGTTACTAGTCTACTGTATTCCGCACATTCTGAAAATTGATGTTTTTAAAATTTTTCGTTCGTCCGCATTTTTATTTTCTCACTTTGTTCGCTCATGCTTTGTCCGGTCGAATGCTTTTCTTCAACCTCTACTTCTACTTCCACTAAAAAAGAAAAACTACAGTCCAACTTTTAGGGGTTCGGAAAAGATGGATCGTCACCATAAACGTGCTATGGCATTTTTCAAAACTACAAAAATAACGGCTCTCTAAAGAGGTATAGTTTTTTACCAATTTAGAGATAATTTTTTACACCATATATGACTTTAGGTCATTTGTTTTTGTTTATAATCGCGATAAGGAATCCCCACCTAGAGTAGGCGCAAACGTCTTCAATGAGCTCGGCCCCGGCCTTTTGCAGTTTGAATCCGGCTCTGATAATTTAAAACCTCGAAGTTATTATTAAAATTTAATACCTGGGGCTGATGGGCAGCAAATAATTGGAAGAGTGTATAGGTGAAAACCACAAAGTTTAGGAGAAATTCCATTTTTAGCCTTTTCTTCTTCTTGGGGGCAATCTCTTATTAACCTACACACACCATTACTATTTCCATCCAAAGTCACGCACGCTGCATTTAATTCTTAAAAAAATATTTTTCAATTAGATTTAAAATGTGTTTGTAAAGAAATTTAGTTTACCTTGACACAAGGCGATTTTAAATAAAATTAAGCAACTCACTACGCACTTAATGAACATCTTCTTCCAATCTCGTTAAATATATTAATAAACGAATTTGTTTTTTACATCAATAGATAAGCAATCGTCGATTTAACAACGTTGCATCAGTTCAGTATTACCGCAAATTAAAAAAAGCTGTAATACTGGTTTTGCGTTTAGCTGAGTTTATCCACCACTCACATTACGAATTTACAGACTACAAAAACAATAATTATTAAAAACGTATAAATAAATAAATATAGAGAAGCGCATCCGCATACCTATCATTACGCACGACCTATTGTCGGAATTGGTGCAAAAACTAAATCTTTGTTTGTTATCAATACCCTATAGTTATGTTATAAATCCAATGCCATCAAGTCCAATTAACATTCGCGAGGATGCGGGTTTGATTCTGCCGATGTGCGCCACCATAGGCGAAATTTAAGGTGCAGCTCACGCCATCAATTCTCGATTCCAGTTGTAAAAATGGCACTAATAAATTTACAATAAAGTAGAACAATAAAGTCCGTGAAAATTGGGTTTAGCCTCTCTCTTTGGAACATTAGCTGATGGTTGTTATGTCCCAAACGAATTTTTTGGTCACTAAATTACCGTTACAAATTTTTTGAAGGCGCAACTTTTTATTTTTATTACAGAAAAAAGGCAATATATTGTAAATAAGGCTCCAATTTGCACTTTTCGATAGGAGCAGACCGCAAATTTTGACAAGAAGTCTATTTTATACAAATTACAATACGCTCGTATGCAACAACCGTACACAGATGTGTATGGTGGGTTGCATATCACACAGGGGCTAAATTATTAAAGCAAGAATTGCGTAAATCAATCAAGTAGGTGCCAAAATCAGCGTTGTGTTTTAAATATATAGGGTGTTCGAGTGTGAAAAACAGAAATAAAACTGTGTTGGAAACGAAAATTTTTAATTTTAACGTAAACAAGTAGGTACAGAAATAGAATTAATTTTTAGTTGTTATATGTCTTTCGCACAAAAAGTACCTCAAACAGTGCGTGTTACATATTACTTTTAGATAAAATATTTAAACTTGCAACAAAATAGCAACTCCAGCCAAAGTCCACTTTGCTGGTTTATCTTTAGTTTTTAAATTAAACGTCCAAACGTATGTAGGACCTCTAGTTCTAGTTTTATACATTGGGCACTCGTACATATTGCGCAAATCTTGTTTATCTTGAGTTATAGCGCGTACGTTAATGACGGGCATTGGAGGAAACAGTTCTTTTAATCTGGAATCGGCGATGATGCCAGCTTGAACGTCCCATCGGGCACCCTCCATAAATAATCCGTGGATGTAAGCTCCTTCTCTTGGCGCGCTCGTAAACTCTTCTTTTTGTTTTTTAGTTACGTCGCACTGCAAACACATTTTATCTAACGGAAGCTCGTTTCGCCTAGCAGTGCTCTGCATAATAGCGGTTAACAGCGATTGAGGATTGAAAAAACCACCGAGCCATACGGACGAAGGTAACTGAAACTTACGGTTAATTGAAAGATTACAAAAAAATTCGTATTACCACAAAGTCGGTCGACCAAGTTTCCAGTTCGCGTATTCTTAGTAGTAAGTCTATAAACCAAGGTGTAAGTCCGAGAAGGGACGGATACGCTCTTTTACTCCAACTCGGTGGTACTTGATCCAAAAATAGAGCGTTTTCTAAATCCTCCATATCGGACGTAGTTGTAAGTTCTCCTTTGAGTCCCAAATCGAGTTCTTTTAACGAACGTTTTATTTCACCCATTAAAACGTTCATTCTTTCGCATTCTTGAAACGCCACGATAACGTAAGGAGTTCTCTCTTCGACTTTACCCATTATTTCGACCATGTTGAAGTCTTCCGGCAACTTTTCGACCATTTCGTCTATTATTTGTTTGACCTGTAAACGATTTTCTATTTAATTATAAAACAGCAAATCGAAAACCAAAAACAGCCCGTGTCAGTAGCACTCATTGTGATTACAAAACTATACGGCGCTTACTTTATCTTCTCTAGTGATAGTCGCTCCACCCGACGATCCGGCATCTCTAGGTTGCATTTCGAAGACGGTTCTAAATAAATTTTCTGCTGTCGTAGTTAAAAATCCAATTTCGGCGTTCGGATGAAGTCCGTATAAATTTGGGGATTCTGGTGGCATCATCTCGTCGATATATGCGTGGTAACCTACATAGTCGATATTCGGAGGAGCCGCGAAGCCTGGAGCTAATTGAAGTTCCCCGTCGACCTAAAAATTTTAAAAAATACGTAAAATAAACTTCCATAATTTAAGTTTCACCAAATCTGGTTGTAGGAGTTCTTCTAAATACGTAATGCACAATCTTCTATCCCAGTCGTCGGTTATATGACCTCCGTACATAATTTCGCCAAAAAGATACCTCAAATCCTCCCAGGGGACTTTAGAATTCGCTTCTAAATAGTTGTAAAGTACAAAAACGCTTATTGTTAAGTCTCCCACGTTGAATGGATAAATTTTATTCCAACCCTGAGGACCAAATTTTCTACGTTCGGCCACGACGGCGTGGAAGTAACAAAGGGAGAATAAAATCACTTTAAATTCGGCTTCCTTACCACACTGTTCTAAAGTTTCTTGATTAAAATTAGCGAGGGCCTTGTGAATGTTTGCTTGCATCCCAGTGGGTGGTTCGTTCGTTATTTTAATGGAAGACTCGAGAATGCCCTACAAAAATTGAATAAGGGGTAGGTACCTATTTACAAAATATTTTTCTCTTATTTACTTGGGGAATTATATGCGCTTCTGGCGTAGCGGCAGGTTCGGCGCTCATAAAAACTCTGTAATTTTCATGCGAATTTTCGGCATAATGTTCCACCTTTTTTTCCAAAACCGTTAACCATTTTCGAACTAAATGTATGTTTTGCAAAATAACCCAGTGCCCGTGTTGTGCCGCGATGTCCATCGCAGCTTCTGCCACGACTTCTTGTCCTTGGCCGAGAGAAACGTTGTGGAAATTTTGATTATCCGAAGTGTAACCCATTTTTTCGCCAAACGCTTCTACGTCTTTTAAAGGATTTACTCCAGGGGAAAGAATAAAAAATATGGGCGTCGAAGGACTCGTCTCTTCGAAAGATTTTTCAAAGTCCACCGTTTTATTCTCAACGTACTTAACGCCTAACTTTTCTTCGATAAATGCCCTATTTGGGGTTAAAATGATAGTGGGGTAAGTGCTAACGTGGGATATTACTTACGCAACCGCATAAGTCATTCTATCGGGTCTTAAGGCTCTCATCATGCATAGCCTTTGAAGGGCTGTTTTGCTTTTCCATTCTTGGGGAAATTTCTCTCGTTCGGGACAATCGCATTCGACCAATTTTTTCCAACGCTTAGGAGAGACTTCAATATCTCGGTCTAAATTTCTAAACTCGTCTTTAGTAGATAAACTACATATTCCTCCCCAACTAGAATTTGACAGGAAATCGACCGGGCTCGTAACGTGGGGTTTTAACGGAAACCGAAGCAAAAAGTCCAAATCTGCTGATGATATTTCTTCGCTCATTAAAAGGATCTAAAGTTTAAAAAATCGATTACTTGAGTAGGTTACTAATGAGAATGTTAACACTTATGACTTATGACGTTACAAGAGCCTCACCACTTGATAAACCAAGCATTTGAGTGTCTGTGATATCGGTGGGCTCAGTGTAGTCAATAGGATGGTGGGACTTCCGTAACGCCGAAATGCGTCCATTATAACTTTACTTACTTGGAACGTCATTTGGGAAGCAAATATTAGCTTATCGCACTCAAACAGTCCCCGTGACGTATATTGAAAAACTGAAAAAGAGATGCAGTCTATTAAATTGTTAACTCTTGCGGCAACGTCGTCGGATTGATCGGCTTTTGCAATGGCTTTTTGGAATACAACGCTAAATGCCTAAAATTATTAAAAATAATTAAAGGAAAACAATTGGGAGGACGAATACTTTTAGGGAGAACTGATAAATTGGGTTTATTGTATTGAGTTCGTTTAGAATAAAATATAGCAAACTCGCTCTTGCCGCTGCTGGTCTATAGTATTCTCGAGCTTGATCGATTTGAATGGAAGTTGTTTTGGCTTCAATAACTTTTTGTTCAATTTCGGCGGCCGTACGTTTGGTTGTTTCCAAATTTTCTACCAAACTCGTATCGCCTAATAAATTTCCACCGGCAGAAGATAATCTCGACAATAAATCGTCTTCCAGAGACTTGAGCATTATTTTAAAATCATTTTGTTGCTTCGTTAATTCGGCCTACAAAATGAAAAATGCAAAAAGAAATTTGGAAAACCCAACGGGGCCTCTGCGGTCTGTTAGATCCTGGGTTCACTTACTTTAAGTTCTTCTAAATCGGGCCTTTCGGCTTTAACGACTTCGGCTAAAAGTTGGTCTTCTAAACCATCTCTCGTAACAGTAAAGTTAATTAAAGTAGCCTGAGCTTGCATTTCTGGTTTGTAATGCGGATTCGCCAATTTGGTTTGAAGGTATAGGCGAAAGTTGGGATTGAACTCGATTTCTTTATCGGCAATTTTAATGGCTCTGAAAATAAATTTTAAAACTTTATATTTGAACTAATACGCGGGAAAATTAAATCAACTCACTTTCCTTTTTTTATTAAATTTCTACCTAGTAAGGGATCTAAAACTGGATCGAGATTTTCACCTATATTTTCCACTAAAACTGCCGCGCCCGCAAGTATCGATTTTTCGATAGTTTCTAAATAACCCTTTTGTCCTAATCGTATAACTCGTAAACTCTCTCCATACTTTTGTTTGATCCATTTTACACCTTGCAGCTAAAATATTATTTCGTATTTGTTACCAGCACTCACTTTAAAATTCGAGTCCTCTGGCAGTTGTGCCAATAGAATATCAGTACCTACTCTATTGCACCGCCGAAGGACTTTAATTTTTATTTGATCTCTTTGTATAAAATATTTACTTGAGGGTCGATCATCAAAGGCCATCTATCGGAGTTTGACAGAATCGTAGCATTTTCTGTAGACATGCGATCACTTGGTAAGCCTTCGTTTTGCCACATAGCAACTTGAGTATCGTCGGTTAATAACGATAACGGGTCTAAATCTTCAGTCACTGGAATGGGGGGCTAAAATCCAAATAATATTTGTTCTCATAAATTCTTCAGCGATAAAACTCAAAGACTTACGTCTAGATTTTTGATACAAGGCAACCACATTTTTTGAAGCAAATCCAATCGATATTGTTTCGTAAAACAACCAACGTATGAAATGAAAGCTGTAATTAAGAGAACGTCTCCAGGTAGCATCGTTCCTTGTAAGGTAAAACTAAAATTTCCCCATGTTAAGAAAACTTCTAAAAATTACCCCACCCCTTCTCACTTATTCACAGCTTCGGCCCACCTAACATTTTCACTCGCTAAACCACCAACCAAACGGTTTGCTAACCGAATTGTAGCGTTAGTAGCGTCGGCTTCCAGTTGGCACTTTAACTTTTCGCTAGTGGCTTGTTCAAAATCGGCAGTTAATTTAGCTAACATTTCTTCCAAAGACTAAAAATGATATTAAGTACTAGGCATTAAGGAATTACGTCGATAACGCTGAAAAAAGCAGTTGTTTTGGTTGCTTTCAGAACATATTTCGGCTGTAACAATGCAAGCGACCTAAACGCCGCGACAAAGTCGCCAATATAAAATGAGGCACTGTCGCCGGTCGAACATACACATAACACATTGCTGCGAACTGGTCGTGGCATTCAAGTCGCAAAGCTGAATTTCTCTAAAAAGGCAATAAGGCATGCTCTCCAAACATATGACACCCCTCCAACTATTGTCAGGCTCATAAGCCGGACACTGGAATGGAGAGCTGTTCAAGTAAATGTTGGAGACATAACTACAAGAGGCATTGCTAGAAAAATATGTTCCCAGGGAGAGGTACTCTCCTCACTTCTCTGGAACATAGTCGTAGACATTCTAATCAGACGTCTCAACGATAATGTTTTTCATACCATAGGCTATGCAGAAGACATCACGATTCTGCAGTCAGGCAAATTTGAGAACACTCTAACGACATACTAATAAGAGAAGCTCTTAAAATAGCAAAAATATGATATATCGAACACTCCTTGACGGTAAATCCGAACAAAACCGAGCTGGTTCTTTTAACCAAAAAAAAAGAAACTCGGCAAAATGATCTTGCCTACTTTGAATAGAATTTCCTTAAATATAGTGAGTGAGATTAAGTATCTGGACGTTACTCTAGACCACAAGCTTAAGGGGGGAAACCACATCAAAAACTAATTACTCAAAGAAAGTCTGGCTTTTTGGCAGTTCTGTAGGGCGGTGGGAAAAACGGGAGGTCTTTCTCCTAAAATCTCCCTTTGGCTATACACTGTCATTATCAGACCTATAATTTGCTATGGAGCTCTTGTCTGGTATCCCCAAACCAGACATACAACTATGAAATGTGTACTAAATAAAATTCTTTTGAGACTTTTGTCTCATGGTCATAGCAGCCATAAGAACCACACTACGCCGATAAAAAGATTTGTGTTGGGGACTTCTGGCTCAACATGGCCAGAATAAGCACAACCCCTCTCGCCAGAATTCTAGAGTTCATCCTACAACTTGGATGACTCGAGATCTGATGGGCACGGGGAGGCCGCTTGGAGGCAGTACAATGAGCCCGATTAAGTGACCTAAGTACAGGGAGCTCCTAAATAATCCAGATCTAGATCCAGATGGAAGTGGCGTAAAGAAGACAAAGCACCAACCAAAGCTAGTCGAATTAACCCAAAACAACTACTTTTTTTAGTGTCCTTAGTAAATCTGTAACTTACAACAACTTTCTTCTTAATTGTGCTCAATTTATCTTGAGCTGCAGCTAGTTCTGCATTAGCTTGTGCTAAAGCCTTTCGTTTCGGTTCGACATCACAAAAAACTTCGTAAAACTTGACGATGTTGATAACCCAAGCACATAAACCAGCGGCTGCGCCAGATTTCGATCGTATAAAATCGGGATCAAATTCGGGATCTTTGAGGTACGGCTCGATGGCTTTTGTAATTTCCGGGTGGATATTTTCTTTATCGTAATTAATTAAACAGTCTAAGAATGCGTCCACTTTTGCCATCACGATCTGAAAACTTTTGTGGTGAGTTTTGAGTAACTTTGTATTTATGAAAATTACTTTTGCAGCCTTCCAACTTCTATCTTTTGGAATTTTTGATGCTGGCGCTAATAAGACCATAACTGCTGCAGTTACATTAGTAACAGCTCCAGGTGGTGAGCCGAATGACTTCAATTCGGTTAAATTTGCCTTATTTAGTGTATTTAAAGCTTCTTGAGCCGCCGATAGAGCGGGTTCCGCTTTAACTAGATCTTCTTCACAATCCCTTTGTTTTTTGCTAACCTCTTCGGCTATAATGCCGACTTTAACTTCTTCTTCGTCGGCCAACGATTTTTCGTTTGTTACTTTTTCGGTTTCTACGCGTACTATTTCGATGAGCACATCGGCGGCGTCATTTTTTTCTTTAAGTTCCACTTCTTGGACGGCTAATTTTACTTTTAATTCTTCTACTTGTACCGCCGTTGTCTTCAGTTTATCCAAACCGTTTTCTAAACGGGCTATGTTTTTTTGTAGTTCTTCCGACTTAAGTCGTAGTAATTTTGCGTAAAGGCTAATTTGTTCTAAATAGGACTTTGGGGTCGTATAATTATATCTTCTTTCGTTTTGTAAATATTGCTTAGATATTGTGTTCACCGATGTATGGGTATAGGCCATAAATTTTGATACTGGATCACGTAAGCCCTCCTAAAATATAAAAAGCGTATAATGAAGTAGAGGAACGCTACAGGAAGCCTCGGGATAAATCGGGGCAAATAAAAATATTGAGTTTAGTAATACTGGAAAGGCTGAGAGTCATTGAATTCAAGATCAACCAATGGCGTTTTCAGGAGTGATGAGTGATAATCTAGAAGGGCGGGAGTGTGCTACAAACTCTCAAACCAAAAATGAGGTCTCTAAATGATTATATAGGCTACTTTTGTGGTCAACTTACTGGTAGAACATTTATTTCTTGCAGAAATCTCAACGAAACCGAGACCAACGCTTCCTGAGGCCATTCGTGAAACCAATTGACTTGAGTGCAATTTATAATAGCCGGAAACTTTCTTCCTCTCACTCGTAAAGTGGACCCAACAGGCGAAAAACATAAAACGACTTTCAATTGCCGTCTCACTCTATCTATGAAAAACTTCCAACAATTCTCTCTAGTGTCTAATATTCCGGCTCCTTTCACTTCATTTCTAACGCCCGCAATTATATTTTCGACTTCATCTTCCGGAAACATGTCAGGAAACTCTCCAGAAGCCAACATATCGTTGATAAGAACCAAAAATTGTTCGTTAGGGACTTGAGCGTCGGTCATTAAAAACATGATTCCGACGTTTTTGAGCCCAGATTTAAGGTATAGGCCGCTTAACTCTTTTCTTAAGTCGGCCACTGAATAACCCTTCTTAAGTTGTATCTGACAAACTTCCAAAGACGATATAAATGCGGCCAGTCTAGATAAAGATTGCTTTCCACTTCCTCCAACTCCTACTAATAGAGCACTCCCACGAGGAGACTCCAATATTCGATTTATTCTACAATAAAAGTGAGCACGTTTCGGTCGTTCAAATTGAAAATGCTCACCTGCACACGTGCATCATAGCGTCTTCGAACAAGACCAAATTCATGGCAGCCACCAAGTCGTTGTAACTCGCCATAGCTTCAGTTAATAGCTTGTTAAGCTTATTCCACTTTTTGATAGGCATGTACTTCGGTTCTCCAATTCCTCCCGCAAAATGGCAAAATATGTTGGGCTTTTCAAAAACGCTGGATTCGTCGACTTCTTCGAAATTTTTCTTAAATACGTCCATTTGGGCTTTTGTAAATGCATCGATGTCCTTTTCTTCGACGAGTTTGTCGCCGTACACTCTTTGACTTTCGTGTATCCACAATCTAACCAAATCGGACGGTTGAGATAAACAATCGCCGCTACTGAACAAAATGCCCTTAGAAATGAAAAGGGTTAACGGGTGTGGATTTTAAAAATCTTAAGTTACCTGGAATATATTCGATACGTCTCTTAAGTTGAAAATGTAGTGAAATTTAATGGCGGTCGGTAAAAAAATTTGGGAAACCTTATGGTGAAGACTTACGGTTGCAGATACCACATTATCTGCTAGTTTCGTAACGTAGGATGGGATTTTGTACTCTGGGTTTGTAAGATGTTGGCTTAATATTGCGAGATAGATGGTCGTTAAAGAGTCGCAGCCTGGAAAACTAACTGCGAATACGTAAAAATGTCTTTGTAAACGCGGATTTATTGTAAAACTACCAGCGGTTGGATTCATACAAGAAATGTATTGACAATTATGTATATCTTTTATCGTTAATCTGCCACGATCGTACCAATGGTTATAATCCAAATGTTGTCGAATTATCGTATGAGGTTGAACGGTTCCATAATTGTCCACTTCTGGCATATTCATGTCGTCTATGAAATAAATGAGAGTTTTACCGCCCGGAGGACCGTAATTTCGCCCAGCTTTTTTCTCTAAAGGCTTCTCCATAATTTTTTGTAACATTTCAGAAGTGGTATAGAAGTTAAATGGAATGTTGCAAATAGCGTAATTTTCCGATAGCGTTCCTAATTTTTCGTTAATCAATACCGTTTTTCCGACACCAGCGTTACCGATAAGCATAACTGGGTGGCGTTTTTCCATTAACAAATCCAAAAAGAATCGTATTCTTATAGACTCTGGCGTGTGTACTAAAACGGCTTGTAACGGCATATCGGGGTCTAATTCGAAGCGGCTTAATTTCTCTGTCCACGATAAGAATTGTTTCGTCTCGGTATCGATAAAATAATCAAAAACTGTTCCTCCAGCAGGAAACTTAACATTTTTAAATTCATTCACCCACCATTTCGTAAATTCGATTCTATAATCGGTCGACTAAAAATGGAATTATTAGTTTCCACTAAACAGTCCATACTAGTACTTACTTGCTCCTGAAACATCGCAGATCCAAATGCCCAAATGCAGCTAAAAACAAAGTACAACTCGTACCATTCTTTTGGGCAGTCGCTAGGAGTATTTACAGGAACTAAAAGGCAGTCGAGGAGATGGCATAACATTTGAATGTGCGACATTTCTACTATTGGCGTTATCTTCTTAAATCTAGTTTTGATATTCTCCAAACATATCGGAATGTATTTATCGAATAGCATGATCAAATTTGATTTCTCCACGTTGCTTTTACGAGTCTCCAACCAACTCGCTACAAAGCTGCAAAAATTGAAATCTTAACCGAAAAAGTTACTGAGTTCTACGAGTGGTGGAGCTAAGCTACTCGAGAGAAAGTTTGTTAGACTCCAGTCACTGTGCTCTAAATAGGTTGATCAAGCGGTAAAGAGAAGCTCTTACTCAAAATCGGTATACGTGAGTCCTCTCGACAGGTTTAACTTAAAGGTCTCGGAAGACCAAAATAACAAACGCCAAAGCGATTTTTTAATCAGAGAGCTACTAAGCAGGATTCTGGATATAATGGAAGAGACGGAATAGAGGAGAAAGCGTAAAAACGGATTAGGAGAACTTACGGATTCCATCCTAAATCTTGTGGATTTATATAGAGTATTCCAGCTCTGGAAACAGTGGCGGGCGTTGCAGTTCGCAAATTGGATATTTCGAAGAGTAATCTCATTGTTGGAGTGAGAGCAATACGTTCGTTACTTGCTAACGTTAAAACCTTATTATCGTCCATTACCGTATTTAGAGACTCGATCCACATTGGATCGATATCGCCATCTAAAACCATCCACTTTGGATGGTCATTAGATAAATTAGCTTGATCTCTCATCAATACAGAAAAAAGGCCATCTTTCCATTCTCTAGTAGCTGGATTAATTATACCAAACAGTTCGTCGTTAGTAACAGCTTTGGGATTCAAATCACTATACAACGGTTTTCGTTTTATATTCTGATAAGTTTTAAACAAAGTTTTCCACACTTGTGTTTTTCCAGTTCCCGCGCTGCCAATAATAAAAACAGAATGTCTCACTTCTAGTAGTTCTTCTAATTGGACAACCTTCAAATTAAAGTTTGGAATCTGCTCAAAAAATTTGCAAAATTCACCTTTAAAATGAAGTTATCTTCGGGTTGAAGTCCTAAATCGATTGCAGCTTGTTTAACGGTCCTTTCAAATTCTGCGTCTCTTTTTCTAGGAACCTCTAAAGCTGGAAATAAATCTCCAATTAATCCCATAAAGACCGGAAAATCTTCGGTGACTATTTTTGGAATGTTGAAATCTCTAAGAGCTCTCATTAAAACTTCCTCCTCTGGTCTCCCAGGATCGCCTCTCTAAAAATAAATTTTAGCCTTTATTGGTAGTCGATGTGCACAATCTCATCCAAAAATATCCTTGGGATCTCCTAATTCATAAAGAAAAAGCCGAATACGCTCGCGGGTTTCTAAAAATGAGACAGATAAGGTTCCTTATATGGCTGCATATACTTTTGCTCAGTTCTTGATTTTGCACTTTCCTAAGACCATATTGAATGCCCAGCAATGAGAATTTAGAAACGCGTCAAATCCCAGGAGTTTCGGTTAAGAAATTGTGCAGTTGGCTCGTTAGAGTTACCTTTAGCGATCCTGCTACAACTAAAACTGATTTTATTGCCCTTAAACCCCAATCGTAGTGGTCCTGTTTGGATAATAGCTCTTTACATAATGTATAAAGAGTTATAAATTTTCTTCCTAATATTTTGGCTTCTTGGAAACCTTCAGCCACCAACATAATTTCACAAATTAACTCAAAATCTGGTACAACCATAGCGCACGGCCTAAAAATAACAAACTTAAGAGATTTTAAGGTCCTTGAGTAGAGATCGTGTTGGATGGGACAGAAAGGCTTTTGTTTTTTCTACTGTAAGCATTTTTAAGATCCTCCGGTGGAGAGGATGATAAATAAGACGTAGAGGTGTTTGCTTCTCCAACAAGGGGCGTTTCAAAACCCTTCAGTTGGAGAGAATGATGGGTTGGGCACAGTGGTTGCGTTATCAACAATAAACTAATCGCCATAAGTAGATACCTAAATTGCGCTTTTAAGTTTTCAGGTAGTTCAGTTCTTCCAGCGTATCCTGGATTCATGGTAATGAATAGCCCAACTGTTGAAATTAGAGGAATTTGTTCTCCCATAAAATTGAATATAAGTTTCTTATTTCTAATAGCGTCCAAAACGGATTTAACCTGAACAGCCACGACTGAAAGAACTTCGACCGATATTCTATTGAATTCGTCAAAGCAACCCCAAGCGCCAGTTTGAGCTAATCCTTTGTAGATATTACCGCAAGACTAAAATTAATCGTTTTATCGATTTAGGTTTACTTCATTCTTCCTTTTACCTTATAATCCATCTGTTCCGAGCAGTTGAAGACGTAAACCATAATTCCTAAAGCTCGCCCTAAATCTTTTGTCGTTTCCGTCTTTCCAGTTCCTGCAGGTCCTGCTGGGCCGCCACCCATTATTAAATGCAAGGACTGCAAATGTATGGTTAAAAGAAAAATTGTACAAAATAAAGTTCTTACTTGAGTCAAGGTAATGTAGCATCGATCTGTTAGAGGGGTAATAACTAATCGAGGGGTATTTCCCAAGTATTCATAACTATATTTAAACTGGGCGTCACAAATGTTGGCAAAACAATGCATTTCCTTCTCGTCCCATCTGTGGCGTAATTGAGACACCCATGGAAAGGCTAACGCACTGTCGATTTTCATCTGAATCAACTTACTCACGACATCGCGAGAATGTACATCTATGGTGCAGATTGTCATTATTTTTTGCCTATCCTCCTTACTTAAGTCCCCTATCAACAACGAAATTAAAGTGCTCAATTGATTAACTTGTTTTTTGTAATAGTCTCTCATGGCGTTGTCATAACCCTCCTCGACTCGTGAAAACGCCATATTAACTTCGACGGTCCACCAAATTTGAGTACCACAAAGAGACACTTGAGCCGGATAATCGAACAACCACTGATCTCTCGACTTTTCTTCGTAAGCTACGGTTCCTTCGCCCATACTATGTTGTATAGTGGATCTCATAGAGTCTTGTACACGATTCAACCAAGCTTCGACCTAAAATGTAAACTACCGACTAACCCTATCTCAAAAAACAAAATCCAACAACTTACCGGGCCATTGCAGTCACAATCGGAATCGAAACTAACGTACTCTCCGTCTTTAGCAATCATCCCCTTTATAGTTTTCTGAATGGAACCATCTTCGTTCAAAGGAAACTTAAGTTTCGCGATAGAATCGAATAGTTTAGTAAGGTGTTTACTAATAAGTTGGGGTTGATTTCCATTCGACAGTATGTCCAAAAGGTCGGCGGAAGAAACGAAATAAAATCTCGGAAATGCCAAACGTTTTGTCTCTAGGTAAACTGCTAGAGCTTTTTCGCATAGAGTTAACTTTTTTTGTAGTTCTTCCAACCCAGGCAAAAGGCCTTTCTTATTAGTGGATCCGATGACGTTAGGAGTTTTGGCCATTTGTTCCATTAATTCTTTAAACGTGATGTCGATTTCGTCGAATCTTGTAGAATCTTCCGGTAATTGCTTTCGTATGTCTTCGGAACTCATAAAAATTGATTCTAAATGCATCCACGTCCTTTGAACTTCGATCCATATTGTTATTACTTGATCTGCAATGCTCAACTTTGTTTGCCATTCCGACACGTCTTTCAAAAAATGGGCTATGAATTTGGACGTTAT
Source organism: Malthinus flaveolus (assembly GCA_950108345.1). Taxonomy (NCBI): domain Eukaryota; kingdom Metazoa; phylum Arthropoda; class Insecta; order Coleoptera; family Cantharidae; genus Malthinus; species Malthinus flaveolus. Next base: position 2,345,788 of record OX467290.1, on the reverse strand, counting down.
TAAGTTTTGTAGTTGGACTTGGTTTTCTTCCAACGTTTCTATTAGTTCTTCGCTTGTTCGGAGTAGTGTGCAGCCTGTACGTTGATGGTTTTCTTGTTCGAATTCCATCGTGGACCACGTCGTGTTTAAATCTCTTAACGTTTTCTCCATCGACATTTCTTTAACCGCTTTATCGACTATATTTTTGACTTCTTCTTCACACTCGTGAAGATTTAATAAGAGTAGTTCTGCTAAAGTAGTGCTATGGTCCATAACTATCCTCGTCTGTAAATTTATCAGATCTTATTTAAGGTCATATTGAAAAGTTGGGGAAGGTGCAAATAATGTTAAGTGCTAGAATCTACTCTAATCCTCTGAGGCAACGCTTCTCAACCTTGTTTCTCTGCAGCTGGTAAGAAGACATGCCATTTTCTGGGACTGGCAAAAAATTTCTGGTTGAAAAACGTAAAAGTTGTTGAAACCTCTTCGTGTGGGATGTGCGGTTGTTTACCTAGTACGTTTAGTATCGCGCACTAGTAGAGAAACGCTGGCCTATACGGACTAGCGACTAAATATAAAGTACAAAGCACTTCTAAGACTTCTTTGTAAATTCGTGGATTGTCAGAGGCATCGCTAAAGTCCGGCGAAAAGACTTCGTGCCAGGAAAGAAGTCACTACTAAACGTGAGCTAGTGATACAAGTGCGACAAATTCTTGTAAACCTAAATGCAATCATTGGAGTCCTGTGATCTACCGCAGGGGACCCAAACTCTGTGCGCACGCCACCGGAACGCCCCCTAGCATTTCTAAGTGTCATAAAAAGTGGCGGGGAGACGGGTTCTAAGTTACCCATTCTTAGCCACTTCTCTCAATTTTTATCATAGAAAAGCATGAACCGCTACTAAAGCAGATAGAAGTGATCGAAACCCAATTCTGTATAAAGAAGAAATCTCTACGTAAGTACTCACTGTTAGCTCTGTGGGTAACGCAGCTAAATTCTGTAACAGATTATGGGAAAATGATATTTATTTACAAATGAATTCACAAAATGCTCCGCGAACGAATATTATTTACATTATGTACAGGGATGGTAGAATAAAAATAATGACATTTACCTTAGTCGACTTCATTAGTTGATCCCAATGCCTTTGTCTTATGGCAGGATTTTGCAATTCACCTACCGCCCTTAACGAAGTCAAAGTATTTTTAATAGTAGATTCCAATCCAGTAAAGGTATCCCACGTTCTCATCTCTTTATCCAACATTTTAATTTCTTTTGCAAACTTTTTACATTCAATGTCCATGTTTTCGACGTCGATTTTTCTCCACGGAGTCGTTTTCCAATCGTCGACGCACGTATGGACGGTAAAAATAAAATCCCAAAGTTGCTAAAATCGAGCAATAAGTTACTCACGAGCTTCTAACGTTTATTTGGGCGTTACCTTAAGCATCCTAAGCTCTTTTCTGCATTGCTTGAGTAGTTTAAAGTCGGGAACGCTGACTTCGAATAGCGATCCAGATTCTTGTATCGCATGCATTTCCTTTTCAAATCTTCTTAAATCACCATCGATTCTATCCATAAGTTTATACGGTTGTAAACAACTGTATTGGAAGAATTCGTAGTTTTTAAAAATATCCCTGTAGATGCAAATGCGCCCGTCAAAAGCGGCAATTTTCTTGCGAACACAAGCAACTTCGGCCGCTTGCAAAGGAGCGACTTGTTGCTTAACGGTTATGGCAATTTTTTTGGTGTTATTCCACTGTTCGGGTAATTCTTGTAACAACACGTTCACCTCTTCCGGAATGTCTTGATCGTAAAATTTCAATAACTCGATAGTTTCTTTTAAAGGGCCGAACATTTCGTCCGTAGACGCTTGGCGTTCTTTAACCTTTAAGAGGAAGCCCATGACGTTCACCAGAGCTCCATAATCGCCTTCGACGACGGTCTGTTGTAAACCTTCGTCTGCGGACCGTATGAAAGTACTCAAACTACACAAGCTATTAGTCACCGTATTAACTAAATGTTCTTTGAACATGTTCCCCCATTTCCTGACGGTATTCAAAAGGGCTTGCTTGAAAGGCCGAACGTCGACTTTGAACCACGAGTTGAAAATTTCTTGAGTTTTCATCCCTTCGATTTCGTTAAATAAAGTTTCGAAGTTGTCTATTTGCTCGCGAAAACCGTCCATTTTAGGCGGAGTGTGTTTTGGAGCCATGGGATCTTTGAGCATCACAAAATCCAGTTCTTCCGAAGTCAACTGCCTACCGTAATTTAAAAACTGTTCCATATAAAATTCTTTATCGTCCAACCACAAATAGGAATAGTTGTGGAAGTTGTCGCAAAAATTAAACGCCTGTTGTATGACGCCTTCTGTATTTTTAATTATGTCCACCTTCATTTCGATAATGTCTGGGTTGGAGTCGATTTCTTCTTGGTAGGTAATTTTATGTGTCGTGGAAAAACGAGATACTATTGATGCCACGTTACTTATATCGTCGATTAAGCCTAAAACTAAATTTTTGAAACTTCCTTCCTTGTCGCTTTCTAAAGATGGTTGGAAAACGATGTTTGGTTCTCTGAGGAGAAGCTGAGCTTCGAATAGTGGAGCCATGCAGTTTATTTGGTCCATGTGTTCGTTAATGTATCCAAAACTGGAAAAGAAACGAACACAATTCGTAGGTAAAGGGATGTGCTCATATATTACCTGCATCCTATGGTTTGGTATAAATAACTCAGAATTATTTGATCCACATAGTCGACGTAATTGATCCATTTTGGGTCTTCTTGTTTGTCGTTCATTGAAAAAAGTTCCATATTTTGCTTCAATAAAATATTTATTTGTTGTATCGTCCTATGTATTTCTTGATAGCGTTTATTTATTTTCTCTTCTCTATCTTCGATGCACAGTGGCGTATCTTTTCTTCCATCTTTTCTTTCAAAAAGCGGCTGACGCGCAAACGGTATCAACACATTTTTACATTCGGCCAAATTTTCTTGACTTTTGTGCAGAATATGTTGTAAATTTTTAACCATCGTGTGAAGTTTAGTCATGTATTCCCACAAATCTGCGTAAACAAAAGACAAAAATGCTTATTTAATGACAGATTACAATCGTTAAGTGTAACTTCTAATCCCAAATGACATTAACTAGCAATAGGTATTTGAGATACCGCTATAGTTGATACGTTTCAAATATCGCTATCGTTACTGCTACCATTATCTCTACTGCGACCGCTATCTCTACTGCTATCGCTACTGCTACCTCTATCGCTACTGCTACCGGTATTGCTACCGCTACTGCTACTGCTACTCCTACCGCTACTTCTACCGCTACTTCTACCGCTACTTCTCCCGCTACTGCTGCCGCTACTGCTACCTCTAGTGCTACCGCTACGGATACCGCTACTGCTACCGCTACTGCTACCGCTACTGCTACCGCTACTGCTACCGCTACTGCTACCGCTACTGCTACCGCTACTGCTACCGCTACTGCTACCGCTACTGCTACCGCTACTGCTACCGCTACTGCTACCGCTACTGCTACCGCTACTGCTACCGCTACTGCTACCGCTACTGCTACCGCTACTGCTACCGCTACTGCTACCGCTACTGCTACCGCTACTGCTACCGCTACTGCTACCGCTACTGCTACCGCTACTGCTACCGCTACCGCTACCGCTACCGCTACCGCTACCGCTACTGCTACTGCTACCGCTACTGCTACCGCTACGGCTACTGCTATCGGTATTTCAAATGCTACCGCTCTCAGTATTTCAAATGCTGCTTTAACACTGACGCTGCTCTCGGTATTAAATTTGGATTGTAATAGATTACGTCATTGAAAATGTAAGTTAATTACTCACAACCGCCAGTTAAATTAGCAAAAAATGAACTAGAACTAGACTAGACTAATTAGACAGTTTATTGTTTCGTGCTACGTAAAAATCGAATTTTTATCGATTACCTTGCGAGTTCCAATTCAGCTGAGTCTGTCCTAAAATAACGAGCTTGTCAATTTCTTCAATTTCGTGCTCTATTAAATTAAATTCGACTTCTTTACTAGAACGTCTAATTTGGTTATACCAATCTATGGTGGAGTTTAAATTAATAATGTACTGTCTGAAAGTATCACTTTTTTGTGACATTTCTAAAGCTTCTTTGGGTATTTCGGTGTAATTCATTAATACGAAATAATGAACTTCGCGTAAAATTCCAGAAAGCTGAAAATTTAACAAATTATTTACCACTCGAGAAAATTGTAATTATTTACTTCTGGGTTAAAGTTCGGTTGTAATTCTTTCGTTTTAACATTTCTCTTAATTAAACACTGTTTTAGGTTTGAACTTATTTGGTTCGGTATCGATTCTGTCCATTGTTTAAATAAATTTTTATCGAATTCTAGAAGTTTACTTTCGAGATTCTCAAATTTTTTAATAACTTCCTCGGCTTCCGGAGTTTCGTTAATCCTAAAATTAATTTTTTTAATTATTCCCCATTTAATTAATTTCCATACTGTACGGATGTTGTAGCAATTTGAAATTTTGAATTGGTGTCATTATCCTTGATCTTAAATTTTGAGTCCAACGTAAAGATCCTGCTATTGGTGGCATGTACTTGTCCACAATAAATTGGCCGTGCTTTTCTTTATATAAAATTTGTTCTCGAAATAACACCTGCAAGTACGCTACTGTCTTATTATTTTTTTAAGTACACAACAGTAAATAACAGTGCAACAAACTTGCTACTTATAAAAGGCACGGTGCGATAAGTGAAGACCTAATTGACCAACCGGTCAAACAGTGATGAAACGAATGCTTAGCAGGAACTGCTTTTTCCAAAATTAAATGAACTACCAATTTCAAACGGTAAATTTAGATTATAATTACCTCAGCAGTTACAATTTCTTCATTGAGCATATCCAAAATTTTTCCGTATTTGCTAGTAAATTCCATTTTTATTAAAGGTCTATCCAAAACGGAACCCACTATTGCAATAAGCTACAAAAATATTAACATTGATACGGAAACAGGCACTCTGATCCAAAATGACGTTACCCAATCCCAAGCCACATCAATCAAAATCAAACTACGCTATACTTCAAACCTCCAAATAGCCATACCAAAGCAGTATTTGGAACACCTATACCTAACTTTACCCAAGTGCCCTTGTGGCCATTTTTGGGAAGCTCCTTGAAAAGACTTTTTACTGTTGTGCCAAGATGCTCTTTGGACATCCCCGTCCTCGTATCGCCATCCTCAAATGGGACCTGTTTGGCTTTTACTGTGCCCTTTTATAAGTCGTTCTGCAAGACTTCTTTCGATGAAGCTGTAGAAAGTCCCAAGAGTAGGTTTGGAACCACTGAAGATGCTTTGAGCGCCCTTCACATCTATCCCGTCTGATATCTCGCTCTCTTTAATTGTCCTGTTAGGCTTATCATCGTCCTCAGATGTGGCCTGATAAGAGTTAGCAGTATTTTGACTTTTACTGTGCCTCTTTATGAACCAATCTGCAAGGTTTCTTTTGATGAAACTGTAGGGAGTCCAAGGAGTAGACTTGGCACCACTAAAGGTGCTTTGAGAACCCCTCACAACTATCCCATTCTCTTCAATTAGCTACTATTCGAGTATTGTCCTGTTAAGCTTATCGTCCTCCTCAGATGTGACCTGCTAAGAGTTAGCAGTATTTAGCCCTTTTATGAGCCATTCTGTAAGATTTAAAGTGTAGGGAGTCCAAAGAGTAGGTTCGGGGCCACTGATAGTGCCTTGAGCGCACCTCACAGCTATCCTGCAACAAGTTTGTGCCTGACTTGGCTCTGGGGGACTGATGGGTACATCCCGAGTGCAAGCCTTAGTTGTGTGTCATAAATGCCCTCTCCTGATCCTAAAGTAGGGCAACTTGTTGTCATGTAAATGTATAAAAGTAGTGCGAAATGACTAAATGAGGCAGATGTTATGTTAGTGACCGCAATTAGTATCAAAACCGTTACTGGTTTTAAAAGAGGATTTGAAATACTGGCAGTCATTGGATGACGTCATTTGGGATTTGATGTGTCAAATTCGTTACAACTTAAACATACTCAAACAGCACCATTGTGCCTAACAGGGAAAAGGCGTAAAATTGCATTCAGCCGTTCAGTCTCTGTGTAGTTCGCCCGAAATTATTTATTTCCTGAACTAGTGAGCTGATGAAATAGAATTTTAGCCTAATCCTAAATAGTCACCTTAAAAATACTGTCTAAATTACTGCAATCTTCGAAGGCTTGACATAAAATTGAAGAAAGTTTTAAATCCAGTTCGTAGATTTTGTGTTGAAATAGTTTAAATTCGTTCACAAAGGAATTGTCGTCTGGATCTAAAACGTCGTGAGCTTTGCCTGAAAACATCTGAAAAGACTGTTGAAATTCTGCAGAAACTCCAATAATTCTAGCACTTAAAGTTCTCCCTTTAATGCCGCCAATTTCGACCTTTTCTAATTTCGTAAATTCCAGAACAGTATTGAAAAACCATTGAATTGTATTTAACCTTTCTAAAAATATGTTAAATCTTCCGAAAACTGAATTTGGGTGAAAAGTCCACGGTTTTACATTCCCATCTTTGAAAAATTGGGCCAAGTTTTCTTTATAATCGTTGAATACTTTCGAAAAATTTTTCAGCGTATTAGCAGAAATGTTAACTCTTAACATTGCTTCGTCGATATCGCTGTGGAAAAGTGTGGTTGGATCCAAAAATTTTGTGGCCTACAGTTACTCCACTTTAACAAAACTTCTAAGCTAAAACCATATAACTTACTTGATATATTAGAAGGTTACATATTTGTTTTAATAAAATCGTAATTTTTATTTGGTCGTAATACTGCGAATTAGACCAAATCAAGCAAATAACGTGAACTAGTGGGGCTAAAAGTGGTATGACATCGCTAAAATCAGTCTCTTCTAAAAGATCGATGTGTTTCTTTAACGGCTTTAAATATAAACTGACATCTTTAGCTTCTGATAGTGCCAGGACTACGCTTTTAAAAAGGTTGCGAAAACAATTAAAATACGCGCTGTTTGTTTTCTCCAAAATAATAGCCATACTGTGTACTTTGGCGTCTCTTAATTGCTCGTAAATATATTGCAAATTCTTCAAACGCAAACTCCAAAATTGAAGTTCTGCTCAAAATTTTATTTCAGTATAAGTCTCGCTAGCAGAAAGGGTATACAATGCGCGATAGAGTCGCATTAAGGCTTTTATAAGAATAGTAGAGAAGTCCCCGCCACATTTTGTGACGACATAAGTCTCGCCTTTTTCTCACAAAAGCTTTATTACGCCCCTAATCGTGGTAAACCCTACAAATGTCGAGTCGTCGAGTGCCTTACCAACAGATGGTGTTGGATTTACATCTGGTAAATTTTCTGAAGAATCGTTATCGAGTACGTCGCTTACTTGTGTGGCCCATTTAATGACGACGGCCTCAATTGCGCTCTTAAGATATAAATCGCAAACTTCGCCATTACTTTCTATTAAAATTTTTTCAACTTCTTGCACCTTTTCGACTCCAACTGGCATCGGAAGCACCGTTTGTCCATTCACCTGCCCTTTTACTTGATAAACCGTGCTTTTTAAGCTGTGGACGTGTTTTTGTACGTCTTTTGCTATCACGACTGGCCACTTTATGTGGTTACTTGGATTTGAAAGAACGGAAACTAAAATCTATTTGGCAGTTTTTAACCAATTAGTATTTGAAAAACGATTTAATTTACCTCATCCACTAACGAAGCTAATTGGTCAATTATTTTACACGACAAGTCGCCCAATATTATTACTTTAGAAGGGCACGACTTCGATACCGGAGTTGCGCTTTTCTTTATGAAATAAACACCTTAAAAACATTTTTTCAAATTAGCAATTGCTTCCTCTTTGAGGAACAAATCACCTAGCATCCCCATTATCCGAACTATCGAGAAGTAGAAATTCGAATTCAGTTTTTGAAATAAATAATAAGTAGTTTTGCTACCATATACTTAAAAAGTTTGGGTACTTATTTATGTTATGGTCAGGGTCCTCAAAGAGCCAAAGGATCGTTCAATCGTAGCATTAACAAGGACACCCCTAGGTAGAAACTGACAAGACGAATGATCAAAAGGTAGCAAAACAGAGTGGACAAGGAGACTCGCTTCCCGATCTTCACTCGTGGGTAAGCCGAGGACACGGCGGCGTGTACTGCCACATCAGCCAGGTTATCAATTTCTGACATAACTACTCTAGTGACTACCTTCACGGCATAAAGCTAGAGACCGGCGAGTGCAAATACTGCAGAAACTCGACGCCGAGCATACCTTAATTGTCTGCTAAAGATGATAGGATGTCCCCAAATTAGGGAAACCCCGAGGACGAACAATGTGGTCGAGACTATACCAATGCAGAGGGAGGACCAGCGAAAGGTGGTTGCCACTCTTGACACAAAAATCAAGAAAAAGACAGAAACTGATGTCAGGAAGACCAAAGCGGAGGCAGAAAGAAAATAGAAAACGCCGCGAGAGTGTACCGGAAACCCGGCGCAATGTCAAAGATCAAAGACCTTCCCGAGACGGCAAGTCTGAGGAGAACCGCTGCGGAATCCCTCTAAAACCGGAGCCCAAGAACCAAATGACTGGATATGACGCAGAGACTAATAGATGGACGGGTATAATATAGACATGAATGAATACCCAAATAAATCCAGCCTTTCTACTTTCTGTAAGGTGGGCCAAAGCAATGCCAAATTGGTATTCCAGCCCACAACACGTAAGAAAGGGGGGGGGGTCTGAAGTAGTGCTTTGGAGTCTTTCCGCTTACTACATACTAAGAGAAAGGAATTATTAGTGGGTATACGTCTGGGGAACATTAACCTTCGTTAATCCGTAATTTCACTTCACTCGACAGCGTTCAGTTCGGATTATCGGGATTGTACTAGTTCAAGTTTGTAAACAAAATACTTTTGTGAAAGTATGTATTGTGGATGTACCTTTTGTTTTTAATTGAGGTAATGGAAATCCATTGCTTGCCACTAATTGAGCTGTATGCGTAAGAACAATAGCTAAAAGCAAAGGATACGGCCTTTCTAAAAACTTCATAACTATTGCCTTGTTCTCCTCCACTGCCATCATACGTGACCATTTTTCTGGTTTTAATTTTAGCGTCTTTTGTACAAACGAACCTAAAAATTCGTTTCGGATGTCTACTGGAGGAACTTGTTCCATTTAATATCTAAATAATGAAATTGAAGTTAATTTATATATCGGAGCAACTATTTCAATTAAACTTTCGTCTCTCCGTTTGTCTTTTTTTTAAATATCTGCCAAATACTAGTCCATCTGTTTAACTTAGTCCTGGACATGAGACGAGATTTGGGTAAGTGTCCTCTCGAATTTGTCCACTATACTATGGTACTGTTTAGAGTAGTTCCGTCTCTTCTCGTCTCGTCTTGTCTCTTATCGGCTCGTCTTGTCTCGCCTTGTCTTACCTCGTCTCGTTTCTCTTCGTACTTAAGAAGTGCCCCAGCTCTGAATTTCAAGACCAAAATAACTGGTAGGGCTCTTTGGATTAAACTTTTTTTTATCAAATGAAATTGTGTCTCGTCTGTTATCGTCTCGTCTTGTCCCGTCTCGTCTTGTCTTACCTCGTCTCGTTTCTTTTCGTACTTAAAAAGTGTTCTCGTTTTGAATTTCAAGACTAAAATAACTGGTAGGGCTCTTTGGATTAAACTTTTTTTTATCAAATGAAATTGAATCTCGTCTGTTATCGTCTCGTTTTGTCCCGTCTCGTCTTGTATTACCTCGTCTCGTTTCTCTTCGTATTTAAAAAGTGTTCTCGTTTTGAATTTCAAGACTAAAATAATTGGTAGGGCTCTTTGGATTAAACTTTTTTTTATCAAATGAAATTGAGTCTCGTCTGTTATCGTCTCGTTTTATCCCGTCTCGTCTTGTCTTACCTCGTCTCGTTTCTCTTCGTACTTAAAAAGTGTTCTCGTTTTGAATTTCAAGACTAAAATAATTGGTAGGGCTCTTTGGATTAAGTTTTTTTTTATCAAATGAAATTGAATCTCGTCTGTTATCGTCTCGTCTTGTCCCGTCTGGTCTTGTCCCGTCTCGTCTTGTCTTATCTCGTCTTGTTTCACTTAGTACTTAAAAAGTGGTCTTATTTTGAATTTTAGGACTAAATTAATTGGTAGAATTCTTTGGATTAAACATCATATTTTGTCAAATGAAGTTGAACGATGCATTATTTCATATTTTAAAATTTTTGAGTTGTATTTAGAGTTATTTAATGTCACTATACATGCAATATAAAGTACACCAATGTTAAAAAAGTTGTAAATTTGCATATAAAATATATCACGCCACAATCATGTTATTATATTTGCGTGGTCGCATCGTCCTGAGTTCGTACCAAGACACGATTTCCTTAACTTGCCTAATGACGACATAAATAAAGTTATAAAGAATATAAATGTTTCGCATCGATTTTAAATTAATTACTTCTAGAATAGTTTCAAATTTCGAGATGAAAACGATCGTAACTATTTTGGGAAAAAATTTTTTTGAGCGCTTTATCCGAAGGAATTTTATTCAATTTAAAACTTACCCACTATTTTTTAATTGCACAAGATTTTTAGTTTAAATAAAGTAAAAATGTTAAACGTCTTTGGTTTCCGGCGTTGAAATGAGCAGAGCTACCTTCCGAACGCGTGCGCGTCGCGTGTTAGTTTGTCTTCTGTTTCTGCGGATGTCACAAAATTGAACATTTTTCTTGCGTTTTTCGCTATAATGATGTTTCTCTATTGATTCCAAAATAAACAAGTCGCGTTTTTAAGTTTATTTACCCAATTCGACATCGATAGTTTACGAATATAATCATCAATTTGAGATTGGGATTGAGCGATTGAGAACGAAAGTTCAATTTGGAGGAGGTGGCGTTTTCAGAAGGCTAAAGACGACATCTTTCAGTTTTTACATTGTCTAACTGCTGCGTGCAGTAAAGTCAACATGTTATCAGAAAACTGTCGAAATTGTAGCATTGTGAAAGGAAACACAGAGAGGAGAGGGGGAGACTTGGGTAATTTTATACGAATTGCGTTAGTTGATGATTATGATTAATTATTTGTGTGACACAATTGATGAACAATGGGCGAGCAGTTTCAAGGTGGAAACCTGAATGTGGCGCTCTTAGACGCTCGACCACCCTGACCCTTTTACTTCACGTAGTATAGGTTATAGGTTTACATGTAACGATAGGGTATGACCATCCCGACCCTATACAGACGACGTCAAACCCTTCATAATTTGTCATTTTACTGAACTCCGACTTCGATTTAATTTAACGTCACAATAATTAATGCGGCTTTTAAAGGGTCAAGTCAATCAAGTCATCGAATGATAGTGCAAGCGCTGAAATATCAGTGACGCTCTTAAAAAGTATTGCACCCAATAAATTGACACACTGTGTATAATATTTAATATTTAACGATTGAACTTAATTAACAATAATTATATTGCGAGTCTCGTAGTTAAAAATTTTTAGGTAACGATTAACCCGGTTGGAAGTTATCAATATGACATTTTCATTGTGAAGCCACAATAGACGATTTTTACAAATTAATTAAATGTTGCGTGCGTGTCAAGTCAGGTTATTGTTATTCTAAAATTATAGTAACCCTTTAACAAAAATTCTTCTTTTAATAAATATCGTAGTTCCTTATCATTATTAAACTGGGTGCTGTGGTCGTGTCGTGGAGTTTTCATTCACATCGATTGGGGAATTCGTAAGTTTCTATAAACGTTTTATAGCTTCTTCATCTAAAGAATACAAGTTAAAAATATACAGGGTGTTCGTTTAAGTTGTGGCAGCGCACATTTTTTCCAAAATGACGTATTTACTTTATCTGAAATAAAGAAGAGTTATTATTATCTTTTTAAAGCTTTCGTTTCCCTCAGTGAAATTAAATACTGTTTTTAAATTTTCGCACTATATGGCAGGTTTGGAGGATCACTGCCTTTTACACGAGATTGACGAGATATTTTGATAGCTCTAATTTTATCAAAGCTGATAATATCAACTGTGTGGTGACGACTCCAGTAACCGATATAATGAATGGGACGATGCTTACTTTATTTTAATTCCACACGTGTTCCAGCTCGATTTTCATATTTATTAACTTTTTCGGTCTCGGTGGACCGTAAATTGTGCGTTAAAGGGCATCTAATGTCAATTATTGTGGCAGTTTTATTCACCTTGTCGATGACGACGATATCCGGCCGGTGGTGGATCACTGGACCTAGCACTGGATCAGGTACGTATTTATAGAAGGTGGTGGATTAGCAATAAGTTTGTATTTCAGAGCCAACTGGGAGTGGATAATATTTGCTACTGAATACACTTATCTTAAATAAAAAATATATCTTTATATAAAATATTCAAGCGTCGGAGTGAACCGCTGTGGGTCGAATGAATTTCAGTGATTCGTGAATCTTGATTGGCTATGAAACTGCGGAACTGTGTCCATTGCTTCTTCATCGGCTGGATCTGAAAGGATAAAATATGGGTAATTAGAATTACAGTAATTAATGAAGTGCGACCGAAGTCGCTGACGATACGCGTCTTACTTGGTTTGCCGGAGGCGAACATTGATACTTGTCGGTCTTGGTGGACGAAAACTAGACTCTGTTCAGGACCAACTTGGGCCTCTTTCGGAGTCTTGTCTAGTTGACGTTGTAACCCCTCAATCCTCGGATGGTGGGGTTATCGTGGTCCAGCGTTGAGTAGTAAAATTTCACGGCAGCTTCTCGAATGAAATCCTGGATGCTGATCATCTGGAGGTCCTCCGATTCCGCACGAACCAGGTGCGTTGACTATGGTTCGTAAGATCTTGTTCTGTGAGTTATGTGAGTCGGAGCGGCGTACCTCCAGGCGGGAGTGGCGTAGGTCATTATCGGTCGGATGACGGTCTTGTACAGACGCAACTTGTTCTTAAGGTCCAGAGTTGTAAGGGCGGAGTAGGTGGCTCGCGCTCTGGCGACTGCCCCCTCGATGTGGGGCTTCCATGTGAGGCCTTTGTCGATGGTGAGTCCCAAGTATCGTGTGTCGTCCTTCCAAGGTATGCCTTGGCCGAAGATCACGATGTTGGGTGGTCGCTGGAGGCTGGGGCGCTTCGTAAAGATGATGGCTGCGCTTTTGATCGCGTTGTCTACTTTTTCCTAACAATATTTTTTCTATCCACGAGATTTCGTTCGGTCACATTTAGGTTTGGCTCAAGTTTTGTAAATTCGGATACCTCCAGCCTGGGAGCGGATCGTCTTTGCATTCCTTGATGAGCAGGTAAGTACGTATCATTTCCTAGCTCTATTTTATTCTTTTAGTTGTTTCAGATCTAGTAGCAGCAGACCTATATTCCCTTAGGGCTGATTGTAAGCTAGCAGATTGCTACGTAGTGGCCACTTGGTCTCTATTACTCAATATACGTCTGGGTGGTGCCACTTGCTTCACCTTGGCCCAAGGTATGTACCCCAGGCTTTTAAATTACTTAACTGCTCTATATATAAATGTTTGCATTTTATACCTTCTGCCAGCTAGCTAGGGTGAGAACAGTCCACCATTTCAGTGCACTGCTTTAAAATGGTAAGGTAAGACTACTACGACCTGGGGTCGCCTGGTGCCCGAATTATTATCATTATTTCAAGAGTTTTTACATATTTTTTATTTATTTTATTTGAGAACCTTGACGGGGTTATTAGCCCCAAAGGAAGGTACCACGACATTACAATTTTAAAAAAACAACAACACGTATACGCATATAAGTGCAAGAACAACAAACGTATAAATATGCATGACATGCATTTTTATTAAGTAAACTACAGAACATAGAACAAACAAATTTTTAACACGAAAGGAAAAAGTTTTACATAAATATGTGCGAATTAACATTTATTTCGGGTTTTTCACCGGTATGAGTAGCCATCTTATGTACGTTCATTTGCGAATTGTGAACAAAAGTTACATTCAAAATGTTTTGGGGCACCGTGGTGCAACATTTTATGAATTTTTAAATTAGAGTTTCTAATACATCTGTAATTGCAAATGTTGCAACCATAAGGTCTCTCTTTTGTATGAATTGCCATATTATGTAATCTTAAGCGCGATTTTTGCCTACATCTATAGTCGCACACATTGCATTTAAAGGGCTTCTCGCCCGTATGCGTCATTACGTGAGTTTGGAGAGATTGCTTTTTGGAAGTCTTAAAGGGACAAACTTTACAGCCAAACGGTTTTTCCCCGGTATGAATTTGCATGTGCCTCTTTAAAGATGAACGCCGAATATAAACGTTTTCGCAAAGGTCGCAATAAAAAGCCTTTTCTCTATGAGTCTTCATGTGTGCAATCAATTGAAGTTTGCAATCACACTTAAATTCGCAGTTATGGCAATGATATTCTCCGTCTCTTTCTAAACTGGTCGTAGGAATGTTCTTCACTTTTTCCGATTCTCCAATTTTCTCCAAGCCTTAAAATGTTCATATACAGTTCAACTATTAGAGCAACGCAAACTGATCTTACCAGTACTCGAAGCATCTTCTTCTAATGGCTCTTCTTTAATGTACTTATCTGCAATATTTCTACTACAATTAAATTCATAAGAGATGTTGTGTTACTTACTAGAACAATATCCAAAGGTTTCCTCTATTTTTATGGAACCTTAAAAATAATATTTGTTTTTAGTTTGTAACAGAAACTAATAAATAATACAATTTTACTATTACCAGCAGTCGAGACATCTACATCCCACGGTTCTCTTCTATTGCCGTTATCTGAAATGTCTATTAGAAGCAAACCTTTCCAGGTTACAGAAACTAATAAATACAATCTTACCATTAGCAGTAGTCAAGCCATCTTCATCACATGGTTCTATTTTGATGTTATCTAAAATGTGTTCATTACAATTAAACCTTTCCAGGTCACAGAAACTAATAAATACAATATTACCATTATCGGGATAACTTAAAGCATCTTCATTGGATGGCTGCTCTTTGATGCCTTTGCCTGCAATATCATTATACTTTAAACTGTCAATAATTATAAAACTCAGAAGGGTGACATCGTCACACTTTGAAAGCAAAAACAAACAGAACAAAAATTCAAAGATAGGTACTAAATAGTGATATTATAGTCCAAAGGAATCGATGACATGGAAAACTAAAGGAAAGAATACGTTTTATTATAATCCATCAGTGGTTAGTGGTACATTGGTTCTAGCATTAATATAGGCCTTAGAGGAAGAGGAGGATGAATGGAGAAACATATGGAGTGTGTGCAACAATGACAAAGTTCAATTAAAACCACTTACACTAAGAGAACCGCTTTGAAGCACTGAAGGTCCTTTTATTGGGCGATGATAACGCTCAAATGACCTCCTTTGGTGCAGATATTGCCTCAGAGGGGAATTGTATGCTTAGTATTTTAAGATCTCGACCAGAAAACTCAGATGTGGAATGTGGATGTGCGAGCGAGTTATTGTAAAGCCAAAGAACGATCCTGAAGCGACTATCAATAATAACAACGAGTAAACGACGTTTCTGGTGTTGACATACCTATTCGCCACTATGTTTTGTTATATTTAACTAACGGCTTTCCAAAAATAAATATACACTGCACTGCACAGGGGTGGGTGGTGTATGCATCTGGCATCAAGACAATCAAAGGCGAACTAATAAACAATTAGGGATCCACACGTAAATTTGTTTTGTGGAAACATTTAGATAAATATAACAAAACATTACAGCGGCAATATAAACATAACCACACTTTTTTGAAATTGACATTTCTATTGTGTAATTATTATAAACGCCTATTAGCACAATATGCCGTGATTTGAATACTTTTACCCAATTAATTATTGTAACTCTTTTATTATTATAAAACCCGCGTTATGTTACTTACTAAAATTGATTATATTCATGGTTTCCAGATATTCACCGCAAGGATCTTCTTTATCTGAAATATTTTTATTTATAAAAGACAAAACATACATGCCTTTATGTTGCTTACTAAACTCAATTTCTACTTTAGTAATTCCTAAGAATTAAAGCACAAAACAAACGAGAAGGTATACGAGAATTATTCTACCATGGAATCACGGTTGATAAATGGTCGGTAGTAAGTGGCGCTAGACTTATCGACAAGTGTCAAAAGTTCTAATTACTATTTTACCTAAATTAATTAATTTAAATTAAATTACTACGTGCCAATCAAAAATAAAATTGAATAATTGTTTTTAAGTATTTCTAGTTGAATTAAAGTGCCAGCACTAGTTTTCGTGTTAAAAAGTGGGACGCTAGTATTGCGGCAAATTTAAAAAAATATTGTCATCCACTATAATACGCACAAAAAATATCTGATTTCACTAACTCTAACAAAAACTGTATTTCAACTTGGGTTTTATAGTATTTACACTTTGTCACAAGGCACGTACAAACGCCAATTTTACGTTTTCCAACATTTTATTAATGCCGGTTCGACCGTCTGTGCATTCTTTTGTTTTTGTGGACATGGCTACTAACTTTATAATTTATTTTTAAACTTTGATAAGACGTTTAAAGGCAAACGGTTGTATTTACGGTTACAAACTAAGAATACTTTATTTTGCGGTTTTTAATTCTCTTTCAGATAACACCCTCAACCTTCAAATTTAAAAAATTTTTACACGAGTAACAAATTTAGGACAAATATAACATTGAAACGCTTAATTTAGCCTCTTGTACCGTTTGATACATCTATTAAATTTATTTGTGATCTCCTTTTAATTTATTTTTCAATTCATTCACTTGTCACGGCTTTCTTTTATTATCTCCAGGCGCTGCATCTTCTGATTAAGGTCGTGCATCGTAAATGCTTTGGATATAGACTGTCAGGTGACATGTGAACTTTCGATTTTTTACAACTCATTTCCTTTTACATCGCTAATTATATATTTAATAACTTCTAATTAGCATAAGCCAAAAAAACGTAGCAGATCATAGATGCAGAGTGACAGTAAAATTTAACATTTCCTGCTACACCTAATCACACGGTCAAAATGTTAACCTTCCTGATGTTATTTAGAAGTTTTTCCGGTGAGTATTATTTGTATATGAATTTTCTAAAAGTTCATGCAATCACGTGCACGTTGCGCGTATTCAAAAATAATAAGACTATTTTTAAACTTTAAGTAAAATAAAAAGAGGCGTGTTTAATAGCCGCTATTATGAGCTATTTTGAAGTGCTCATAGATGGCGCGTGGCGCGTTAATTAAATTTGAAAATTAATATTTGCGTTTTACAAGTGTGTATTTTTGTAAAAAATGTTTGTTTTTAGCGCGTTTTTAGCAATCTCGTTGGTAAGCGCTAGTTTTTAAGTTTAAATAAAGGCGCGATAGGAGTGTGAAGTGCACACGCGCACTAGAAGTGACGTCAGTTCGGGTTGTCATCGTCAATGTTTACGTTTCGGCTATGAGCGAATTACGTAAATTCGATTTTATTTATGAAAATTGCAAGAATGGGATAATGAACTTAATTATTTAATTAGTTGGTAGCGCCCAATCATGAAAGATTTAAAATTTAATTATCCAAAATTACCCATTAGTGGGAGATTTAAAAGTGATGTAATTTTATCTCACGGCCGTACACACGTGTCTTAAGGCTAAACAATTTACGTACGTTAGGACCAGGTAGTGGTTTAATTTTAATATTAACGAAGAACGTGTTTTTTGTTCATCAACATTAACGTCATCATCAACGTCGGATAAGAAAAAAAAATTACCATTTCAAGTTCGTGAAAGAAGAGGTTAAAAGGTGCCTTCAAATCGTCTCGATCTTGCTTAGAAAGTGGTAAGTTGATTAACGAATTTTAAGTTTAATTGATTAATTGTCATTATAAATTGGCGGTGTGTACGTGTGCGTGTGTGTCTGGTTTAGAAGCTTTTGAAGTTTTGAATTGCATAATGAGATAGAATTATCGGTTGTTTGAAGAGGGAACCAAGTAGGTCAATATCAGATACACTTTCATTTTTTGTTTGAGCGCTAAGGGAGTTTGGTTTTCCAAAAATTCGTAAGTACTTTGGCGGCTTTTGTTACGCAAAATTAAATAATATCGAAAGTGAAACAAAAAGTTTATTTGTTCAAACTTTAATTAATTAACATAGAGAAAGTAAATAACTAATGGGAAAGTGAAACATTACAGAATTTAAGAAAATGAAAGTTTTTAACTTTGGTTCTTGTTAATTTGTAGTTTGTAGTTTAGTTAGTAGGTGTTGTGTACCAAAAAATGTGTTTTTGAATTTGTTCGTAAGTTTTTGCCGTTTTTTTGTGCGCAACTTCTTTAATAAATTCTAAGGCTTATTTGGCCTGGTGTTTGTGTTTACGTTCCCGTTGGCTTAAGTTTATAATTTCTTTTTGTTTTAGGTTGTTTTGAGAGAAGCTCAACGAGTACTCCTTTTTTTTTCAATTTTATGGGTAAGAAAGTTGTTATTTTTGAGGTTTTTCAGTCATCGACCTATCGAGGCTCTTTCAAATTATTTCAATGGCACAAAGTGTCTTTTTATGGCCCATAAAGTAGTTATAATGGAATTGACGTACATCGACCAAAATTACCAATTTTTTCCAATTAACAATTAAAAGCGACTCTTTTTTATGTACCAAACGTACATCTAAGAACAGGTTGTATGACATCACGTGTATTGGACAATTATTTATTTTGGTACAAATTCGAGATACTATTTAAACACTAATTATGAGAAGAGAGATAAATATAGTGGTTAAAGTACACTTTTTGTTACGGATCGTTAAAAACACGATTGCTCCAACTGCCCAATGTACTACATTTTATTTTTAACTATTTCCAAATTACGATCTATACCAAAGTTGACCACTTTATTGACAATTATTACATAAAAAAAAATCATTAACATTAAAGCCTCTAAAATAAAACCAGTTTGCTCTCTACATTTTCCTGGTTAAGCAAATAAATGCAAATATTGTCGACAACTACTTAACATAAAAAAAGATTTAAAACCAATAAATTTAAATAAGCGAGAGTTTGTCCATAATTTTCGTTCACGGTCAAGTAAAGTTTAAGTCGTCTATTTACTTCCCAGTATAGTTTGTCTAATAGTTTCATTTTAGAATTCAAATATTAACAGAAATGAGTGCCCGACTCTTTTACGCACACGGAGAGTTTTGCGCTACTCATCCGTGGGAAATAATAATGGCAACACTCACCTTAACCACCTGCTTGCTCACCGTCGACAAGCAACAATCTTCTCCAACACCAAAACCACCTCTAAGAGATTGCAATGGCTGTTTACACGAGGTAAATCTCGACTTAGCTATAAACCTTCCATTTCTTTCACAATTTCACCTTCCAGGCAGAATATCATGCAGATGTTATAGTGATGACTTTGATACGTTGTTTAGCCGTACTTTACAGTTACTACCAATTCCGTAATTTGAGAAAAATGGGCTCCAATTACATTTTAGGCATTGCCGGTCTTTTCACCGTATTCTCGAGCTTCGTCCTTACAACGACCGTAGTTAACCTTCTCCACATCGATTTATCCGATTTGAAGTAAGCATCACGTTAGGCCTCATTGTAATTTAACTCTTAACTATTATTTTTTTCAGGGATACGTTACTCGTATTTTTACTCGTTATCGACCTATCGAAAGCCGCAAAGCTCGCTCAGTTTGCTCTGAGTGGCTCTAATGAAGAGGTCAAAGAAAATATCGGTAGAGGAATGGCTCTGTTAGGACCTGCAATAACCCTTGATACTATAGTAGAGACTTTGGTGATCGGTGTTGGAACTTTATCTGGTGTTCAGCGACTCGAAATGCTCTCTTACATTGTCTGGCTGTCCGTTTTAGTAAATTACGCCATATTTATGACGTTTTATCCAGCTTGTCTGTCTTTAATAATGGAGGTAAGCATTTCATTGTGAACTTTTTATTTTTATTTGGTTCTTGGATTAGAAGAGCTGTACCTCAAACTTTGTTTGCTGGCTACTCGTTTAGGCAGTGAGAACTGAACTGCTTTAGTCAGCTCCTCTCTACTACTCTATAGTTCCAGATACTACTTGCAAAAATTGTTTCGAGTTCTAAAAGTTCTTAACCAAAACTTTCTTGAGAAATAAAAAGTTTTAAAGAATACTTAGGGCATTTAAGAAGGTTCGTTAACCTTTACGAGTGGTCTAAACGGTGGTAGAGTGATCAATAATATGTCAGACTGTTCTTAAAGGTACTAGAGCTTTCTAAAAAGTTATAGATGATATTAGAGGGTTCTAGAAGGTTGGAAAACGCTCGAGAGGATATAATCTTTCTAGAATGTATAAAAGTGTTCTAGAAGCTTGGAAGGTGTTCTAGAAAGTTATTGAAAGGCCTAGAACGTTTTCGAGCTCTTTATAAGTTTTTTAGGGTCCTAGAACTTGAAGGTTTTAAAACATTCTAAAAAGTTCCTAAAGGCTCTACAACAATCTAAATAGTAACCGAAGGTTCTAGTAGATTCTACCAGTTTTTCAGAACTTTCATACAAATACAATCTCGAGAGCAAAGTTTGAGGTAGTAAATAGTCATTTTTTATACTTTTGATGCTTAAACTGTTGGCAAATGGCCGTTTCTACCCAGGAACGAAAACAATATTACACCGTGTTGGATTTTAATCAGGTATTTGTTGGATAAACAGTAATATGAACAATTTTTAGCTATCACGAACTAATAACTCTTGTGGTAAAAATAACATGAGAAGGTATTTGATATCACCATCGACGCTAACCGAAGACGATCAAAAATCGAATCCAGTAGTACAACGAGTTAAACTTATTATGTCAGCGGGGCTAGTTCTCGTCCATTTACACAGGTAACTTGTGTTCGGTATCTCGTTGTACCGTTTAAAACGATAGTTTTATTTATAGTCGTTGGTCATACCAAACGAGCGACGTCGATATTATGAATAATTTTGGAGTCGAACAAAGGGAAAATTTAAATAAAACAGACGACGCTTTGTTACACAATAATATTTTAAGGTTAGCACTCGATAAAGATCAGAAAACAAAAGCTAAGATAATTTATTTTTAGATGGGTCGCAATGAGTACCGATCACATAGTTATTTTGATGCTGTTCCTAGCTTTAGTTGCTAAGTTTGTATTGTTCGAGAACAAAGAAGAAGTACAAGTACGGTTAAATCAAACGAACGTTACCACAACGACTAGACCGCCTCCTGTAGTTCGGCCTCATTTAAATCAACGAATGTTTTCGATCGAAGAAGACGACTCCGAAGACGGTACTCGTTTAAAACGTTCTCGAACTCTAACGCTAATTTGCGATATTTCAGATAACAGAACTTACGAAGATAAAGAAATGCAAACTGTCGAAAGCTACTCCAAGTACTTGGACGACATTTCCGACGAGGAGCCCACGTTCCAAGAATGTAGAAGTATCGAAGAGTGTCTAGAAATTTACAATTCTGATTTGGGCGCGAGCAAATTAACGGACGACGAAGTGATGCTGTTAGTTCAAAATAAACATATAGCCGCATATCAAATAGAAAAAGCCGTGGACGATCCAGAGCGAGGAGTTAAAATTCGTCGACAAATCGTCGGTGCTTTGGGTAAATTTACCCAAGCGTTGCCTTCTTTACCATACAAAAATTACGATTACAGCAAAGTATTTACTTTATTTTTGTGTGTTGAATGATGTTTAGGGTGGTTTTAGGTCATGGGTGCTTGTTGCGAAAATGTCATCGGATATATTCCAATTCCCGTTGGAATCGTCGGGCCTTTGCTCTTGGACGAACGTTTAATTTACGTTCCTCTCGCTACTACCGAAGGTTGTCTCGTGGCCAGTACCAATAGGGGCAGTCGAGCGTTACTCAAGGGTGGTATTACGAGTCGAGTTGTCGCGGACGGTATGACTCGAGGACCGGTAGTTCGATTTCCTTCAGTTAGCGAAGCTAGGTAAGTTTGTCTCTTAGTTTCCTGCGGAGGCTCACGTGAATTTTTAGCGCGGCAATGGCGTGGATGGAGAAGCCAGAGAACTTTGAGCTCATTAAGTCTGGTTTTGATTCAAGTAGTCGGTTTGCTCGTCTCTCGACTATTCGGATTCGTATCGTCGGAAGGCTCTTGTTTATTAGATTTGTCGCAAAAACTGGCGACGCTATGGGCATGAACATGCTTTCGAAAGGCACCGAAATGTCCTTAAAGATGATGCAAACCTACTTCCCCAATATGGAAATTTTGAGTCTTAGCGGTAACATCTGTACAGATAAAAAACCAGCTGCGATCAATTGGTAGGTTGTACATAAAGATTGAAGTTGTTCTATTTACTCGAGTATTTTGCAGGATCGAAGGTCGAGGAAAGTCAGTGGTGTGCGAAGCGGTCGTCCCAGCCAATATGGTCAAAACTGTTTTAAAAACAACCGTCAGTGCTTTAGTCGAAGTTAATATGTACAAAAACTTAGTGGGTTCTGCGGTTGCCGGTAGTATAGGTGGTTTCAACGCGCATGCTGCAAATTTAGTAACTGCCGTTTTTATCGCAACCGGGCAAGATCCGGCTCAAAACGTCGATAGTAGCAACTGTATGACGCTTATGGAACCATGGGGAGAGCACGACGAAGATTTATACATATCGTGCACTATGCCTTCAATCGAAATTGGGACCGTCGGTGGTGGTACCGTCCTTCCGGCTCAATCGGCCTGTTTGGATATTTTAGGCGTTAAAGGTCCTCATAAAGAGTCACCCGGTGAAAACGCTAACCAGTTAGCTAGAGTCGTATGTGGAACTGTATTAGCGGGAGAGTTGTCATTAATGGCAGCTTTAACCGCAGGACATTTAGTCAAAAGCCATTTGAAACACAACAGGTCTTCCATTGCAATGTCAGATGGTTTTTGTGGTAGAACGAGTTCTTCCTCTTGATATTTAATTTTTCGTTACTGTTAGAAATTGTCACGTGGATGTTGAGGTTTTTAAAGAATCGACGGTTAATTTAAATATTTTTCGGGTCATTTTTGATTGGATTAGTATTAGAGACGATGTGTATCGCTGCAAGCAATAATGTACCAAAGCATCCAGTAATATTGTGTAAAGTTATTTTATTTATTTTTCTCAAAATTTTGTATAGTAAGTGATATGACTGCAAGTTTTATTTTTATTTGTATGCAATAAGTTAATCATCGAAGATTTTAATGATACCTGCATGATGAAAACTTCCTACTTTTGTATAGATATTTGTACATAAACAAGTTTTTAAAGGTTTGTCGTGTTTTTGTAAATCTACTGTACTTATGGATGATCTTGAGGATATACTATATCGGATGTATTTTTTAACTCGTTAAGAACAGGGATCTCCCTTATCATAAGAGATACAGAGTTGGTTAAACTGACAAAAACGATCCTTGAATTATGCCTACACCAAATCAAGAAACAAAATTTTCGCCTTCCGTAACGTTTTTGAAATAACTATCACATTGATACCAACTTTTGTTTTTCATATAGGAGTAATTTAAAGTTTTATGTCATGAGATAGAGAACAAATTCTGATTTTGTGATAGATAATAAGTGTTAATCAGCCATTAGTAAGTGATAGTCGGTCAATTTCTGGTGCCACTACATTAAAAATTGTCGCTTTCCAAACGAAACCCAAGTGGGCATTGTTTGTTTGATTTCAGATCTACAATCCACTTGCTCTTCACCCGGTATCCATAATTAAATATACCGGGGTATAGAGAACAGGCCGATAGGGCTAATCAAGTGTTAGGCCACTGCGAATCCAACCTCACCAGAAGGTAAACTTATAACCCTGAGCTGTTGTCCATGTTTGAATTAAATGTCGCTAGCACTGGCCAGGCTTGTTCTCATTCACTTAAGCCACTTCCTCGGCTCCATTGTTCTACCTCCTATGAGCAACTTTTCTTGTCTCTATAATCCTGAGCGCCATCCTTGGATTAAATGCCGTTAGCACTTATCATGGCCGTTCTCATTCACTTAAGCGGATAGCGAAACCATTACTTGCTTACTCTATCGTGATTGGTAACGGTTCGAGAAAGCCCGCACCCTACTACCAGTCGACCACAAAATCGCTTCCAGATCACCCGTTACGACCTAAAGGAGACCAGGTTTATCATGATGGTGCGCCAGAAGAGAGGGCCCGCTTACCTCTAGCCACCATACGCACACACCGACAGCGAAGCCTGGTCCTATAATAGTGATAAGATAACCAAAGTGGGCAGTCAGCAGTAAGAATATGTCTGACTGAGCCGAATTTTAACAGCCGTTTGGTAGAATAATGAGTATGTATAATTGAGTTGAAAGCCTTCATGATAGTCAGTCAGCCATTAGTAAGTGATAGGCAGTCAAACATCCGATCGACTTGAAATTTAGCAGCCTTTAGATAATCTTACGTTATGGTGAGTGAATTATCTGTGTCAGTGCAGCAAAAACACCACAGTTTACAAACTTTAAACCAAGTGTCAATGGTGTCAAGTCAGAAGATTGAACTGAAATTTAGCAGTTAGTAAGTGATAAGTCAGCCAATTTCTGAGCGTAGGGGTTCTTCTGGTGCAGTAACTAGCGAAACCAATTTCCCTGTTGGAATAAAAGCTAAGCTAAGATATAGAGCTCCGAACTATATGTTGACAAATTATTTAAAGTGCAAATTCTGGGATAACAATCATAGTCACTTTGAATAAAATAATCGACTTCTGAGTATCTTATGGAAAAATGTAAAGAGACCTAAGATTTTATACAGTAAATTACCTTCAAATGAGATCAGCTACATTTAAAAACATAAATATTTAGCATCAAAATTTAAATAACTAATCTGAAATGTTTATTTCCTGGCTACAGCCAATGGTAGATATTAATATTTATCGTTTTGTTAGATAATAATTGTGGGGCTTCTGTTGGGTGGCTATAAAAAAATAAAAGAAGTACATTATCACAATTTTTATTTACTATAAAAAAACAATAGAGAAATATGTTAAAATTATGAATTGGTCTTAATACTATAGACCAATAAAACTTAATTTGACTAAATTTTCACTGACTGAAAGACTACAAACTTAAATTTTAATTTAAGAACTAAAAGCCTCCTTTAATTATTATTTATTATTGCTATCTTCTTTGTAAAATCGAAGTTCTTAAATTAAAGTTTAGAAATCCGCCACATAAACAAATAAGTAAAATTAATCGATAAAAACATATTCATATAAATCAAAGACGAGCACCAAAATTCACCAATACATAAATAAAAATGTGGCGCTACCTGGAACAAATCTAAACAAAAATTGTAATTGAGATATCACAAATTGCAGTCGATTATACACTCTCCTCATAAAAACAACTTCTAGATATTTAAAACTTAAAAACGTCACACCAGGTAGGCTTTAGAAAGCTTTAACCTAAGTAAGAATCGATTAATTAAAATTGCACATTATTTAAAAAAGACGAGGTTTATCTACTTTTAAGTCCTGAGATTTTGAGATTTTTTTCCTACAATTTTAGTAAATAATAACTGCCGTAGGACAAAAAAAAATTCTTATAATGTCCCCAAATACACAAAAAACCACCTTATTCAATAACATGATCAGAGCCGCCAAATACGGGAGCCCTTTTTTTTAATAAAACGACTGTTAAGTTTCTCGTAGGACTAAATTTACCTAAATTTTCTACTTATTTTGGTTTTAATGTACATTTTATGTTTAAATTTTGCTATGTTAAGGAATAATAAAAAAAGTAAAAATATAACATTGGACGTTACTTTTGAGTTTAAAATAATGGGCTTTAATTGACCTATCAACATAATCTAGCATAGCGATTGATATACAGTGTGCTCATCGAGATCTTCTACATAGGGTTTTACCATGTTAAATACTTAAGTTGCAATTATTGGCTCCTCTCATTATTCTTTGAGAAAAAATGTTGGGCAATTTGTTAAGCGTCAATTACTGAACTATTTTCTCGAGAGCATTAGTTGTAATTTTTCATTCTGAATAAATCACGTCTCGGCAGTTTTTGTCTTAAAATAAGAGACTATTTAATTTAACAGGGTAAAACCCCATGTCGCAGATCTCGATGAGAACCCTGTAGGTGCTTTAACAAAAAAGTAAAATAAAGATTTTGCAACTATTTCTAATTTAAATTGGAAAGTCTAAATTATGATATAATGGAACAAGACCAGACACCTAACTATTTTCAATAATTATATACATCGATTCACCCGTACATAGGGATTCACAGCCACACTTCATTCACGCTTAAACATTTCAAATCACAGTGTTTCACTATCAGTTGGAAGGCACTGGTCATCAGTTGGTTTCGTAGCTGGTCAGTAAAGCGGCATCTACGGGTTCCATACAACTAGGACACGTTAGACTACGCATTAACCAATCGTCGATACACGCCATATGATAAGTATGCATACAGGGCAAATAACGAACCGAATCTCCTACTACAAATTCTACCATACAGATGACACACTCTCTAGCTTTCTTGCATCCGTCGTAAGTGCCGGTCGGTAGGTGTTGAATTAGTCCGATACGTTTCGCAATTTTAATTTGCTCTTCTTCTGTCAATTGAGTTACGCATCGCGTAACGCTAGGAGAAGGATGATAAACAGGAGTTGCCACTTGAATGGGTAACGTCTCCTACGATTTGACAAAATTATTTCGGTCGTTCTAAGACAGTATTAATTTACCTGGTAAGGCGAAGCTCCTAACCGATCCGAAGACGATTCTCTAACGCTATCGCTGCCGCGCAACAAAGAAATATCGTCCGTAGTGGACCTTTTCAAACAGTTACCCATTTTATTGACGATCGTCACGCATTTAAAATATATTTACGATAAATCCAGCATTTAGAACAATCCCACGCTTTTGTAAACATGTACATCTAATTTACTACTGTCGTTCACTCTAAATTAACGTAAAACTCGTTCGCGAAGACACAATATTGATATTGATAACACCATTAAAATGTAACAAAGAATTCGATGGAATAGTTGGTAAACATGTCAAATTATATCGAATCGAGGTACGTGCCGCCATCTGCGGCGTTTCGGTTAAACTCGAGCGTAGTTATCGGCGTAAACGAAGATTTTAAGGATATTTAGTGGCGTCCCGAAAGATGGCGTTAGTAGTCCGAAACATCGAACAGTCGGCGTCGCAGGGAAAAACGACGCCGACGGAGTTATCGAAATTCAGTTGAAAGTAAGACTTCTACAAAAATACAGCTAGATAACATTCTATTGATTTTTCTGAAACGTTCATTGAACCAATCACAGAGTAGTGACTATTTTTAAAGGGTGAGGTTGTTGTCGGGTTTTTACATTGGAAGTGCTGATGTAATGTAAAGTGTGCAAGTTTGTGCTTTCTCCGAGCCAACGTAAGCTCGGTGCGGCCACCGACGGTCTTCAGATGCAGGTGGCTACGCTTTTTCGTGAATCCACCACACTTCTAGGAGCGACTATGGAGGCGGGCGGTGGCGGTGTTAGTACACCTGACTCAGCTGCCTCTGGTCTAGGACCCGGATTGCTCGCTTACGGCAATTATCCTCATCCAGTTTCGATTCCTAACAAATATAAATTGTAAGTACATTTTTTTGTACCCACTAAACCGTAAACATTGGCAAATGTTTACCGAGGTATCTATTTATTCTCCTTAGTGACTTATATTTGACATTAAAAATCTTTGTTTACCTTTTTTATTGCTTTTTTTTTAATTAGGTCCCTTTTTTACGTTTATTAAGTGCGAAAATTAAGTTTTATTCTTATGCAATAAAAAGTTTGAAGTTCTCTGGTTTTGGTGTGTTGACACAATAACCAGATTACCTTCACCATTAACATTGCCACCGATATTTCCCAACCAGTTAAATTAGAACGTTTCTACGAGAGTAGAATTAAATAGATGCCAATTTAAACATATTTTCTCGGTAGCGACATTTAAATTTACAGTGGTGATCTATACAGAAATATGAAACTCGAACCTCACGATGACGGTTACGAAACCAGCGCCGACATGCTGCTTTCGAACACTGCCAATCTAAATCACGAAGTTAAATGCGAAAAACTCGAAGATCCTTATAGTTTTATTGATGACGATCCCATGCCGATGCTTCCTCTAACACAAGGACCCCCTAGTTTTATAACCGCACCACAAGCAACTACTCAAATCCCGATCGGGCCTAAAAAACGTGGCAGGAAGAAGAAAATTAAAATCGAAGAGTAAGTCTTTACTTTAAAACTCAACAAGTTTTACCCGTCCATTTTTAGTGGCGATCAAAATTTATCGATTAACGGTGGGATCATGAGGCCAGTTAAAGAGAGGAAGAAGCACGATCGGTTCAACGGTATGCCGGAAGAAGAAGTTTCTAAACGAACGTTACCGGATCACCTTACTACTAATTTAGATATCATTATTGTAAGTTTTTATTTCCAATTTAACCAATTCGTAGCTTAACGAACAAAATTTTAGATCGGAATAAATCCGGGTTTATTTGCCGCATATAAGGGGCATCATTACGCAGGACCTGGAAATCACTTTTGGAAATGTCTATACTTGTCGGGTTTAACTAAGGAGCAGATGACTGCGGATGAAGATTATAAACTCCTACAAGTTGGAATTGGTTTCACTAATATGGTACAAAGGCCGACTAAAGGTAGTGCCGACCTTACTCGTAAAGAAATTAAAGAAGGTAGTCAAATTTTGTTAGAAAAATTACGAAAATTTAGACCTAAAATTGCCGTTTTTAATGGTAAACTTATCTACGAAGTTTTTTCTGGGAAGAAAGATTTCCACTTTGGAAGACAACCAGATTGTATCGAAGGCACAAATACGGTAAGTTGTCCATTTTTTCATTAGCAGACACCGGAGACTAAGATTTATGACGTGTGTCATAATTAGTGCTGGCAAAGACCCTCGGATTAACCGAATTATTTCTTTTTATTAAAATGTGGTCGTCGGAAGACCTTTAGAACAGATATTGGCCAACTACAGTTAAACAAAACATTAGTTATTCAAAACAGCGATGATGATGTTGATGATTTGATGTTTCGATGAATAAGTGTTGATGATTTAGTGGACTGTATAATAAATTGCTTCTGGATCGTTGTAATTAATGATTTTTAATGGTTTATTTGTTTATTTGATGATACTATGTCAGCTCTTAAGCCGCTTACACTAATATGCGATGTTTATAATGTTTAAATATACAGTGTGTCCGGGGATAGGTGGAACACGGGCGAACTCGCTTATTAGCGATTTTATCAAAAAATGTTACTCTTTGTAAAAGTTTTTGCTTGTTTCAAAATTAATATTCACAATATTATTTCTGCAGATTTTTGTACAGGGTGGTTTTTATTAGCGTTTCTCTAAAATTATACACTAGTAAAGTAGGAAAATTTTGAAGAGAAAAATAAAAAATTCATAAAAAAAAATTATTCGTACACTCATGTTTTATTCAAATATAAAATTTGAAAACGATGCGGTACTTTTAATATTTTTAAACAATTTCAACATTTTTTTATTAACAAATTCATACAAATTGTTCATTAAAGATCAAAACAAACAAATAAATAATAATTACTACTCAATATAAGTGCTCCTTACATTCATACATTTTTACAATTCCTTGGCGAAATTCAAAATACGCAGGTTGAAACATCGTAACATCGAAATTTTTGAAAATATGAAAAGTGCAGTATCGGCTTCAAATTTTATATCTGAATAAGAAATTGGCGTAGGAATAATTTTTTGTTATGACTTTTTTATTTCCCTCTTAAAATAAGAGTAGTTTATTGATGTATAATTTTAGAGAAACGCTAATAAAGACCACCCTGTATAAAAATCTACAGAAATGAAACTGTCAATATTAATTTTGGAACAAGCAAAAACTTTTACAAAGGGTAACATTTTTTGATAAAATCGCTAATAAGCGAGATCGCCCGTGTTCCACCTATCCCCGGACACAGTGTAAACATGTTGAATGTACGAAGAAGTGTTGAAGTACGAAAGATGAATGCACAGTGTACAGGGTGTCTCAAAAAGAATGGGACACTGTATAGTTATAGATTCCTTAGCTTCAAAGCATAACCATTAGAAGTTAGGGCCTTAAAGTACAGTTTTTTATTTTTATCGTTATTTCCACAAATGCAAAGATATTTATTTAAAATTGTGCACTTATGCATGTGTACTAAGAGTACCTTATTTTCGTTCCTTTTAATTCTCTTTTAGATGATGACAAATTAAAAAAATTGTTACAGGTAACAAATTTATAGCTAATTAAAACTGAAAAGATAAGTTAAGTGCCTCTTACAGTGAAATCTCGGGGGTTCCTCGGGGTAGCAGCTTGGGTCCACTGTTTTTCTCATTATTTATAAATTAGTTTGGAAGATGTTTGAATACCTCCGAATATTTATTATACGCGGATGACTTAATGATTTTTACTAGAGTTGCTGGCCTGGGGGCTGCTTCAATCTCATCTGGGCCTAGTCCTAGACTGGGGTGTATGAAATAGACTCGATCTCAATTTATTAAACTGCTACACTTAGCATTGCTAAAAGTAAAGCTGCGCTGTTTACATATATTTTTTTATTATTATTGTTTGGGTAGAGGCTCGCAGCAATGACGGACCTCGGTGTCACATAATACATACTGTCAACTTCTCTTTTCGGGACCACATTGACTGGTATTGCTAGTGATGCTCATAGATTGCTGGGTTTTATTATACGGAATATTAGACAATTAATTAGTTACAGGGTCATTCAAAATTTATTTAATTGTATTGTCAGGCCTGTATTAGAATATGGTAGTGTGATTTGGGGATCGTGATTTGCGGTGGATGAGCATAACGTAGAGAAGGTTCAAAATAGGTTGCTTACATAATATACCATTTGTAAACGTTCAAAGCTGGCCATAGGTAATTAAATAATTTTCAATATTTAGATAAATTACTGCACATAAAGAGATGTGTCTCACCAGACGGCAGTTCAAGTATTGAAAATGTATCGATACCACCCATTTTAAACTGCAGTGCCCTCAGGAGATACTCCCTGTTGACGAAGGAAGAGATCAGAATTACATTTTGCGAAGAAATGCAAAATCGTGCAAATGCTGATTCCTTGTTCTTAGCGTCATTTGTTTTACTGACCATAGTACGTTTACATTAAACAACGAACCTAATCTTCAAAATACGCGGTATTGAGCGCACATTAATATTTCTTCGAGGTCTCAATATCCTCAAAAAATCAATATTTGGACCGGGATTTTTAACAACGAAATTATCGATCCTTTTGATATTAAAGGTAATTTAAATTTGGAAGGGTATTTAGATCTTTAAATTTCTAAGGCTGGTCCAGCATTGGAAGAAGTTAAGAAGTTACAAAGGAAAATCAGGAGATCTGGTTCCTACAAGACGGCTGCCCTGCTCATTTTGGCTTAGACTTTAAAAATTGGCTGAATAATTCATTTCTAAACCATTGGATTGATCGAGGGGCCACCATATCAATTGGTCAGCCAGATCTCCGGATTTTAGCACCTTGTGACTTCTTTTGTGGGCCACCTTAAGAATAATATTTACAGAAACCGCCACCCAAATATTAATTCTTTGAGAGACGCAATTCTTTCAGAGTGCGGATTAATTAATGCGAGGCAGTTAATTAATATTAGAAATTATTTTTGTAATGTGCTAGAATATTATTTATGTAAAAATGTAGGCTTATTTGAACACTTTTTATAACAATATGGTCAGCTTTGAACCTTTACACACGGTATGTGCTTTAAGGAGACATGTGTGTCCTATCTTACCTATGCAATAGCATCAATCATCAGTTATGCTACGTAGCTGATATGAAGTGCATTGTGTTGGAATATGGTAGTGTGATTTTCGGTGGATGAGCATAATGTAGAGAAGTTTCAAAGTAGGTTGCTTAGATATATGTACTTTAAGGAGACAGGTGTGTACTATCCTACTTATGCAATATCATCAGTTATGCTACGTAGTCGATAAGAAGTGCATACTTTTGCTAACAGTAGGACAGGTTTACCGTGTGGGTTTCTCTACAGAATTCTGGCTAATGAAATCGATTATAGTAAGTATGCTAAGAATAAGAGTTCCACGATCTAATAATAGTCTGAATGCCTGTGTGATAGAGGTTCCATTTGCCAGGACGGCGTATATATCATATGTTCTTTTGTATGTGACCGTAAGCGGCTTCAACTATCTCCTTGAAGTCAGAAGTCTATTTCGTATCACCACTCCTGTGTTTTGCAGGATTTGTCGACATTACTAATTTAATTGATATTTTATGAGACTCATATTGATTGAGTGGTACCTCCAGTTCTGTATTTGTGTTTCAATGCTCTCCGCGTCTGAGGGACACCTCATTGCGCTTCTCATGTACGTGGTCGTTTCTCTGCACTTGTTTTATGTGGACATTTTGCTGCAAGTTACAGAGGCCTTTCAGCCTGTTTGCAGCACTTCATATTGTTCAATAAATAAATAAATAATACTAAGCACGTGTACAAAATTTTAAATAAATATCTTTGCATTTGTGGAATCGGGGATAAAAAAATTTAACTTTAAGGCCCCATAACTTCTTAATGGTTATACTTTATACCATTGATTAATTATACATATTAATCTATGACTAAACGGTGTTCCATTCTTTATGAGACACCTTGTGTAACGAATGAATATGACTGTTGAATATCTGAAGAATGATTTGTAAATAATTATGAATGCAAGAACAAATGTTAACTAAATTTACTTACTAAGTAATGGGAGATGCTCGGCAATTCGTCAAGAATACAAACCCTTACAGAAAGGTAAACCCATGATCTAGAAAATAAGTGGAATGGTTATAAGCTAGTTTGAGGGTATCTATAAGTGAAGCGTCAGTAACGGAAGGGGGTGTTACTCAGGAAGTGTGCGGCCAAGTACGCCAGGGTACTCTCTACTCTCACTCTTCCCTACTACGAAATTCTTGGAACTTCTTTATGCAACTGACAGCTTGTTCTTCGCCAGCCGCTTCATGTTTTTTGCGCGTTCAACCCTTCCACATATTTTCTAGTTTCCTAGTAGTTCCATGTTCTGAACAATAACTCCAATAATGGAATAATTGTCATCTCACACTGGATAAAAATGACGTAACTCTTAATTAATGATTTACAATTAATTAGACAAAAGTTTAGTTTAAAAAAAAACTGAGGTTAAGAGGTTTAGATTGCCAGCACTAGTGGTAGTAGGTCGTTAATTAAAGTAAATTTTTGCTGCAGCATATGTGGGTGATGCCCTCATCGAGCGCACGCTGTGCCCAGTTACCTCGAGCAGCCGATAAAGTGCCATTTTATGCGGGATTGAAAAAGTTTCGAGATTATCTGAACGGCCTGGTGTCTTCGATCGACGAATCAGAAATGATATTTTCAGAACCGACACTTAAAGCGTGTTACGAACCGGAACCTAAACCGGATCCCGATTTAATGGATCTTAGTAATGCTGTGATTAAAAAAGAAGATGGCACAATGGTACCGTGTAAGAAAAAACGAGGAAGGCCTAAAAAGATAAAGGTGGAAGGCGAAGAGACGCCTAAACCTGTGGCACGGAAAACCCCTTCACAAACGAACTGTGATTTTCCTAAAAAGAAACGAGGTCGACCTAAAAAAGTAAAACTAGAAGATGGAGATCGTCCGGCTTCGGTCGCACCTATGGATAACACAACATCGACCAATATGAATAAATGTTTTTCTAATCCGTCACCTATACAATCGCCTACTAATAGTTTTTATCATTTACCCCCGGAAGTAACACCGCCCAGTGGTTCTAACAATCTGTACGCACCACAAACGGTTCCTTATAGCCAATCTCCACGACCGGCTTCGTATAGTCAATCGCCTCGACCACCTTATAGTCAATCTCCACGTCCCCATTCGCAATCTTTTACCCACTCAGATCTTAGTTCAGAAATTAGTGCGGCCATCAGTTCCGAACAGTTGGGATCGCCGGCGTCGCCGAGTTTAGGTCCTCCCGACTTCGAACCGCCCTCGAATATGACTGAAGAAGGGGATTGTCGTTTTAGCAGTCCGGCTTCTTCGACTCCGAGCGAACAGACTCACTATCCATATCCCTCGTCGTACAGTATAGAAGCGCCGGTCGAAAATCATTACCCGAATCCGCGACAACCTCAAGATATAGCTTCTAAAAGTTTGTCAGGCTTAGAATCGTTAGTAGATCAAATACCGAGTATCACGGAAGGCGACGCGACTCTGACAGAGCCGTCGGAGCAGTTTAGCGGGGGTCAGTATAACAATATCAACTACAACATGCCGGCACGGACGAGTCCCGTACCTTACAGTTACCCACCTAGTCCGGGGTACCCCTTGTACCCCACACCTACATGGAGCGGCCATTACGAACCCATGCCGTTGGCTTATCCGCAGCTTCCGTACGCTCAGGGTTATGGTCCGGGTCTGCATGTACCTAGCCCTAATTATCCTTACTACAGCTATCCACAGCCCGCGCCCGCACACCCGCCCGGCTATCCGCCCTACTTAGGCGGCTTCTGATTGGTTTCCGTCACCGTGTATTCATGTCGTGTACCTGTATCATATGTTGAGCTAGTACCTAGCAAGTCTGTGCGCTTCGGTACAGTTGGTTACTTGCATTTCGACAACAACAGAGACTTGCACAGGGTAAATGGTGATATTTTTTTGTCATAAGTATTTTCTCTAAACTTTGAATGTTAGATAGGCCAAGGGTTTTGTGCATTATACGTTCGGATCTCAGTTGAGTGTGAGTGTTAATTCCCGAGTGTGTGATCATCGTCACAGACTTTTAACTAACTACAGTAGAATTGTCACCTCAAATTTTTTTGTTTTTCTTTTTAAGTAGCTAAGAACTCGTCGTTTTGTTTGCCTCCAGTAAATTTATCGGCTTGTTGTCTCGAGAGGTCGTGTCCTAATTGTATAATAACAAAAAAAAAGTTGTCGTGTTCGTCTACAGGGTATTTAAAAAGTATCTATTTTATTAATAAAAAAATGTTCTTTTGGCGTATTAACGAAATTCACACGAATTGTTGAGATGCGAAGTTTGGCACACGTTTGAAACTAAATTAAGTTTTTAAGTTAGTTATTAGTGGGTAAGCAAATTCCAACTATTTAACGTAATTTATAATCGTCGTCGATTGAGATCATCGGTAGAATTTAGATCGTATTTGTAAATATAAATTTAATCCGTTTACGCTGTGTTTTTCTGCTCGGCTACTACTTCTTCTATCTAAACTTCCTCGGTTGATGTGAACAATTGAAAAAAATTTCACTAGGGCCCATTTTGAGAAAAGTTACTCGACTTACAAGAATGGCCTAAATTTTTATTTTTGCTGAAAAATTTTAAAGAGTCCTAATACAATTAGGGATGTATAATATATAGTACTATAGTAGTTTAATTTAAAATTGAAGCTTTAAATGTTTCGACAAAAATTCCGATCTGGGCCATTCTTGGAATTTGAATACTCTTTTCTAAAGTTGACCTGATGGGATCTATCGGTAGCCATAGGTAAAAGGTGTAAAATAATTTCATTTTAGGAATACAAAATAATTTGTTTAGATATTCAAGGAGTGTTGTAGTCGAGCAAACACGCCGAATCGGAGAGGAGAAGGAGGAGTAGTAAAGTTTATTTTATTTAGACCTAATTGTGTACATAGATTTAGTAGTTTGAATTGTGAGAATTTATTTTATAGATACTTTCTAAATATTACTGTTTGAAGAAATTATTTATGTATACGGGGTGGACCCATAAATGTAAGGAAAAGATTTGGAGACCACGATTTTATTTGTGAAAACAGGGTGATGAAAAATATTTTAACTAAATAATAAATCCATTTATAATTTGGTTCATCCTGTATTTGGTCGTATAGTTGTAGTTGCTTGTTTATTGTTAAGACGGAAGTAACTAAACGATTAAAACGGGTAAGTATTACAAATAGATTTATTATATATACCGTACCTACCATTCTCTAGTCGTAGAAAATAGTTTTTTCTCCATATTCGAAACATAAGGGTGCCAATATTGTTCGGTGATGATGTAAGTTATCAAAATTGGCTCCACTTACATCAACACTTTTTTTGCTAATTAAATGTGATTTACGTTCAATTTATTATTAGGCTAAGGAAGTAATCGTAATTTCTTTTTTCGACGTATTTTTTTTATTTAATTTTATTATACAGGGTGTTCATTTTTTTACGCTCGAGCGGCGATTTTAATTTAAATTTAGTTAATAAATTAGGGAATAAAATACTCAAATTGTATGTTTAAATGTTAATTCGTACTTTTCGAAGAGTTCAAATTTTAATTAAACCGAGACGACCCTGTACGCAAAAACTTATTAAATGTAAAATGTTTATTTAAGTTTTAGAAATGTTACAAAAAAATTTCTTTAGTCCTAAGCTTGGATTTGTATTTATTTATTAAATATAATTTCATACGCAAAAAGAAGTTAATTTTAAGTTTAAACGAGGGTAGAAAAGTATTAGTTTTAGAATGAAATAAAAAGTGCGAGTATTTAGATTAGTTGATATTTTTACAAAAAATTTGAAGTACAAATATTGCAATAAGGTGACAAATCTACTAAATAAAACACAAAAAGGGTCTGTGTCATCGTTACTAGTTGTAGTTAGCATCGACGTTCATTTTAAATAAAAACATTGTTATAGCTCTTCAAGCAGTCTTTTCTTGTCCCCTATTCCACATATCGTAAAATTGAGGGTGAATCGACCACGCTTTGCTAGTGGTTTGCTCAACTAACAGAGTACTTCTACGAGCAAAGTTTAAATTAATTATGTTGTATTTAGTGCGTTGTTGTAAATTGTATACTCTGTTAGTTTCACATTCTAAGTTCTAAGAGAATACTTAAATGTTTATAATCTAAACTTCAATTTTTGTACTTTAAACAGTATTAGTGTTTAATGGTAGTTCGATTAATTAAATAAAATTTGTTTCAGTTCAAAATGGACATTTTAATTTATAACTTAATTTATTTTCTTTCTATAACATACGCGGGGACCCAATAATGTCACAAACCTCATATCTCCTTTCTTATCCACAGCACAAAAAAGTATCAAATACCCATCAAGTTACTCAATTATATACTCCTTTGTAGTATTAGAGAGAACTACATTAGGTAACGCTCAAATATATACTGACCGTAGGGAATTACATTGTTTTGTACAAGTACTAGGCACTAAAGCTAACCTATAGGAATAATAATGGTTATCCATACAAAGATAAAATTATCGTACGTCAAATGATAATCAAAATATGAAGTTGAAACTGAACTCTCACCCCCAAAAAATTTCGTCGTTTTTAAGCGATTTCATCACTCTTTTGAATGAATAAGAAAACTCAATTTCGGAATTTAACTCTTTTATAATTACAAGTTTCTAACCGTTGGATTGGTTGAGGACGTATTATCTATCTTGTGATGTACCATAATTTTATCTTTGTACTAATACTATTATTACTCGTATAAATTAACTTTAGCGCTCAGTAATTATTCTCGAAACGTTCAAAATACCACCCTGCATATTTTCGGAAAATTAATTCCGCCAAGAAATTTGTACCAAAGTATCGCTTTATTGGTAGAAAGACCAATTCAAATTTCAAGTCCTCAGGCGGTAGTGCAGCAAGCACAGCTAGTTAATAGAATATCGGCATTTTATTCAATCGTCATGAATAGATACTTGAATTTTGATACAGCTCTGCACAAAAACTTGAAAAACTTACTGTCGTAAAGAAAATCGACTCTGAGTTAAATTCGCTAAAACTACCGACTACCGAGTGGAATATTAAAAAATTGCCATTACCTAGTCTTGTTCTACTATAACACCCTGTACATTTCAAACTAATTTTGAAACGTGCACCGTTTGTCTCGTAACTTTCTTGTGCTGTCAATGATAAAGCAGATATTGGACTTTGCGGCACAACTGAACCACCCCGTATACTCGCCAATTTACAAAATGCAAAATTTAAGGTACATATCAAATATACATTTTTATTACAACTATTTACACTTAAAACTAAATTCGTTTTACAAAAGTGAACTGCAAAATTTACAGAGGATATTGCCTCATATATACGGACGGTGAGTATTGGGCTCCTTTTGTTTACTCACCGTGAACATTATTGAATTTAAGAATGGAGCTAGACGAAAATCATTTTTTAACCCATTCTAGCTCCATCCCTACGGCGTAACTAACACCGTAAATTCTTAATCGAACATCGATTAACTAAATTTACCTAATTGATTCCTCACACACTTGAATAAACAATTTTAAAAACGAATAAAACACTTGCCTTTTGATGCAAACACTTTTATTCGTTTTTTAAATCGATTAACTAAATTTCGAATCGACCCTATTTAGGGATGTAGTAGATATTACAGCTACAATTTGCCGATACAAATTAAATGTAAAAATGTAACCCGCACGTTTAAGGCTTTTACCTTTGACAAAATTGACGGTCGGTACTAACTCTAAAGGGTCCAAGAGAACCACAAAGTTGCAAAGGCCTCAAAAACCTGATAATGAACCTCGAATTATATTATTCTGTGACACCTGTAACCCTAATAATGTTGCAAATGTGTCTTCACAACTATAATAAGAAAAACATTCGGGCCTTGTATTCACACGCTGTATAAGTAGGTACTTAGAATTTATTTTTGTTGGGTGTAACATAATTTAAAATTATTGCTTAAAGAATAGCGATTACCCAACTTTTGCGTTTTTTAAAATTCAAAAATGCTA
This sequence comes from Malthinus flaveolus, assembly GCA_950108345.1. Taxonomy (NCBI): domain Eukaryota; kingdom Metazoa; phylum Arthropoda; class Insecta; order Coleoptera; family Cantharidae; genus Malthinus; species Malthinus flaveolus. The sequence continues at coordinate 2,306,991 of OX467290.1, read as the reverse complement.
AAGCAGAGTCAGATACGTATGTAATACATCACAAATCACAACCAATTGCCTTGAGACGATATTTTAGTGTTCAGATCGTTGCTGCTACTAACTCTAGAATAAAAATTGTGAACAATCCGGACGGACCAAATTTCTTTTTCTAAAATACGTTTTAGGGGGACTTACTACGTCTTAAAACGGATATTTGCAAAAAACAATTTCGAAGATCCGGAAATACGATATTTTTTTGGTAGATACGTCTTTTTCTAAAGGTTCCTTGCACTTTGGACAGACAGACCTTTGAACATCTCGGATAGACCATTTTGGTATCGTAAAAGCTATGGTTTCCCATAGAGACGACGAGTCGGACTAAATCGTCAGAGCCAATCAGCTTTTATGTTATTATGTGGTCTACTAAGGGGGGCCACAAGAAACCCCCTGGGTAACGACTTGAACTAGATCCTTCAGTCAATCAGCTATGTTCAATGCAACCACGAGTTTCTTCTACTTTAATCCATCTTACAAGCAGAGGACCAGTTCTTCTGTCGAGCGACTTCAAGGTCGTACGTCACATATCCAGAAGTGGTTTAAAGTCAAAGACGGCGGCGGTTTGAGAGAGAGGCTCCATCGATGCTCAAGATCAGTGTTGCGCCTTCGAGCCAGATCTACATTGTGGTGCTGAACCTCCCAGAAACCCAGGTTTTGTCTGAGGAGGCGTTCAATCGAAGTCGTGGCACTCTACACTGGGCCGGGGATTTTTAGGGCTTAAAAGTCTCAAGACGGATACTATCTCAAAAAAACATCGTAAATCCGGACAGGAATTTTTTTTCTGCAGATACGTTTTTGGGGGAATAAAAAAATCTCAAAACGAATATTTCGGCAAAAAAAATTTTTGCCGGATTGTTACGCGATAGCAAAATAAATAGTTTAACTTTGTTACACCCACTACTAAACTAACTTATTCTCTAAGTTGTGACAAAATTGCCAAAAATATTTTTTTAATAGTGTGGTTTCATCATTAACTATACTATTAGTCTAGTACTTTGTTCTTCATAATTATTATAAAATATTAATATAATTAGTATATAAAATTCAAACTTAACGATACAAATTGTACATTTTAAAAATGAAGGCAAAATTAATACACGAAGTACCGATAAAAATTTAACTTGTAGATTGTCGATTAATCGTTATACCCGTTTTTCGTTCAAATTTGTCACATGTCACATACAAGTGGAAGTAACCAAGAACTTAGAATCACACCCCCACTTTTTGGGACGTCACAGGTGTAGAAGTTTGATAAAAGGGTGGTGGTCAGTGACTTCACAAAAAGTGGCGGGAGTAATTAGTAGGTAAGTATTCCGGGAGTTCTGGCGCTTTCGGAGAAAACTCCGATCGTTGATAAGTTTATAATACAAAATTTTTGACAACTAACTTGACTGATTTATGCGCTCTCTCCCTTTTTATATGATATTAATTTACAAAAAAGGGCGTGACTGACGTCGCAAAAAAGTGAGAACTCCCTCATTAAGATATAAAATCTCATTTGTTTTTATGACGCCACAACCCATGCCCCGTGTAAATAAATTTTTGGTTCCTTTGAATTTTTGGTTTCCAAAATGGCTTTAGTACCAAAAACGGTATTTTAAAGACAGCTTTATTAAAATTCGAAGAAACCAAAAGTTCCTAATTACTCACCACCGATGCGTTAATTTTTTAATAATTTTAATAACATTGTGTGGTTGTCCTGTAAACTTGTCCAGCACATAATTATAAGGAGCCACTCGGGTGCAATGTTAAAAAAACAGGCACTATGTTATTGCATTTATAAAATACAAAAATAATTAAAAATAAAATAGCTAATCTTGCAATAATAAATATAAAGCGCATTTAAATTCGTATCAAAAAAGTTTACGTAATTTAACATTAAAATACTGGAAAATAGAAGTGTAAAATATTAGTGTAAATAGAAGCTACGCTTCCGGAAGTGGTTTGTGATTAATAATATCGAGAGACGTCTTTTTAATGTCGCTCGAACTAATTTGTACATTAGGGGACGAACTACGATCTCTACCGTCTTGATCTTCTAAAAATCTATCCATAAAATCTGTAAGTCCGGGATGAAGAGTATACTTTTTTTTTTCCAATCTCGTTTTGTTGGCAAAAATATCATGACGCTCTGATTTTTTCCACAAATAATAAAACTGAACCAACTCACCTACCGACCTCGTTCGGACTTTATTCTGTTGAATCAAATGAAAATTTTTGCCAAAACAACGTACTCCAGATTCGAAATTTTTACACTCTTCTTCCGACCAAAGACTCATCGTATCGGAATTAGGTATGACGTTGATGCGAATTCTTCTTAAGGCCTCTTCGACATTATGACCACACTGCTGCAATAGATACAGCGCTTGCTCGTCATCTCGTATTTGAACACCTAACGGTATAGCAGGTTTCGCCACAGCCCACGCTTTTTTAAGAAAATCTTCTATCGTTAGCTTTTCCAAAGGATTAGGATCCCACAGCAATTTATCCTCGTTTTCGTACGGAAGAGCATCGTCGTAATGACACATACCTTCGGGGATCATAGCTTGATAGTCGCTCCCTACCATTATCGTCTAAACAAAAAATAACAATAACTTCGAAGCCTAATTCGAACGAACAACCAACCCACCTTATTAACTTTCCGCCACTCGTCTTCGTCTGGACTGTAATCGTAATCCTCCTCTTCTTCCTCGCTCACTCTCGACACGGCTAAAACAGAAAACTTAACGAAACTTTTCAAAATGTAATTCCAACTCACATCTAAGCAATCTCGACGCATCTTGTTCGATTTCAGGCATGCTATCGTATAAATCTCTAAGCTTCGACGAAACTTCCGGTGGATCTGACTCGCTTTCTTGCTCTTCCATAGTTTCCGATTGATCGGGATCGTCCTCTGTTGAACTTTCGTTCTCCTGCATATCTCTATAACCGTACAAAGCTAATAGTTCTTCTAAAGGCATGTTACTTTCCTAAAACAACAATATTAACTCGCTTTTGAGAGAGGGTTTCTTACAACCTTTTGTAAGCTAGAAAGCTCCGCATTAGGGTCCTCCGATTCTCCCGCTGCTAACGCTTCTTCCTCTTCCAACGTTCTTTCATCGTCGAAATCGTTAACTAACATATCTATCGATGGATCGAATAGTTTGTCTTTGTTCGTAGTTGTTGTTTCCATGCCATCGCTGTTCACAGTTACGACGTCTGCCATGTTATAAATTTGAAAGCATCTCCTAATTCCGTAATTAAACTGCATTCAACACCTACGATTAAAATATTAAATTAAAAACTGATTGTTTACAAGAACGTGTAAACAAAATAAGAATTTCTAAGGTTATGTTGTCGTAAAAGCGAGCCCGCTATTTACGTTAAATTCACTTATTACCTTGTTCTCTCCCCTTAATCGATCACAAAAACAAACTTACAACTGCAATTAAATTTCTTACAACGAATTCCTGAGATAAACATATTTTATTGTTACAAAAATTTTTCAACTTTCATTTTTCATGACCTTTCAGCGTCAGCCATTAAATAATGGCACGTTCACAATACACCAAAACGTGTCTCAACATTTAAATTAATGGGTGGTAAAGTTTATTACGATTTGACTCATGACTCGCAATTATTATTGTGTTTAAATTTATTAGTAAGTAATTTATTAGACATGTTTTCCTTACAGAATTTTTATTATAAAGAAAAGGAATTAAGACCAATAAATTTTGTACATCCTGTATGCTATGTATAAAAACTATTGTTCGACTAGGGATTTTTACGAAATAACCAAATTATCGATGTTGGTTAAGTAGACAACAAAATACTAACTAAATGACATGTCACATTTGTCAAATTCAAATTGAAATGGTTTTTTATTGTTCGAGAAATGTTTGGTAATATTAACCACTTACTAGGACCTTTTAATGAAAATTAAATGAAAGGTAAAAATCTCGTTAAAATATTTACATTTTGAATCATTTGATTTTGTTCATAATTAAAATTACAGTTAATTGATTTCCAATTGTACACATTAATGGATGAATTGAGAATTGATCGGTGCTTATTGGACAGGATATCTTATGCATTTACGAATACCTAATGAGTCTCGATTGTAGTCTACGTAAACCCACATCGGTGGTTCGTTATCGAACCTGAAATAGAAGCTACAAATAGGTACAAGACCAACATGTATATTTGAAAGTGACTTGTAAGAATTCCAAAACGAGGAGAAAAACACAGACTTTAATAAAACATTAGGTAGGACTGAAACACGCTTACTAGTGACGTTTTTTATTAATTGACTCTTTGTTTTAGCACATTAGCGACTGTATTCAACAACAACAACAACAAATGTATCTAACAGCTTGTTCAACGTAACTAATAACCTAGTTGCCCGATTTTGTTGATACATGGTGTGACAGATAGATTACAATATTATTGTTAAACATACTCGAAGAAAGCTAATCAGAAGATGAGCAGTGACAAAAAGCTCTCCATAAAGGAACCAATTTTATTAAAGAGTTAAATGATGCGAAGTCTTGAACACATTTAGAATGCTCTCAGAAGAGCTATTGGATTCACGTGGAACCAATTTTACGGAGAAGATCATTCAATTCCTAAAGTCCACCAAATATTTTTATTATTATACTTTGCATTGCGCTCGAGTAGTTTAAGTTTCTATCACATCAAAATTTGCTCAATAATTTCTAATAAAATAACTTTCTCGGTGTCTGAAGTTTTTACTTATTATATTTTTCAGTGATGTGTACATTAAAGACAATTAAAGCGTTGCTGTTAGGCTACCGTCGCAAAAAAATCCGTGTTCTTTAATTTGTTACTTTACTCGTTTACCACCCGGCCGGTGGTCACCAGAGGAGCCCAGGCTAGACTCGAGGAGTGATAGTGAGTTCAAAACAAAGAGTTCGGCGCCAAGCAACCTAGACTTTTGAATACCTTGACTACCAGGTAATAAAACAACAATTAATAATAAGGCGGTAACCATTTCTAGGTACACCCAACGGAGTTCAATAACAATCTAATAAATACGATTACAAAAATAAAAGGCTAGCCTCACGGCCCGCTTTGGAGTGGCAGAAGGTCGGTTTAAATACTAATTTGAAATGCTCTTCCAGCCTCCAGCCTGTATTAAGTTTGTAATTCATTGTTTATTAAAAGTCTTCGCTGCAACCCTGCTTCCTGACTATTACTACCCTGATACTGTCTAATACTGGTTTTTGCTTTTAAAAATCTCATTCACTGCTAAGGGTGAACGGGTGCGTTATTTTTTAAGTATTTAGAAAGCCTCTTGCTCAACGAGATTAGTTCTCCTATTTTAAATAGAACATTCTGTATATAGTAGTAATATATCGTCCTTTCAAACTGGAAATTGCCAATATTTAAATTTTTGGACCGTAGGTGATTTAAAAAAATGGAATATTATAATAAATTATTTAATTTTAAATTTATTGTGTTCGCCAATTCTAATTTCAACTATTTTACGTTAAACGACAAATTTTCTAATCACGTGTTGATAACACCTGCATCTGCATCTGCACGCTCTAACTTGCAAGAGATACAATTTAGTAGTTAATAATTCGTTTGGTAATAAAGACCTCATTTTTACATGGCGTGTTAAAATATTTATAATTTTCACCCTCCACCCTCGTTTGGGGAACCCAAGAGTTTGAATAGTGAAGGAATTAGTAGAGAGGTAAGGACGCATTTTTTTATTTAATTATTGTTCAATTTATTTATATTATTTTAGTGATTTTATCTTGTATAACATTTTATTGCAATTATAATTTTGGTTTATAACTATTTATCGCTTCAATCCGCCACAGTAATGATAATTAATAGTAATGGCCATGGCCTTTAAAATTACCTACCCCTTGAAATTTAATTGTTTAATGGTTTTAAGGGTTTAAAATTAACAAATTGAAAGGATTTTTTTTCTTTATAAAAATGAAAATAATTCAAGCCACATCGGGCCACCTGCAAATTGTTATCGGGAATTATTGATACACCAATGAGATAAAGAAAATATTTTTCTACTTTTCTGTTTGTAAAGTTCAATTTTATTTTGCGTTGCGATTTCCAATTATAATTGCAGATTAATACATGTGCCCGTCGACAAATCGAGATTTAATCCGCACGTATATCCTTACACAATCATAAAAACTACAACTAAACACCCTAATAATAATAGGTATTCGTTATATTTGGATACTTTATGCCTTCATTAAATTATTGCAGATTGTGGGAGACAAGTACAAGAAAACGTACCAGATTTCCATCAGCTTCAAGCATCTTCTTGAATGGAAGTTCCAGTATACAATAGGAAAAACGCAATTTTGAGTGCCAACTAAAAACGAAAAAGGTAAGTCCTCAAAATTGGGGTTAATTAATTAATTTCTTTACGTTTAGACACATTCGGTAATCGAACAATCGTTAACTTTCCTGCTCTCAAGTGGTTTGGGAGAAATCGGAAATTTTTCGCTTCGTTAAATTTTATGTTATGAATCATTTTAGGCAGCTCAGAAACTCGCGATTTTACTAGTAGTTTGATCGTCCGGTTTAACAGCGGGTAACTCTCCATTAGACCAATTTAGAAAACCCAGATATTCGCGATTAGACTAGTAATTCATGAGTAATTCCATTCGTCAGTTTGACGGCAAACCAACGGCGAAAAACTTTCAATAGGACATTACCAAAATCTTAAAATTTTGGGACTAGAAGTACTTTGACTTTGATCTCGAAACAACAATTAAATACCCAAAAATAATAATAGTTGTTATTGTAATATGTATTTGGATAATACCTGTCTTTTCATTAAATTATTGCAGATTGTGGAAGACAAGCAGAAGAAAACATACCAAATTTCCATCAGCTTCTAGCATCTTCTTGGATAGCAGTTCCAGCTTACAATAGGAAAAACGCAATTTTGAGTGCCAACTACAAACGAAAAAGGTAAGTCCTCAAAATTGGGGTTATTATTTAATTTCATTACGCTTAGACACATTCGGTAATCGAACAATCGTTGTCTTTCTTGCCCTCAAGTAGTTTGGGAGAAATCAGACTTAAACCTCTCTTGTGTTTCATTCGCTGTACTTGTTATTTTGGAGAAATCAGCCCCAAACTAAGTATAATGCGAGTTTCGGAGTTACTTAAAAATCTTTGATTTTTAAAAGAATGCAACAGGTCGCGTGTTCTATTTAGAAAATTTTTATAGAAAGATTGGCAATATTCCTAGCAATTTGGTCACCGTGTTTCAACTTTCAGCCGGGCTTTCGTAATATTTTGAAATTTTAAGATAAGAAAGTAGTGGTCATTTAGCCTTAACCCCCTGCGTTTTCTAATTTTTGGATTATTAGATCTTGTTTTATGCGTCATTTTATGCACCGTCGAACTCGCGATTTTGTATTTTTAATTTGATTGTGGGCTTTGACGTCCAGTAACTTATTGCCGGGCTCCTGTAATACTTTGAAATTTCACGACCAGAAGTAGTGGTCTTTTAGTTTTCACCCCCTGGGATTTAATATTTTTAGGCTTATTAGATCTTGTTTTATGCGTCATTTTATGCACCGTCGAACTCGCGATTTTGTATTTTTAATTTGATTGTGGGCTTTGACGTCCAGTAACTTATTGCCGGGCTCCTGTAATACTTTGAAATTTCACGACCAGAAGTAGTGGTCTTTTAGTTTTCACCCCCTGGGATTTAATATTTTTAGGCTTATTAGATCTTGTTTTATGCGTCATTTTATGCACCGTCGAACTCGCGATTTTGTATTTTTAATTTGATTGTGGGCTTTGACGCCCAATAACTTACTGCCGGGCTCCTGTAATATTTTGAAATTTAAAGACCAGAAGTAGTGGTTTTTTAGTTTTCACCCCCTGGGATTTAATATTTTTAGGCTTATTAGATCTTGTTTTATGCGTCATTTTATGCACCGTCGAACTCGCGATTTTGTATTTTTAATTTGATTGTGGGCTTTGACGCCCAATAACTTACTGCCGGGCTCCTGTAATATTTTGAAATTTAAAGACCAGAAGTAGTGGTCTTTTAGTTTTCACCCCCTGGGATTTAATATTTTTAGTCTTATTAGATCTTGTTTTATGCGTCATTTTATGCACCGTCGAACTCGCGATTTTGTATTTTTAATTTGATTGTGGGCTTTGACGTCCAGTAACTTATTGCCGGGCTCCTGTAATACTTTGAAATTTCACGACCAGAAGTAGTGGTCTTTTAGTTTTCACCCCCTGGGATTTAATATTTTTAGGCTTATTAGATCTTGTTTTATGCGTCATTTTATGCACCGTCGAACTCGCGATTTTGTATTTTTAATTTGATTGTGGGCTTTGACGTCCAGTAACTTATTGCCGGGCTCCTGTAATACTTTGAAATTTCACGACCAGAAGTAGTGGTCTTTTAGTTTTCACCCCCTGGGATTTAATATTTTTAGGCTTATTAGATCTTGTTTTATGCGTCATTTTATGCACCGTCGAACTCGCGATTTTGTATTTTTAATTTGATTGTGGGCTTTGACGCCCAATAACTTACTGCCGGGCTCCTGTAATATTTTGAAATTTAAAGACCAGAAGTAGTGGTTTTTTAGTTTTCACCCCCTGGGATTTAATATTTTTAGGCTTATTAGATCTTGTTTTATGCGTCATTTTATGCACCGTCGAACTCGCGATTTTGTATTTTTAATTTGATTGTGGGCTTTGACGCCCAATAACTTACTGCCGGGCTCCTGTAATATTTTGAAATTTAAAGACCAGAAGTAGTGGTCTTTTAGTTTTCACCCCCTGGGATTTAATATTTTTAGTCTTATTAGATCTTGTTTTATGCGTCATTTTATGCACCGTCGAACTCGCGATTTTGTATTTTTAATTTGATTGTGGGCTTTGACGTCCAGTAACTTATTGCCGGGCTCCTGTAATACTTTGAAATTTCACGACCAGAAGTAGTGGTCTTTTAGTTTTCACCCCCTGGGATTTAATATTTTTAGGCTTATTAGATCTTGTTTTATGCGTCATTTTATGCACCGTCGAACTCGGGATTTTGTATTTTTAATTTGATTGTGGGCTTTGACGCCCAATAACTTACTGCCGGGCTCCTGTAATATTTTGAAATTTAAAGACCAGAAGTAGTGGTCTTTTAGTTTTCACCCCCTGGGATTTAATATTTTTAGTCTTATTAGATCTTGTTTTATGCGTCATTTTATGCACCGTCGAACTCGCGATTTTGTATTTTTAATTTGATTGTGGGCTTTGACGTCCAGTAACTTATTGCCGGGCTCCTGTAATACTTTGAAATTTCACGACCAGAAGTAGTGGTCTTTTAGTTTTCACCCCCTGGGATTTAATATTTTTAGGCTTATTAGATCTTGTTTTATGCGTCATTTTATGCACCGTCGAACTCGCGATTTTGTATTTTTAATTTGATTGTGGGCTTTGACGCCCAATAACTTACTGCCGGGCTCCTGTAATACTTTGAAATTTAAAGACCAGAAGTAGTGGTCTTTTAGTTTTCACCCCCTGGGATTTAATATTTTTAGGCTTATTAGATCTTGTTTTATGCGTCATTTTATGCACCGTCGAACTCGCGATTTTGTATTTTTAATTTGATTGTGGGCTTTGACGCCCAATAACTTACTGCCGGGCTCCTGTAATATTTTGAAATTTAAAGACCAGAAGTAGTGGTCTTTTAGTTTTCACCCCCTGGGATTTAATATTTTTAGTCTTATTAGATCTTGTTTTATGCGTCATTTTATGCACCGTCGAACTCGCGATTTTGTATTTTTAATTTGATTGTGGGCTTTGACGCCCAATAACTTACTGCCGGGCTCCTGTAATATTTTGAAATTTAAAGACCAGAAGTAGTGGTCTTTTAGTTTTCACCCCCTGGGATTTAATATTTTTAGTCTTATTAGATCTTGTTTTATGCGTCATTTTATGCACCGTCGAACTCGCGATTTTGTATTTTTAATTTGATTGTGGGCTTTGACGCCCAATAACTTACTGCCGGGCTCCTGTAATACTTTGAAATTTCACGACCAGAAGTAGTGGTCTTTTAGTTTTCACCCCCTGGGATTTAATATTTTTAGGCTTATTAGATCTTGTTTTATGCGTCATTTTATGCACCGTCGAACTCGCGATTTTGTATTTTTAATTTGATTGTGGGCTTTGACGTCCAGTAACTTATTGCCGGGCTCCTGTAATACTTTGAAATTTCACGACCAGAAGTAGTGGTCTTTTAGTTTTCACCCCATGGGATTTAATATTTTTAGGCTTATTAGATCTTGTTTTATGCGTCATTTTATGCACCGTCGAACTCGCGATTTTGTATTTTTAATTTGATTGTGGGCTTTGACGTCCAGTAACTTATTGCCGGGCTCCTGTAATACTTTGAAATTTCACGACCAGAAGTGGTGGTCTTTTAGTTTTCACCCCCTGGGATTTAATATTTTTAGGCTTATTAGATCTTGTTTTATGCGTCATTTTATGCACCGTCGAACTCGCGATTTTGTATTTTTAATTTGATTGTGGGCTTTGACGTCCAGTAACTTATTGCCGGGCTCCTGTAATACTTTGAAATTTAAAGACCAGAAGTAGTGGTCTTTTAGTTTTCACCCCCTGGGATTTAATATTTTTAGGCTTATTAGATCTTGTTTTATGCGTCATTTTATGCACCGTCGAACTCGCGATTTTGTATTTTTAATTTGATTGTGGGCTTTGACGCCCAATAACTTACTGCCGGGCTCCTGTAATATTTTGAAATTTAAAGACCAGAAGTAGTGGTCTTTTAGTTTTCACCCCCTGGGATTTAATATTTTTAGGCTTATTAGATCTTGTTTTATGCGTCATTTTATGCACCGTCGAACTCGGGATTTTGTATTTTTAATTTGATTGTGGGCTTTGACGCCCAATAACTTACTGCCGGGCTCCTGTAATACTTTGAAATTTCACGACCAGAAGTAGTGGTCTTTTAGTTTTCACCCCCTGGGATTTAATATTTTTAGGCTTATTAGATCTTGTTTTATGCGTCATTTTATGCACCGTCGAACTCGCGATTTTGTATTTTTAATTTGATTGTGGGCTTTGACGCCCAATAACTTACTGCCGGGCTCCTGTAATACTTTGAAATTTCACGACCAGAAGTAGTGGTCTTTTAGTTTTCACCCCCTGGGATTTAATATTTTTAGGCTTATTAGATCTTGTTTTATGCGTCATTTTATGCACCGTCGAACTCGGGATTTTGTATTTTTAATTTGATTGTGGGCTTTGACGCCCAATAACTTACTGCCGGGCTCCTGTAATATTTTGAAATTTAAAGACCAGAAGTAGTGGTCTTTTAGTTTTCACCCCCTGGGATTTAATATTTTTAGTCTTATTAGATCTTGTTTTATGCGTCATTTTATGCACCGTCGAACTCGCGATTTTGTATTTTTAATTTGATTGTGGGCTTTGACGCCCAATAACTTACTGCCGGGCTCCTGTAATACTTTGAAATTTCACGACCAGAAGTAGTGGTCTTTTAGTTTTCACCCCCTGGGATTTAATATTTTTAGGCTTATTAGATCTTGTTTTATGCGTCATTTTATGCACCGTCGAACTCGGGATTTTGTATTTTTAATTTGATTGTGGGCTTTGACGCCCAATAACTTACTGCCGGGCTCCTGTAATATTTTGAAATTTAAAGACCAGAAGTAGTGGTCTTTTAGTTTTCACCCCCTGGGATTTAATATTTTTAGTCTTATTAGATCTTGTTTTATGCGTCATTTTATGCACCGTCGAACTCGCGATTTTGTATTTTTAATTTGATTGTGGGCTTTGACGTCCAGTAACTTATTGCCGGGCTCCTGTAATACTTTGAAATTTCACGACCAGAAGTAGTGGTCTTTTAGTTTTCACCCCCTGGGATTTAATATTTTTAGGCTTATTAGATCTTGTTTTATGCGTCATTTTATGCACCGTCGAACTCGCGATTTTGTATTTTTAATTTGATTGTGGGCTTTGACGTCCAGTAACTTATTGCCGGGCTCCTGTAATACTTTGAAATTTCACGACCAGAAGTAGTGGTCTTTTAGTTTTCACCCCCTGGGATTTAATATTTTTAGGCTTATTAGATCTTGTTTTATGCGTCATTTTATGCACCGTCGAACTCGCGATTTTGTATTTTTAATTCGATTGTGGGCTTTGACGCCCAATAACTTACTGCCGGGCTCCTGTAATATTTTGAAATTTAAAGACCAGAAGTAGTGGTTTTTTAGTTTTCACCCCCTGGGATTTAATATTTTTAGGCTTATTAGATCTTGTTTTATGCGTCATTTTATGCACCGTCGAACTCGCGATTTTGTATTTTTAATTTGATTGTGGGCTTTGACGCCCAATAACTTACTGCCGGGCTCCTGTAATATTTTGAAATTTAAAGACCAGAAGTAGTGGTCTTTTAGTTTTCACCCCCTGGGATTTAATATTTTTAGTCTTATTAGATCTTGTTTTATGCGTCATTTTATGCACCGTCGAACTCGCGATTTTGTATTTTTAATTTGATTGTGGGCTTTGACGTCCAGTAACTTATTGCCGGGCTCCTGTAATACTTTGAAATTTCACGACCAGAAGTAGTGGTCTTTTAGTTTTCACCCCCTGGGATTTAATATTTTTAGGCTTATTAGATCTTGTTTTATGCGTCATTTTATGCACCGTCGAACTCGCGATTTTGTATTTTTAATTTGATTGTGGGCTTTGACGTCCAGTAACTTATTGCCGGGCTCCTGTAATACTTTGAAATTTCACGACCAGAAGTAGTGGTCTTTTAGTTTTCACCCCCTGGGATTTAATATTTTTAGGCTTATTAGATCTTGTTTTATGCGTCATTTTATGCACCGTCGAACTCGCGATTTTGTATTTTTAATTTGATTGTGGGCTTTGACGCCCAATAACTTACTGCCGGGCTCCTGTAATATTTTGAAATTTAAAGACCAGAAGTAGTGGTTTTTTAGTTTTCACCCCCTGGGATTTAATATTTTTAGGCTTATTAGATCTTGTTTTATGCGTCATTTTATGCACCGTCGAACTCGCGATTTTGTATTTTTAATTTGATTGTGGGCTTTGACGCCCAATAACTTACTGCCGGGCTCCTGTAATATTTTGAAATTTAAAGACCAGAAGTAGTGGTCTTTTAGTTTTCACCCCCTGGGATTTAATATTTTTAGTCTTATTAGATCTTGTTTTATGCGTCATTTTATGCACCGTCGAACTCGCGATTTTGTATTTTTAATTTGATTGTGGGCTTTGACGTCCAGTAACTTATTGCCGGGCTCCTGTAATACTTTGAAATTTCACGACCAGAAGTAGTGGTCTTTTAGTTTTCACCCCCTGGGATTTAATATTTTTAGGCTTATTAGATCTTGTTTTATGCGTCATTTTATGCACCGTCGAACTCGGGATTTTGTATTTTTAATTTGATTGTGGGCTTTGACGCCCAATAACTTACTGCCGGGCTCCTGTAATATTTTGAAATTTAAAGACCAGAAGTAGTGGTCTTTTAGTTTTCACCCCCTGGGATTTAATATTTTTAGTCTTATTAGATCTTGTTTTATGCGTCATTTTATGCACCGTCGAACTCGCGATTTTGTATTTTTAATTTGATTGTGGGCTTTGACGTCCAGTAACTTATTGCCGGGCTCCTGTAATACTTTGAAATTTCACGACCAGAAGTAGTGGTCTTTTAGTTTTCACCCCCTGGGATTTAATATTTTTAGGCTTATTAGATCTTGTTTTATGCGTCATTTTATGCACCGTCGAACTCGCGATTTTGTATTTTTAATTTGATTGTGGGCTTTGACGCCCAATAACTTACTGCCGGGCTCCTGTAATACTTTGAAATTTCACGACCAGAAGTAGTGGTCTTTTAGTTTTCACCCCCTGGGATTTAATATTTTTAGGCTTATTAGATCTTGTTTTATGCGTCATTTTATGCACCGTCGAACTCGCGATTTTGTATTTTTAATTTGATTGTGGGCTTTGACGCCCAATAACTTACTGCCGGGCTCCTGTAATATTTTGAAATTTAAAGACCAGAAGTAGTGGTCTTTTAGTTTTCACCCCCTGGGATTTAATATTTTTAGTCTTATTAGATCTTGTTTTATGCGTCATTTTATGCACCGTCGAACTCGCGATTTTGTATTTTTAATTTGATTGTGGGCTTTGACGCCCAATAACTTACTGCCGGGCTCCTGTAATATTTTGAAATTTAAAGACCAGAAGTAGTGGTCTTTTAGTTTTCACCCCCTGGGATTTAATATTTTTAGTCTTATTAGATCTTGTTTTATGCGTCATTTTATGCACCGTCGAACTCGCGATTTTGTATTTTTAATTTGATTGTGGGCTTTGACGCCCAATAACTTACTGCCGGGCTCCTGTAATACTTTGAAATTTCACGACCAGAAGTAGTGGTCTTTTAGTTTTCACCCCCTGGGATTTAATATTTTTAGGCTTATTAGATCTTGTTTTATGCGTCATTTTATGCACCGTCGAACTCGCGATTTTGTATTTTTAATTTGATTGTGGGCTTTGACGTCCAGTAACTTATTGCCGGGCTCCTGTAATACTTTGAAATTTCACGACCAGAAGTAGTGGTCTTTTAGTTTTCACCCCATGGGATTTAATATTTTTAGGCTTATTAGATCTTGTTTTATGCGTCATTTTATGCACCGTCGAACTCGCGATTTTGTATTTTTAATTTGATTGTGGGCTTTGACGTCCAGTAACTTATTGCCGGGCTCCTGTAATACTTTGAAATTTAAAGACCAGAAGTAGTGGTCTTTTAGTTTTCACCCCCTGGGATTTAATATTTTTAGGCTTATTAGATCTTGTTTTATGCGTCATTTTATGCACCGTCGAACTCGCGATTTTGTATTTTTAATTTGATTGTGGGCTTTGACGCCCAATAACTTACTGCCGGGCTCCTGTAATATTTTGAAATTTAAAGACCAGAAGTAGTGGTCTTTTAGTTTTCACCCCCTGGGATTTAATATTTTTAGGCTTATTAGATCTTGTTTTATGCGTCATTTTATGCACCGTCGAACTCGGGATTTTGTATTTTTAATTTGATTGTGGGCTTTGACGCCCAATAACTTACTGCCGGGCTCCTGTAATACTTTGAAATTTCACGACCAGAAGTAGTGGTCTTTTAGTTTTCACCCCCTGGGATTTAATATTTTTAGGCTTATTAGATCTTGTTTTATGCGTCATTTTATGCACCGTCGAACTCGCGATTTTGTATTTTTAATTTGATTGTGGGCTTTGACGCCCAATAACTTACTGCCGGGCTCCTGTAATACTTTGAAATTTCACGACCAGAAGTAGTGGTCTTTTAGTTTTCACCCCCTGGGATTTAATATTTTTAGGCTTATTAGATCTTGTTTTATGCGTCATTTTATGCACCGTCGAACTCGGGATTTTGTATTTTTAATTTGATTGTGGGCTTTGACGCCCAATAACTTACTGCCGGGCTCCTGTAATATTTTGAAATTTAAAGACCAGAAGTAGTGGTCTTTTAGTTTTCACCCCCTGGGATTTAATATTTTTAGTCTTATTAGATCTTGTTTTATGCGTCATTTTATGCACCGTCGAACTCGCGATTTTGTATTTTTAATTTGATTGTGGGCTTTGACGCCCAATAACTTACTGCCGGGCTCCTGTAATACTTTGAAATTTCACGACCAGAAGTAGTGGTCTTTTAGTTTTCACCCCCTGGGATTTAATATTTTTAGGCTTATTAGATCTTGTTTTATGCGTCATTTTATGCACCGTCGAACTCGGGATTTTGTATTTTTAATTTGATTGTGGGCTTTGACGCCCAATAACTTACTGCCGGGCTCCTGTAATATTTTGAAATTTAAAGACCAGAAGTAGTGGTCTTTTAGTTTTCACCCCCTGGGATTTAATATTTTTAGTCTTATTAGATCTTGTTTTATGCGTCATTTTATGCACCGTCGAACTCGCGATTTTGTATTTTTAATTTGATTGTGGGCTTTGACGTCCAGTAACTTATTGCCGGGCTCCTGTAATACTTTGAAATTTCACGACCAGAAGTAGTGGTCTTTTAGTTTTCACCCCCTGGGATTTAATATTTTTAGGCTTATTAGATCTTGTTTTATGCGTCATTTTATGCACCGTCGAACTCGCGATTTTGTATTTTTAATTTGATTGTGGGCTTTGACGCCCAATAACTTACTGCCGGGCTCCTGTAATATTTTGAAATTTAAAGACCAGAAGTAGTGGTTTTTTAGTTTTCACCCCCTGGGATTTAATATTTTTAGGCTTATTAGATCTTGTTTTATGCGTCATTTTATGCACCGTCGAACTCGGGATTTTGTATTTTTAATTTGATTGTGGGCTTTGACGCCCAATAACTTACTGCCGGGCTCCTGTAATATTTTGAAATTTAAAGACCAGAAGTAGTGGTCTTTTAGTTTTCACCCCCTGGGATTTAATATTTTTAGTCTTATTAGATCTTGTTTTATGCGTCATTTTATGCACCGTCGAACTCGCGATTTTGTATTTTTAATTTGATTGTGGGCTTTGACGTCCAGTAACTTATTGCCGGGCTCCTGTAATACTTTGAAATTTCACGACCAGAAGTAGTGGTCTTTTAGTTTTCACCCCCTGGGATTTAATATTTTTAGGCTTATTAGATCTTGTTTTATGCGTCATTTTATGCACCGTCGAACTCGCGATTTTGTATTTTTAATTTGATTGTGGGCTTTGACGCCCAATAACTTACTGCCGGGCTCCTGTAATATTTTGAAATTTAAAGACCAGAAGTAGTGGTCTTTTAGTTTTCACCCCCTGGGATTTAATATTTTTAGTCTTATTAGATCTTGTTTTATGCGTCATTTTATGCACCGTCGAACTCGCGATTTTGTATTTTTAATTTGATTGTGGGCTTTGACGTCCAGTAACTTATTGCCGGGCTCCTGTAATACTTTGAAATTTCACGACCAGAAGTAGTGGTCTTTTAGTTTTCACCCCCTGGGATTTAATATTTTTAGGCTTATTAGATCTTGTTTTATGCGTCATTTTATGCACCGTCGAACTCGCGATTTTGTATTTTTAATTTGATTGTGGGCTTTGACGCCCAATAACTTACTGCCGGGCTCCTGTAATACTTTGAAATTTCACGACCAGAAGTAGTGGTCTTTTAGTTTTCACCCCCTGGGATTTAATATTTTTAGGCTTATTAGATCTTGTTTTATGCGTCATTTTATGCACCGTCGAACTCGGGATTTTGTATTTTTAATTTGATTGTGGGCTTTGACGCCCAATAACTTACTGCCGGGCTCCTGTAATATTTTGAAATTTAAAGACCAGAAGTAGTGGTCTTTTAGTTTTCACCCCCTGGGATTTACTATTTTTAGTCTTATTAGATCTTGTTTTATGCGTCATTTTATGCACCGTCGAACTCGCGATTTTGTATTTTTAATTTGATTGTGGGCTTTGACGTCCAGTAACTTATTGCCGGGCTCCTGTAATACTTTGAAATTTCACGACCAGAAGTAGTGGTCTTTTAGTTTTCACCCCCTGGGATTTAATATTTTTAGGCTTATTAGATCTTGTTTTATGCGTCATTTTATGCACCGTCGAACTCGCGATTTTGTATTTTTAATTTGATTGTGGGCTTTGACGCCCAATAACTTACTGCCGGGCTCCTGTAATATTTTGAAATTTAAAGACCAGAAGTAGTGGTCTTTTAGTTTTCACCCCCTGGGATTTAATATTTTTAGTCTTATTAGATCTTGTTTTATGCGTCATTTTATGCACCGTCGAACTCGCGATTTTGTATTTTTAATTTGATTGTGGGCTTTGACGTCCAGTAACTTATTGCCGGGCTCCTGTAATACTTTGAAATTTCACGACCAGAAGTAGTGGTCTTTTAGTTTTCACCCCCTGGGATTTAATATTTTTAGGCTTATTAGATCTTGTTTTATGCGTCATTTTATGCACCGTCGAACTCGCGATTTTGTATTTTTAATTTGATTGTGGGCTTTGACGCCCAATAACTTACTGCCGGGCTCCTGTAATATTTTGAAATTTAAAGACCAGAAGTAGTGGTCTTTTAGTTTTCACCCCCTGGGATTTAATATTTTTAGTCTTATTAGATCTTGTTTTATGCGTCATTTTATGCACCGTCGAACTCGCGATTTTGTATTTTAATTTGATTGTGGGCTTTGACGTCCAGTAACTTATTGCCGGGCTCCTGTAATACTTTGAAATTTCACGACCAGAAGTAGTGGTCTTTTAGTTTTCACCCCCTGGGATTTAATATTTTTAGGCTTATTAGATCTTGTTTTATGCGTCATTTTATGCACCGTCGAACTCGCGATTTTGTATTTTTAATTTGATTGTGGGCTTTGACGCCCAATAACTTACTGCCGGGCTCCTGTAATATTTTGAAATTTAAAGACCAGAAGTAGTGGTCTTTTAGTTTTCACCCCCTGGGATTTAATATTTTTAGTCTTATTAGATCTTGTTTTATGCGTCATTTTATGCACCGTCGAACTCGCGATTTTGTATTTTTAATTTGATTGTGGGCTTTGACGCCCAATAACTTACTGCCGGGCTCCTGTAATATTTTGAAATTTAAAGACCAGAAGTAGTGGTCTTTTAGTTTTCACCCCCTGGGATTTAATATTTTTAGTCTTATTAGATCTTGTTTTATGCGTCATTTTATGCACCGTCGAACTCGCGATTTTGTATTTTTAATTTGATTGTGGGCTTTGACGCCCAATAACTTACTGCCGGGCTCCTGTAATACTTTGAAATTTCACGACCAGAAGTAGTGGTCTTTTAGTTTTCACCCCCTGGGATTTAATATTTTTAGGCTTATTAGATCTTGTTTTATGCGTCATTTTATGCACCGTCGAACTCGCGATTTTGTATTTTTAATTTGATTGTGGGCTTTGACGTCCAGTAACTTATTGCCGGGCTCCTGTAATACTTTGAAATTTCACGACCAGAAGTAGTGGTCTTTTAGTTTTCACCCCATGGGATTTAATATTTTTAGGCTTATTAGATCTTGTTTTATGCGTCATTTTATGCACCGTCGAACTCGCGATTTTGTATTTTTAATTTGATTGTGGGCTTTGACGTCCAGTAACTTATTGCCGGGCTCCTGTAATACTTTGAAATTTCACGACCAGAAGTGGTGGTCTTTTAGTTTTCACCCCCTGGGATTTAATATTTTTAGGCTTATTAGATCTTGTTTTATGCGTCATTTTATGCACCGTCGAACTCGCGATTTTGTATTTTTAATTTGATTGTGGGCTTTGACGTCCAGTAACTTATTGCCGGGCTCCTGTAATACTTTGAAATTTAAAGACCAGAAGTAGTGGTCTTTTAGTTTTCACCCCCTGGGATTTAATATTTTTAGGCTTATTAGATCTTGTTTTATGCGTCATTTTATGCACCGTCGAACTCGCGATTTTGTATTTTTAATTTGATTGTGGGCTTTGACGCCCAATAACTTACTGCCGGGCTCCTGTAATATTTTGAAATTTAAAGACCAGAAGTAGTGGTCTTTTAGTTTTCACCCCCTGGGATTTAATATTTTTAGGCTTATTAGATCTTGTTTTATGCGTCATTTTATGCACCGTCGAACTCGGGATTTTGTATTTTTAATTTGATTGTGGGCTTTGACGCCCAATAACTTACTGCCGGGCTCCTGTAATACTTTGAAATTTCACGACCAGAAGTAGTGGTCTTTTAGTTTTCACCCCCTGGGATTTAATATTTTTAGGCTTATTAGATCTTGTTTTATGCGTCATTTTATGCACCGTCGAACTCGCGATTTTGTATTTTTAATTTGATTGTGGGCTTTGACGCCCAATAACTTACTGCCGGGCTCCTGTAATACTTTGAAATTTCACGACCAGAAGTAGTGGTCTTTTAGTTTTCACCCCCTGGGATTTAATATTTTTAGGCTTATTAGATCTTGTTTTATGCGTCATTTTATGCACCGTCGAACTCGGGATTTTGTATTTTTAATTTGATTGTGGGCTTTGACGCCCAATAACTTACTGCCGGGCTCCTGTAATATTTTGAAATTTAAAGACCAGAAGTAGTGGTCTTTTAGTTTTCACCCCCTGGGATTTAATATTTTTAGTCTTATTAGATCTTGTTTTATGCGTCATTTTATGCACCGTCGAACTCGCGATTTTGTATTTTTAATTTGATTGTGGGCTTTGACGCCCAATAACTTACTGCCGGGCTCCTGTAATACTTTGAAATTTCACGACCAGAAGTAGTGGTCTTTTAGTTTTCACCCCCTGGGATTTAATATTTTTAGGCTTATTAGATCTTGTTTTATGCGTCATTTTATGCACCGTCGAACTCGGGATTTTGTATTTTTAATTTGATTGTGGGCTTTGACGCCCAATAACTTACTGCCGGGCTCCTGTAATATTTTGAAATTTAAAGACCAGAAGTAGTGGTCTTTTAGTTTTCACCCCCTGGGATTTAATATTTTTAGTCTTATTAGATCTTGTTTTATGCGTCATTTTATGCACCGTCGAACTCGCGATTTTGTATTTTTAATTTGATTGTGGGCTTTGACGTCCAGTAACTTATTGCCGGGCTCCTGTAATACTTTGAAATTTCACGACCAGAAGTAGTGGTCTTTTAGTTTTCACCCCCTGGGATTTAATATTTTTAGGCTTATTAGATCTTGTTTTATGCGTCATTTTATGCACCGTCGAACTCGCGATTTTGTATTTTTAATTTGATTGTGGGCTTTGACGCCCAATAACTTACTGCCGGGCTCCTGTAATACTTTGAAATTTCACGACCAGAAGTAGTGGTCTTTTAGTTTTCACCCCCTGGGATTTAATATTTTTAGGCTTATTAGATCTTGTTTTATGCGTCATTTTATGCACCGTCGAACTCGGGATTTTGTATTTTTAATTTGATTGTGGGCTTTGACGCCCAATAACTTACTGCCGGGCTCCTGTAATATTTTGAAATTTAAAGACCAGAAGTAGTGGTCTTTTAGTTTTCACCCCCTGGGATTTAATATTTTTAGTCTTATTAGATCTTGTTTTATGCGTCATTTTATGCACCGTCGAACTCGCGATTTTGTATTTTTAATTTGATTGTGGGCTTTGACGTCCAGTAACTTATTGCCGGGCTCCTGTAATACTTTGAAATTTCACGACCAGAAGTAGTGGTCTTTTAGTTTTCACCCCCTGGGATTTAATATTTTTAGGCTTATTAGATCTTGTTTTATGCGTCATTTTATGCACCGTCGAACTCGCGATTTTGTATTTTTAATTTGATTGTGGGCTTTGACGCCCAATAACTTACTGCCGGGCTCCTGTAATATTTTGAAATTTAAAGACCAGAAGTAGTGGTCTTTTAGTTTTCACCCCCTGGGATTTAATATTTTTAGTCTTATTAGATCTTGTTTTATGCGTCATTTTATGCACCGTCGAACTCGCGATTTTGTATTTTTAATTTGATTGTGGGCTTTGACGTCCAGTAACTTATTGCCGGGCTCCTGTAATACTTTGAAATTTCACGACCAGAAGTAGTGGTCTTTTAGTTTTCACCCCCTGGGATTTAATATTTTTAGGCTTATTAGATCTTGTTTTATGCGTCATTTTATGCACCGTCGAACTCGCGATTTTGTATTTTTAATTTGATTGTGGGCTTTGACGCCCAATAACTTACTGCCGGGCTCCTGTAATATTTTGAAATTTAAAGACCAGAAGTAATGGTTTTTTAGTTTTCACCCCCTGGGATTTAATATTTTTAGGCTTATTAGATCTTGTTTTATGCGTCATTTTATGCACCGTCGAACTCGGGATTTTGTATTTTTAATTTGATTGTGGGCTTTGACGCCCAATAACTTACTGCCGGGCTCCTGTAATATTTTGAAATTTAAAGACCAGAAGTAGTGGTCTTTTAGTTTTCACCCCCTGGGATTTAATATTTTTAGTCTTATTAGATCTTGTTTTATGCGTCATTTTATGCACCGTCGAACTCGCGATTTTGTATTTTTAATTTGATTGTGGGCTTTGACGCCCAATAACTTACTGCCGGGCTCCTGTAATACTTTGAAATTTCACGACCAGAAGTAGTGGTCTTTTAGTTTTCACCCCCTGGGATTTAATATTTTTAGGCTTATTAGATCTTGTTTTATGCGTCATTTTATGCACCGTCGAACTCGGGATTTTGTATTTTTAATTTGATTGTGGGCTTTGACGCCCAATAACTTACTGCCGGGCTCCTGTAATATTTTGAAATTTAAAGACCAGAAGTAGTGGTCTTTTAGTTTTCACCCCCTGGGATTTAATATTTTTAGTCTTATTAGATCTTGTTTTATGCGTCATTTTATGCACCGTCGAACTCGCGATTTTGTATTTTTAATTTGATTGTGGGCTTTGACGTCCAGTAACTTATTGCCGGGCTCCTGTAATACTTTGAAATTTCACGACCAGAAGTAGTGGTCTTTTAGTTTTCACCCCCTGGGATTTAATATTTTTAGGCTTATTAGATCTTGTTTTATGCGTCATTTTATGCACCGTCGAACTCGGGATTTTGTATTTTTAATTTGATTGTGGGCTTTGACGCCCAATAACTTACTGCCGGGCTCCTGTAATACTTTGAAATTTCACGACCAGAAGTAGTGGTCTTTTAGTTTTCACCCCCTGGGATTTAATATTTTTAGGCTTATTAGATCTTGTTTTATGCGTCATTTTATGCACCGTCGAACTCGGGATTTTGTATTTTTAATTTGATTGTGGGCTTTGACGCCCAATAACTTACTGCCGGGCTCCTGTAATATTTTGAAATTTAAAGACCAGAAGTAGTGGTCTTTTAGTTTTCACCCCCTGGGATTTAATATTTTTAGTCTTATTAGATCTTGTTTTATGCGTCATTTTATGCACCGTCGAACTCGCGATTTTGTATTTTTAATTTGATTGTGGGCTTTGACGTCCAGTAACTTATTGCCGGGCTCCTGTAATACTTTGAAATTTCACGACCAGAAGTAGTGGTCTTTTAGTTTTCACCCCCTGGGATTTAATATTTTTAGGCTTATTAGATCTTGTTTTATGCGTCATTTTATGCACCGTCGAACTCGCGATTTTGTATTTTTAATTTGATTGTGGGCTTTGACGCCCAATAACTTACTGCCGGGCTCCTGTAATATTTTGAAATTTAAAGACCAGAAGTAGTGGTCTTTTAGTTTTCACCCCCTGGGATTTAATATTTTTAGTCTTATTAGATCTTGTTTTATGCGTCATTTTATGCACCGTCGAACTCGCGATTTTGTATTTTTAATTTGATTGTGGGCTTTGACGTCCAGTAACTTATTGCCGGGCTCCTGTAATACTTTGAAATTTCACGACCAGAAGTAGTGGTCTTTTAGTTTTCACCCCCTGGGATTTAATATTTTTAGGCTTATTAGATCTTGTTTTATGCGTCATTTTATGCACCGTCGAACTCGCGATTTTGTATTTTTAATTTGATTGTGGGCTTTGACGCCCAATAACTTACTGCCGGGCTCCTGTAATATTTTGAAATTTAAAGACCAGAAGTAGTGGTCTTTTAGTTTTCACCCCCTGGGATTTAATATTTTTAGTCTTATTAGATCTTGTTTTATGCGTCATTTTATGCACCGTCGAACTCGCGATTTTGTATTTTTAATTTGATTGTGGGCTTTGACGTCCAGTAACTTATTGCCGGGCTCCTGTAATACTTTGAAATTTCACGACCAGAAGTGGTGGTCTTTTAGTTTTCACCCCCTGGGATTTAATATTTTTAGGCTTATTAGATCTTGTTTTATGCGTCATTTTATGCACCGTCGAACTCGCGATTTTGTATTTTTAATTTGATTGTGGGCTTTGACGTCCAGTAACTTATTGCCGGGCTCCTGTAATACTTTGAAATTTCACGACCAGAAGTAGTGGTCTTTTAGTTTTCACCCCCTGGGATTTAATATTTTTAGGCTTATTAGATCTTGTTTTATGCGTCATTTTATGCACCGTCGAACTCGCGATTTTGTATTTTTAATTTGATTGTGGGCTTTGACGCCCAATAACTTACTGCCGGGCTCCTGTAATATTTTGAAATTTAAAGACCAGAAGTAGTGGTCTTTTAGTTTTCACCCCCTGGGATTTAATATTTTTAGGCTTATTAGATCTTGTTTTATGCGTCATTTTATGCACCGTCGAACTCGGGATTTTGTATTTTTAATTTGATTGTGGGCTTTGACGCCCAATAACTTACTGCCGGGCTCCTGTAATACTTTGAAATTTCACGACCAGAAGTAGTGGTCTTTTAGTTTTCACCCCCTGGGATTTAATATTTTTAGGCTTATTAGATCTTGTTTTATGCGTCATTTTATGCACCGTCGAACTCGGGATTTTGTATTTTTAATTTGATTGTGGGCTTTGACGCCCAATAACTTACTGCCGGGCTCCTGTAATATTTTGAAATTTAAAGACCAGAAGTAGTGGTCGTTTAGTTTTCACCCCCTGGGATTTAATATTTTTAGGCTTATTAGATCTTGTTTTATGCGTCATTTTATGCACCGTCGAACTCGCGATTTTGTATTTTTAATTTGATTGTGGGCTTTGACGCCCAATAACTTACTGCCGGGCTCCTGTAATATTTTGAAATTTAAAGACCAGAAGTAGTGGTCTTTTAGTTTTCACCCCCTGGGATTTAATATTTTTAGGCTTATTAGATCTTGTTTTATGCGTCATTTTATGCACCGTCGAACTCGCGATTTTGTATTTTTAATTTGATTGTGGGCTTTGACGTCCAGTAACTTATTGCCGGGCTCCTGTAATACTTTGAAATTTCACGACCAGAAGAAGTGGTCTTTTAGTTTTCACCCCCTGGGATTTAATATTTTTAGGCTTATTAGATCTTGTTTTATGCGTCATTTTATGCACCGTCGAACTCGCGATTTTGTATTTTTAATTTGATTGTGGGCTTTGACGCCCAATAACTTACTGCCGGGCTCCTGTAATATTTTGAAATTTAAAGACCAGAAGTAGTGGTCTTTTAGTTTTCACCCCCTGGGATTTAATATTTTTAGGCTTATTAGATCTTGTTTTATGCGTCATTTTATGCACCGTCGAACTCGCGATTTTGTATTTTTAATTTGATTGTGGGCTTTGACGTCCAGTAACTTATTGCCGGGCTCCTGTCATACTTTGAAATTTCACGACCAGAAGTAGTGGTCTTTTAGTTTTCACCCCCTGGGATTTAATATTTTTAGGCTTATTAGATCTTGTTTTATGCGTCATTTTATGCACCGTCGAACTCGCGATTTTGTATTTTTAATTTGATTGTGGGCTTTGACGTCCAGTAACTTATTGCCGGGCTCCTGTAATATTTTGAAATTTAAAGACCAGAAGTAGTGGTCATTTAGTTTTCACCCCCTGGGATTTAATATTTTTAGGCTTATTAGATCTTGTTTTATGCGTCATTTTATGCACCGTCGAACTCGCGATTTTGTATTTTTAATTTGATTGTGGGCTTTGACGTCCAGTAACTTATTGCCGGGCTCCTGTAATATTTTGAAATTTAAAGACCAGAAGTAGTGGTCATTTAGTTTTCACCCCCTGGGATTTAATATTTTTAGGCTTATTAGATCTTGTTTTATGCGTCATTTTATGCACCGTCGAACTCGCGATTTTGTATTTTTAATTTGATTGTGGGCTTTGACGCCCAATAACTTACTGCCGGGCTCCTGTAATATTTTGAAATTTAAAGACCAGAAGTAGTGGTCTTTTAGTTTTCACCCCCTGGGATTTAATATTTTTAGGCTTATTAGATCTTGTTTTATACGTCATTTTATGCACCGTCGAACTCGCGATTTTGTATTTTTAATTTGATTGTGGGCTTTGACGCCCAATAACTTACTGCCGGGCTCCTGTAATATTTTGAAATTTAAAGACCAGAAGTAGTGGTCTTTTAGTTTTCACCCCCTGGGATTTAATATTTTTAGGCTTATTAGATCTTGTTTTATGCGTCATTTTATGCACCGTCGAACTCGCGATTTTGTATTTTTAATTTGATTGTGGGCTTTGACGCCCAATAACTTACTGCCGGGCTCCTGTAATATTTTGAAATTTAAAGACCAGAAGTAGTGGTCTTTTAGTTTTCACCCCCTGGGATTTAATATTTTTAGGCTTATTAGATCTTGTTTTATGCGTCATTTTATGCACCGTCGAACTCGCGATTTTGTATTTTTAATTTGATTGTGGGCTTTGACGCCCAATAACTTACTGCCGGGCTCCTGTAATATTTTGAAATTTAAAGACCAGAAGTAGTGGTCTTTTAGTTTTCACCCCCTGGGATTTAATATTTTTAGGCTTATTAGATCTTGTTTTATGCGTCATTTTATGCACCGTCGAACTCGCGATTTTGTATTTTTAATTTGATTGTGGGCTTTGACGCCCAATAACTTACTGCCGGGCTCCTGTAATATTTTGAAATTTAAAGACCAGAAGTAGTGGTCTTTTAGTTTTCACCCCCTGGGATTTAATATTTTTAGGCTTATTAGATCTTGTTTTATGCGTCATTTTATGCACCGTCGAACTCGCGATTTTGTATTTTTAATTTGATTGTGGGCTTTGACGCCCAATAACTTACTGCCGGGCTCCTGTAATATTTTGAAATTTAAAGACCAGAAGTAGTGGTCTTTTAGTTTTCACCCCCTGGGATTTAATATTTTTAGGCTTATTAGATCTTGTTTTATGCGTCATTTTATGCACCGTCGAACTCGCGATTTTGTATTTTTAATTTGATTGTGGGCTTTGACGCCCAATAACTTACTGCCGGGCTCCTGTAATATTTTGAAATTTAAAGACCAGAAGTAGTGGTCTTTTAGTTTTCACCCCCTGGGATTTAATATTTTTAGGCTTATTAGATCTTGTTTTATGCGTCATTTTATGCACCGTCGAACTCGCGATTTTGTATTTTTAATTTGATTGTGGGCTTTGACGCCCAATAACTTACTGCCGGGCTCCTGTAATATTTTGAAATTTAAAGACCAGAAGTAGTGGTCTTTTAGTTTTCACCCCCTGGGATTTAATATTTTTAGGCTTATTAGATCTTGTTTTATGCGTCATTTTATGCACCGTCGAACTCGCGATTTTGTATTTTTAATTTGATTGTGGGCTTTGACGCCCAATAACTTACTGCCGGGCTCCTGTAATATTTTGAAATTTAAAGACCAGAAGTAGTGGTCTTTTAGTTTGCACCCCCTGGGATTTAATATTTTTAGGCTTATAAGATCTTGTTTTATGCGTCATTTTATGCACCGTCGAACTCGCGATTTTGTATTTTTAATTTGATTGTGGGCTTTGACGCCCAATAACTTACTGCCGGGCTCCTGTAATATTTTGAAATTTAAAGACCAGAAGTAGTGGTCTTTTAGTTTTCACCCCCTGGGATTTAATATTTTTAGGCTTATTAGATCTTGTTTTATGCGTCATTTTATGCACCGTCGAACTCGCGATTTTGTATTTTTAATTTGATTGTGGGCTTTGACGCCCAATAACTTACTGCCGGGCTCCTGTAATATTTTGAAATTTAAAGACCAGAAGTAGTGGTCTTTTAGTTTTCACCCCCTGGGATTTAATATTTTTAGGCTTATTAGATCTTGTTTTATGCGTCATTTTATGCACCGTCGAACTCGCGATTTTGTATTTTTAATTTGATTGTGGGCTTTGACGTCCAGTAACTTATTGCCGGGCTCCTGTAATACTTTGAAATTTCACGACCAGAAGTAGTGGTCTTTTAGTTTTCACCCCCTGGGATTTAATATTTTTAGGCTTATTAGATCTTGTTTTATGCGTCATTTTATGCACCGTCGAACTCGCGATTTTGTATTTTTAATTTGATTGTTGGCTTTGACGTCCAGTAACTTATTGCCGGGCTCCTGTAATATTTTGAAATTTAAAGACCAGAAGTAGTGGTCTTTTAGTTTTCACCCCCTGGGATTTAATATTTTTAGGCTTATTAGATCTTGTTTTATGCGTCATTTTATGCACCGTCCAACTCGCGATTTTGTATTTTTAATTTGATTGTGGGCTTTGACGTCCAGTAACTTATTGCCGGGCTCCTGTAATACTTTGAAATTTCACGACCAGAAGTAGTGGTCTTTTAGTTTTCACCCCCTGGGATTTAATATTTTTAGGCTTATTAGATCTTGTTTTATGCGTCATTTTATGCACCGTCGAACTCGGGATTTTGTATTTTTAATTTGATTGTGGGCTTTAACGCCCAATAACTTACTGCCGGGCTCCTGTAATATTTTGAAATTTAAAGACCAGAAGTAGTGGTCTTTTAGTTTTCACCCCCTGGGATTTAATATTTTTAGGCTTATTAGATCTTGTTTTATGCGTCATTTTATGCACCGTCGAACTCGCGATTTTGTATTTTTAATTTGATTGTGGGCTTTGACGCCCAATAACTTACTGCCGGGCTCCTGTAATATTTTGAAATTTCACGACCAGAAGTAGTGGTCTTTTAGTTTTCACCCCCTGGGATTTAATATTTTTAGGCTTATTAGATCTTGTTTTATGCGTCATTTTATGCACCGTCGAACTCGGGATTTTGTATTTTTAATTTGATTGTGGGCTTTAACGCCCAATAACTTACTGCCGGGCTCCTGTAATACTTTGAAATTTCACGACCAGAAGTAGTGGTCTTTTAGTTTTCACCCCCTGGGATTTAATATTTTTAGGCTTATTAGATCTTGTTTTATGCGTCATTTTATGCACCGTCGAACTCGGGATTTTGTATTTTTAATTTGATTGTGGGCTTTAACGCCCAATAACTTACTGCCGGGCTCCTGTAATATTTTGAAATTTAAAGACCAGAAGTAGTGGTCTTTTAGTTTTCACCCCCTGGGATTTAATATTTTTAGGCTTATTAGATCTTGTTTTATACGTCATTTTATGCACCGTCGAACTCGCGATTTTGTATTTTTAATTTGATTGTGGGCTTTGACGCCCAATAACTTACTGCCGGGCTCCTGTAATATTTTGAAATTTAAAGACCAGAAGTAGTGGTCTTTTAGTTTTCACCCCCTGGGATTTAATATTTTTAGGCTTATTAGATCTTGTTTTATGCGTCATTTTATGCACCGTCGAACTCGCGATTTTGTATTTTTAATTTGATTGTTGGCTTTGACGTCCAGTAACTTATTGCCGGGCTCCTGTAATATTTTGAAATTTAAAGACCAGAAGTAGTGGTCTTTTAGTTTTCACCCCCTGGGATTTAATATTTTTAGGCTTATTAGATCTTGTTTTATGCGTCATTTTATGCACCGTCGAACTCGCGATTTTGTATTTTTAATTTGATTGTTGGCTTTGACGTCCAGTAACTTATTGCCGGGCTCCTGTAATATTTTGAAATTTAAAGACCAGAAGTAGTGGTCTTTTAGTTTTCACCCCCTGGGATTTAATATTTTTAGGCTTATTAGATCTTGTTTTATACGTCATTTTATGCACCGTCGAACTCGCGATTTTGTATTTTTAATTTGATTGTGGGCTTTGACGCCCAATAACTTACTGCCGGGCTCCTGTAATATTTTGAAATTTAAAGACCAGAAGTAGTGGTCTTTTAGTTTTCACCCTTTGGGATTTAATATTTTTAGGCTTATTAGATCTTGTTTTATGCGTCATTTTATGCACCGTCGAACTCGCGATTTTGTATTTTTAATTTGATTGTGGGCTTTGAGGCCCAATAACTTACTGCCGGGCTCCTGTAATATTTTGAAATTTAAAGAACAGAAGTAGTGGTCTTTTAGTTTTCACCCCCTGGGATTTAATATTTTTAGGCTTAT
The DNA here is from genome assembly GCA_950108345.1 of Malthinus flaveolus. NCBI lineage: Eukaryota > Metazoa > Arthropoda > Insecta > Coleoptera > Cantharidae > Malthinus > Malthinus flaveolus. The sequence goes on along the minus strand of OX467290.1, from coordinate 2,277,101 downwards.
TAGATCTTGTTTTATGCGTCATTTTATGCACCGTCGTACTCGCGATTTTGTATTTTTAATTTGATTGTGGGCTTTGACGCCCAATAACTTACTGCCGGGCTCCTGTAATATTTTGAAATTTAAAGACCAGAAGTAGTGGTCTTTTAGTTTTCACCCCCTGGGATTTAATATTTTTAGGCTTATTAGATCTTGTTTTATGCGTCATTTTATGCACCGTCGAACTCGCGATTTTGTATTTTTAATTTGATTGTGGGCTTTGACGTCCAGTAACTTATTGCCGGGCTCCTGTAATACTTTGAAATTTAAAGACCAGAAGTAGTGGTCTTTTAGTTTTCACCCCCTGGGATTTAATATTTTTAGGCTTATTAGATCTTGTTTTATGCGTCATTTTATGCACCGTCGAACTCGCGATTTTGTATTTTTAATTTGATTGTGGGCTTTGACGTCCAGTAACTTATTGCCGGGCTCCTGTAATACTTTGAAATTTCACGACCAGAAGTAGTGGTCTTTTAGTTTTCACCCCCTGGGATTTAATATTTTTAGGCTAATTAGATCTTGTTTTATGCGTCATTTTATGCACCGTCGAACTCGCGATTTTGTATTTTTAATTTGATTGTGGGCTTTGACGTCCAGTAACTTATTGCCGGGCTCCTGTAATACTTTGAAGTTTCACGACCAGAAGTAGTGGTCTTTTAGTTTTCACCCCCTGGGATTTAATATTTTTAGGCTTATTAGATCTTGTTTTATGCGTCATTTTATGCACCGTCGAACTCGCGATTTTGTATTTTTAATTTGATTGTGGGCTTTGACGCCCAATAACTTACTGCCGGGCTCCTGTAATACTTTGAAATTTCACGACCAGAAGTAGTGGTCTTTTAGTTTTCACCCCCTGGGATTTAATATTTTTAGGCTTATTAGATCTTGTTTTATGCGTCATTTTATGCACCGTCGAACTCGCGATTTTGTATTTTTAATTTGATTGTGGGCTTTGACGCCCAATAACTTACTGCCGGGCTCCTGTAATATTTTGAAATTTAAAGACCAGAAGTAGTGGTCTTTTAGTTTTCACCCCCTGGGATTTAATATTTTTAGGCTTATTAGATCTTGTTTTATGCGTCATTTTATGCACCGTCGAACTCGCGATTTTGTATTTTTAATTTGATTGTGGGCTTTGACGCCCAATAACTTACTGCCGGGCTCCTGTAATATTTTGAAATTTAAAGACCAGAAGTAGTGGTCTTTTAGTTTTCACCCCCTGGGATTTAATATTTTTAGGCTTATTAGATCTTGTTTTATGCGTCATTTTATGCACCGTCGAACTCGCGATTTTGTATTTTTAATTTGATTGTTGGCTTTGACGTCCAGTAACTTATTGCCGGGCTCCTGTAATATTTTGAAATTTAAAGACCAGAAGTAGTGGTCTTTTAGTTTTCACCCCCTGGGATTTAATATTTTTAGGCTTATTAGATCTTGTTTTATGCGTCATTTTATGCACCGTCGAACTCGCGATTTTGTATTTTTAATTTGATTGTGGGCTTTGACGCCCAATAACTTACTGCCGGGCTCCTGTAATATTTTGAAATTTAAAGACCAGAAGTAGTGGTCTTTTAGTTTTCACCCCCTGGGATTTAATATTTTTAGGCTTATTAGATCTTGTTTTATGCGTCATTTTATGCACCGTCGAACTCGCGATTTTGTATTTTTAATTTGATTGTGGGCTTTGACGCCCAATAACTTACTGCCGGGCTCCTGTAATATTTTGAAATTTAAAGACCAGAAGTAGTGGTCTTTTAGTTTTCACCCCCTGGGATTTAATATTTTTAGGCTTATTAGATCTTGTTTTATGCGTCATTTTATGCACCGTCGAACTCGCGATTTTGTATTTTTAATTTGATTGTTGGCTTTGACGTCCAGTAACTTATTGCCGGGCTCCTGTAATATTTTGAAATTTAAAGACCAGAAGTAGTGGTCTTTTAGTTTTCACCCCCTGGGATTTAATATTTTTAGGCTTATTAGATCTTGTTTTATGCGTCATTTTATGCACCGTCCAACTCGCGATTTTGTATTTTTAATTTGATTGTGGGCTTTGACGTCCAGTAACTTATTGCCGGGCTCCTGTAATACTTTGAAATTTCACGACCAGAAGTAGTGGTCTTTTAGTTTTCACCCCCTGGGATTTAATATTTTTAGGCTTATTAGATCTTGTTTTATGCGTCATTTTAGGCACCGTCGAACTCGCGATTTTGTATTTTTAATTTGATTGTGGGCTTTGACGCCCAATAACTTACTGCCGGGCTCCTGTAATATTTTGAAATTTAAAGACCAGAAGTAGTGGTCTTTTAGTTTTCACCCCCTGGGATTTAATATTTTTAGGCTTATTAGATCTTGTTTTATGCGTCATTTTATGCACCGTCGAACTCGCGATTTTGTATTTTTAATTTGATTGTGGGCTTTGACGCCCAATAACTTACTGCCGGGCTCCTGTAATATTTTGAAATTGAAAGACCAGAAGTAGTGGTCTTTTAGTTTTCACCCCCTGGGATTTAATATTTTTAGGCTTATTAGATCTTGTTTTATGCGTCATTTTATGCACCGTCGAACTCGCGATTTTGCATTTTTAATTTGATTGTGGACTTTGACGTCCAATAACTTATTGCCGGGCTCCTGTAATATTTTGAAATTTAAAGACCAGAAGTTGTGGTCTTTTAGTTTTCACCCCCTGGGATTTAATATTTTTAGGCTTATTAGATCTTGTTTTATGCGTCATTTTATGCACCGTCGAACTCGCGATTTTGTATTTTTAATTTGATTGTGGGCTTTGACGCCCAATAACTTACTGCCGGGCTCCTGTAATATTTTGAAATTTAAAGACCAGAAGTAGTGGTCTTTTAGTTTTCACCCCCTGGGATTTAATATTTTTAGGCTTATTAGATCTTGTTTTATGCGTCATTTTATGCACCGTCGAACTCGCGATTTTGTATTTTTAATTTGATTGTGGGCTTTGACGCCCAATAACTTACTGCCGGGCTCCTGTAATATTTTGAAATTTAAAGACCAGAAGTAGTGGTCTTTTAGTTTTCACCTCCTGGGATTTAATATTTTTAGGCTTATTAGATCTTGTTTTATGCGTCATTTTATGCACCGTCGAACTCGCGATTTTGTATTTTTAATTTGATTGTGGGCTTTGACGCCCAATAACTTACTGCCGGGCTCCTGTAATATTTTGAAATTTAAAGACCAGAAGTAGTGGTCTTTTAGTTTTCACCTCCTGGGATTTAATATTTTTAGGCTTATTAGATCTTGTTTTATGCGTCATTTTATGCACCGTCGAACTCGCGATTTTGTATTTTTAATTTGATTGTGGGCTTTGACGCCCAATAACTTACTGCCGGGCTCCTGTAATATTTTGAAATTTAAAGACCAGAAGTAGTGGTCTTTTAGTTTTCACCCCCTGGGATTTAATATTTTTAGGCTTATTAGATCTTGTTTTATGCGTCATTTTATGCACCGTCGAACTCGCGATTTTGTATTTTTAATTTGATTGTGGGCTTTGACGCCCAATAACTTACTGCCGGGCTCCTGTAATATTTTGAAATTCAAAGACCAGAAGTAGTGGTCTTTTAGTTTTCACCTCCTGGGATTTAATATTTTTAGGCTTATTAGATCTTGTTTTATGCGTCATTTTATGCACCGTCGAACTCGCGATTTTGTATTTTTAATTTGATTGTGGGCTTTGACGCCCAATAACTTACTGCCGGGCTCCTGTAATATTTTGAAATTTAAAGACCAGAAGTAGTGGTCTTTTAGTTTTCACCTCCTGGGATTTAATATTTTTAGGCTTATTAGATCTTGTTTTATGCGTCATTTTATGCACCGTCGAACTCGCGATTTTGTATTTTTAATTTGATTGTGGGCTTTGACGCCCAATAACTTACTGCCGGGCTCCTGTAATATTTTGAAATTTAAAGACCAGAAGTTGTGGTCTTTTAGTTTTCACCCCCTGGGATTTAATATTTTTAGGCTTATTAGATCTTGTTTTATACGTCATTTTATGCACCGTCGAACTCGCGATTTTGCATTTTTAATTTGATTGTGGGCTTTGACGCCCAATCACTTACTGCCGGGCTCCTGTAATATTTTGAAATTTAAAGACCAGAAGTAGTGGTCTTTTAGTTTTCACCCCCTGGGATTTAATATTTTTAGGCTTATTAGATCTTGTTTTATGCGTCATTTTATGCACCGTCGAACTCGCGATTTTGTATTTTTAATTTGATTGTGGGCTTTGACGCCCAATAACTTACTGCCGGGCTCCTGTAATATTTTGAAATTTAAAGACCAGAAGTAGTGGTCTTTTAGTTTTCACCCCCTGGGATTTAATATTTTTAGGCTTATTAGATCTTGTTTTATGCGTCATTTTATGCACCGTCGAACTCGCGATTTTGCATTTTTAATTTGATTGTGGGCTTTGACGTCCAATAACTTATTGCCGGGCTCCTGTAATATTTTGAAATTTAAAGACCAGAAGTTGTGGTCTTTTAGTTTTCACCCCCTGGGATTTAATATTTTTAGGCTTATTAGATCTTGTTTTATGCGTCATTTTATGCACCGTCGAACTCGCGATTTTGTATTTTTAATTTGATTGTGGGCTTTGACGCCCAATAACTTACTGCCGGGCTCCTGTAATATTTTGAAATTTAAAGACCAGAAGTAGTGGTCTTTTAGTTTTCACCCCCTGGGATTTAATATTTTTAGGCTTATTAGATCTTGTTTTATGCGTCATTTTATGCACCGTCGAACTCGCGATTTTGTATTTTTAATTTGATTGTGGGCTTTGACGCCCAATAACTTACTGCCGGGCTCCTGTAATATTTTGAAATTTAAAGACCAGAAGTAGTGGTCTTTTAGTTTTCACCCCCTGGGATTTAATATTTTTAGGCTTATTAGATCTTGTTTTATGCGTCATTTTATGCACCGTCGAACTCGCGATTTTGTATTTTTAATTTGATTGTGGGCTTTGACGTCCAGTAACTTATTGCCGGGCTCCTGTAATACTTTGAAATTTCACGACCAGAAGTAGTGGTCTTTTAGTTTTCACCCCCTGGGATTTAATATTTTTAGGCTTATTAGATCTTGTTTTATGCGTCATTTTATGCACCGTCGAACTCGCGATTTTGTATTTTTAATTTGATTGTGGGCTTTGACGTCCAGTAACTTATTGCCGGGCTCCTGTAATACTTTGAAATTTCACGACCAGAAGTAGTGGTCTTTTAGTTTTCACCCCCTGGGATTTAATATTTTTAGGCTTATTAGATCTTGTTTTATGCGTCATTTTATGCACCGTCGAACTCGCGATTTTGTATTTTTAATTTGATTGTGGGCTTTGACGTCCAGTAACTTATTGCCGGGCTCCTGTAATACTTTGAAATTTCACGACCAGAAGTAGTGGTCTTTTAGTTTTCACCCCCTGGGATTTAATATTTTTAGGCTTATTAGATCTTGTTTTATGCGTCATTTTATGCACCGTCGAACTCGCGATTTTGTATTTTTAATTTGATTGTGGGCTTTGACGCCCAATAACTTACTGCCGGGCTCCTGTAATATTTTGAAATTTAAAGACCAGAAGTAGTGGTCTTTTAGTTTTCACCCCCTGGGATTTAATATTTTTAGGCTTATTAGATCTTGTTTTATGCGTCATTTTATGCACCGTCGAACTCGGGATTTTGTATTTTTAATTTGATTGTGGGCTTTAACGCCCAATAACTTACTGCCGGGCTCCTGTAATATTTTGAAATTTAAAGACCAGAAGTAGTGGTCTTTTAGTTTTCACCCCCTGGGATTTAATATTTTTAGGCTTATTAGATCTTGTTTTATACGTCATTTTATGCACCGTCGAACTCGCGATTTTGTATTTTTAATTTGATTGTGGGCTTTGACGCCCAATAACTTACTGCCGGGCTCCTGTAATATTTTGAAATTTAAAGACCAGAAGTAGTGGTCTTTTAGTTTTCACCCCCTGGGATTTAATATTTTTAGGCTTATTAGATCTTGTTTTATACGTCATTTTATGCACCGTCGAACTCGCGATTTTGTATTTTTAATTTGATTGTGGGCTTTGACGCCCAATAACTTACTGCCGGGCTCCTGTAATATTTTGAAATTTAAAGACCAGAAGTAGTGGTCTTTTAGTTTTCACCCCCTGGGATTTAATATTTTTAGGCTTATTAGATCTTGTTTTATGCGTCATTTTATGCACCGTCGAACTCGCGATTTTGTATTTTTAATTTGATTGTGGGCTTTGACGTCCAGTAACTTATTGCCGGGCTCCTGTAATACTTTGAAATTTAAAGACCAGAAGTAGTGGTCTTTTAGTTTTCACCCCCTGGGATTTAATATTTTTAGGCTTATTAGATCTTGTTTTATGCGTCATTTTATGCACCGTCGAACTCGCGATTTTGTATTTTTAATTTGATTGTGGGCTTTGACGCCCAATAACTTACTGCCGGGCTCCTGTAATATTTTGAAATTTAAAGACCAGAAGTAGTGGTCTTTTAGTTTTCACCCCCTGGGATTTAATATTTTTAGGCTTATTAGATCTTGTTTTATGCGTCATTTTATGCACCGTCGAACTCGGGATTTTGTATTTTTAATTTGATTGTGGGCTTTAACGCCCAATAACTTACTGCCGGGCTCCTGTAATATTTTGAAATTTAAAGACCAGAAGTAGTGGTCTTTTAGTTTTCACCCCCTGGGATTTAATATTTTTAGGCTTATTAGATCTTGTTTTATACGTCATTTTATGCACCGTCGAACTCGCGATTTTGTATTTTTAATTTGATTGTGGGCTTTGACGCCCAATAACTTACTGCCGGGCTCCTGTAATATTTTGAAATTTAAAGACCAGAAGTAGTGGTCTTTTAGTTTTCACCCCCTGGGATTTAATATTTTTAGGCTTATTAGATCTTGTTTTATGCGTCATTTTATGCACCGTCGAACTCGCGATTTTGTATTTTTAATTTGATTGTGGGCTTTGACGTCCAGTAACTTATTGCCGGGCTCCTGTAATACTTTGAAATTTAAAGACCAGAAGTAGTGGTCTTTTAGTTTTCACCCCCTGGAATTTAATATTTTTAGGCTTATTAGATCTTGTTTTATGCGTCATTTTATGCACCGTCGAACTCGCGATTTTGTATTTTTAATTTGATTGTGGGCTTTGACGCCCAATAACTTACTGCCGGGCTCCTGTAATATTTTGAAATTTAAAGACCAGAAGTAGTGGTCTTTTAGTTTTCACCCCCTGGGATTTAATATTTTTAGGCTTATTAGATCTTGTTTTATGCGTCATTTTATGCACCGTCGAACTCGCGATTTTGTATTTTTAATTTGATTGTGGGCTTTGACGCCCAATAACTTACTGCCGGGCTCCTGTACTATTTTGAAATTTAAAGACCAGAAGTAGTGGTCTTTTAGTTTTCACCCCCTGGGATTTAATATTTTTAGGCTAATTAGATCTTGTTTTATGCGTCATTTTATGCACCGTCGAACTCGCGATTTTGTATTTTTAATTTGATTGTGGGCTTTGACGCCCAATAACTTACTGCCGGGCTCCTGTAATATTTTGAAATTTAAAGACCAGAAGTAGTGGTCTCTTAGTTTTTATCCCCTGGGATTTAATATTTTTAGGCTTATTAGATCTTGTTTTATGCGTCATTTTATGCACCGTCGAACTCGCGATTTTGCATTTTTAATTTGATTGTGGGCTTTGACGTCCAATAACTTATTGCCGGGCTCCTGTAATATTTTGAAATTTAAAGACCAGAAGTTGTGGTCTTTTAGTTTTCACCCCCTGGGATTTAATATTTTTAGGCTTATTAGATCTTGTTTTATGCGTCATTTTATGCACCGTCGAACTCGCGATTTTGTATTTTTAATTTGATTGTGGGCTTTGACGCCCAATAACTTACTGCCGGGCTCCTGTAATATTTTGAAATTTAAAGACCAGAAGTAGTGGTCTTTTAGTTTTCACCCCCTGGGATTTAATATTTTTAGGCTTATTAGATCTTGTTTTATGCGTCATTTTATGCACCGTCGAACTCGCGATTTTGCATTTTTAATTTGATTGTGGGCTTTGACGTCCAATAACTTATTGCCGGGCTCCTGTAATATTTTGAAATTTAAAGACCAGAAGTTGTGGTCTTTTAGTTTTCACCCCCTGGGATTTAATATTTTTAGGCTTATTAGATCTTGTTTTATGCGTCATTTTATGCACCGTCGAACTCGCGATTTTGTATTTTTAATTTGATTGTGGGCTTTGACGCCCAATAACTTACTGCCGGGCTCCTGTAATATTTTGAAATTTAAAGACCAGAAGTAGTGGTCTTTTAGTTTTCACCCCCTGGGATTTAATATTTTAAGGCTTATTAGATCTTGTTTTATGCGTCATTTTATGCACCGTCGAACTCGCGATTTTGTATTTTTAATTTGATTGTGGGCTTTGACGCCCAATAACTTACTGCCGGGCTCCTGTAATATTTTGAAATTTAAAGACCAGAAGTAGTGGTCTTTTAGTTTTCACCTCCTGGGATTTAATATTTTTAGGCTTATTAGATCTTGTTTTATGCGTCATTTTATGCACCGTCGAACTCGCGATTTTGTATTTTTAATTTGATTGTGGGCTTTGACGCCCAATAACTTACTGCCGGGCTCCTGTAATATTTTGAAATTTAAAGACCAGAAGTAGTGGTCTTTTAGTTTTCACCTCCTGGGATTTAATATTTTTAGGCTTATTAGATCTTGTTTTATGCGTCATTTTATGCACCGTCGAACTCGCGATTTTGTATTTTTAATTTGATTGTGGGCTTTGACGCCCAATAACTTACTGCCGGGCTCCTGTAATATTTTGAAATTTAAAGACCAGAAGTTGTGGTCTTTTAGTTTTCACCCCCTGGGATTTAATATTTTTAGGCTTATTAGATCTTGTTTTATACGTCATTTTATGCACCGTCGAACTCGCGATTTTGCATTTTTAATTTGATTGTGGGCTTTGACGTCCAATAACTTATTGCCGGGCTCCTGTAATATTTTGAAATTTAAAGACCAGAAGTTGTGGTCTTTTAGTTTTCACCCCCTGGGATTTAATATTTTTAGGCTTATTAGATCTTGTTTTATGCGTCATTTTATGCACCGTCGAACTCGCGATTTTGCATTTTTAATTTGATTGTGGGCTTTGACGCCCAATAACTTACTGCCGGGCTCCTGTAATATTTTGAAATTTAAAGACCAGAAGTAGTGGTCTTTTAGTTTTCACCCCCTGGGATTTAATATTTTTAGGCTTATTAGATCTTGTTTTATGCGTCATTTTATGCACCGTCGAACTCGCGATTTTGTATTTTTAATTTGATTGTGGGCTTTGACGCCCAATAACTTACTGCCGGGCTCCTGTAATATTTTGAAATTTAAAGACCAGAAGTAGTGGTCTTTTAGTTTTCACCCCCTGGGATTTAATATTTTTAGGCTTATTAGATCTTGTTTTATGCGTCATTTTATGCACCGTCGAACTCGCGATTTTGTATTTTTAATTTGATTGTGGGCTTTGACGCCCAATAACTTACTGCCGGGCTCCTGTAATATTTTGAAATTTAAAGACCAGAAGTAGTGGTCTTTTAGTTTTTATCCCCTGGGATTTAATATTTTTAGGCTTATTAGATCTTGTTTTATGCGTCATTTTATGCACCGTCGAACTCGCGATTTTGTATTTTTAATTTGATTGTGGGCTTTGACGCCCAATAACTTACTGCCGGGCTCCTGTAATATTTTGAAATTTAAAGACCAGAAGTAGTGGTCTTTTAGTTTTCACCCCCTGGGATTTAATAATTTTAGGCTTATTAGATCTTGTTTTATGCGTCATTTTATGCACCGTCGAACTCGCGATTTTGTATTTTTAATTTGATTGTGGGCTTTGACGCCCAATAACTTACTGCCGGGCTCCTGTAATATTTTGAAATTTAAAGACCAGAAGTAGTGGTCTTTTAGTTTTTATCCCCGGGGATTTAATATTTTTAGGCTTATTAGATCTTGTTTTATGCGTCATTTTATGCACCGTCGAACTCGCGATTTTGTATTTTTAATTTGATTGTGGGCTTTGACGCCCAATAACTTACTACCGGGCTCCTGTAATATTTTGAAATTTAAAGACCAGAAGTAGTGGTCTTTTAGTTTTCACCCCCTGGGATTTAATATTTTTAGGCTTATTAGATCTTGTTTTATGCGTCATTTTATGCACCGTCGAACTCGCGATTTTGTATTTTTAATTTGATTGTGGGCTTTGACGCCCAATAACTTACTGCCGGGCTCCTGTAATATTTTGAAATTTAAAGACCAGAAGTAGTGGTCTTTTAGTTTTTATCCCCTGGGATTTAATATTTTTAGGCTTATTAGATCTTGTTTTATGCGTCATTTTATGCACCGTCGAACTCGCGATTTTGCATTTTTAATTTGATTGTGGGCTTTGACGTTCAATAACTTAATGCCGGGCTCCTGTAATATTTTGAAATTTAAAGACCAGAAGTAGTGGTCTTTTAGTTTTCACCCCCTGGGATTTAATATTTTTAGGCTTATTAGATCTTGTTTTATGCGTCATTTTATGCACCGTCGAACTCGCGATTTTGTATTTTTAATTTGATTGTGGGCTTTGACGCCCAATAACTTACTGCCGGGCTCCTGTAATATTTTGAAATTTAAAGACCAGAAGTAGTGGTCTTTTAGTTTTTATCCCCTGGGATTTAATAATTTTAGGCTTATTAGATCTTGTTTTATGCGTCATTTTATGCACCGTCGAACTCGCGATTTTGCATTTTTAATTTGATTGTGGGCTTTGACGTTCAATAACTTAATGCCGGGCTCCTGTAATATTTTGAAATTTAAAGACCAGAAGTAGTGGTCTCTTAGTTTTTATCCCCTGGGATTTAATATTTTTAGGCTTATTAGATCTTGTTTTATGCGTCATTTTATGCACCGTCGAACTCGCGATTTTGCATTTTTAATTTGATTGTGGGCTTTGACGTCCAATAACTTATTGCCGGGCTCCTGTAATATTTTGAAATTTAAAGACCAGAAGTTGTGGTCTTTTAGTTTTCACCCCCTGGGATTTAATATTTTTAGGCTTATTAGATCTTGTTTTATGCGTCATTTTATGCACCGTCGAACTCGCGATTTTGTATTTTTAATTTGATTGTGGGCTTTGACGCCCAATAACTTACTGCCGGGCTCCTGTAATATTTTGAAATTTAAAGACCAGAAGTAGTGGTCTTTTAGTTTTCACCTCCTGGGATTTAATATTTTTAGGCTTATTAGATCTTGTTTTATGCGTCATTTTATGCACCGTCGAACTCGCGATTTTGTATTTTTAATTTGATTGTGGGCTTTGACGCCCAATAACTTACTGCCGGGCTCCTGTAATATTTTGAAATTTAAAGACCAGAAGTAGTGGTCTTTTAGTTTTCACCTCCTGGGATTTAATATTTTTAGGCTTATTAGATCTTGTTTTATGCGTCATTTTATGCACCGTCGAACTCGCGATTTTGTATTTTTAATTTGATTGTGGGCTTTGACGCCCAATAACTTACTGCCGGGCTCCTGTAATATTTTGAAATTTAAAGACCAGAAGTAGTGGTCTTTTAGTTTTCACCCCCTGGGATTTAATATTTTTAGGCTTATTAGATCTTGTTTTATGCGTCATTTTATGCACCGTCGAACTCGCGATTTTGTATTTTTAATTTGATTGTGGGCTTTGACGCCCAATAACTTACTGCCGGGCTCCTGTAATATTTTGAAATTCAAAGACCAGAAGTAGTGGTCTTTTAGTTTTCACCTCCTGGGATTTAATATTTTTAGGCTTATTAGATCTTGTTTTATGCGTCATTTTATGCACCGTCGAACTCGCGATTTTGTATTTTTAATTTGATTGTGGGCTTTGACGCCCAATAACTTACTGCCGGGCTCCTGTAATATTTTGAAATTCAAAGACCAGAAGTAGTGGTCTTTTAGTTTTCACCTCCTGGGATTTAATAATTTTAGGCTTATTAGATCTTGTTTTATGCGTCATTTTATGCACCGTCGAACTCGCGATTTTGCATTTTTAATTTGATTGTGGGCTTTGACGTTCAATAACTTAATGCCGGGCTCCTGTAATATTTTGAAATTTAAAGACCAGAAGTAGTGGTCTCTTAGTTTTTATCCCCTGGGATTTAATATTTTTAGGCTTATTAGATCTTGTTTTATGCGTCATTTTATGCACCGTCGAACTCGCGATTTTGCATTTTTAATTTGATTGTGGGCTTTGACGTCCAATAACTTATTGCCGGGCTCCTGTAATATTTTGAAATTTAAAGACCAGAAGTTGTGGTCTTTTAGTTTTCACCCCCTGGGATGTAATATTTTTAGGCTTATTAGATCTTGTTTTATGCGTCATTTTATGCACCGTCGAACTCGCGATTTTGTATTTTTAATTTGATTGTGGGCTTTGACGCCCAATAACTTACTGCCGGGCTCCTGTAATATTTTGAAATTTAAAGACCAGAAGTAGTGGTCTTTTAGTTTTCACCCCCTGGGATTTAATATTTTTAGGCTTATTAGATCTTGTTTTATGCGTCATTTTATGCACCGTCGAACTCGCGATTTTGTATTTTTAATTTGATTGTGGGCTTTGACGTCCAATAACTTATTGCCGGGCTCCTGTAATATTTTGAAATTTAAAGACCAGAAGTTGTGGTCTTTTAGTTTTCACCCCCTGGGATTTAATATTTTTAGGCTTATTAGATCTTGTTTTATGCGTCATTTTATGCACCGTCGAACTCGCGATTTTGTATTTTTAATTTGATTGTGGGCTTTGACGCCCAATAACTTACTGCCGGGCTCCTGTAATATTTTGAAATTTAAAGACCAGAAGTAGTGGTCTTTTAGTTTTCACCCCCTGGGATTTAATATTTTTAGGCTTATTAGATCTTGTTTTATGCGTCATTTTATGCACCGTCGAACTCGCGATTTTGTATTTTTAATTTGATTGTGGGCTTTGACGCCCAATAACTTACTGCCGGGCTCCTGTAATATTTTGAAATTTAAAGACCAGAAGTAGTGGTCTTTTAGTTTTCACCCCCTGGGATTTAATATTTTTAGGCTTATTAGATCTTGTTTTATGCGTCATTTTATGCACCGTCGAACTCGCGATTTTGTATTTTTAATTTGATTGTGGGCTTTGACGCCCAATAACTTACTGCCGGGCTCCTGTAATATTTTGAAATTTAAAGACCAGAAGTAGTGGTCTTTTAGTTTTCACCCCCTGGGATTTAATATTTTTAGGCTTATTAGATCTTGTTTTATGCGTCATTTTATGCACCGTCGAACTCGCGATTTTGCATTTTTAATTTGATTGTGGGCTTTGACGTCCAATAACTTATTGCCGGGCTCCTGTAATATTTTGAAATTTAAAGACCAGAAGTTGTGGTCTTTTAGTTTTCACCCCCTGGGATTTAATATTTTTAGGCTTATTAGATCTTGTTTTATGCGTCATTTTATGCACCGTCGAACTCGCGATTTTGTATTTTTAATTTGATTGTGGGCTTTGACGCCCAATAACTTACTGCCGGGCTCCTGTAATATTTTGAAATTTAAAGACCAGAAGTAGTGGTCTTTTAGTTTTCACCCCCTGGGATTTAATATTTTTAGGCTTATTAGATCTTGTTTTATGCGTCATTTTATGCACCGTCGAACTCGCGATTTTGCATTTTTAATTTGATTGTGGGCTTTGACGTCCAATAACTTATTGCCGGGCTCCTGTAATATTTTGAAATTTAAAGACCAGAAGTTGTGGTCTTTTAGTTTTCACCCCCTGGGATTTAATATTTTTAGGCTTATTAGATCTTGTTTTATGCGTCATTTTATGCACCGTCGAACTCGCGATTTTGTATTTTTAATTTGATTGTGGGCTTTGACGCCCAATAACTTACTGCCGGGCTCCTGTAATATTTTGAAATTTAAAGACCAGAAGTAGTGGTCTTTTAGTTTTCACCCCCTGGGATTTAATATTTTTAGGCTTATTAGATCTTGTTTTATGCGTCATTTTATGCACCGTCGAACTCGCGATTTTGTATTTTTAATTTGATTGTGGGCTTTGACGCCCAATAACTTACTGCCGGGCTCCTGTAATATTTTGAAATTTAAAGACCAGAAGTAGTGGTCTTTTAGTTTTCACCCCCTGGGATTTAATATTTTTAGGCTTATTAGATCTTGTTTTATGCGTCATTTTATGCACCGTCGAACTCGCGATTTTGCATTTTTAATTTGATTGTGGGCTTTGACGTCCAATAACTTATTGCCGGGCTCCTGTAATATTTTGAAATTTAAAGACCAGAAGTTGTGGTCTTTTAGTTTTCACCCCCTGGGATTTAATATTTTTAGGCTTATTAGATCTTGTTTTATGCGTCATTTTATGCACCGTCGAACTCGCGATTTTGTATTTTTAATTTGATTGTGGGCTTTGACGCCCAATAACTTACTGCCGGGCTCCTGTAATATTTTGAAATTTAAAGACCAGAAGTAGTGGTCTTTTAGTTTTCACCCCCTGGGATTTAATATTTTTAGGCTTATTAGATCTTGTTTTATGCGTCATTTTATGCACCGTCGAACTCGCGATTTTGCATTTTTAATTTGATTGTGGGCTTTGACGTCCAATAACTTATTGCCGGGCTCCTGTAATATTTTGAAATTTAAAGACCAGAAGTAGTGGTCTTTTAGTTTTTATCCCCTGGGATTTAATATTTTTAGGCTTATTAGATCTTGTTTTATGCGTCATTTTATGCACCGTCGAACTCGCGATTTTGCATTTTTAATTTGATTGTGGGCTTTGACGTCCAATAACTTATTGCCGGGCTCCTGTAATATTTTGAAATTTAAAGACCAGAAGTAGTGGTCTTTTAGTTTTCACCCCCTGGGATTTAATATTTTTAGGCTTATTAGATCTTGTTTTATGCGTCATTTTATGCACCGTCGAACTCGCGATTTTGTATTTTTAATTTGATTGTGGGCTTTGACGCCCAATAACTTACTGCCGGGCTCCTGTAATATTTTGAAATTTAAAGACCAGAAGTAGTGGTCTTTTAGTTTTCACCCCCTGGGATTTAATATTTTTAGGCTTATTAGATCTTGTTTTATGCGTCATTTTATGCACCGTCGAACTCGCGATTTTGCATTTTTAATTTGATTGTGGGCTTTGACGTCCAATAACTTATTGCCGGGCTCCTGTAATATTTTGAAATTTAAAGACCAGAAGTTGTGGTCTTTTAGTTTTCACCCCCTGGGATTTAATATTTTTAGGCTTATTAGATCTTGTTTTATGCGTCATTTTATGCACCGTCGAACTCGCGATTTTGTATTTTTAATTTGATTGTGGGCTTTGACGCCCAATAACTTACTGCCGGGCTCCTGTAATATTTTGAAATTTAAAGACCAGAAGTAGTGGTCTTTTAGTTTTCACCCCCTGGGATTTAATATTTTTAGGCTTATTAGATCTTGTTTTATGCGTCATTTTATGCACCGTCGAACTCGCGATTTTACTACAAATCTGCTCGCCATTTTTGACGACGAATATATTTCTGCCGGTCTCCTTTAATTTTTTGAAAGTGTGTGACAAGATGTAGTAGAATTTACATATAGGCCAACTATGCCCTGGCCTAGGGCCCTAAGACGTTGGGGGTCTAAAATTGTTTTTTGCTACTTTAAACGACAAGGGCGAGCCAGGGGCGGATTCTGCTACCGAGTGATAGCCCGGTTCGTCGCTGGTAATTTAGGAAAATGGTCGCCCATGATTCCGAAAATTTTAAAGCACTTGCATTCGAACTTTACTTCGAACTTACTTTCGATCTTTTATACTATAATAAAAATTATAATATTCAGAATTTGACAATTTGTTATCATGTGTTCGCGTTTGAGTAACAATAAACCGTGCACCTGCAGTAATTCTTATCGGACAAGCATAGACCTCTGTACAAAATTCAGTTTAGTATCCATCAATAAGTTGTCGTGTGTGTTCGTGTACGGTGTTTTAAGCCCAAACACTTTATTTTTTAATCAAATCCTGCCGTTTTGACTTGTTGGTGTTATGGATTTTCTTATCCTTTAACTAGAGATGCAACTAAGAGAAAATTCATTGCAAAGGTAAATTGTTAATCACTTATTTATGTACTTATTTAGTTGCAATGCGTATAAATATTCCTAAATGTGTTTCCTAACCTTGGATCTGTTGGTTATTTATAATATTTTACGGTACAATACTTAATAAATGAGCACATTTAAAATTATTATTTCTAAGGTCTATCCATCGGTTTACTTAAATATTACTATCTTCTCTTCTGTGACTAATCAAATTTTGGGAGTAGTGGTCCTTTGGCTTTGATTTCGCTTATTTTCAAATTTTTCCGGGTATTAGATTTTGTTTTAAGTTAAAATTTTTTAATTGCGGTTTGTTTAGCTCATTGGGGACTACCTACGTTTCCAATTTGAACGTAATTCGTTAATCCGTTTAGACGCAATTGACGTGCATCGATTTAACTTTAGGGGTGTTTTTTGACCCGGGCTCTACTTCCTACGAAAATTTTTTAATTGCGGTTTGTTTAGCTCATTGGGGACTACTTACGTTTCCAATTTGAACGTAATTCGTTAATCCGTTTAGACGCAATTGACGTGCATCGATTTAACTTTAGGGGTGTTTTTTGACCCGGGCTCTATTTTGTACGAAAATTTTTTAATTGCGGTTTGTTTAGCTCATTGGGGACTACGTACGTTTCCAATTTGAACGTAATTCGTTAATCCGTTTAGACGCAATTGACGTGCATCGATTTAACTTTAGGGGTGTTTTTTGACCCGGGCTCTACTTCCTACGAAAATTTTTTAATTGCGGTTTGTTTAGCTCATTGGGGACTACTTACGTTTCCAATTTGAACGTAATTCGTTAATCCGTTTAGACGCAATTGACGTGCATCGATTTAACTTTAGGGGTGTTTTTTGACCCGGGCTCTATTTTGTACGAAAATTTTTTAATTGCGGTTTGTTTAGCTCATTGGGGACTACGTACGTTTCCAATTTGAACGTAATTCGTTAATCCGTTTAGACGCAATTGACGTGCATCGATTTAACTTTAGGGGTGTTTTTTGACCCGGGCTCTACTTCCTACGAAAATTTTTTAATTGCGGTTTGTTTAGCTCATTGGGGACTACTTACGTTTCCAATTTGAACGTAATTCGTTAATCCGTTTAGACGCAATTGACGTGCATCGATTTAACTTTAGGGGTGTTTTTTGACCCGGGCTCTATTTTGTACGAAAATTTTTTAATTGCGGTTTGTTTAGCTCATTGGGGACTACGTACGTTTCCAATTTGAACGTAATTCGTTAATCCGTTTAGACGCAATTGACGTGCATCGATTTAACTTTAGGGGTGTTTTTTGACCCGGGCTCTACTTCCTACGAAAATTTTTTAATTGCGGTTTGTTTAGCTCATTGGGGACTACTTACGTTTCCAATTTGAACGTAATTCGTTAATCCGTTTAGACGCAATTGACGTGCATCGGTTTAACTTTAGGGGTGTTTTTTGACCCGGGCTCTACTTCCTACGAAAATTTTTTAATTGCGGTTTGTTTAGCTCATTGGGGACTACGTACGTTTCCAATTTTAACGTAATTCGTTAATCCGTTTAGACGCAATTGACGTGCATCGATTTAACTTTAGGGGTGTTTTTTGACCCGGGCTCTACTTCCTACGAAAATTTTTTAATTGCGGTTTGTTTAGCTCATTGGGGACTACTTACGTTTCCAATTTGAACGTAATTCGTTAATCCGTTTAGACGCAATTGACGTGCATCGGTTTAACTTTAGGGGTGTTTTTTGACCCGGGCTCTACTTCCTACGAAAATTTTTTAATTGCGGTTTGTTTAGCTCATTGGGGACTACTTACGTTTCCAATTTGAACGTAATTCGTTAATCCGTTTAGACGCAATTGACGTGCATCGGTTTAACTTTAGGGGTGTTTTTTGACCCGGGCTCTACTTCCTACGAAAATTTTTTAATTGCGGTTTGTTTAGCTCATTGGGGACTACGTACGTTTCCAATTTTAACGTAATTCGTTAATCCGTTTAGACGCAATTGACGTGCATCGATTTAACTTTAGGGGTGTTTTTTGACCCGGGCTCTACTTCCTACGAAAATTTTTTAATTGCGGTTTGTTTAGCTCATTGGGGACTACGTACGTTTCCAATTTTAACGTAATTCGTTAATCCGTTTAGACGCAATTGACGTGCATCGATTTAACTTTAGGGGTGTTTTTTGACCCGGGCTCTACTTCCTACGAAAATTTTTTAATTGCGGTTTGTTTAGCTCATTGGGGACTACTTACGTTTCCAATTTGAACGTAATTCGTTAATCCGTTTAGACGCAATTGACGTGCATCGATTTAACTTTAGGGGTGTTTTTTGACCCGGGCTCTACTTCCTACGAAAATTTTTTAATTGCGGTTTGTTTAGCTCATTGGGGACTACTTACGTTTCCAATTTGAACGTAATTCGTTAATCCGTTTAGACGCAATTGACGTGCATCGATTTAACTTTAGGGGTGTTTTTTGACCCGGGCTCTACTTCCTACGAAAATTTTTTAATTGCGGTTTGTTTAGCTCATTGGGGACTACGTACGTTTCCAATTTTAACGTAATTTGTTAATCCGTTTAGACGCAATTGACGTGCATCGATTTAACTTTAGGGGTGTTTTTTGACCCGGGCTCTACTTCCTACGAAAATTTTTTAATTGCGGTTTGTTTAGCTCATTGGGGACTACGTACGTTTCCAATTTGAACGTAATTCGTTAATCCGTTTAGACGCAATTGACGTGCATCGATTTAACTTTAGGGGTGTTTTTTGACCCGGGCTCTACTTCCTACGAAAATTTTTTAATTGCGGTTTGTTTAGCTCATTGGGGACTACTTACGTTTCCAATTTGAACGTAATTCGTTAATCCGTTTAGACGCAATTGACGTGCATCGATTTAACTTTAGGGGTGTTTTTTGACCCGGGCTCTACTTCCTACGAAAATTTTTTAATTGCGGTTTGTTTAGCTCATTGGGGACTACTTACGTTTCCAATTTGAACGTAATTCGTTAATCCGTTTAGACGCAATTGACGTGCATCGATTTAACTTTAGGGGTGTTTTTTGACCCGGGCTCTACTTCCTACGAAAATTTTTTAATTGCGGTTTGTTTAGCTCATTGGGGACTACGTACGTTTCCAATTTTAACGTAATTCGTTAATCCGTTTAGACGCAATTGACGTGCATCGATTTAACTTTAGAGGTGTTTTTTGACCCGGGCTCTACTTCCTACGAAAATTTTTTAATTGCGGTTTGTTTAGCTCATTGGGGACTACGTACGTTTCCAATTTGAACGTAATTCGTTAATCCGTTTAGACGCAATTGACGTGCATCGATTTAACTTTAGGGGTGTTTTTTGACCCGGGCTCTACTTCCTACGAAAATTTTTTAATTGCGGTTTGTTTAGCTCATTGGGGACTACTTACGTTTCCAATTTGAACGTAATTCGTTAATCCGTTTAGACGCAATTGACGTGCATCGATTTAACTTTAGGGGTGTTTTTTGACCCGGGCTCTACTTCCTACGAAAATTTTTTAATTGCGGTTTGTTTAGCTCATTGGGGACTACTTACGTTTCCAATTTGAACGTAATTCGTTAATCCGTTTAGACGCAATTGACGTGCATCGATTTAACTTTAGGGGTGTTTTTTGACCCGGGCTCTACTTCCTACGAAAATTTTTTAATTGCGGTTTGTTTAGCTCATTGGGGACTACGTACGTTTCCAATTTGAACGTAATTCGTTAATCCGTTTAGACGCAATTGACGTGCATCGATTTAACTTTAGGGGTGTTTTTTGACCCGGGCTCTACTTCCTACGAAAATTTTTTAATTGCGGTTTGTTTAGCTCATTGGGGACTACGTACGTTTCCAATTTGAACGTAATTCGTTAATCCGTTTAGACGCAATTGACGTGCATCGATTTAACTTTAGGGGTGTTTTTTGACCCGGGCTCTACTTCCTACGAAAATTTTTTAATTGCGGTTTGTTTAGCTCATTGGGGACTACTTACGTTTCCAATTTGAACGTAATTCGTTAATCCGTTTAGACGCAATTGACGTGCATCGATTTAACTTTAGGGGTGTTTTTTGACCCGGGCTCTACTTCCTACGAAAATTTTTTAATTGCGGTTTGTTTAGCTCATTGGGGACTACTTACGTTTCCAATTTGAACGTAATTCGTTAATCCGTTTAGACGCAATTGACGTGCATCGATTTAACTTTAGGGGTGTTTTTTGACCCGGCCTCTACTTCCTACGAAAATTTTTTAATTGCGGTTTGTTTAGCTCATTGGGGACTACTTACGTTTCCAATTTGAACGTAATTCGTTAATCCGTTTAGACGCAATTGACGTGCATCGATTTAACTTTAGGGGTGTTTTTTGACCCGGCCTCTACTTCCTACGAAAATTTTTTAATTGCGGTTTGTTTAGCTCATTGGGGACTACGTACGTTTCCAATTTGAACGTAATTCGTTAATCCGTTTAGACGCAATTGACGTGCATCGATTTAACTTTAGGGGTGTTTTTTGACCCGGGCTCTACTTCCTACGAAAATTTTTTAATTGCGGTTTGTTTAGCTCATTGGGGACTACTTACGTTTCCAATTTGAACGTAATTCGTTAATCCGTTTAGACGCAATTGACGTGCATCGATTTAACTTTAGGGGTGTTTTTTGACCCGGGCTCTACTTCCTACGAAAATTTTTTAATTGCGGTTTGTTTAGCTCATTGGGGACTACGTACGTTTCCAATTTGAACGTAATTCGTTAATCCGTTTAGACGCAATTGACGTGCATCGATTTAACTTTAGGGGTGTTTTTTGACCCGGCCTCTACTTCCTACGAAAATTTTTTAATTGCGGTTTGTTTAGCTCATTGGGGACTACTTACGTTTCCAATTTGAACGTAATTCGTTAATCCGTTTAGACGCAATTGACGTGCATCGATTTAACTTTAGGGGTGTTTTTTGACCCGGCCTCTACTTCCTACGAAAATTTTTTAATTGCGGTTTGTTTAGCTCATTGGGGACTACGTACGTTTCCAATTTGAACGTAATTCGTTAATCCGTTTAGACGCAATTGACGTGCATCGATTTAACTTTAGGGGTGTTTTTTGACCCGGGCTCTACTTCCTACGAAAATTTTTTAATTGCGGTTTGTTTAGCTCATTGGGGACTACTTACGTTTCCAATTTGAACGTAATTCGTTAATCCGTTTAGACGCAATTGACGTGCATCGATTTAACTTTAGGGGTGTTTTTTGACCCGGGCTCTACTTCCTACGAAAATTTTTTAATTGCGGTTTGTTTAGCTCATTGGGGACTACTTACGTTTCCAATTTGAACGTAATTCGTTAATCCGTTTAGACGCAATTGACGTGCATCGATTTAACTTTAGGGGTGTTTTTTGACCCGGGCTCTACTTCCTACGAAAATTTTTTAATTGCGGTTTGTTTAGCTCATTGGGGACTACTTACGTTTCCAATTTGAACGTAATTCGTTAATCCGTTTAGACGCAATTGACGTGCATCGATTTAACTTTAGGGGTGTTTTTTGACCCGGGCTCTACTTCCTACGAAAATTTTTTAATTGCGGTTTGTTTAGCTCATTGGGGACTACTTACGTTTCCAATTTGAACGTAATTCGTTAATCCGTTTAGACGCAATTGACGTGCATCGATTTAACTTTAGGGGTGTTTTTTGACCCGGGCTCTACTTCCTACGAAAATTTTTTAATTGCGGTTTGTTTAGCTCATTGGGGACTACTTACGTTTCCAATTTGAACGTAATTCGTTAATCCGTTTAGACGCAATTGACGTGCATCGATTTAACTTTAGGGGTGTTTTTTGACCCGGGCTCTACTTCCTACGAAAATTTTTTAATTGCGGTTTGTTTAGCTCATTGGGGACTACTTACGTTTCCAATTTGAACGTAATTCGTTAATCCGTTTAGACGCAATTGACGTGCATCGATTTAACTTTAGGGGTGTTTTTTGACCCGGGCTCTACTTCCTACGAAAATTTTTTAATTGCGGTTTGTTTAGCTCATTGGGGACTACTTACGTTTCCAATTTGAACGTAATTCGTTAATCCGTTTAGACGCAATTGACGTGCATCGATTTAACTTTAGGGGTGTTTTTTGACCCGGGCTCTACTTCCTACGAAAATTTTTTAATTGCGGTTTGTTTAGCTCATTGGGGACTACGTACGTTTCCAATTTTAACGTAATTCGTTAATCCGTTTAGACGCAATTGACGTGCATCGATTTAACTTTAGGGGTGTTTTTTGACCCGGGCTCTACTTCCTACGAAAATTTTTTAATTGCGGTTTGTTTAGCTCATTGGGGACTACTTACGTTTCCAATTTGAACGTAATTCGTTAATCCGTTTAGACGCAATTGACGTGCATCGATTTAACTTTAGGGGTGTTTTTTGACCCGGGCTCTACTTCCTACGAAAATTTTTTAATTGCGGTTTGTTTAGCTCATTGGGGACTACTTACGTTTCCAATTTGAACGTAATTCGTTAATCCGTTTAGACGCAATTGACGTGCATCGATTTAACTTTAGGGGTGTTTTTTGACCCGGGCTCTACTTCCTACGAAAATTTTTTAATTGCGGTTTGTTTAGCTCATTGGGGACTACGTACGTTTCCAATTTGAACGTAATTCGTTAATCCGTTTAGACGCAATTGACGTGCATCGATTTAACTTTAGGGGTGTTTTTTGACCCGGGCTCTACTTCCTACGAAAATTTTTTAATTGCGGTTTGTTTAGCTCATTGGGGACTACTTACGTTTCCAATTTGAACGTAATTCGTTAATCCGTTTAGACGCAATTGACGTGCATCGATTTAACTTTAGGGGTGTTTTTTGACCCGGGCTCTACTTCCTACGAAAATTTTTTAATTGCGGTTTGTTTAGCTCATTGGGGACTACGTACGTTTCCAATTTTAACGTAATTCGTTAATCCGTTTAGACGCAATTGACGTGCATCGATTTAACTTTAGGGGTGTTTTTTGACCCGGGCTCTACTTCCTACGAAAATTTTTTAATTGCGGTTTGTTTAGCTCATTGGGGACTACGTACGTTTCCAATTTTAACGTAATTCGTTAATCCGTTTAGACGCAATTGACGTGCATCGATTTAACTTTAGGGGTGTTTTTTGACCCGGGCTCTACTTCCTACGAAAATTTTTTAATTGCGGTTTGTTTAGCTCATTGGGGACTACTTACGTTTCCAATTTGAACGTAATTCGTTAATCCGTTTAGACGCAATTGACGTGCATCGATTTAACTTTAGGGGTGTTTTTTGACCCGGGCTCTACTTCCTACGAAAATTTTTTAATTGCGGTTTGTTTAGCTCATTGGGGACTACTTACGTTTCCAATTTGAACGTAATTCGTTAATCCGTTTAGACGCAATTGACGTGCATCGATTTAACTTTAGGGGTGTTTTTTGACCCGGGCTCTACTTCCTACGAAAATTTTTTAATTGCGGTTTGTTTAGCTCATTGGGGACTACGTACGTTTCCAATTTGAACGTAATTCGTTAATCCGTTTAGACGCAATTGACGTGCATCGATTTAACTTTAGGGGTGTTTTTTGACCCGGGCTCTACTTCCTACGAAAATTTTTTAATTGCGGTTTGTTTAGCTCATTGGGGACTACTTACGTTTCCAATTTGAACGTAATTCGTTAATCCGTTTAGACGCAATTGACGTGCATCGATTTAACTTTAGGGGTGTTTTTTGACCCGGGCTCTACTTCCTACGAAAATTTTTTAATTGCGGTTTGTTTAGCTCATTGGGGACTACGTACGTTTCCAATTTTAACGTAATTCGTTAATCCGTTTAGACGCAATTGACGTGCATCGATTTAACTTTAGGGGTGTTTTTTGACCCGGGCTCTACTTCCTACGAAAATTTTTTAATTGCGGTTTGTTTAGCTCATTGGGGACTACTTACGTTTCTAATTTGAACGTAATTCGTTAATCCGTTTAGACGCAATTGACGTGCATCGATTTAACTTAAGGGGTGTTTTTTGACCCGGGCTCTACTTCCTACGAAAATTTTTTAATTGCGGTTTGTTTAGCTCATTGGGGACTACTTACGTTTCCAATTTGAACGTAATTCGTTAATCCGTTTAGACGCAATTGACGTGCATCGATTTCACTTTAGGGGTGTTTTTTGACCCGGGCTCTACTTCCTACGAAAATTTTTTAATTGCGGTTTGTTTAGCTCATTGGGGACTACGTACGTTTCCAATTTGAACGTAATTCGTTAATCCGTTTAGACGCAATTGACGTGCATCGATTTAACTTTAGGGGTGTTTTTTGACCCGGGCTCTACTTCCTACGAAAATTTTTTAATTGCGGTTTGTTTAGCTCATTGGGGACTACTTACGTTTCCAATTTGAACGTAATTCGTTAATCCGTTTAGACGCAATTGACGTGCATCGATTTAACTTTAGGGGTGTTTTTTGACCCGGGCTCTACTTCCTACGAAAATTTTTTAATTGCGGTTTGTTTAGCTCATTGGGGACTACGTACGTTTCCAATTTGAACGTAATTCGTTAATCCGTTTAGACGCAATTGACGTGCATCGATTTAACTTTAGGGGTGTTTTTTGACCCGGGCTCTACTTCCTACGAAAATTTTTTAATTGCGGTTTGTTTAGCTCATTGGGGACTACTTACGTTTCCAATTTGAACGTAATTCGTTAATCCGTTTAGACGCAATTGACGTGCATCGATTTAACTTTAGGGGTGTTTTTTGACCCGGGCTCTACTTCCTACGAAAATTTTTTAATTGCGGTTTGTTTAGCTCATTGGGGACTACTTACGTTTCCAATTTGAACGTAATTCGTTAATCCGTTTAGACGCAATTGACGTGCATCGATTTAACTTTAGGGGTGTTTTTTGACCCGGGCTCTACTTCCTACGAAAATTTTTTAATTGCGGTTTGTTTAGCTCATTGGGGACTACGTACGTTTCCAATTTGAACGTAATTCGTTAATCCGTTTAGACGCAATTGACGTGCATCGATTTAACTTTAGGGGTGTTTTTTGACCCGGGCTCTACTTCCTACGAAAATTTTTTAATTGCGGTTTGTTTAGCTCATTGGGGACTACGTACGTTTCCAATTTGAACGTAATTCGTTAATCCGTTTAGACGCAATTGACGTGCATCGATTTAACTTTAGGGGTGTTTTTTGACCCGGGCTCTACTTCCTACGAAAATTTTTTAATTGCGGTTTGTTTAGCTCATTGGGGACTACTTACGTTTCCAATTTGAACGTAATTCGTTAATCCGTTTAGACGCAATTGACGTGCATCGATTTAACTTTAGGGGTGTTTTTTGACCCGGGCTCTACTTCCTACGAAAATTTTTTAGTTGCGGTTTGTTTAGCTCATTGGGGACTACGTACGTTTCCAATTTGAACGTAATTCGTTAATCCGTTTAGACGCAATTGACGGGCATCGATTTAACTTTAGGGGTGTTTTTTGACCCGGGCTCTACTTCCTACGAAAATTTTTTAATTGCGGTTTGTTTAGCTCATTGGGGACTACTTACGTTTCCAATTTGAACGTAATTCGTTAATCCGTTTAGACGCAATTGACGTGCATCGATTTAACTTTAGGGGTGTTTTTTGACCCGGGCTCTACTTCCTACGAAAATTTTTTAATTGCGGTTTGTTTAGCTCATTGGGGACTACTTACGTTTCCAATTTGAACGTAATTCGTTAATCCGTTTAGACGCAATTGACGTGCATCGATTTAACTTTAGGGGTGTTTTTTGACCCGGGCTCTACTTCCTACGAAAATTTTTTAATTGCGGTTTGTTTAGCTCATTGGGGACTACTTACGTTTCCAATTTGAACGTAATTCGTTAATCCGTTTAGACGCAATTGACGTGCATCGATTTAACTTTAGGGGTGTTTTTTGACCCGGGCTCTACTTCCTACGAAAATTTTTTAATTGCGGTTTGTTTAGCTCATTGGGGACTACGTACGTTTCCAATTTGAACGTAATTCGTTAATCCGTTTAGACGCAATTGACGTGCATCGATTTAACTTTAGGGGTGTTTTTTGACCCGGGCTCTACTTCCTACGAAAATTTTTTAATTGCGGTTTGTTTAGCTCATTGGGGACTACTTACGTTTCCAATTTGAACGTAATTCGTTAATCCGTTTAGACGCAATTGACGTGCATCGATTTAACTTTAGGGGTGTTTTTTGACCCGGGCTCTACTTCCTACGAAAATTTTTTAATTGCGGTTTGTTTAGCTCATTGGGGACTACGTACGTTTCCAATTTGAACGTAATTCGTTAATCCGTTTAGACGCAATTGACGTGCATCGATTTAACTTTAGGGGTGTTTTTTGACCCGGGCTCTACTTCCTACGAAAATTTTTTAATTGCGGTTTGTTTAGCTCATTGGGGACTACTTACGTTTCCAATTTGAACGTAATTCGTTAATCCGTTTAGACGCAATTGACGTGCATCGATTTAACTTTAGGGGTGTTTTTTGACCCGGGCTCTACTTCCTACGAAAATTTTTTAATTGCGGTTTGTTTAGCTCATTGGGGACTACTTACGTTTCCAATTTGAACGTAATTCGTTAATCCGTTTAGACGCAATTGACGTGCATCGATTTAACTTTAGGGGTGTTTTTTGACCCGGGCTCTACTTCCTACGAAAATTTTTTAATTGCGGTTTGTTTAGCTCATTGGGGACTACGTACGTTTCCAATTTGAACGTAATTCGTTAATCCGTTTAGACGCAATTGACGTGCATCGATTTAACTTTAGGGGTGTTTTTTGACCCGGGCTCTACTTCCTACGAAAATTTTTTAATTGCGGTTTGTTTAGCTCATTGGGGACTACGTACGTTTCCAATTTGAACGTAATTCGTTAATCCGTTTAGACGCAATTGACGTGCATCGATTTAACTTTAGGGGTGTTTTTTGACCCGGGCTCTACTTCCTACGAAAATTTTTTAATTGCGGTTTGTTTAGCTCATTGGGGACTACTTACGTTTCCAATTTGAACGTAATTCGTTAATCCGTTTAGACGCAATTGACGTGCATCGATTTAACTTTAGGGGTGTTTTTTGACCCGGGCTCTACTTCCTACGAAAATTTTTTAATTGCGGTTTGTTTAGCTCATTGGGGACTACGTACGTTTCCAATTTGAACGTAATTCGTTAATCCGTTTAGACGCAATTGACGTGCATCGATTTAACTTTAGGGGTGTTTTTTGACCCGGGCTCTACTTCCTACGAAAATTTTTTAATTGCGGTTTGTTTAGCTCATTGGGGACTACTTACGTTTCCAATTTGAACGTAATTCGTTAATCCGTTTAGACGCAATTGACGTGCATCGATTTAACTTTAGGGGTGTTTTTTGACCCGGGCTCTACTTCCTACGAAAATTTTTTAATTGCGGTTTGTTTAGCTCATTGGGGACTACTTACGTTTCCAATTTGAACGTAATTCATTAATCCGTATAGACGCAATTGACGTGCATCGATTTAACTTTAGGGGTGTTTTTTGACCCGGGCTCTACTTCCTACGAAAATTTTTTAATTGCGGTTTGTTTAGCTCATTGGGGACTACTTACGTTTCCAATTTGAACGTAATTCGTTAATCCGTTTAGACGCAATTGACGTGCATCGATTTAACTTTAGGGGTGTTTTTTGACCCGGGCTCTACTTCCTACGAAAATTTTTTAATTGCGGTTTGTTTAGCTCATTGGGGACTACTTACGTTTCCAATTTGAACGTAATTCGTTAATCCGTTTAGACGCAATTGACGTGCATCGATTTAACTTTAGGGGTGTTTTTTGACCCGGGCTCTACTTCCTACGAAAAATTTTTAATTGCGGTTTGTTTAGCTCATTGGGGACTACTTACGTTTCCAATTTGAACGTAATTCGTTAATCCGTTTAGACGCAATTGACGTGCATCGATTTAACTTTAGGGGTGTTTTTTGACCCGGGCTCTACTTCCTACGAAAAATTTTTAATTGCGGTTTGTTTAGCTCATTGGGAACTACTTACGTTTCCAATTTGAACGTAATTCGTTAATCCGTTTAGACGCAATTGACGTGCATCGATTTAACTTTAGGGGTGTTTTTTGACCCGGGCTCTACTTCCTACGAAAAATTTTTAATTGCGGTTTGTTTAGCTCATTGGGGACTACGTACGTTTCCAATTTGAACGTAATTCGTTAATCCGTTTAGACGCAATTGACGTGCATCGATTTCACTTTAGGGGTGTTTTTTGACCCGGGCTCTACTTCCTACGAAAATTTTTTAATTGCGGTTTGTTTAGCTCATTGGGGACTACTTACGTTTCCAATTTGAACGTAATTCGTTAATCCGTTTAGACGCAATTGACGTGCATCGATTTAACTTTAGGGGTGTTTTTTGACCCGGGCTCTACTTCCTACGAAAATTTTTTAATTGCGGTTTGTTTAGCTCATTGGGGACTACTTACGTTTCCAATTTGAACGTAATTCGTTAATCCGTTTAGACGCAATTGACGTGCATCGATTTAACTTTAGGGGTGTTTTTTGACCCGGGCTCTACTTCCTACGAAAAATTTTTAATTGCGGTTTGTTTAGCTCATTGGGGACTACTTACGTTTCCAATTTGAACGTAATTCGTTAATCCGTTTAGACGCAATTGACGTGCATCGATTTAACTTTAGGGGTGTTTTTTGACCCGGGCTCTACTTCCTACGAAAAATTTTTAATTGCGGTTTGTTTAGCTCATTGGGAACTACTTACGTTTCCAATTTGAACGTAATTCGTTAATCCGTTTAGACGCAATTGACGTGCATCGATTTAACTTTAGGGGTGTTTTTTGACCCGGGCTCTACTTCCTACGAAAAATTTTTAATTGCGGTTTGTTTAGCTCATTGGGGACTACGTACGTTTCCAATTTGAACGTAATTCGTTAATCCGTTTAGACGCAATTGACGTGCATCGATTTCACTTTAGGGGTGTTTTTTGACCCGGGCTCTACTTCCTACGAAAATTTTTTAATTGCGGTTTGTTTAGCTCATTGGGGACTACTTACGTTTCCAATTTGAACGTAATTCGTTAATCCGTTTAGACGCAATTGACGTGCATCGATTTAACTTTAGGGGTGTTTTTTGACCCGGGCTCTACTTTCTACGAAAAATTTTTAATTGCGGTTTGTTTAGCTCATTGGGGACTACTTAGGTTTCCAATTTGAACGTAATTCGTTAATCCGTTTAGACGCAATTGACGTGCATCGATTTAACTTTAGGGGTGTTTTTTGACCCGGGCTCTACTTTCTACGAAAAATTTTTAATTGCGGTTTGTTTAGCTCATTGGGGACTACTTAGGTTTCCAATTTGAACGTAATTCGTTAATCCGTTTAGACGCAATTGACGTGCATCGATTTAACTTTAGGGGTGTTTTTTGACCCGGGCTCTACTTCCTACGAAAAATTTTTAATTGCGGTTTGTTTAGCTCATTGGGGACTACGTACGTTTCCAATTTGAACGTAATTTGTTAATCCGTTTAGACGCAATTGACGTGCATCGATTTCACTTTAGGGGTGTTTTTTGACCCGGGCTCTACTTCCTACGAAAATTTTTTAATTGCGGTTTGTTTAGCTCATTGGGGACTACGTACGTTTCCAATTTGAACGTAATTCGTTAATCCGTTTAGACGCAATTGACGTGCATCGATTTCACTTTAGGGGTGTTTTTTGACCCGGGCTCTACTTCCTACGAAAATTTTTTAATTGCGGTTTGTTTAGCTGATTGGGGACTACTTAGGTTTCCAATTTGAACGTAATTCGTTAATCCGTTTAGACGCAATTGACGTGCATCGATTTAACTTTAGGGGTGTTTTTTGACCCGGGCTCTACTTCCTACGAAAAATTTTTAATTGCGGTTTGTTTAGCTCATTGGGGACTACGTACGTTTCCAATTTGAACGTAATTTGTTAATCCGTTTAGACGCAATTGACGTGCATCGATTTCACTTTAGGGGTGTTTTTTGACCCGGGCTCTACTTCCTACGAAAATTTTTTAATTGCGGTTTGTTTAGCTCATTGGGGACTACGTACGTTTCCAATTTGAACGTAATTCGTTAATCCGTTTAGACGCAATTGACGTGCATCGATTTCACTTTAGGGGTGTTTTTTGACCCGGGCTCTACTTCCTACGAAAATTTTTTAATTGCGGTTTGTTTAGCTCATTGGGGACTACTTACGTTTCCAATTTGAACGTAATTCGTTAATCCGTTTAGACGCAATTGACGTGCATCGATTTCACTTTAGGGGTGTTTTTTGACCCGGGCTCTACTTCCTACGAAAATTTTTTAATTGCGGTTTGTTTAGCTCATTGGGGACTACGTACGTTTCCAATTTGAACGTAATTCGTTAATCCGTTTAGACGCAATTGACGTGCATCGATTTCACTTTAGGGGTGTTTTTTGACCCGGGCTCTACTTCCTACGAAAATTTTTTAATTGCGGTTTGTTTAGCTCATTGGGGACTACTTACGTTTCCAATTTGAACGTAATTCGTTAATCCGTTTAGACGCAATTGACGTGCATCGATTTCACTTTAGGGGTGTTTTTTGACCCGGGCTCTACTTCCTACGAAAATTTTTTAATTGCGGTTTGTTTAGCTCATTGGGGACTACGTACGTTTCCAATTTGAACGTAATTCGTTAATCCGTTTAGACGCAATTGACGTGCATCGATTTAACTTTAGGGGTGTTTTTTGACCCGGGCTCTACTTCCTACGAAAATTTTTTAATTGCGGTTTGTTTAGCTGATTGGGGACTACGTACGTTTCCAATTTGAACGTAATTCGTTAATCCGTTTAGACGCAATTGACGTGCATCGATTTCACTTTAGGGGTGTTTTTTGACCCGGGCTCTACTTCCTACGAAAATTTTTTAATTGCGGTTTGTTTAGCTCATTGGGGACTACGTACGTTTCCAATTTGAACGTAATTCGTTAATCCGTTTAGACGCAATTGACGTGCATCGATTTCACTTTAGGGGTGTTTTTTGACCCGGGCTCTACTTCCTACGAAAATTTTTTAATTGCGGTTTGTTTAGCTGATTGGGGACTACGTACGTTTCCAATTTGAACGTAATTCGTTAATCCGTTTAGACGCAATTGACGTGCATCGATTTAACTTTAGGGGTGTTTTTTGACCCGGGCTCTACTTCCTACGAAAATTTTTTAATTGCGGTTTGTTTAGCTGATTGGGGACTACGTACGTTTCCAATTTGAACGTAATTCGTTAATCCGTTTAGACGCAATTGACGTGCATCGATTTAACTTTAGGGGTGTTTTTTGACCCGGGCTCTACTTCCTACGAAAATTTTTTAATTGCGGTTTGTTTAGCTGATTGGGGACTACGTACGTTTCCAATTTGAACGTAATTCGTTAATCCGTTTAGACGCAATTGACGTGCATCGATTTCACTTTAGGGGTGTTTTTTGACCCGGGCTCTACTTCCTACGAAAATTTTTTAATTGCGGTTTGTTTAGCTCATTGGGGACTACTTACGTTTCCAATTTGAACGTAATTCGTTAATCCGTTTAGACGCAATTGACGTGCATCGATTTAACTTTAGGGGTGTTTTTTGACCCGGGCTCTACTTCCTACGAAAATTTTTTAATTGCGGTTTGTTTAGCTGATTGGGGACTACGTACGTTTCCAATTTGAACGTAATTCGTTAATCCGTTTAGACGCAATTGACGTGCATCGATTTAACTTTAGGGGTGTTTTTTGACCCGGGCTCTACTTCCTACGAAAATTTTTTAATTGCGGTTTGTTTAGCTGATTGGGGACTACGTACGTTTCCAATTTGAACGTAATTCGTTAATCCGTTTAGACGCAATTGACGTGCATCGATTTCACTTTAGGGGTGTTTTTTGACCCGGGCTCTACTTCCTACGAAAATTTTTTAATTGCGGTTTGTTTAGCTCATTGGGGACTACTTACGTTTCCAATTTGAACGTAATTCGTTAATCCGTTTAGACGCAATTGACGTGCATCGATTTAACTTTAGGGGTGTTTTTTGACCCGGGCTCTACTTCCTACGAAAATTTTTTAATTGCGGTTTGTTTAGCTGATTGGGGACTACGTACGTTTCCAATTTGAACGTAATTCGTTAATCCGTTTAGACGCAATTGACGTGCATCGATTTAACTTTAGGGGTGTTTTTTGACCCGGGCTCTACTTCCTACGAAAATTTTTTAATTGCGGTTTGTTTAGCTGATTGGGGACTACGTACGTTTCCAATTTGAACGTAATTCGTTAATCCGTTTAGACGCAATTGACGTGCATCGATTTAACTTTAGGGGTGTTTTTTGACCCGGGCTCTACTTCCTACGAAAATTTTTTAATTGCGGTTTGTTTAGCTGATTGGGGACTACGTACGTTTCCAATTTGAACGTAATTCGTTAATCCGTTTAGACGCAATTGACGTGCATCGATTTCACTTTAGGGGTGTTTTTTGACCCGGGCTCTACTTCCTACGAAAATTTTTTAATTGCGGTTTGTTTAGCTCATTGGGGACTACTTACGTTTCCAATTTGAACGTAATTCGTTAATCCGTTTAGACGCAATTGACGTGCATCGATTTAACTTTAGGGGTGTTTTTTGACCCGGGCTCTACTTCCTACGAAAATTTTTTAATTGCGGTTTGTTTAGCTCATTGGGGACTACGTACGTTTCCAATTTGAACGTAATTCGTTAATCCGTTTAGACGCAATTGACGTGCATCGATTTAACTTTAGGGGTGTTTTTTGACCCGGGCTCTACTTCCTACGAAAATTTTTTAATTGCGGTTTGTTTAGCTCATTGGGGACTACTTACGTTTCCAATTTGAACGTAATTCGTTAATCCGTTTAGACGCAATTGACGTGCATCGATTTAACTTTAGGGGTGTTTTTTGACCCGGGCTCTACTTCCTACGAAAATTTTTTAATTGCGGTTTGTTTAGCTCATTGGGGACTACGTACGTTTCCAATTTGAACGTAATTCGTTAATCCGTTTAGACGCAATTGACGTGCATCGATTTAACTTTAGGGGTGTTTTTTGACCCGGGCTCTACTTCCTACGAAAATTTTTTAATTGCGGTTTGTTTAGCTCATTGGGGACTACTTACGTTTCCAATTTGAACGTAATTCATTAATCCGTTTAGACGCAATTGACGTGCATCGATTTAACTTTAGGGGTGTTTTTTGACCCGGGCTCTACTTCCTACGAAAATTTTTTAATTGCGGTTTGTTTAGCTCATTGGGGACTACGTACGTTTCCAATTTGAACGTAATTCGTTAATCCGTTTAGACGCAATTGACGTGCATCGATTTAACTTTAGGGGTGTTTTTTGACCCGGGCTCTACTTCCTACGAAAAATTTTTAATTGCGGTTTGTTTAGCTCATTGGGGACTACTTACGTTTCCAATTTGAACGTAATTCGTTAATCCGTTTAGACGCAATTGACGTGCATCGATTTAACTTTAGGGGTGTTTTTTGACCCGGGCTCTACTTCCTACGAAAATTTTTTAATTGCGGTTTGTTTAGCTCATTGGGGACTACTTACGTTTCCAATTTGAACGTAATTCGTTAATCCGTTTAGACGCAATTGACGTGCATCGATTTAACTTTAGGGGTGTTTTTTGACCCGGGCTCTACTTCCTACGAAAATTTTTTAATTGCGGTTTGTTTAGCTCATTGGGGACTACTTAGGTTTCCAATTTGAACGTAATTCGTTAATCCGTTTAGACGCAATTGACGTGCATCGATTTAACTTTAGGGGTGTTTTTTGACCCGGGCTCTACTTTCTACGAAAAATTTTTAATTGCGGTTTGTTTAGCTCATTGGGGACTACTTAGGTTTCCAATTTGAACGTAATTCGTTAATCCGTTTAGACGCAATTGACGTGCATCGATTTAACTTTAGGGGTGTTTTTTGACCCGGGCTCTACTTCCTACGAAAAATTTTTAATTGCGGTTTGTTTAGCTCATTGGGGACTACGTACGTTTCCAATTTGAACGTAATTTGTTAATCCGTTTAGACGCAATTGACGTGCATCGATTTCACTTTAGGGGTGTTTTTTGACCCGGGCTCTACTTCCTACGAAAATTTTTTAATTGCGGTTTGTTTAGCTCATTGGGGACTACGTACGTTTCCAATTTGAACGTAATTCGTTAATCCGTTTAGACGCAATTGACGTGCATCGATTTCACTTTAGGGGTGTTTTTTGACCCGGGCTCTACTTCCTACGAAAATTTTTTAATTGCGGTTTGTTTAGCTCATTGGGGACTACTTACGTTTCCAATTTGAACGTAATTCGTTAATCCGTTTAGACGCAATTGACGTGCATCGATTTAACTTTAGGGGTGTTTTTTGACCCGGGCTCTACTTCCTACGAAAATTTTTTAATTGCGGTTTGTTTAGCTCATTGGGGACTACGTACGTTTCCAATTTGAACGTAATTCGTTAATCCGTTTAGACGCAATTGACGTGCATCGATTTAACTTTAGGGGTGTTTTTTGACCCGGGCTCTACTTCCTACGAAAATTTTTTAATTGCGGTTTGTTTAGCTGATTGGGGACTACGTACGTTTCCAATTTGAACGTAATTCGTTAATCCGTTTAGACGCAATTGACGTGCATCGATTTCACTTTAGGGGTGTTTTTTGACCCGGGCTCTACTTCCTACGAAAAATTTTTAATTGCGGTTTGTTTAGCTCATTGGGGACTACGTACGTTTCCAATTTGAACGTAATTTGTTAATCTGTTTAGACGCAATTGACGTGCATCGATTTCACTTTAGGGGTGTTTTTTGACCCGGGCTCTACTTCCTACGAAAATTTTTTAATTGCGGTTTGTTTAGCTCATTGGGGACTACGTACGTTTCCAATTTGAACGTAATTCGTTAATCCGTTTAGACGCAATTGACGTGCATCGATTTCACTTTAGGGGTGTTTTTTGACCCGGGCTCTACTTCCTACGAAAATTTTTTAATTGCGGTTTGTTTAGCTCATTGGGGACTACTTACGTTTCCAATTTGAACGTAATTCGTTAATCCGTTTAGACGCAATTGACGTGCATCGATTTAACTTTAGGGGTGTTTTTTGACCCGGGCTCTACTTCCTACGAAAATTTTTTAATTGCGGTTTGTTTAGCTCATTGGGGACTACTTACGTTTCCAATTTGAACGTAATTCGTTAATCCGTTTAGACGCAATTGACGTGCATCGATTTAACTTTAGGGGTGTTTTTTGACCCGGGCTCTACTTCCTACGAAAATTTTTTAATTGCGGTTTGTTTAGCTCATTGGGGACTACGTACGTTTCCAATTTGAACGTAATTCGTTAATCCGTTTAGACGCAATTGACGTGCATCGATTTCACTTTAGGGGTGTTTTTTGACCCGGGCTCTACTTCCTACGAAAATTTTTTAATTGCGGTTTGTTTAGCTCATTGGGGACTACGTACGTTTCCAATTTGAACGTAATTCGTTAATCCGTTTAGACGCAATTGACGTGCATCGATTTAACTTTAGGGGTGTTTTTTGACCCGGGCTCTACTTCCTACGAAAATTTTTTAATTGCGGTTTGTTTAGCTCATTGGGGACTACTTACGTTTCCAATTTGAACGTAATTCGTTAATCCGTTTAGACGCAATATGTTTCCAATTTAACGTAAGTCGTTGTTCCATTTAGACGCAATTACGTACAAAACAAGTGCGTGTACTAAATGTTTCCTAATGGAATTGTTACCTATTTGTTAAAACAATTACTTAAAAATTCTAAATAGTGATCTGCAAATTTAATTTCGAATTTTAATAAAATAATTTATTCTCACAGATTTGGATCGAGAGATTCTCTTACCACGTCGTCCAATTTCATTAAAAGGAAAACTACCCCTATAATAATAGTGGACTCTGGAAATAGACTTCTACAAGCATCAAACCGACTGTGGATTATGAACTACTGGTAATTCAAATTTCCTGCTTAAGGAATATTATAAGCAATATTAGCTTTCAGTTTAGTCCTATTTATATCGAGTAATTTTGAACACTAAGGACCAGTCCCGCCAAGAAGACTCCGACTGGACTCAATTTGCGCTAATCCGGTAAAATTTAAAACACGCGTTTGGGAGCGTTGGCGCGAATTACATTTCAATTTTTTTATTTAGACGCCAATGAATACAAGGAATTGATGGAAAGTAATCAAATGCGGCCTGGAAAACGGAAAAGTTACGTCAACCGTAAATACAGCATTGTACGATGGGTTGCATATGTAAGTACATTTTTACTTAGGCTGGTGGCCCACGGAGAATTTATTTTAACATAATTGTTAATCGTCCATAATAGAGCTCAATAATGTAATGAGTGTTAGCGCACAGGCAATAAAAAATTGATGATTGCCTGTGCGCTACCACTCATTGGATGTGTTGAAATCTGTTAAAAAATTTAAATTTCGTTAAAATAAATAGACCGCGTCTTACTAGCCTTATTTTGCCCCTGTGGAAAAACAGCTTGTTAGCCATTGGCAATTAAGGGAAATGTAAAAAATGTGTAAGAAAAAGGTTTCTAACCTAACCTTAAATGTTATGAGTACCTTCTTTATTTATGTGTTAAAAAGTCCAGACAACTTCCAGCCGTTCCAGCCATTCTACAAATGAATGGTTGATCAATGGTGTATTCATGTATTTATCTCCAACAAAATTAGTAATTGTAAATTGTAATTAACCGAAAATAAAATGAAAGGTAAAAATCTCGGTAAATAAATTAATTCTTGTGTGTTTTTAATCTTAATTTTGTTTTCAGCAGCAAATCTTAGAAAAGTACACCTAAGCAGGTTCCACCTGTTATCTTGGACCCTTCGTGTGGACGAAGGACGTAGTGGTACCTGCCCGACGCAATTATGATACGATATTGGAAAATAGCATTTGTTAATAATTGTCGAGAGATCGTTAGCTTGTTGGGCACATAAATGGAGCAACTGCAAGATAATGTTGGGACTTCTAAACAAATTTGTAGCGATATATCGTGCCAGTTTCTTGATGGTTATCGTGGATAGCAAGTCATGGTTTAAACTTTAAACTCTCTTAACAATGCCTAAAAACTGTGCGAAGTGATGAAAAAGTATCTCGGCGCAACTGTAGTTTGTGTATTTCTTCTCTACGTATGGTAAGTTTTCTCAACCATTTTGTTGAATCATTGATCTACCACAAAACTGCTAAATAAATATTATAATATTTATTGATTTGGTGTCGTTTTAAATTTTTCATTTATCACTTGACAACTTACCGTTTACTGTTCGTTTTATTTTATAGCAACTGCATCCGGTGAACGAAGGGCCTTAGAAGAAGCCCTCGCGAAGAGGAGCGATCTTTTCGCAGAAGTTCCAAATTTACCCGAAAGTAAAAGTCGCGAGTCGTGATCACGTCCCATATTGCACCTTAGAACAGATGTAACGTTTTTATTTTGCAGCTTTAGTAGTGCACCACACATTGCAGATTTTCCGCTGCGGAAAATACGCAACGGATTTACCGTAAAAACACATAACATTGTTTTAAATGCAAATGAGTCTCACTTGGCAAAACGCTTTCCCAACGTGCTTTGTTGTTTTGGCTGCATATTTTCCGCAGCTGAAATTCTGCTAAATGTGGTTTACTACTTAAACAGTAGTTAGGGTTCGTGCCATATTAAAACATGAACGAGGCGGCGAGACCATTATCTGCCCAGGGTCCTATTATAGATCGGAATTCACTTCACCAGCATATCGAAACACGATACGACTTGATTGACATTCGTGTTTCTATATGGCACAAAATCTAGTAGTGGCTACTGTTATTATGTTATTATATTATTATCGCCGTAGAAGATCTGGCAAAGGATTAAAAAAACTTTATTACAATTATTATTTTATTTAAATGTAAATAAAAATACAATGTATGTGTATGATTATTTTAAATTGTTGACTTTATCATCTGTGAAGGACAATTGCGTTAGAAAGATTTTTCTAAATTGAAAAGATAAAAATCACAAAAAGTTCTTACGTAATTTTGTATTTGCCATTATTTAGATAAAAGTTTAGTTTGCAATTGTCCTTTGAAGTGGAATGTACAAATAATGTGCAAGAGCATTGAAGAAGTGTAAATGTAACGGATCAAAGGATTACCAAACATTTCTAGGGTAAAAAAAATGTTTTCATTATTTATAATTTGTCTTGTAACTGTATGGTTCATTTTATATGCTATTTGTTTATTGTTAGCGTGTCGTGATCACGTAATAAGGTTACAGACTACAGTTTTTGCTGTTAACTACTTAATTTGAACTTCAATATTGTCATAGTTCACGTCGCTTAGATTCAACTGAGATATACGACCGAATGCATATTAGTAGCAGTAAATAGGTTTATCTTTCTCTAATTAGCAACTAATACTGTGCCTGTTTCTTATCTGCGCACTGTACAGCATCATATATCTCGGCTGAATCTGAGCGACCTGTATGTATATAAATATGCATTTTTCGACACTATGATTTCATTTGTGGTAGTTGTTTTGTCAGAAGTGTCGTATACCACTAACCCCCGATTTTTCGATTGTGTGTATTCACCGAATTTAGTTGTTCTCACTTTAAAGGTAGTTCTCTCAAGTAAACGCCATACAGTTTTCACCAAATTTACCCTCGGTTAAGCCGCGGTTAATAACTAATATAAATTTAGTAAAAAATGTTTACTTACAATGGAGAACCGGAGGTATTAAAGACTATAAAGTATAAAGAGTTTGCCACTGTTGCTGTAGTTTTGTTTGCCAGCAGAACGGTTACATCACCTACAGTTTGGGGGGGGTTATTTGTACAACTAGTAGTTTGCTTTTTTGTTATTTTCAAGCGTACTTGACCTGGAAGCCCAGCCCCTCGAGTTTATAACTTGACGGGTAGTATTTTCCGATACTTTTTGCTGCTTGTAAACTGCTACATAACCCTACTCTTCTATACAGAAATCCCTAAATAAAGGTAACTAAGCTACTATTTACATAGCAAGCATACAATTTGGCTGTAGCGCAGGCTAGGATCAATCTCCATCGATTTTTATACCCTTGTATCGGCAATTAGCACTCTTGAGAAACTAATATTTATTTAATATGACTGGGATAATTCCTTGAATTAAAATTAAATAAATGACTGCGGCGCCATCTAAGGACACACCCGTGAACTAAAATTAATATAAAACAACCACCGCGCGTTCTAAGACCAATCCCTTCAACTAAAATAACTTAAAAATGACAGCCGCGCCATCTAGCAGCAACCACTTAAACTAAAATTAACTTAAACCGACCGCAGCGACATCTAAGACTAGTCTTCTCAACTAAACATTTAAAGAAACGACCGCGGAGCCACCTAACGGAAATTCCCTGAACTAAACATAAATTATAACTGTTATTACTGCAACCTACCGGCAACATCTCGAACTAAAAAGTATTTAGACCAACCGTAGCGCCATCTAACAACAATCATTTCAACTAAAAATAAATGTTAGCCGATTTCAGCGCCACCTAGCTGCAACATCTCGAACAAAAAGTATTTAGATTAACTGTGGCGCTATCTAGCGACAGTCTTTTCAACTAAAAATAAATGTTAGCCGATTTTAGCGCTACCTAGCGGCAATATCTCGAACTAAAAAGTATTTAGACCGACCGTGGCGCCATCTAGTAACAATCTTTTAAACTAAAAAATTGCTTACCGATTCTAGCGCTACCTAGCGGCAATATTTTAAACTATACATTATTTAGTTCTACCCTGCACCATCTAGCGGCAGTCCTTTGCACCAAATTTAATTGTTAACCGATTTTAGCGCCATCTAACGGCAGTTTTTTAAACTAAAAAGTATTAAGACCGACTGTAGCGTTATCTAGTGGCAATTCCTTTAACTAACAATAAATTTTAATTAAATTTAGTACAAGAGATTGTCGCTAGGTAGCGCAACGGTAGGTCAAAGTAACTTTTAGTTCCAGTAATTGCAGCTAGATAGCGCTGCGGTTAATTATAGTTAATTTTAGTTCAAGGGCTTGTCCCTTGATGGCGCTGCGAGCGTTTTAAGTTTATTTTAGTTTAAAAATTTTCGCTAGATGGCGCTGCGGGCGTTTTTAGTTAATTTTAGTTTAAGAGTTTGCTCCTAGATAGCGCTACAGCAGTTGCAAATTAATATTAATGGATAGGATTGGTCCTAGATACCGCGGTCGTTGCTTTAAGTTAAATATAGTTCACGGGCCTGTCCCTAGATGGCGCTGTAGTCATAATAATTAAATTTAATTCAAGGAGTTATCTCAGCCACATTAAACCAATATTAGCATCCTAACAGTGTTAATTGCCGATACAAGGGTATAAAAATGACATTCGATGAAGAGATTGATCATAGCCTGCGCCACAGTCAAATTGTATGTTTGCTATGTAAATAGTAGCTCAGTTATCTGTAAGGATTATTTAGGGATTTCCCTATGGAAGAGTAGGGTTAAGTAGCACTAAAAAGTATGGGGAAATACTACCCTTCAAGTTACAAACTCGTGTGGCTGGGCTTCCAGGTCAAGTACGCTTGGAAATAACAAAAAAGCAAACTAATAGTTGTACAAATAGTCGCGTTTGTTGGGCGCACTTTTGTACTTCTTTTACCAAAACTCATTTCAATTCAATAAATATTCTAAATTACATTTAGATACAGCGATAATAGGTAATAATAATCACAGTTTTGCGTTTTTTGCCCCCAAACTGTAGGTGATGTAACCGTTCTGCTGGCAAACAAAACTACAGCAACAGTGGGCAAACTCTTTATACTTTTTAGTCTTTTATCACCGTTTAGTAATATTCTTTAAGAATATTCGTCTTACCTCCGGTTTTCCATTGTAAGTAAACATTTTTAACTAAATTTATATTAGTTATTAACCGCGGCTTAACTGGGGGTAAATTTGATAAAAACTGTATGGAGTTTACTTGAGAGAACTACCTTTAAAGTGAGAACAACTAAATTCGGTGAATACACACAATCGAAAAATCGGGGGTTAGTGGTATACGACACTTCTGACAAAACAACTACCACAAATGAAATCATAGTGTCGAAAATTGCATATTTATATACATACAGGTCGCTCAGATTCAACCGAGATATATGATGCTGTACAGTGCGCAGATGGGAAACAGGCACAGTATTAGTTGCTAATTAGAGAAAGATAAACCTATTTACTGCTACTAATATGCACTCGGTCGTATATCTCAGTTGAATCTAAGCGACGTGCACTATGACAATATTGAAGTTTAAATTAAGTAGTTAACAGCAAAAACTGTAGTCTGTAACCTTATTACGTGATCACGACACGTTAACAATAAACAAATAGCATATAAAATGAACCATACAGTTACAAGACAAATTATAAATAATGAAAACATCTTTTTTACTTTAGAAATGTATGGTAATCCTTTGATCCGTTACATTTACACTTCATCAATGCTCTTGCACATTATTTGTATATTCCACTTCAAAGGACAATTGCAAACTAAACTTTTATCTAAAAAATGGGAAATACAAAATAAGGTAAAACTTTTTGTGATTTTTATCTTTTCAATTTAGAAAAATCTTTCTAACGCAATTGTCCTTCACAGATGATAAAGTCAACAATTTAAAATAATCATACACATACATTGTATTTTTATTTACATTTAAATAAAATAATAATTGTAATAAAGTTTTTTTAATCCTTTGCCAGATCTTCTACGGCGATAATAATATAATAACATAATAACAGTAGCCACTACTAGATTTTGTGCCATATAGAAACACGAATGTCAATCAAGTCGTATCGTGTTTCGATATGCTCGTGAAGTGAATTCCGATCTATAATAGAACCCTGGGCAGAGGGCAATGTATGTGTTGTTGATCTCCTCTTCCCTTGTAGTAGTTGTCCTTTCCTCTATTTTCTCCTTCCTGTTTCGGAATTTTTACAAGTTCTTTAAAAATCTGTTGGTCTAGTGGATTTGCGATCAAAATTATCTAATTCCCTACTAATAGCCCAATAGGATGCATCTGTCCCGATGCACTAAAATCTTCTGTCGATGTTTTTTTGAAGAGCTCTCTCAAAGCCACGACATTCACACTTTGATTTGCAGTTTCTATTTCAGGCTCACACCGATGCCATTTGCACCTGTAAATGTAACATGTATAATTAACTTGTTTAGACAATTTAGACTACTATCGAGACTAACTAGGTACTTGTTAGTGTGAAAGATCTACTGACCAGTAAACACTGGACCATTCTAAATGCATCTGCTAATTTGTACGATTAATTAATGGTACCCATACACACACAGATTGTCGTCCGGCCGTCGGCAGATCTAGACCTCAGATTTCTATATTTATAACCCAATTTATTGAATTGTATCGTCAGCTTCCATCTTTATGAAAAATTAAAGGTAAATCCTATTCAAACAAACGCGAAAAAATTAAAGCGTACGAAAAATTGTTGGGTTTTTATAAAACTATTGAGCCTGCTTTTACTGAAGGTTTTTGTAATAAAAGAATTACAAGAAGCGCTGCCCATTTCTTTTTCAAAGCTCTTAACATCTTGCTGTAACACATTCGACTGCAATCGTGGATCAATGACTCCGAGCGTGTAAGGTACAATGTGAGATTGTCGGCAGATCAATATCTGTCCGACCAAGGACTGACAATCGCATCGTCAGTTCAAAACTGAATCATGTATGGTGCGCAACAGATATGATCGTCAGTCTTGGAACTGCTGATAATCTGTGCGTAAATGGTTACCATAAAGGTGTGATTTCGTTGCAAAGTCGCAGCGAGTCATGATGTCATGAACGTTGGACGTTGCATTAACTGTCATTT
This sequence comes from Malthinus flaveolus, assembly GCA_950108345.1. Taxonomy (NCBI): domain Eukaryota; kingdom Metazoa; phylum Arthropoda; class Insecta; order Coleoptera; family Cantharidae; genus Malthinus; species Malthinus flaveolus. The sequence goes on along the minus strand of OX467290.1, from coordinate 2,234,032 downwards.
TGATTACGAACAAAATCAGACTTAAAAATTTGTTGTTGCCATGAAATTACAAAAACAAACTACAAACAACTATCACACAACAATAACAAACGTAAATGTTTGTTTGATTTCCGTTATAATTTGTATCGCTTTTTTGTTTATTGATTTTTACAGTTTCTGTTACGATATAGAACACTTATAACTTACCTCCTTGGTCCACTAACGACAATTCTACATTGTCCAGAATCCAGTTCGAACAAAAGTAAAACGAAAGCAGCTACGTTATTTAACTTCTCATGTCTTGTTAGGTTAGGTGTTACATTCTTTCATTTTGATGCCATGCACACTGTGGCCTTTGCACACTGTGGCCTTTGCACACTGTGCACTTTTCTAAGGCCTTTCGTTCACTGGATGCAGTTGCTATAAGATAAAACGAACAGTAAACGGTAAGTTGTCGAGTGATAAATGAAAAATTTAAAACGACACCAAATCAATAAATATTATAATATTTATTTAGCAGTTTTGTGGTAGATCAATGATTCAACAAAATGGTTGAAAAAATTTACCATAAGTAGAGAGGAAATACACCAACTACAGTTGCGTCGAGAATACTCTTTTACCACTTCGCACAGCTTAACGCAAAATTGTTAATGTTGTTGGTTTTTAGGCATTGTTAAGAGAGTTCAAAGTTTAAACCACGACTTGCTATCCACGATAACCATCAAGAAACTCGCACGATATATCGCTACAAATTAGTTTAGAAATTGCAACATTACCTTGTAGTTGCTCCATTTATGTGCCCAACAAGCTAACGATCTCTCGACAATTAACAAATGGCATTTTCCAATATCGTATCATAATTGCGTCGGGCAGGTAGTGGACCAAGGGTCCAAGCTAACTAGCTATCAGGTGCAACATTGCTTAGTTGTGTACTTTTCTGAGATTTGTTGCTGAAAACAAAATTAAGATTAAAAACACACAAGAATTAATTTATTTATCGAAAGTCTTACCTTTCATTTTATTTTCGGTTAATTACAATTTACAATTATTAATTTTGTTGGAGATAAATACATGAACACACCATTGTTATAAACTAACTTAGTTTATTTATGGTTAATCCAATCACGTCAAGGTCAAGTGGTCAAGCGGTTAATGCTGCAAGCGACAAGCGGTGTACAAGAGTACTAAAATACGAAGTTTCAAAACAGCGAACCGCGGTTCGGTCTATAAGCTGTACCACTTTCCACCAAACTTACGTATTTGCAAGACTAAATTGCAAATTTGAAACTTGAATATTGATTTGAAAAAATCGTAAGGTTAACCCCTTACGATTTTTTTTGGCCCAAAAATGAAGGTTGTAGAAATGCATTGTTAACGTGGAATACGTAAGGATATAGCTTGGGCTATAACCTTCCCTATTTAAAAGACTAATCTGCAAAATTTTAAATTTCAATTTTTAATTGAAAAAATCGTAAGGTTAACCCCTTACGATTTTTTTTGGCCAAAAAATGAAGGTTGTAGAAATGCATTTTTAACGTGGAATAACGTAAGGATATAGCTTGGGCTATAACCTTCCCTATTTAAAAGACTAATCTGCAAAATTTTAAATTTCAATTTTTAATTGAAAAAATCGTAAGGTTAACCCCTTACGATTTTTTTTGGCCAAAAAATGAAGGTTGTAGAAATGCATTTTTAACGTGGAATAACGTAAGGATATAGCTTGGGCTATAACCTTCCCTATTTAAAAGACTAATCTGCAAAATTTTAAATTTCAATTTTTAATTGAAAAAATCGTAAGGTTAACCCCTTACGATTTTTTTTGGCCAAAAAATGAAGGTTGTAGAAATGCATTTTTAACGTGGAATAACGTAAGGATATAGCTTGGGCTATAACCTTCCCTATTTAAAAGACTAATCTGCAAAATTTTAAATTTCAATTTTTAATTGAAAAAATCGTAAGGTTAACCCCTTACGATTTTTTTTGGCCAAAAAATGAAGGTTGTAGAAATGCATTTTTAACGTGGAATAACGTAAGGATATAGCTTGGGCTATAACCTTCCCTATTTAAAAGACTAATCTGCAAAATTTTAAATTTCAATTTTTAATTGAAAAAATCGTAAGGTTAACCCCTTACGATTTTTTTTGGCCAAAAAATGAAGGTTGTAGAAATGCATTTTTAACGTGGAATAACGTAAGGATATAGCTTGGGCTATAACCTTCCCTATTTAAAAGACTAATCTGCAAAATTTTAAATTTCAATTTTTAATTGAAAAAATCGTAAGGTTAACCCCTTACGATTTTTTTTGGCCAAAAAATGAAGGTTGTAGAAATGCATTTTTAACGTGGAATAACGTAAGGATATAGCTTGGGCTATAACCTTCCCTATTTAAAAGACTAATCTGCAAAATTTTAAATTTCAATTTTTAATTGAAAAAATCGTAAGGTTAACCCCTTACGATTTTTTTTGGCCAAAAAATGAAGGTTGTAGAAATGCATTTTTAACGTGGAATAACGTAAGGATATAGCTTGGGCTATAACCTTCCCTATTTAAAAGACTAATCTGCAAAATTTTAAATTTCAATTTTTAATTGAAAAAATCGTAAGGTTAACCCCTTACGATTTTTTTTGGCCAAAAAATGAAGGTTGTAGAAATGCATTTTTAACGTGGAATAACGTAAGGATATAGCTTGGGCTATAACCTTCCCTATTTAAAAGACTAATCTGCAAAATTTTAAATTTCAATTTTTAATTGAAAAAATCGTAAGGTTAACCCCTTACGATTTTTTTTGGCCAAAAAATGAAGGTTGTAGAAATGCATTTTTAACGTGGAATAACGTAAGGATATAGCTTGGGCTATAACCTTCCCTATTTAAAAGACTAATCTGCAAAATTTTAAATTTCAATTTTTAATTGAAAAAATCGTAAGGTTAACCCCTTACGATTTTTTTTGGCCAAAAAATGAAGGTTGTAGAAATGCATTTTTAACGTGGAATAACGTAAGGATATAGCTTGGGCTATAACCTTCCCTATTTAAAAGACTAATCTGCAAAATTTTAAATTTCAATTTTTAATTGAAAAAATCGTAAGGTTAACCCCTTACGATTTTTTTTGGCCAAAAAATGAAGGTTGTAGAAATGCATTTTTAACGTGGAATAACGTAAGGATATAGCTTGGGCTATAACCTTCCCTATTTAAAAGACTAATCTGCAAAATTTTAAATTTCAATTTTTAATTGAAAAAATCGTAAGGTTAACCCCTTACGATTTTTTTTGGCCAAAAAATGAAGGTTGTAGAAATGCATTTTTAACGTGGAATAACGTAAGGATATAGCTTGGGCTATAACCTTCCCTATTTAAAAGACTAATCTGCAAAATTTTAAATTTCAATTTTTAATTGAAAAAATCGTAAGGTTAACCCCTTACGATTTTTTTTGGCCAAAAAATGAAGGTTGTAGAAATGCATTTTTAACGTGGAATAACGTAAGGATATAGCTTGGGCTATAACCTTCCCTATTTAAAAGACTAATCTGCAAAATTTTAAATTTCAATTTTTAATTGAAAAAATCGTAAGGTTAACCCCTTACGATTTTTTTTGGCCAAAAAATGAAGGTTGTAGAAATGCATTTTTAACGTGGAATAACGTAAGGATATAGCTTGGGCTATAACCTTCCCTATTTAAAAGACTAATCTGCAAAATTTTAAATTTCAATTTTTAATTGAAAAAATCGTAAGGTTAACCCCTTACGATTTTTTTTGGCCAAAAAATGAAGGTTGTAGAAATGCATTTTTAACGTGGAATAACGTAAGGATATAGCTTGGGCTATAACCTTCCCTATTTAAAAGACTAATCTGCAAAATTTTAAATTTCAATTTTTAATTGAAAAAATCGTAAGGTTAACCCCTTACGATTTTTTTTGGCCAAAAAATGAAGGTTGTAGAAATGCATTTTTAACGTGGAATAACGTAAGGATATAGCTTGGGCTATAACCTTCCCTATTTAAAAGACTAATCTGCAAAATTTTAAATTTCAATTTTTAATTGAAAAAATCGTAAGGTTAACCCCTTACGATTTTTTTTGGCCAAAAAATGAAGGTTGTAGAAATGCATTTTTAACGTGGAATAACGTAAGGATATAGCTTGGGCTATAACCTTCCCTATTTAAAAGACTAATCTGCAAAATTTTAAATTTCAATTTTTAATTGAAAAAATCGTAAGGTTAACCCCTTACGATTTTTTTTGGCCAAAAAATGAAGGTTGTAGAAATGCATTTTTAACGTGGAATAACGTAAGGATATAGCTTGGGCTATAACCTTCCCTATTTAAAAGACTAATCTGCAAAATTTTAAATTTCAATTTTTAATTGAAAAAATCGTAAGGTTAACCCCTTACGATTTTTTTTGGCCAAAAAATGAAGGTTGTAGAAATGCATTTTTAACGTGGAATAACGTAAGGATATAGCTTGGGCTATAACCTTCCCTATTTAAAAGACTAATCTGCAAAATTTTAAATTTCAATTTTTAATTGAAAAAATCGTAAGGTTAACCCCTTACGATTTTTTTTGGCCAAAAAATGAAGGTTGTAGAAATGCATTTTTAACGTGGAATAACGTAAGGATATAGCTTGGGCTATAACCTTCCCTATTTAAAAGACTAATCTGCAAAATTTTAAATTTCAATTTTTAATTGAAAAAATCGTAAGGTTAACCCCTTACGATTTTTTTTGGCCAAAAAATGAAGGTTGTAGAAATGCATTTTTAACGTGGAATAACGTAAGGATATAGCTTGGGCTATAACCTTCCCTATTTAAAAGACTAATCTGCAAAATTTTAAATTTCAATTTTTAATTGAAAAAATCGTAAGGTTAACCCCTTACGATTTTTTTTGGCCAAAAAATGAAGGTTGTAGAAATGCATTTTTAACGTGGAATAACGTAAGGATATAGCTTGGGCTATAACCTTCCCTATTTAAAAGACTAATCTGCAAAATTTTAAATTTCAATTTTTAATTGAAAAAATCGTAAGGTTAACCCCTTACGATTTTTTTTGGCCAAAAAATGAAGGTTGTAGAAATGCATTTTTAACGTGGAATAACGTAAGGATATAGCTTGGGCTATAACCTTCCCTATTTAAAAGACTAATCTGCAAAATTTTAAATTTCAATTTTTAATTGAAAAAATCGTAAGGTTAACCCCTTACGATTTTTTTTGGCCAAAAAATGAAGGTTGTAGAAATGCATTTTTAACGTGGAATAACGTAAGGATATAGCTTGGGCTATAACCTTCCCTATTTAAAAGACTAATCTGCAAAATTTTAAATTTCAATTTTTAATTGAAAAAATCGTAAGGTTAACCCCTTACGATTTTTTTTGGCCAAAAAATGAAGGTTGTAGAAATGCATTTTTAACGTGGAATAACGTAAGGATATAGCTTGGGCTATAACCTTCCCTATTTAAAAGACTAATCTGCAAAATTTTAAATTTCAATTTTTAATTGAAAAAATCGTAAGGTTAACCCCTTACGATTTTTTTTGGCCAAAAAATGAAGGTTGTAGAAATGCATTTTTAACGTGGAATAACGTAAGGATATAGCTTGGGCTATAACCTTCCCTATTTAAAAGACTAATCTGCAAAATTTTAAATTTCAATTTTTAATTGAAAAAATCGTAAGGTTAACCCCTTACGATTTTTTTTGGCCAAAAAATGAAGGTTGTAGAAATGCATTTTTAACGTGGAATAACGTAAGGATATAGCTTGGGCTATAACCTTCCCTATTTAAAAGACTAATCTGCAAAATTTTAAATTTCAATTTTTAATTGAAAAAATCGTAAGGTTAACCCCTTACGATTTTTTTTGGCCCAAAAATGAAGGTTGTAGAAATGCATTTTTAACGTGGAATAACGTAAGGATATAGCTTGGGCTATAACCTTCCCTATTTAAAAGACTAATCTGCAAAATTTTAAATTTCAATTTTTAATTGAAAAAATCGTAAGGTTAACCCCTTACGATTTTTTTTGGCCCAAAAATGAAGGTTGTAGAAATGCATTTTTAACGTGGAATAACGTAAGGATATAGCTTGGGCTATAACCTTCCCTATTTAAAAGACTAATCTGCAAAATTTTAAATTTCAATTTTTAATTGAAAAAATCGTAAGGTTAACCCCTTACGATTTTTTTTGGCCAAAAAATGAAGGTTGTAGAAATGCATTTTTAACGTGGAATAACGTAAGGATATAGCTTGGGCTATAACCTTCCCTATTTAAAAGACTAATCTGCAAAATTTTAAATTTCAATTTTTAATTGAAAAAATCGTAAGGTTAACCCCTTACGATTTTTTTTTGGCCAAAAAATGAAGGTTGTAGAAATGCATTTTTAACGTGGAATAACGTAAGGATATAGCTTGGGCTATAACCTTCCCTATTTAAAAGACTAATCTGCAAAATTTTAAATTTCAATTTTTAATTGAAAAAATCGTAAGGTTAACCCCTTACGATTTTTTTTGGCCAAAAAATGAAGGTTGTAGAAATGCATTTTTAACGTGGAATAACGTAAGGATATAGCTTGGGCTATAACCTTCCCTATTTAAAAGACTAATCTGCAAAATTTTAAATTTCAATTTTTAATTGAAAAAATCGTAAGGTTAACCCCTTACGATTTTTTTTGGCCAAAAAATGAAGGTTGTAGAAATGCATTTTTAACGTGGAATAACGTAAGGATATAGCTTGGGCTATAACCTTCCCTATTTAAAAGACTAATCTGCAAAATTTTAAATTTCAATTTTTAATTGAAAAAATCGTAAGGTTAACCCCTTACGATTTTTTTTGGCCAAAAAATGAAGGTTGTAGAAATGCATTTTTAACGTGGAATAACGTAAGGATATAGCTTGGGCTATAACCTTCCCTATTTAAAAGACTAATCTGCAAAATTTTAAATTTCAATTTTTAATTGAAAAAATCGTAAGGTTAACCCCTTACGATTTTTTTTGGCCAAAAAATGAAGGTTGTAGAAATGCATTTTTAACGTGGAATAACGTAAGGATATAGCTTGGGCTATAACCTTCCCTATTTAAAAGACTAATCTGCAAAATTTTAAATTTCAATTTTTAATTGAAAAAATCGTAAGGTTAACCCCTTACGATTTTTTTTGGCCAAAAAATGAAGGTTGTAGAAATGCATTTTTAACGTGGAATAACGTAAGGATATAGCTTGGGCTATAACCTTCCCTATTTAAAAGACTAATCTGCAAAATTTTAAATTTCAATTTTTAATTGAAAAAATCGTAAGGTTAACCCCTTACGATTTTTTTTGGCCAAAAAATGAAGGTTGTAGAAATGCATTTTTAACGTGGAATAACGTAAGGATATAGCTTGGGCTATAACCTTCCCTATTTAAAAGACTAATCTGCAAAATTTTAAATTTCAATTTTTAATTGAAAAAATCGTAAGGTTAACCCCTTACGATTTTTTTTGGCCAAAAAATGAAGGTTGTAGAAATGCATTTTTAACGTGGAATAACGTAAGGATATAGCTTGGGCTATAACCTTCCCTATTTAAAAGACTAATCTGCAAAATTTTAAATTTCAATTTTTAATTGAAAAAATCGTAAGGTTAACCCCTTACGATTTTTTTTGGCCAAAAAATGAAGGTTGTAGAAATGCATTTTTAACGTGGAATAACGTAAGGATATAGCTTGGGCTATAACCTTCCCTATTTAAAAGACTAATCTGCAAAATTTTAAATTTCAATTTTTAATTGAAAAAATCGTAAGGTTAACCCCTTACGATTTTTTTTGGCCAAAAAATGAAGGTTGTAGAAATGCATTTTTAACGTGGAATAACGTAAGGATATAGCTTGGGCTATAACCTTCCCTATTTAAAAGACTAATCTGCAAAATTTTAAATTTCAATTTTTAATTGAAAAAATCGTAAGGTTAACCCCTTACGATTTTTTTTGGCCAAAAAATGAAGGTTGTAGAAATGCATTTTTAACGTGGAATAACGTAAGGATATAGCTTGGGCTATAACCTTCCCTATTTAAAAGACTAATCTGCAAAATTTTAAATTTCAATTTTTAATTGAAAAAATCGTAAGGTTAACCCCTTACGATTTTTTTTGGCCAAAAAATGAAGGTTGTAGAAATGCATTTTTAACGTGGAATAACGTAAGGATATAGCTTGGGCTATAACCTTCCCTATTTAAAAGACTAATCTGCAAAATTTTAAATTTCAATTTTTAATTGAAAAAATCGTAAGGTTAACCCCTTACGATTTTTTTTGGCCAAAAAATGAAGGTTGTAGAAATGCATTTTTAACGTGGAATAACGTAAGGATATAGCTTGGGCTATAACCTTCCCTATTTAAAAGACTAATCTGCAAAATTTTAAATTTCAATTTTTAATTGAAAAAATCGTAAGGTTAACCCCTTACGATTTTTTTTGGCCAAAAAATGAAGGTTGTAGAAATGCATTTTTAACGTGGAATAACGTAAGGATATAGCTTGGGCTATAACCTTCCCTATTTAAAAGACTAATCTGCAAAATTTTAAATTTCAATTTTTAATTGAAAAAATCGTAAGGTTAACCCCTTACGATTTTTTTTGGCCAAAAAATGAAGGTTGTAGAAATGCATTTTTAACGTGGAATAACGTAAGGATATAGCTTGGGCTATAACCTTCCCTATTTAAAAGACTAATCTGCAAAATTTTAAATTTCAATTTTTAATTGAAAAAATCGTAAGGTTAACCCCTTACGATTTTTTTTGGCCAAAAAATGAAGGTTGTAGAAATGCATTTTTAACGTGGAATAACGTAAGGATATAGCTTGGGCTATAACCTTCCCTATTTAAAAGACTAATCTGCAAAATTTTAAATTTCAATTTTTAATTGAAAAAATCGTAAGGTTAACCCCTTACGATTTTTTTTGGCCAAAAAATGAAGGTTGTAGAAATGCATTTTTAACGTGGAATAACGTAAGGATATAGCTTGGGCTATAACCTTCCCTATTTAAAAGACTAATCTGCAAAATTTTAAATTTCAATTTTTAATTGAAAAAATCGTAAGGTTAACCCCTTACGATTTTTTTTGGCCAAAAAATGAAGGTTGTAGAAATGCATTTTTAACGTGGAATAACGTAAGGATATAGCTTGGGCTATAACCTTCCCTATTTAAAAGACTAATCTGCAAAATTTTAAATTTCAATTTTTAATTGAAAAAATCGTAAGGTTAACCCCTTACGATTTTTTTTGGCCAAAAAATGAAGGTTGTAGAAATGCATTTTTAACGTGGAATAACGTAAGGATATAGCTTGGGCTATAACCTTCCCTATTTAAAAGACTAATCTGCAAAATTTTAAATTTCAATTTTTAATTGAAAAAATCGTAAGGTTAACCCCTTACGATTTTTTTTGGCCAAAAAATGAAGGTTGTAGAAATGCATTTTTAACGTGGAATAACGTAAGGATATAGCTTGGGCTATAACCTTCCCTATTTAAAAGACTAATCTGCAAAATTTTAAATTTCAATTTTAATTGAAAAAATCGTAAGGTTAACCCCTTACGATTTTTTTTGGCCAAAAAATGAAGGTTGTAGAAATGCATTTTTAACGTGGAATAACGTAAGGATATAGCTTGGGCTATAACCTTCCCTATTTAAAAGACTAATCTGCAAAATTTTAAATTTCAATTTTTAATTGAAAAAATCGTAAGGTTAACCCCTTACGATTTTTTTTTGGCCAAAAAATGAAGGTTGTAGAAATGCATTTTTAACGTGGAATAACGTAAGGATATAGCTTGGGCTATAACCTTCCCTATTTAAAAGACTAATCTGCAAAATTTTAAATTTCAATTTTTAATTGAAAAAATCGTAAGGTTAACCCCTTACGATTTTTTTTTGGCCAAAAAATGAAGGTTGTAGAAATGCATTTTTAACGTGGAATAACGTAAGGATATAGCTTGGGCTATAACCTTCCCTATTTAAAAGACTAATCTGCAAAATTTTAAATTTCAATTTTTAATTGAAAAAATCGTAAGGTTAACCCCTTACGATTTTTTTTGGCCAAAAAATGAAGGTTGTAGAAATGCATTTTTAACGTGGAATAACGTAAGGATATAGCTTGGGCTATAACCTTCCCTATTTAAAAGACTAATCTGCAAAATTTTAAATTTCAATTTTTAATTGAAAAAATCGTAAGGTTAACCCCTTACGATTTTTTTTGGCCAAAAAATGAAGGTTGTAGAAATGCATTTTTAACGTGGAATAACGTAAGGATATAGCTTGGGCTATAACCTTCCCTATTTAAAAGACTAATCTGCAAAATTTTAAATTTCAATTTTTAATTGAAAAAATCGTAAGGTTAACCCCTTACGATTTTTTTTGGCCAAAAAATGAAGGTTGTAGAAATGCATTTTTAACGTGGAATAACGTAAGGATATAGCTTGGGCTATAACCTTCCCTATTTAAAAGACTAATCTGCAAAATTTTAAATTTCAATTTTTAATTGAAAAAATCGTAAGGTTAACCCCTTACGATTTTTTTTGGCCAAAAAATGAAGGTTGTAGAAATGCATTTTTAACGTGGAATAACGTAAGGATATAGCTTGGGCTATAACCTTCCCTATTTAAAAGACTAATCTGCAAAATTTTAAATTTCAATTTTTAATTGAAAAAATCGTAAGGTTAACCCCTTACGATTTTTTTGGCCAAAAAATGAAGGTTGTAGAAATGCATTTTTAACGTGGAATAACGTAAGGATATAGCTTGGGCTATAACCTTCCCTATTTAAAAGACTAATCTGCAAAATTTTAAATTTCAATTTTTAATTGAAAAAATCGTAAGGTTAACCCCTTACGATTTTTTTTGGCCAAAAAATGAAGGTTGTAGAAATGCATTTTTAACGTGGAATAACGTAAGGATATAGCTTGGGCTATAACCTTCCCTATTTAAAAGACTAATCTGCAAAATTTTAAATTTCAATTTTTAATTGAAAAAATCGTAAGGTTAACCCCTTACGATTTTTTTTGGCCAAAAAATGAAGGTTGTAGAAATGCATTTTTAACGTGGAATAACGTAAGGATATAGCTTGGGCTATAACCTTCCCTATTTAAAAGACTAATCTGCAAAATTTTAAATTTCAATTTTTAATTGAAAAAATCGTAAGGTTAACCCCTTACGATTTTTTTTGGCCAAAAAATGAAGGTTGTAGAAATGCATTTTTAACGTGGAATAACGTAAGGATATAGCTTGGGCTATAACCTTCCCTATTTAAAAGACTAATCTGCAAAATTTTAAATTTCAATTTTTAATTGAAAAAATCGTAAGGTTAACCCCTTACGATTTTTTTTGGCCAAAAAATGAAGGTTGTAGAAATGCATTTTTAACGTGGAATAACGTAAGGATATAGCTTGGGCTATAACCTTCCCTATTTAAAAGACTAATCTGCAAAATTTTAAATTTCAATTTTTAATTGAAAAAATCGTAAGGTTAACCCCTTACGATTTTTTTTGGCCAAAAAATGAAGGTTGTAGAAATGCATTTTTAACGTGGAATAACGTAAGGATATAGCTTGGGCTATAACCTTCCCTATTTAAAAGACTAATCTGCAAAATTTTAAATTTCAATTTTTAATTGAAAAAATCGTAAGGTTAACCCCTTACGATTTTTTTTGGCCAAAAAATGAAGGTTGTAGAAATGCATTTTTAACGTGGAATAACGTAAGGATATAGCTTGGGCTATAACCTTCCCTATTTAAAAGACTAATCTGCAAAATTTTAAATTTCAATTTTTAATTGAAAAAATCGTAAGGTTAACCCCTTACGATTTTTTTTGGCCAAAAAATGAAGGTTGTAGAAATGCATTTTTAACGTGGAATAACGTAAGGATATAGCTTGGGCTATAACCTTCCCTATTTAAAAGACTAATCTGCAAAATTTTAAATTTCAATTTTTAATTGAAAAAATCGTAAGGTTAACCCCTTACGATTTTTTTTGGCCAAAAAATGAAGGTTGTAGAAATGCATTTTTAACGTGGAATAACGTAAGGATATAGCTTGGGCTATAACCTTCCCTATTTAAAAGACTAATCTGCAAAATTTTAAATTTCAATTTTTAATTGAAAAAATCGTAAGGTTAACCCCTTACGATTTTTTTTTGGCCAAAAAATGAAGGTTGTAGAAATGCATTTTTAACGTGGAATAACGTAAGGATATAGCTTGGGCTATAACCTTCCCTATTTAAAAGACTAATCTGCAAAATTTTAAATTTCAATTTTTAATTGAAAAAATCGTAAGGTTAACCCCTTACGATTTTTTTTGGCCAAAAAATGAAGGTTGTAGAAATGCATTTTTAACGTGGAATAACGTAAGGATATAGCTTGGGCTATAACCTTCCCTATTTAAAAGACTAATCTGCAAAATTTTAAATTTCAATTTTTAATTGAAAAAATCGTAAGGTTAACCCCTTACGATTTTTTTTGGCCAAAAAATGAAGGTTGTAGAAATGCATTTTTAACGTGGAATAACGTAAGGATATAGCTTGGGCTATAACCTTCCCTATTTAAAAGACTAATCTGCAAAATTTTAAATTTCAATTTTTAATTGAAAAAATCGTAAGGTTAACCCCTTACGATTTTTTTTGGCCAAAAAATGAAGGTTGTAGAAATGCATTTTTAACGTGGAATAACGTAAGGATATAGCTTGGGCTATAACCTTCCCTATTTAAAAGACTAATCTGCAAAATTTTAAATTTCAATTTTTAATTGAAAAAATCGTAAGGTTAACCCCTTACGATTTTTTTTGGCCAAAAAATGAAGGTTGTAGAAATGCATTTTTAACGTGGAATAACGTAAGGATATAGCTTGGGCTATAACCTTCCCTATTTAAAAGACTAATCTGCAAAATTTTAAATTTCAATTTTTAATTGAAAAAATCGTAAGGTTAACCCCTTACGATTTTTTTGGGCCAAAAAATGAAGGTTGTAGAAATGCATTTTTAACGTGGAATAACGTAAGGATATAGCTTGGGCTATAACCTTCCCTATTTAAAAGACTAATCTGCAAAATTTTAAATTTCAATTTTTAATTGAAAAAATCGTAAGGTTAACCCCTTACGATTTTTTTTGGCCAAAAAATGAAGGTTGTAGAAATGCATTTTAACGTGGAATAACGTAAGGATATAGCTTGGGCTAAAACCTT